>QLOH01000022.1:2400000-3000000 GCA_026901365.1 Sesbania bispinosa | reverse complement strand
ATTATACAGATGTTCTAAGGAAGCATCATTAAAGTAACTTAGTTTACGGGTTATTCCATCCATTATGCGAATAAGGGACCTTTTTTATTTCCTATATGCCTAAAAAAATGTTTGTTCCAAACCTGAATTTGATCTTTAAAGTTATGAATCTATGCACACCAATCTCTATTACCATACTAATTAGAAGAAACAAATTCTGGGAAAGAGGGATGTGTTAACCATGCAGCTAAGAAACGAAATGGCCTCCTATGATGATTTTGAGGTCTATCCTGATCAAGTTGCATAAGCATAGGACAATGATCAGATTTAAAAAAGGGTAAGTGTTTCAAAGAAGCATCAGGGAACCTAACTATCCAATCCATATTGATTAATTGTCTAGTCTCTCAACTAAATTACCTCTCTTCCATGTAAATTTAGATCCCTCAAATCCAACATCTATTAAATTACAATCATTAATCATATCATTGAATTGGTTAGAACCCCTCATAAAAGGATTACACACACCACCAACCCTTTCATGAGATCCACAAATAGAGTTAAAATCTCCAATTAGGCACCACTCCCCAGACATTGAAAAAGCACTATTTCTCGATTCATCCCATAGATTAGCTCATAGATTAGCTCTATTAAGGATTCATGGGCTAGCTTATACAAGAGATAAGAACCAAGGTATTGATTTACTATTACTAACCTTCATATGGACATACTGTTTAGTTTGATTTAGTACTTCTGGATTCCAGTGGGTGTTGTCCAACAGGAGAATAAAACCACCGGATTGACCTTGAGAATCATAGATCTTGAAAGAATCGAAACCCATACGGATAACTACCTTTCTAGCTTTCTCACCCATAGCATGAATTTCCATTAACATGATTAAGTGTACATTATACATATATCTAATATCCTTAATAAAGGTAGCAAACTTTTAGCAAAGATCCCTCTATAATTCCAAGCTAAAAAATTCATGAAAGAGTATTTGGATGTAGTTGAGTACCTTGCTCACCATTACCTTGCATCTCCATGCATTCATTCATTATGGTATCTGAAGCCTCTCCATTTGCCATTGTATCTGTTAATAACAGTTGATCTGGGGGTTTGGGATCAATTGACATACCTTCATCTGTTAATAGAACAACTTTTTGATAATTCAAAATGTCTCTTTTTTCTACTGCTCTTTTCTGAATGATTTTCATAGTCAATAGATGATCATGTTCCCATCTGTACTGCTCCTCTTTAGAGATATTGCTACCTTGGTGAGGTGGTTCTTTTTCCTGAATCAGAGGTTCCTTACCTTTAACTTGAACAGAGGTCCCTGCCAGAGTTGATTTATAGCTCACTTTTGTAGGCTTAGAGTCTGGTTTCTATTTCTGGTTAGGGACATAAGACTTCCTAGGCATTTGTTTTTTAGTTTGTGATCTTTGTGAGTTCTTTCTTGCATTAGGATCCCTTACACGAATAACATGTGGCTTCAAATTGGTTGGTTGTGGAATAGAATTAGAATTTAATTCCTCTTCTGCTGAAACTTGTTTTAACAATGAGAATCTTGAACCATCTCCCAGCTCTTCATCTTCTTGAGTGGTTTCTTGAATCTGATTCTGCTTTATTTGAGGAACAAATATTTTCTTTTGTTGTCTCTTAACGAGCATTTAGGGGCCATAACATGTACCCTCAACCTGGTTGTCCTCCTCAGAATTTATGAGTTGTTCATTTTGAGTCTGGAACTGATTATCAACATTGTTTGAATCTTCATTAGGATTTTTCCTAGGATTCTCCTCCACATGTTGTGAGTTCTCTATCATAGAATCATTCTGTATTGAAACAATTTCTAGACAACCATCACTCATATGTCCATATTTGCCACAGCGAAAGCAAACTTGGTGTAGACATTCATACTCAATTCGCAAAACAATGGCCAAAGTTTCAATTTCTAAAATTAACCTCTTAGATAGATCAATTTCTACGCATATTCTCGCAAATCTGCCTCTAAAATGAATATATGTTAGTCAATCCACCTTTAACATAGTGCCTAAAATATTTCCAACTCGGGTAAGGAAACTGAAATTATATAATTCAATAGGTAGGTCTGGGATTCTTATCCAAACAACTAACTTTCTTTATCTTCTTTACCTCCTCCAGGAACAGAGGTCACCATCTCTGAACAATTAAGTAGTGGTCAGCCACCATCCAAGGCCCATCAAAATAGTACATGCATGTAACCTTCTTTTTCTGTAAAATACACTAGATGATAATCTTGAGACATATCTATGAACTTCAGTGGATTTTTACAGGCCCATTTACGACGGAGACGAGTTTCAAGAATCTGTTTATTGATTCTTTCCCCAGTAATTTGACCACCAGTGCATTCCTCCATGGAGAGCACCAGTCATTGTACTCTTCTTCATAAATTGGGACAATTGGCCTTAAATCATTCACTTGCTGGTTTTTTTAATTGGCTCATCACCCATTATGAATTTATCTTCATCAATAGTCTCCTCATAAAGAACCTCATCTTCATCAACTTCAAATAAAGGCTTAGTTAACATACCAAATTGCTGGAGCAGAGATTCCTTGTAGGACACCTGGGAAGCTATTTTCCAACTTGATCCACATTGCCTTCTTGAGAAGCATCCACCATTTTCACCTTCTTAGTACTTCATTGAATTAAATCATCCTCTTGTGTTGTGTTGTGTTGTTTTGCCTTGTTCCTTCTCATTAGCCATAGCAAGAACTCAGTATCGGATTCTTGGAGAGAATCTTAAAGGAGTTTTTTAAGCAACAAATTGGGGATAATATTTTTAGAAGCTGCTAATTATCATTATTATTTCATGCATCGATTAAAGAAAATAAAAAATCAAATACACTAAATTATAGTCATTGGATGGTAAATGAAGAAGTACTATAGAGGATCCGGTTCTATTTGGTATACATGTAGTTTAAACAAAAAAATTCTTTATTATTATTTATTTTTCATTACATATTTCATGCTATTATTTACAAATTTATTTATTATAATAATTCAATATATATAAATGCACTTTTATGTTATACGTTAGCCCATAATATTAATTATATTATATTATATTTAACATAAATAATAGTATCTCATTTTCTAATCTTATAAATTTACATAATCCATTATTCTACTTCACAAAGTACGGATTTGCTTCTAGTTAATTAGTAAAAAGGGAACACTAGTCTTAATAAGTAATTATGTAAAAATAATAGAAATTTTTAGCAAATTTATTATTATTAGAAAATGAGTGGAGGGAGTGAATATGTAGTACCTTTGGCTACTCATCCACATCTCTCCAAAAGTATATTTATTTAGAAGCAACTAGTAGTTTCTTTAGTAAAATGTGCTTTGGATGTTAAATTTTACATTGAAATTTGTAAACGTAAATTTGAAACCGGTATGAGGCTAATGGTCCCATCCCATGTTCCAACCAGCATTATCCTAAAGTTAATTACATTTACAAAGACAGTTTTCCCTCCTCCTTTTTCTTTCTTCATCTATTCCACTGGTTGTGTCTTAAATACGAGTTCTTGATTGCATGCAATTTGTTGACAACCACAGTCATTGGAATTCTTTCACTTGGCAAAGCTGCAGAGCATGTCACTCCAATTTGCAACACTGAAACTAAGCAATTCTCTATCATAGCAAGGACTTCAGGATCCTTCTCCCTCCTTATTGCTGTCTCCTCTGTGGAATTTTCTTCACTTCTATCATCAAATTCTTGCTCAGAGAGCAATAAAGGATCAATTATATCTATGGCATGATTTGGTAAAGCCATAGCTACAAACTGGTTAATTCCCATGCCACCTTCAAACATCTCATCTGTTGGTCTTTTCCCTGTGAAAATTTCTAGTAATAGTATCCCAAAACTGTAAACATCTCCCAATGCAGAACTGTGACCACCCATTCCATACTCTGCATCATTTGAAACTGAGTTATTATTGTCAAATGCAACTCACAAGAAATAAGATAGTGAGTGAAAGACATGTATACCTGGAGGGATGTACCCAATAGAGCCCTTTAGGTTAGCTGACATAGTTGAATGTTTGGGAGAATTGCATGATTCTTCAAACAAAAATGTTGCTAATCCAAAGTCACCAACATGGGCTACCATATCATTGTCAAGAAGTACATTGCTTGGCTTTATATCACAATGAACAATTGGAGTTTCACAGAAGTGGTGGAGATATTCCAGTGCACAAGCAACATCAATTGCTATGTTCATTCTTTGGAGAAATGACAATGTCTTTGTCTGATTTTGAAGATTATTTATAGGATGTAACCAATCTTCTAGACTACCATTAGACATGAACTCAAACACTAGAGCTTTGAAGTCATTACCTTGATGATCAATGCTTGAGATAGCAGTTATGACCTTAAGAAGGTTGCGGTGCCTTATATTTCTCAGAACTTGGCATTCATCAATGAAGCTTTTTGAAGCTCCTCTTTGTTCAAGATTCAATACTTTAATTGCAATAATTGATCCATCACTTGAAAGGGTTCCTTTGTACACAGAACCAAAACTTCCTGAGCCAATCAAGTTATCCTGAGAGAACCCTCCAGTGCACCTAGCAATTTCTAAGTAAGAAATATCCAATTCCAAATCATTTGTAGTTGTTGCTCTTGAAGTTTTCTTTCTTGATCTTTTTACCATGAAGGTTGTCAGAAAACAAGATAGAAAGAGTACAAATACAAATGTACTAACTACAAGGATAACCACCTTGGGGCCATGAAATTTTCCAAAGGAAGAGGCTTTTTTGATAGTGCATGCAGGTAAATTTAGCTCTGGGACACCACCACAAAGCTTGCTGTTTCTATACAATGAAAAGGAAGTTGCATTCTTGAATATTCCATTTGTTGGTATATTGCCCTCAAAATCATTGTAAGAAAGATTGAGATGCATGAGCACTTTGAACTCACCAAGAAATTCAGGAATCTTCCCGGACAAGTTATTGTGTGACAGATCTATATCTTGTAAACCTCTCAAATTCTCTAAATTTGAAGGAATGTTTCCCTCAAAGAAGTTACCTTGCAAATGCAACCATTCCAAACTAATACAGCTGCCAAGAGAGGATGGAATCATGCCAGACAATTTGTTTTCTGAGAGGTCCAAATATTCTAGATTGACTAACTTACCCACTTCAATTGGCACAGACCCTGTCAAAGAATTATGAGACAAGTCCAGGTAAATTGAAAGAGAATACAAGGTAAGTACATGTCTTGGTATGGTACCATTTAGCATATTATGGCTAAAATTTAGCATCAACAAGCTCTGGCATTTTCCAAGACTTTCTGGTATATGTCCTTCAAAGTTGTTCTCCTCCATGAGTAGCATTGTTAATCTTGTCAAGTTTCCCATGGAGGAAGGGATCACCCCAGAAAAGTTATTGCCATTCAATTCTAGATCATTTAACTTTTGAAGTATACCTATTGTATCAGGAACAGAACCACTTAGGCTGTTATCTTCCAATCCCAGAACAGTTAAGTTAACAAGGTTCCCAATTCCTAGAGGAATACTTCCATGTATTGCATTCAGACCTAATGTGAGTGTATTCAATTGGGTTGAAAGATTAGCAATTGAGCTAGGCAATTCTCCTCCAAAAACATTTCTAGCAAGGCCTAAAACTTCAAGAGCAGTACAATTAACCAAGAAAGCAAGAAAATTCAGGTCACCAGATTTCCCAGTTCCAAGTCTATTCTCATCAAAATTAAGTCTTTTCAAATGGGGCAATCTCCCTATGTTCTTAGGAAGTGTTCCAGTGAGACCATTTTCAGCAAAGTCAAGAATTTCTAGTCTTGAAGCATTTGACAGAGATTCAGCAATTGTTCCAGTGAAATTGTTGACTCCACCAGCAAATGTTCCAAGATTAGGAAGTGTAAAACCAACATCAGCTGGTATGTTACCATGCAGATGATTATGAGAGACAGTGAAAAAGTTCAATGCAGAAATGTTAAAAATTGAAGGAGGAATTATTCCAGACAAGTAATTTCCATTTAGTGCAAAAAGTGTCAAGCTTGATAATTTGCCTACCTCATTAGGTATTCTTCCATGTAAGTTGTTCACAGCAAGGTTAAGTAGAGATAAAGAAGAAGAATTTCCTATCCATGCTGGAATTGTTCCAGTGAACTTGTTATGACCAGCAGATAACACACTTAGTTTTATGCAGTGACTTAGATTACTTGGAATACTACCACCAAAAGAATTGTAACTAATGTTTAGATGTTGTAGGTATAGTAAATGTCCAACTTCTTGAGGAAACTCTCCATGGAAACTACTATTCCTAATGTTGAGTCTGGTGAGGAATGTAAGATTTCCTATAGATGGTGGAACAGTACCTGCCAGGGTAAGGTCTTCAAGGATCAAATACATGACCCTTCCATTGGAGATGTTGCAGGTAATTCCTTCCCAGTTGCAGTGGTGGATGGAATCATTCCATAAACTCATGATTTGAAATGGATCTTGAACTATCCTACTCTTGAAGTCAAGTAAAGCATGTAGATCAGTTTCATTTCCTTGCAGGGTTGATGCTGTTGCAGAGTCCTTGCATGTAGTCATGCATAAGAGGAGAAATCCACAAAGGAATTGGAATACAATTATATTGGAGTTTACACAAGAATTGTTCATTTTTTTTAGATCGAATGCAGATATTGATGCAGGCACACAATTCAAAGGTGGAGGTAGACATACAATTCAATGTCAATGGAAATTATGATTTTGTTGCTTTACAAATATAGATTTTTTTTTTAAAAAATTTCAGAAATGCAGATTTTGATGCGGGCATGAAATTCAAATGGATACGTCATATAAGGTCCATGGAAATGACAATTTTGTTGACTTACAAATATAGATTTTTTTTTTCTATAATTATGATATATTTTGCTTATGATTTGAAATTCCAGCACACAAACCATATTCATCTTAAATGGAAGTTGCTTAGAAAAGTTCTTAACATAAAAATTATTATTTTAATATAGGATCCATAAGTTAAGTTATTTAAAAATGAATAAAACTTTTATCAATTTTTAAACAACTCAACTTATAAGACTTACATTAGAATAATAATTTTTAAGTTAAACAACCCAAGTTGGAGTTGCTAAACAAATAATGTTGCTTCGCAATAATTAAACTTACACACTTATAACGTATTATTGTTAGGTTGACATTTAAAGGTATTCATAAACTGGAATTTGATCCAAAAATTTAAAAATTGAAAAATCTGACTATTTTCATTCAATACATCATATTTTAGATTTGATTTTAAAATTCAATTCAGATTTGTGAGATATAAATCAAGCTGCAGTTGCAATATTAGACTTGATTTGAAAACATTTTGATTGGACCGAGAAATTTTCTTCATGATGAAGAATTTGTTACAGATAAGTCTTAAAAATAAGTACACACATAGGCTTTGCAACATGACTCCAGCGAATTAGAAAGTCACCGCTAGGATCATTTAATACACGGCTGCTTCTAATATACACAAGTGTAAAATTTGTGTAACTTTACATAAGTAAATATACATCATTGATTTAATAATAAAAAAATTTAATGGTCAAGATGAGCCACCGGTTACTTGTTGATATATTTTCAATTATGTTTTTGATAATTTACAAAAGAGATCCTTATTCTTTTAGCATTACTCTATTCCAAGTTCCAAAGAGCACCAACTTTCCCTGCTCCAGCATGCCACCGTCCTCTTCACCTTCATATTCTCTGATCTCTCTCTCCATCCACAATTTTATTTCCCTTATCTTCCTTCATCACGGACTTGTCCCTCTTGGATCCATTCCCACAATCAACAAGATCACTCTCAAAACAACATCAAACCCTCCTAATCCTCATACACTCCAATCTCTGTTGCTTTCGGTGCCTGAGGGGGAATAGAGGACCCACTGGAATGGAGTTTTGGAACGACGCCAAAACCATCGTGTGTTGTGAGTCTCTGCAGCGACAAATAGGAGGATTTCAGCAAAGACGATGTGCGAAGATAGCGGACAAAGGAAGGATTTCGATCAATATAACGATGGAGGGCATGGAAACACCTTAAATATAAAACAAACCCATTTCTTGATTTCGGATATTCCTTCCCATACCACCCTGAAATCACGCTACCAAACCCATTTCTCTCCGTGATGGTAATAAGGGTCTGGAGGTGGAGGGGTTGAATTTGGGAGGGGGATGGGACTTGAGACTCATATCCACTCTAAAATGGCTTTACTTTTTTGGACGGGCTCATCATTCCAATAGGTGGGTGCTCATGGAGTTGACACACAGGACAATATTGCAAAATAAAAGATTTAACGTATTTAAATATAAATTAATTTAAGTTTTAAAAAAATCTAAAATTACCGGATTAACCTACTATAATAGGTAAAAGTTACTTGTGTAAAGTTACACAAATTTATACTTGTGTATATTAGAAGACCCTTAATACACTACTTCATTGTTAAGTCTTGTATAAATATTCTATTATTAAAACTAATAATCTACAAAGAGAGTTGTTATTCATGACGAAAGTGTTCTCTACGAGATAGAACATGGACTGCAATAGCAATTGATAGCGTGGGACATCTTCAAAATAAAAAATAAACTCATGAATAGATATTACATACACACATCGATCAAAATAGATAAGGAGAGGATGAGTGTTTGTGAAGTAACTCACAATTTCATTCATACACTTATATACTAAGGGCCCGTTTGGTGCACAGGATAAGAGACAGGATATGATAACTTTATCATATCCTGTCACTTATCATGTGTTTGTTGCACCAATATGATATGATAACTTTATCTTGTTGCTTATCATATCATTTCCTTCTAGTGTAATTCTTATCCTGAGGGGGGAATTGGATTAGGGAGTGATAGGATAGGACAAGATAAGATAAAAAATTTCGATTCTTCTCATTTATCCTCTCTTTCTCTCCTCCTCTCCCCCTCTTTCTCTCTCCTATCTATTTCCTCTCTCCCCCTCTTTCTCTCTCCTCCCTCTCTCTCCTATCTCTTCCCTCTCTCTCCTCCTCTCTCTCTCTCTTTCCTTTCTCTCCTCTATATCTCACCTATCTCTTTCCTTCCCCTCTCTCTCCCCCTCTTCTCTCTTCCCTCTCTTTCTCTCTCCTATCTCTCTCCTATTTCTTTCCTCTCTCCCCCCTCTCTCTCCTCTCTCTCCTCTTCCTCTTTCCTCTTTCTCTCCCCTCTCTCTCCTCCTATCTCTTTTGCTCCCCTCTCCCTCCTCTTTTTCCTTTATCCCCCCTCTTTCCTCTCTCTCTCTCCCCCTCTCTCTTGCTCCCCTCTGCCTCATCTCTCTCTATATTAACGATTTTTGTGGTAATTTTGATATTAATTTTAATATTTTTAACAATTTCATTTTTTGTAAAATAAATTTAAATATTTTTTAATAAAAATAATTTTTATTTATGTGTGCTTGCTGAAAAGAAAAAAAAAATAAATTTGTAATAAGGGTAATTTTGTCATTTTAATATTCTTTATATCCTATCCTACCATAATTTGTCCATCTCAAATGTAGGATAGGATAAAATAATCATATCTGTCTTTTTATCCCGGTGTACATCAAACATAGGATAGGATAAGAGCTTATCCTGCTCTTATCCTATCATGTCACTATCCAACTCTCCTATCCTATCCTATCATATCCTATCATGTGCACCAAACGGGCCCTAAAAGTTAGGTACAACAACTGAAATCTTCTCGTGCAACTGAAATCTTCACAAGTTTGGCACCTGACATGCAATGCAAAGTTCTTATCTCTTAACTTCATTCTTCTTTTGTTTTTCTTTTATTTTGTATTTGAGTTTTCTTTTATAACAATATAATACCTACTATCAACCATTTGCAAGTTGTTCTCTTTGAAGCCTGATTTAATATATATGACATTGCCTCCCTTAAATCAACTAGCATACTTGTCATTCCAAACATTTTCTTCAACTTGTAAAATTATTCAACTTTTGACGACTTCCTAAAAATATCTACAATTTGCTACTCAGTGTGACAATAATTGATCATCACTTCTTTCTCAGTCACCAATTCCTGTATTTTATGAAACTGTATATATATATATATATATCTTAGATCGTCCATAAAAAAATGGATTTTTGCAAAGAGTAATAGCAGACTTGTTATCACAAAATATCTCTGTCGGAGTATCCTACTTCTAATGGACCACTTCTAGAGTTCTTCCCAGTCATACTACATGTGTAGCACAATTGGTTGTATCTATATATTCTGCGTCGGCTGTTGAGAGTGCAACAATTGGTTGTTTCTTTGAGGACCATGATACTGCACCAGCGCCTAGATGAAATGCATACCCTAAAGTACTCTTCCTTGTTTCAATATATCTTTCCCAGTCACTATTTGTATATCCAACAAGTTTCACATAATTATTATTGGCATAATAAATTCCTTCAGTCATAGTACTTTTGATCTATCTTAGTATTCTTTTAGCTCCTTACAAATGACTTATGCGAGGTTCTTCCATGTATCTTCTTAGCAATCCTACTCCAAAGACAATATATGGCCTTTTTGCAATCAAATATCCCATACTTCCTATCAAGCTCTTGTAATAGGTTGGATCTATCTTCTTGTCATCAGTTTCTCTTGTTAACTTCAATTTTTCTTCAACTGGAGTGGAAATCGGCTTTGAATTCTCAATCTTGGATTTCTTCTGAGATATGAAAATTCCACCATCCTGCCGATCGACCTCAATGCCGAGAAAATACGACATTAGGCCTAAATTTGTCATTTCATAGCATTTAATCATACCCTCCCTAAATTCTTCAATCATCTAAAGATTATTGCCAGTAAAGATTAGATCATCAACATAAAGGCACACAATAAGAATATCATCTGGATGAACAACTTTAATATATAAAGTGTGCTCAAATGGGCATCTTTGAAATCCATGATGCACAAAATAAAAATCAATCTTTTTGTACCACGTTTTGGGTGTCTGCTTCAAGCCATACAATGTTTTCTTCAATCTGTAGACATTATCTTCTTTTCCTTCGATCACATATCTTGCAGGCTGCTCAAGGTACACCTCTTCTTCCAAAGTACCATTTAGAAAGGTAGATTTAACGTCCATTTGATGTATTTTCCAATTATTTTGGGCTGAGATAGATATAACCTTACTAATTGTATCTAATCTCGCAACAAGAGAAAATACCTCAAAATAATTAATACCTAGTTTCTGCTTGTAACCTTTTGCGACTAACCTTGCTTTAAAACGATCAATTTCTCCACTGGGTTTGTACTTTGTTTTGTACACTCATTTTACTCCAATCGATTTCTTATCAATTTCTCCACCTATTTGTCTATTATGCTCAATATAGCTATTTGGAATCACAACTGGTTGCTTTTGGGTTTTCGGAGACCAGTCCCAGTTTCCTTCTTTATCAAACGTCACATCTCAGCTAATAATCACCTTTTTTGTCTCCAAATTTTAGAGTCTGTATGCCTTTGAATTTGTGTAGTAGCATGTGAACAACACATTTTTTTGCTTTATCATCAAGCTTCTTCTTTAGCTGATCGGGTACATGCGTATATGCTATACACCCAAAAACTCTGAGGTGTCGAATAGAGGGCCTCCTTCTGCTCCAGGCTTTTTCTAGTGTTTTGTCACAAAGGTTCTTTGTTGGACACCTGTTCAAGATATACATAACAATAGCAACTGCTTTTGCCCAAAATTCTATGGGCACTTGTTTTGCCTTCAGCATGCACCTCACCATGCCCATGATTGTCCTGTTCTTCCTTTCAGCAACTCCATTCTATTGGGGAGTGTATCTAGTTGTTAGTTGATGATGAATTCCATGTTGCTCAAAGAAACCTCCACAAACAAGGTATTCTTCACCACAGTCTGTTCTCAATGCTTTAATCTTGCAGCCACTTTTTTTCTCAATGAATGCCTTAAATGACTTAAAAGCATCACAAGTTTCTGCTTTCTACTTCAAAAAGTACACTCAAGTCTATCTATTGAAATCATCAATAAAGGTGATAAAATACTTATGACAACCATGTGTTGGGATTTCAACTGTGCACAAGTTTGAGTGAACAATATCTAGTGGTTTTCTTTCTCTCCTTTACTTTCCTGTATGAAATGATTCTCTGTGCTTCTTTCCCAATTGACAAGTCTCACACAAACTATTGGGGATATTTATAATAGGCAAACCAGAATCATTCTTTCTTTAACAGATAATTTAACCCACAAAAATGAAAGTTTCCAAAACACATAAGCCTTAACCAATCATAATTTGGTATGGTAGAACTCAAGCAAGGATATTTCTCATGTTGAAATTTCAAAGATGATAGACAATTTGGAGTCATTTTTACCTTGGCAATAAATCCTCCATTCTTGTCAATCAATGTGCAGTTCCCATGATGAATTTGCATGTTGTAACCCACTACAAGAAATTTCGTTTTTAGCGAGCTGTCGCTACACAAGGAAAAGTCGTCTCTATAGGCTACGTAGCGACGGCGTAGAGATGACCACGTGGACGTCGCTACATAGCTCGTCGTAAATACAGTAGCGACGAGGAAAGTGAGTCGTCGCTATGTAGAGACGGTCTGGTCATCGCTAAGAATAATTCTTTTTTAAAAAAATTGTTTATCTAGAGACGACTGTAGTGACGGGCATGGCCGTTGCTACAGGTAAATTTTTTTTAAAATTAAATTAAATATATATTAATTTTAAAATTATAAAAACAATACTAAAAAAACATATATATATAATATATACACATAATCTGTTAAAAAATAATACAATAAAACCATAATAAAACATAATGAAAAAGAAATCAATGGCGGCGGCGACGTTGGGGCTGTGGTGGGGGCGACTTGTCCTCATCATCCACCGGTAGGTCATCCATGGCGGGATCATAATGGGGGTGCGGTTGTGCCTGAGCCTGAGCTTCTAACAACTCTTGCATCTGTCATCGAAGTCGTCCTAACTCGTCCTCCAACGTTGCAGTGTTTGCCATGGCCTGCCGAGACTGCTCCCTTGCTTCATGGACTTCCTGGCGCAACGCCTCCTCAGTAGAATGTCGTGACCCGTACCCGTCAGTATTCTCGCTAGGGTGAGCCCGGGACTCCTGAGTCAAGCCGGTCACACCTGGACGAATGTTGGAGGCCAAGTCCCCGGTGCCATAACAACGGCCTTGGGTCTTGCCACCCGCAACATCCCTCTAGATCTCCAGCTTGGTGGAGGCATCAGTCATGGAGGTGTCCCCCATCTGTGGCTCTTCCTCCCTCAGGCGCTCCTTGTAATTTGTCTGTTGAGGTAAAAGTAAAATTAGTTATTAGTTATATATTCAATTGCATAAATATGAAATTATATAAAAAAAACACTTATAAACAAATACTTACATAGGTAGACCGCGTCCGATCATTTACCCAACCACCACCCTTTTTGGCGTAGGTGGCAGGAACTCGTCCAACCTATATATCATATATATCGTATTTATGATATGTTTGGTTTAGCGTTGAAACGCGGTAAACTCACGTTTCCAACGCTAGAAATAGTTACATTGGAAAATCCAAACTTGAGTTTGACCAGTTTCAACGCTAAAACCAAACACACACTTAGTAGATTTCCATCTCTCTCTTTTCTTCATCTTCCATGGAGTGCTAAACCCATTGATCAATTGTACGGAGTGATTCACTTGTACTTAGACCTTATACACGGGATTAATTGCTTCATGATTCAATTAATTTTAGTGATTTTTTACTCTACTTTTTTAGAGATATAAAATCATACAACAAAAAACATACAATTCACTTTTTTCTCTATCTTTTTCCATTAGATAACCTATCACCTATCACCTCTCACATTTCTCTCTCTTTTTTTTTTCTCTTCAATCGCAATTCTGAATTTGTCTACCGTTAGATGCATTTTTTATTGTGATTTGTGGTTAATTATAACTTGAAGTTAATTATGGTTTAGTTTCACTTCTGTTGTAACTTGTAAGCTACTATAAATAAATATCCTCATGCTCCTGTTACGTAAGTTGAATCGATTCATTTCAATACAATAATCAATAAAAAAACACTTTCATTTTTTCATTCTTCTTTCTAAATTTCTGTGATGGTATCAGTATCAGAGCTCCACCGTTGTAGCTATGTTGCGCGATCTCTATGATGGCAAGAGGAAGTTCTTCGAACCATAATCCTTCTTAAAGCACTAGCATTGTTTCTAGTGCAACAGTTATGGATCCAACTCAAAATCCTACAAGCCCTTTCTATGTTCATCCAACAGAAAACACTTCAATTCCTCTGGTGAATCTAGTTCTTTCAGGTAACAATTATCACACTTGGGAAACAGCAACGCAAAGATCATTGATCTCCAAGAACAAATTTCAGTTTCTGGATGGCACTATTCCCGTACCTGATAAGTTTCATCCAAGTTTCGGTGGTTGGCAACGGTGCAACAATTTGGTAAATTCCTAGATCCTTTCTTTTGTTTCATCTTCGATTACAATCAACATAGTCTTTATTCAGAATGCTTCAGATACTTGGAGAGAATTGAGAGAGCAATTCTCTTAAAGTGACCTAATGAGAGTTTTTGAATTACAACGACAGTTGTATGCTTTTAGGCAAGACATTTTGTCAGATACAAAATATTTTACTCAATTGAAGGTTATTTGTGAAGAGTTAGAGAATTATAGACCTATTCCAGATTGTGTTTGCCCTAGTAATTTTGTTTGTGAAGCCACTAAGCAGCCAAAGAAATATAGAGAATAAGATTGCATCATTTGATTCTTGACAGGATTAAATGAAAATTATGTTGTTGTGAGATCTTAAGTACTCCTAATGGATCACTTGCCTAGTTTAAATAAATTGTTTAGTATGGTTATTCAGCATGAGAGGTAGATTGGTCTAAGTTCTGTAGAAGAATCACAGATATTAGTGAATGCTGTTGAGAGAAACAAGAACAACTTGATGTAAGGTAGTGGTAGAGGGAGTTATGGAAGAGGTACTAAAATGTGCAGTTACTATGGAAAGTCATGACACACAATTGAGGTTTGATACAAAAAGCATGGTTATCCTCCAGGTTCAAGGTTTAGGAATGCATCTTCTAGTAATAATGTTGCTGGTGATGAACAAGAAATTACGGATGATGACAATGGCTCAGTCAAAGAAGCGCCTATGCAAGTGTCACAATCAGCTCCTGTTTTGACTCAATTATGGTGTTAGAGCCTCGTGTAAGTGTTGTGTTGATAACATGTTATGAAATTAATGTAAGAACTAAATAACTTAAAAGAAAAGGAGATGGAGAAATAAGAGAATAGAAAGAACAAGGGGTTAGAGAGAATGAGATAATTTCTATTTCATTCCACAATCCTTCAGTACAAATGAGATGTTCTACTTATGGGTATAAATCTTCAACTCAATATTCTCTTCTTATTTTGTGTGAGAATATAAACTAATAAGAGTATATAATCTCCTAGGGAATCGAAGTGATTTTGGGAGATTTTTATCCACTAATAGTATTCATAAAAACAGCAAGATACCTGAACATTTTTCTTAATTGATAAAAAGTAACTTCTGGAAAAAAAAAATTATGTTGTTACAAAACAATTGAAAATAACTTTTAGTAAAAGCTTTATAAGTTTTGACATTGTCATGAATGAGGTACCCACTTATTTTACGGGTCTAAATTTAGTTATGCACAAAATCTTATGGTTTACATATTATTTTATTTGTCTTCTTAATGTTGTTCATGTAGCATTGTGCTTTATCCTTCCTTATAATTTATAAATAATTTCTTGATATCATGTAGTTTGTTGACCACGACACTGATGGGCATCCGTTCACTTGGTGCAGTTGCAGAGCAAGACACTCCAATTTCCATAAGTGATACAATGCAATCCTCAAACAAAACTTTAGCCTGGGCTTCAATCCTTATAGCTCTTTCTTCTCCTTCAAATTCTTCATTTATGTCAACAAATTCTTCTTCAGAGACTAATGAAGGATCAATTATATCCATGACATGGTTAGGTAAAGCCATTGATATAAACTGGTGAATTCCCATGCCACCTTCAAATGCTTCATCTGTTGGTCTTTTCCCTGTGAAAATCTCCAGTAATAGTATCCCATAACTGTAGATATCTCCAACTGTAGAAGGCTTGCCACCCATGCCATACTCTGCATTTCTTCTATAAGTGGGTCATTTTTGTTAAATGTAACCAACATTTTAGTACTATTGGAATAAGAAACATACCTGGAGGGATGTATCCAATAGAACCCCTTAGGCTAGCTGACATAATTGATTGTTGTCTAGAAAAATTGGCTGTGTCTTCAAACAGAAATGTAGCTAACCCAAAGTCACCAACATGGGCATCCATATCATTGTCAAGAAGAACATTGCTTGGCTTTATATCACAATGAACAATTGGAGTTTCACAGAAGTGGTGGAGATATTCCAGTGCACAAGCAACATCAATTGCAATGTTCAATCTTTGGATAAATGTCAATGTCTTGACCTGATATTGCATATTATTTATAGGATGCAACCAATCTTCTAGACTTCCATTAGACATGAACTCAAATACTAGAGCTTTGAAGTCATTACCTTGATGATCAACACTTGAGATGGCAGTTATGATCTTGAGAAGGTTGCGGTGCCTTATACTTCTCAGAACTTGGCATTCATCAATGATGCTCCTTGAAGCTCCTCTTTGTTGAAGATTCAATACTTTAACTGCAACAATTGATCCATCACCTGAAAGAGTTCCTTTGTATACAGAACCAAAACTTCCCGAGCCAATCAAGTTATCCTGTGAGAACCCGCCAGTGCACCTAACAATTTCTGAGTAAGAAATATCCAATGCCAAATCATTTGCAGTAGTAGTTGATCTTGAAGTTCTCTTTCTTGCTTTTCTTACTATGGAGAATAATGTAAGAAAACATGATAGCAAGAGTACAAATACCAGTGCAATAGCTATAGGGATAGCCACCTTAGGAGCAAGAAGTTTTGTTACCAAAGAGGCTTTCCTGATATTGCATGCAGGAAAATTCAATTCTGGGATACCACCGCATAGCTTGTTGTTTCCATATAAGGAAATGGAAGTTGCATTCTTGAAGATTCCATTCTTTGGTATTTCACCTTCAAAATTATTGTAAGAAAGGTTGAGATGCTTGAGCTCTGTGAACTCACCAAGAAATTCAGGAATCTTACCAGACAGGTTATTGCGTGAAAGATCTATATCTTGTAAACCTCTCAAATTATTCAAAGTCTGAGGAATATTTCCCTGAAAAGAGTTCCCCTGCAAACACAAACGTTCTAAGCTAATGCAGCTACCAAGAGAAGATGGAATGACTCCAGAAAAATTGTTCTCAGACAGCACCAATCCTCCAAGATTATGTAGCTTACCTACTTCAGCTGGCAGAGTCCCTGACAAAGCATTATGAGACACATCCAAGTATATTGCTAGTGAAGAAAGGCTAATGACTTCTTTTGGTATGGTGCCACTAAGCTTGTTACTATAAAGGCTAAGTACCAATAGCTTCTGACAATTTCCAAGACTAGAAGGTATGCTTCCTTCAAAGTTGTTCCCCTCCAGAAGGAGTTTTGTTAATGAAGTTAAATTTCCTAAAGAGGATGGGATTCTTCCTGAAAGTTTGTTGGCATTAAGATACACTTCTTGTAGATTCTGCAGCTTACCTAATGTATCAGGAATTCTACCAGTTAAGTGGTTTCCTTCCAATCCTAGAAGGGCAAGGCTAGCAAGATTTCCAATCCCAACAGGTATATTTCCTTGTATTCCATTGGAATTAATGGCTAATGTATGCAATTGGGTTGAGAAATTAGCAATTGAGTTAGGCAACTTTCCACCAAAATTATTTCCACCTAGACGTAGAACTTGTAGAGCAGTGCAATTGACCAAAGAATCAAGAAAGCTTAGATCTTCTGTTTTCCCAGTTCCAAGTCTATTGTGCTCAAAGCTAAGTCTAGTTAACTGGTGCAAGACCCCTATGTTCTTAGGCAGTGTTCCAGTGAGACCATTAAGAGAAAAGTCAAGAACTACAAGTTTTGATGCATTTAACAATGATGCAGGAACAGTCCCTGTGAAATTGTTGACCCCACCAGCAAATACTTCAAGATTAGGAAGAGTAAATCCAACATCAGCTGGTAAGTTTCCATGGAGATGGTTTTGAGTAAGAGTAAAATAGTATAAGGAAGAAATGTTATAGATTGAAGAGGGAACTGTGCCAGACAAATAATTCCCATATAGCACAAAATATGTCAAGCTTGATAAACGACCTACCTCTTGTGGTATGCTTCCATGCAAACTGTTCAATCCAAAGCTAATTCTAGACAAAGAAGAAAGATTTCCAATCCAAGTTGGGATTGTTCCTTTAAGATTGTTAGCACCAGCAGCAAGGACTCTTAGTTCTGTACAGTGACTTAGATTACTTGGAATACTCCCACCAAAGTTATTGAAGCTGATGTTTAGATGTTGCAAGTATAGTAAACGACCCAACTCTTGAGGAAGTTCACCATGGAAGCTATTGTTTAGCAAGTTGAGTGTGGTGAGGAATGTGAGGTTTCCTATGGAAGGTGTAAGAGTGCCTGCTAATCTCAGTTGTTCAAGGCTCAATTGCATGACCCTTTCATTGGAGATGTTGCAAGTGATTCCTATCCAGTTGCAGTGATGGATGGAGTCATTCCAAAAACTCATGATTTGGAATGGATCTTGGACTATCCTACTCTTGAAGTCAAGTAAAGCATGAAGATCAGTTTCATTTCCTGATGGGGTTGCTGTTGCTGCTGAGTACAAGCTTGAGACCATGCATAACAGAAGAAAATTATTAAGGATTTGGAACAATAAGCCCTTGGAGTTTGCAAAAGGATGGTTCATACTTTAAGTTCAAAATTTTGGTGCCAACTCTGAAATAGTTTGTCAAGGTTCCATGTTTAATACATTTTAAAGGGATAATATTAATATGATACAAATAAAGTGGCTTATGTTTTTTTTAAATTAAAAAAATGATATAACAGGTAAGAAAGTCCAACTCTATTTAAGACGAAAATAATTTATCAACAGTTTTCATTTATTTTCTGATATCTGTTATACCAGTCTCCAGAAACTAATTTATGATTGTCACCTGTATGTTTTGTTTGGTAAGCAAACAACTTATTGCGGCCTTTATTTTAATGTAATTTTCATTTATAAAATGAAATTTCAATTTGATGCCATGTGAAGAAAAGTTTTAGATTTGTATCTGATATATATTGACATATCATTTAAAGTTCAACATTTTTTTATAGATGTTAACATATTCTATCTCATTAAATTAGACGTTGGCACAAAATGAAATGATAATGTAAAAAAATCTCACTGAACATGTATCAAAATAAAACTTCATCAAATTATTGTGAAAATAGTATTGGTTCTGTTGGGTATTGGGCTCCCTTCCTATGTGGAGAAAAGGCCCAAATTAAGAAGCTCACTTGATGTCTCACTTAAGTAAGTGGAGAGGGGCTTGAAGTCAGAAAGAGGGAAGTGTAAATGTCTTAAGTCAGATAGAACACCAGACACTTTGAGAGAAAGGAAGAGAGAAAGCCATTCTCGTTTTCACACAGAGTTGCGAATGTAAAACAGCTACTGCAGATTCGTTCACTGTTGGATCGAGCTGAAAATTTGGCAGCTGGTTCAGGACATCTGGTTCCGCATTCTAAACGGTTGGATCGTTGATACGAGGTCTGGGTAGGGAGATATTCAGCTCGCACTCTAGCTGTGTATTTGGGGTTTTTCATCTTCTCTTGTTCTCTATTTGTAAGCTTTACTGCTTTGTTGTTTGGCTGGGTGTTAGCACTGTTTTGTGCACTTGTTTGAGACTCTTTTGTACCCTTTGTTGATCATAGTGGAGCAATTTCTTTGGTCTGGACGACCTGTGATTTTTACCCTTGCTTTGAGGGGTTTTCCACGTTAAAATCTTGGTGTCTTTGTTTGTGATTTTGGTGATTTGTTTTTGTTATTCATTGGCTGTTGCTCCTCATAGATTCTTGCAAGTTAGAGGATTTATTTCCGCTGCATTAACCGTTTGGGTGTGCTCTGTATTGTTATTGTTCTTGTTTCCCCCATCAGAGTGGCATCAGAGCTCTTTGGCTTTGGTTTTGGGGCTGTTTCACTTGCTTGAATGATGGAGACAAATACTAAAATGGTTGCTTTGAATGGAACTAATTATCACTTGTGGAAGGGCAAGATGAAAGACTTGCTATTTGTGAAGAAATTGCATCTTCCTGTCTTTGCTACTCAGAAGCCGGATTTTATGTCTGAAGAAGAATGGGACTTTGAACACCAACAGGTTTGTGGTTTTATTCGGCAGTTTGTAGAAGACAATGTTTGTAATCACATTGCTAATGAGACACATGCTAGAACTTTGTGGGAGAAGATTGAGTCCTTGTATGCTTCTAAATCAGGGAATAATAAATTGTATTTGTTGAACTGTCTGATGAATTTGAGGTACAGGGAGAGTTCTTCCATTTCAGATCACTTGAATGAATTTCAAGGGCTCCTAGATCAGTTATCCGGAATGGGTATCAAATTTGATGATAAAGTTTTGGGACTATGGCTATTGAACACTTTACCTGAGTCTTGGGAGACATTTCGGGTTTCTATTACCAACTCGGCCTCTAATGGTGTTGTTTCTTTGCAAGCGGCAAAGAGCGGTGCTCCTAATGAAGAGATGAGAAGGAAGGCACATGGTTCTTCATCTCAGTCTGAGGTACTTGTCACTAAAAATAGGGGAGAAGTCAGAAAAAGGAACCAAAGGGTGGTAGAGAGAAGAGCAGGAGTAAGTCCAGGTCCAGATACAAGAATATGGAGTGTCATTATTGTCATAAAATAGGGCACATACAGAAGTATTGTTATCTGTGGAAAAAGGAGAACAAAGGCAAGAAGGGTAAGCAGAAAGAGAAGGATCATGATGATGATGATAGTGTTGCTACTGCTACCTGTGGTGATCTTGTTATTCTCAGTGACCATGGGTCAGTTAATCTTATATCAGATGAGAGCATGTGGATTGTTGATAGTGGTGCTACACTGCATGTTACACCGAGGAAGGAGTTCTTCACATCTTACACTTCTGGTGATTTTGGAGTGTTGAAGATGGGTAATGATGGTGTGTCTAAGGTGATTGGTGTTGGTGATGTTTGCCTGCAAACCAACATGGGAATGAAGTTGTTTCTTAGAGGAGTCAAACATGCTCCTGATGTCCGTTTTAATTTGATCTCTGTGCAGATACTTGATGGTGGTGGTTATGATATTGATAACCACTTTGGTTCTGGAAAGTGGAAACTCACCAAAGGTAACTTGGTCGTGGCTAGAGGAGAGAAATCATCTAAACTGTATTGGACAAAAGCTTTGGATGCTAAAGACAGTGTGAATGTCGTGGATATGGAAGCATCTTTGTGGCACCGAAGGCTTAGTCATATCAGTGAAAAGGGGCTGAATTGCTTAGCTAAAAATGATGTTCTTCAAGGGTTAAAGAGTGTAGAACTGGAGAAATGTTCTCATTGCATGGCTGGCAAGCAAACTAGAGTATCCTTCAAGAAGCATCCTCCCTCAAGGAAGTCAGAGTTGTTGCAATTGGTACATTCTGATGTTTGTGGTCCATTGAAGGTAAAATCCTTTAGTGGTGCACTTTACTTTGTTACCTTTATTGATGATTGTTCCAGGAAACTATGGGTCTATGCTTTGCAGAGAAAAGACTAGGTGTTGGAGAAGTTCAAACAATTTCATGCCTGGGTTGAAAGACAGTCAGACAAGAAGCTGAAACGCATTCGTACTGACAATGGTGGTGAGTATTGTGGACCCTTTGTGTGAAGTCTATAAATCAGTTTGAGCATTCAAACATGAATCAAAGACTTAGTATCCTTAGGTTTTAATGATTAACAAATAAGATTATATAAGAATATAATGAACAAATAAGATTACATAAGAACATAATTCTAACAAGTAAAGACTATAAAAGAACATAATAAATAAGATTATAAGATTATGTAAACAGGTTCTACTGAGAAAGGTATTGGTTTGTTAATTGTGTTTCAGGTTGGAATACTCATTAGAAGAAAAAGAAGAACAGAAGAAGAAGAACGGATCAAAAGAAGATAAGAAGAACAGAATCAGAAGGAGATTAGAAGAACAAAATCAAAATCAGAAGAACAAATGCAGAATCTGAAAAGAAGAATTCTACAAAGCAAAGCCTACTATCTGAAGACATGAAGAATATCATGAAGACATGAAGACAATCTGAAGACTTGAAGACAATAGCAAAGACTCGACTATCGTTTGAAGAATATAAGTATAAAGGAAGCTCGTCTATCTGAAGTATTTACTTTGTCTGAAGACCTGAAGAGGAGTTATCATATGAAGATATGAAGAAAATCTGAAGCAGTCTACGAATAGAATCAAAAATCGATCTCGCATTTATTGTGAAAATAGTATTGGTTCTGTTGGGTATTGGGCTCCCTTCCTATGTGGAGAAAAGGCTCAAATTGAGAAGCCCACTTGATGTCTCACTTAAGTAAGTGGAGAGGGGCTTGAAGTCAGAAAGAGGGAAGTGTAAAGGTCTTAAGTCAGATAGAACACCAGACACTTTGAGAGAAAGGAAGAGAGAAAGTCATTCCCGTTTTCACACAGAGCTGCGACTGTAAAACAGCTACTGCAGATTTGTTCACCGTTGGATCGAGCTGAAAATTTGGCAACTGGTTCGGGACATCTGGTTCCGCATTCTGAACGGTTGGATTGTTGATACGAGGTCTGGGTAGGGAGATATTCAGCTCGCACTCTAGCTGTGTATTTGGGGTTTTTCATCTTCTCTTGTTCTCTATTTGTAAGCTTTATTGTTTTGTTGTTTGGTTGGGTGTTAGCAATTTTTTGTGCACTTTTTTGAGACTTTTTTGTACCTTTTGTTGATCATAGTGGAACTATTTCTTTGGTTTGGACGACCTGTGGTTTTTACCCTTGCTTTGACCTTTGAGGGGTTTTCCACGTTAAAATCTTGGTGTCTTTATTTGTGATTTTGGTGATTTGTTTTTGCTATTCATTGGCTGTTGCTCCTCATAGATTCTTGTAAGTTAGGGGGATTTATTTCCGCTGCATTAACCGTTTAGGCGTGCTCTGTATTGTTATTGTTCTTGTTTCCCCCATCAGGTTCACCCTATACTTCTGATCTAAATGAATGGTAATAACTATCTAGATGATAGCTACTCAGTGTTAACCAAGCAGATATAGTTAATAAGGTAATATAATTAAGGAAATATGATGTTGCTAAACAATTCCAGCATGTGCTTTTCTTCTCGAATTTAACCATAAGAACTGACACTAGCTGATGGATATACTGACAACTCCTTCTAGAGAATGCATCATTAAGGACTGACACTAGCTGATGGATATATACAACTCCTAGAGAATGCATCATTGCATCCTTCTTTTCATGTTTTATTGAGAATTTATGTCAAACTTCTAATGAATAATTGAATATATATGTCAAAGGTAGTCACTTAGTCCGAAAAATCTACAATAATTCAGGAGTAGTTACTCCTTCCATTTAAAATTAAACATCTGGCATTATTAATTATGCATCCCCAATTTTAATTTATAAAAAAAGAAATTAAAAAAGAAAAAAATTGTCAAATAATGAAGGGGGAGTACTGAGGAATGGATGCTCCTGGAGTACTGAAAATTTATTGTTCTAGAAATTTTTTCTTTTTTTTGTTTAACCACATTTATCCTCTATGAGAGGCAATCTTATTCGAGCCGCGAATATCCACATCATGGTGTGGCTAACTCTCCCAGTGGGGATTTTTTCCATCCACAAGACTCGAAACCGAGACCTTGCTGAAGGGAAATTAAAGATATACCACTTAACCAACCCCCTTGATTCTAGAAATATATTGTTGTACTAACAAAAAATAGTTATACGGATAGATTTGAATTTGCAGCTGTGTGAAAATAGTACCGTATTCGCAGTTGACTTAATGATAAACAATTGGAGATCTACACAAATTCTCCAGTCTAACTACTTTTGCGTGAATAATATTTTTTAATGACACAAGCTTCCATTTTCTTTTTTGGGGAAAACACAAGCTTCCTTTTTTTTTTGGTCAAAACAAGCTTCCTCTTTTTATATGAAAGAACACCATCTTCCTCTAGTTTGGGCTTTAAAATGAATATCAATGTAGGACTTAGGATAAATTCTGTTTTAGATGATTAATTAGGATAAGGAAGGATTCTGTTTTAGATGATTAGGATAAGGAGTGATTGTTGTAGATAAATCTACTATATCAGTTTGTTACAATTTGATAACAACTGATATTCTCTTCTATAAATAGGTGCTGCTGTACTTGATTAAAGTATGAATACAGAACATTTTACATGGCATCAAGAGCCAAAAATTGCCTGTAAAATTACTTCGTGGTCACCACATCATGGATGCAGCAGGTGGAAAGGATAACACCTCAGCAAAAGATGATGGAAACGAGAAAACCACCGGATTTGAAGGACACATCGATGTCATGTCTCTCTATTACATCCACGCCTCGGATAACCCAGGGCAGATATTTGTCAGCGAACTCCTTCATGATGGAAATTATGGAGAGTGGGTTGCAGATATGAGCAACGCAATGTATGCCAAGAACAAGATAGGATTTGTTGATGGGACAATTGCCATGCCAGATGTCGACTCACCTTACCTAGCACTCTGGATGCGATGCAATGCCATGGTCAAAGGATGGCTCAAAAGTGGCATGGACAAGAAAGTTCGAAGTAGTGTCAGATATGCTAGCACCGCTTGAGAAATATGGGTCGAACTTGCTGACCGATTTGCAAAGGGAAGCGCACCAAGAGTGTATGAATTACGACGTGCCATAACACTCCTTAGACAAGAAAAACTATCGGTGCCATCGTACTACACAAAACTTAAGGGGTTATGGGATGAAATACAATCAATTTCACCTTGGCCTAAGTGTGCATGTGGAGGGTGTAAGTGTGACATACAGAAGAGACTCATGGAGATGCAAGAGAGGGAACAACTCTATGACTTCCTAATGGGCTTGGATGATGTTTTGGGACGGTGAAGACGCAAATCCTCAGAATGACACCCACACTCACTCTCGGCCATGCTTATCATCTTGTGGCAGAGGATGAGCAGCAACGTTTGATCTCCACCATGCATAAGCCTGTGACCGAGGCAGCTGCTTTTCAAGCTCAAAGCACACGTTACAGGGATGGAGCAGAGCGAAAGGGCAATAAGAAGGAAAAACCCAAATGTGACCATTGTCAAAAGGTGGGGCATACGAAGGATGAGTGTTATGAAATCATCGGCTACCCACCGGATTGGAGAAGGTCCAGACGTGATAAGAGAGAAAAGACGGGATCATGGAGCGACAAGAAGAATGGATCCAAGATGGCTCAATTAGTCACAGAGGGAAGCCCAATTCCAGGATTATCCATGTGTTGGCTGCTAGGCAAGTATACCTATTAGTCAACTGTAGTAATATGAAAATGAATTCAGAGTGTCGATCCCACGAGGAGTTGGTAGTTCAAAGTTGTACTAATTCAAAAAGTATATATATACAAAAGAGAGTGATTTGGTTCATGATTGATGTGGGTAATTAAAGTGAAGTTCTAGTAAGCAATATAAAAGAGTAAAATTGATTTGAAATATCAGTGAGAAAAACAGGGATTGAATTTCATCTATCTCCCTCGTCTGTATTCTGGTTGTATATCAATATATAGCAATTATAACTATCGATATTGATGCACACATAATAGTCATTTATATTGATTCCTCACATATAAAATTCATAAGATTGATCTATTGAATATTGATTCCTCATATACTCAACAAATCATCCAGCATTAAGATCAAGTGTAAAATCATTCGCTATATTGAATTCTATCCCTAGTAAAAGAATATAACAATTATCTTCGTTCAAATCGGAATTTTCAGAAATACTTTCCAGTCAAATCTAAAAATCTAAACATTGAAACTATTGATCAGATAGAATCAAAGAGATGAAATCGGAACGAAAATAACAACATCAATAGAACAAATGAACTATATAGAAATATAACCAGAATACATCCGAGTTCGAGTCGATTTACATTCAATCCTAAAAGAGGAGATTAGCTACTCATAGTAGCTTGTATAATCAATACAGATGAAGG
This sequence comes from Sesbania bispinosa, assembly GCA_026901365.1. NCBI lineage: Eukaryota > Viridiplantae > Streptophyta > Magnoliopsida > Fabales > Fabaceae > Sesbania > Sesbania bispinosa. The sequence continues at coordinate 2,973,797 of QLOH01000022.1, read as the reverse complement.
AAAAAATGAAGAAATCTGGTTCCGCAGCTTTCGTTCTTCTTCGGAGACTTCTTCTATTTTTAGAAATGTCGAACTGACGATAAACTGCGTTCGAAATCTGTTTTGTCAAGCTGAATAAGTGAGAATTCGCTTAAGCTAAAATTTAGCTTAAGCGAATTGCTTTCTTCATGGTGAAGGAATTCTAATTTGCTTAAGCGAATTGAATTGGCTTAAGCGAATTCAACCTCAAAAATCACTCCTCTATGGACAAATTTCGCTTAAGCCAATTGAGATTCGCTTAAGCGAATTTCCAACACTTATTTTCTTCTTTTTCTCCTTGCTTCTTCACTTCTTTTGTTCCTGATTGATCTCCTTTAATCTTTCCTGCAATTAAACACCAAAAATTGGGATTAAAATGTTTCAATTACAACAAACACTCAGATATTACTGCTTAACTTAATTGTTCTAGAATTTGGAGGAAATCTATTAAAGAATTAATGCAATTAACCCAAAAAGTGCCATTCTTTCCATACAAAACATCCTAATATTTGGCACTTATCACCATGCAACAATATGAGCGGTTGATGCAACAGCTGAAAATAGATGCAGAACCTGTGGTAGGAACTCGACCCAGCGTGACCATGGCAGGTAATATTGTATTCCAAAGGCCTTGGGTAATCGACTCAGGTGCCACAGAACACATCACATATGATGAAAACTTGCTAAAGGAAATACATAGTTCTAGCCAGCGACCAGTGCAGATTCTTGATGGCACAAATGTGCCTGTAAAAGGCTCCGGAAAAGCAAAGCTACCTAATGGGATGGAGATAGACAATGTGTTACACATTCCAGAGTTTCAATGCAATTTGCTTTCTATTAGCAAGCTAACAAGGGAATACGATTGTGCATTAACCTTTGTTGCTGATTTGTGTGTGATGCAGGACTTACACTCGAGGAACCTGATTGGAGTGGGTAGGCATCAAGATGGATTATACCTTCTTGAGCCAGTACAAAACAGAGGAGCAGCAATGAAGGTGGGTAGGTCAATTGAAGCAGATTTATGGCATTCACGGCTTGGGCATGCTTCAGAGTCAAAACTAGTACACATAGGTTCACTCCTTCATGTAATAAAGAGTCAAAATGGAAGCCTTGTTTGCTTAGCCCGTATACATGAAGGTCAACTGAAGTAGATTTATGGCATTCACGGCTTGGGCATGCTTCAGAGACAAAACTAGTACACATAGGTTCACTCCTTCATGTAATAAAGAGTCAAAATAAGATGTCTTGTGATTCATGTATACGGGCTAAGCAAACAAGGCTTCCATTTTCTCTTAGTTTAATAAAATCCAATTCTTGCTTTGAATTGATTCATTGTGACATATGGGGGCGTTATACTACGGCATCCACGTCCGGTGCTCATTATTTTCTCTCTATTGTTGATGATTTCAGTAGAGGGGTATGGGTGTATCTCATGAAACATAAGTCAGAGGTTGAGCGTTACTTGCCCATGTTTATATGCATGATAGAAACACAATTTGGGAAAAGAGTCAAACGGGTTAGAACAGACAATGGATTAGAATTCACATCAAACCACATGCAGAGATTTTATGAAGAAAAGGGAATAGTAATGGAGCTAACGTGTCCATACACACCCCAACAAAATGGGGTGGTGGAAAGGAAGCACAGGCATATATTAGAAACAGCGCGAGCATTAAGATTTCATTCAGGCCTGCCAATAAATTTTTTGGGGGAATGTGTACTCACAGTTGTGCACATCATTAATAGGTTGCCATCAAAGGTGATAAATAATAAGACACCGCATGAAATTTTGTTTGGAAAAGAACCAAGTTATGAGCATTTGAGGGTGTTTGGTTGTTTGGTTTATGTCTTGAAAACAAGAGAGAAGGTAAGTTTGATGAGAGGGGGAGAGCATGTGTCTTTATGGGGTATCCATCTGGACAAAAGGGTTATAGAGTCTATGACATGATAAGTAAAGAGATACATGTCTCAAGGGATGTAGTGTTTTTTGAAGAAGAATTCCCGTTCAAAAAGGGTGAACCCGAAGAAAGACACACACATAGACAAGAGACTCAACCTACACTTTGGGAGGATGAGCCAGCAACGCAGACACCACAGCTGGATAATCAAGACCAAAATAAAACACAAAGGGATGAGTGTCAAGAAGTGGAATCACAAGAAGGAATCATAGAGGACATAAATGTGCAAATGGAGATACATGGTGGCGAAAGACACAGTGAACGTGCAAGACAACTTCCAAGGCATCTAAGGGATTATAAAGTTGACCTACCACCCTCTATTACTCCATCTTTGTCTAACCCACCCTCAGGTAACTCGGTGGTATATCCTATATCAAATTATATTTCTTATGATAAATTCTCACACTCATACTCAGCATTTTTAGCGGCCATCTCTTCTCATGATGAGCCAAAGCATTTTTCACAGGCTGTAAAGCATAAACATTGGAGGGAAGCAATGCAAAAGGAGATTGAAGCATTGGAAAATAATGGAACATGGACTCTGGAACCACTTCCACCAGGGAAGAATGCAGTTGACTCAAAGTGGGTTTACAAAGTTAAGTATAAGCCAAATGGTGGAGTGGAGCGTTATAAAGCACGACTCGTGGCTAGGGGGTTCACCCAAGTTGAAGGGGAGGACTTTCACGAGACATTCGCACCGGTGGCGAAACTTGTAACTGTCTGGTGCTTACTGACAATAGCAGCAACAAAAGAATGGGTTGTTCATCAACTTGATGTGAACAATGCATTCTTGCATGGAGACTTAAATGAGGAGATCTACGTGAAGATACCGCAAGGCTTTGCGAAAGAAGGAGAAGCCAGAGTCTGCAAACTCAAGAAATCCCTTTATGGGTTACGACAAGCTTCCAGAAATTGGTACCAAAAGTTCACCGGTGCACTCAATAAGATAGGTTTCAGGCAATCCTGGGCAGACCACTCACTCTTCATTTACAAGGAAGATGAGGTGTTTCTTGCTGCGCTAATCTATGTGGACGACGTGATACTAGCTGGGAATGATCAAGATCTCATGCAGAAGGTGAAGGAGCATCTTGATAGGGAATTTAGCATCAAGGATTTGGGAACATTGAAGTATTTTCTAGGCATCGAAGTAGCGAGATCACCAGAAGGAATAGTTCTTAGCCAAAGAAAATACACCTTGGACATTCTCGAGGAAACGGGCATGCTGGAGTGTAGACCAAGCAAGTTCCCAATGGAACAAAATTGTAATCTAAGAATAAAAGACAATGATCTAGACATAGATGCAACAAGGTATAGAAGACTTCTAGGGAGGTTGCTATACTTGACTGTGACCAGACCAGATATCACGTATGCCGTCAACACATTATGCCAGTTCATGACAACACCTAAACAAGTGCATATGGATGATGTGGACCGAGTACTTCGATACTTGAAGGCAACTCCGGGACAAGGAATATTGCTTTCGAGCAATGGTGACTTGAAACTACAAGCATATTGTGATGCCAACTGGGGAGGTTGTCCTCTCACCAGGAGATCATGTACGGGTTACTTGATTAAGTTGGGAGAATCACCTATTTCATGGAGGAAAAAAAGACAAACTGTAGTGGCAAAATCCTCAGCAGAAGCTGAGTATAGATCCATGGCAGCAACTGTCAGTGAAGTGATATGGCTTCGATGGCTATTGAAAGAGCTGGAGACATCACAGCAGGAGGCCACTCCAATGTTTTGTGACAACCAGGCAACATTACACATTGCTATGAATCCAGTTTTTCATGAAAGAACAAAGCATGTAGAAATGGATTGCTACTTTGTTCGGGAAAGGGTACAATCTGGTGAAATAGAGCCTCTGAAGGTTTGGACAAGAGATCAAGTGGCAGACATTTTCACAAAGCCTTTGGGAAAAGACAGATTTGAGTTATTGCTTGGCAAGTTGGGCATTGCGAATCTACATGCGCCAACTTGAGAGGGAGTGTAGGACTTAGGATAAATTTTGTTTTAGATGATTAATTAGGATAATGAAGGATTCTGTTTTAGATGATTAGGATAAGGAGTGATTGTTGTAGATAAATCTACTATATCAGTTTGTTACAATTTGATAACAACTGATATTCTCTTCTATAAATAGGTGTTGCTGTACTTGATTAAAGTATGAATACAGAACATTTTACAATCAATGAAGGCCCAATCAAGATATAATTTGGGCTGAGAATCTTGAGATATATTTTCAAGGAAGAGATTACAAACTTACAATACCAGTGTAGATTAATTCTAACTTATTTTGACCAAAACAAAATCTAACTCATAGTAATTTTTTAATAGATATTATTACTTGAATTTGAACTTATAAAATAGACCTTATAAGTTTATAGGTGTTTATAAAAAAATTAAATGAGTTAACTTCTGAAACAGTTGGTGTGCATAGACTAATTTTAAATTATGAAAAAAATTAAAATTATTTTATCTTTTTAATTCAGTTTATTTTCTTCTCCTATAAATACTTGTTCAGAAGTTTATCCAAAATTTTGATAAAAAAAAATAAGTTTATCCAAAACAGCTCAGCATACTCTTCTTAGTTTTATTTAGTTACAAATAAGTATCTCTTATTGTACAGATATTTTTACGATATATAAATAAATTAAATTAAAAATTACTTATTTAAGAAAAATAAATATTAATTTAATTTGATATAAAAATTCAAAATACATATCATAATGAGTAACATTAACGGTGATTTCGTGAGAAAAGAGTATCCTATATGAGTTTAAGAGAAGGGAACAGAGGAGTACACTTTACTTTCAAAACTGAGGACTCAAATTTATTATGCCAAATAGATATATTTACTTAATTTTTTATAAAATTAAATCACAAAACACACAACTGATATTTACTTAGAGCGTTAATTGGCCATAGTCTGAAGATATATTTTACCTATAAACTAAGTTTAAATTAATATGAATTAACTATATTAAACCATTTTTATCATTTCTTAATTGAATCCGATGGTGACAAAAAATATGGGACTCGTACTCAAGAAGTGGTTAAGAAAAGGAGGGGAGTAAACAAGTCAGATAAGAGAAATTTTTTATTGTAAATTTGTAATAACCCATTACCTTGTGCTTATGTTATGTCTAAAACCACACTCTTTTGAAAGAAAACTAGGATCACTACTATGCTTTTGCCAATGACTTGATGCTGAACAGGATACGTATTGAATTAGAGCTAAGCTATTTTCCATCTTTTGTCCAACAATCAACCTCAGTCATTTTTGGGATATAACTAAGACCAATCGGTCTCTCTGATTTAGATTTATAATGAGTGTTTCACACACTCTATATTTACAGGGCTTGTAACGTATAATATTAGGGTGATGATCGGAGAAGAAGAAGAAAATATGATACAATATATGTGTGATGAAAATGAAAGGAACATGAGGGGAGAGCTGTGAAATGGACGTTAAAATGAGGTGTGAAAAAACTCAATCAATTTCTGCTTTTTCTTATTTTATTGTGGAAAATTATAATAATATTTTAGATATATTTGATGCACACGGAAGAATAATAGAAGCAAAATAATACAATATAAGAACCCATTTCACTTCTGTTATTTCTTTTGTTTATTGTGAAAAACTATATTGTCTGAAAAAGTAACATTTTAGATGTATTTGATGCACATTTATGCATACTGAAAAATAATACAATATAATGAGAGGAAAAAGATAATTTCAAATTGATGACCCCCCTATGGAGTATTGTGATATGTAAGGGGATGCTTATAGCATTTAGTATTAAAAAATATTTACATTGAAATATTTTTTAATATTAACTATTAAGTATCAAATAATATTTGCATTGGAGTATTTTGTTTTTAATAGATGTCAAATTGTCAATTGACACATAGAAATTGACATTATATTCTTCATGAGTGATATATTTTAAATTATAATAATAAAATGGAAATCAATGTGTGTGATTAGTTCAAATGATACTGGATTCATTCATTAAATCAAGATCTCGGGTTCGAGTCTTATGTATAAAAAATACCTAAGAAGGTCGATAATAATGTGAATATTTGGTTCCGAGTAGAATAATTATCTCTAATTGAAGCGAAAATAATAAAATAGAAGTTAGCAAAGTGAGCCAACCGGTAGAAATAAATAAAAAATCCATAACTTACATAGGGTTAATTTATAAGGTCAAATTAAAATTGACCTTATCCTTGTTCAAGTTTTTTTTTTTTTTTAAGTTTAGGTTCGAAGGTATTTTTCATAGAATAGAAGGTAACCACCCTTATTAATTAATTCTTACTAATTAATTCACGCTCAACTTGAATTTGACTCGAACTACAGCAAGGGTTGGCGCAAATGAGCTACATATAAATTGGAACCCTTATCTCCAACCAATATATAAATGGTAAATCATACAATTTTGCTGTACGATTAGCAACAGAAGATTTGACAACTCAACTAACCACATATGTTAATTTGATAAAGAGAAAATAAATAAATTAAATAGCTACAAGAACACCCCTTCCGTATGTTGTTAATATATACTTGAGAATTAAATATAAATTTGCCACATTATTCAACTCGCAATGGGGAAGTAGTGGTATTACTTGCATAATAATAGCTTTGTTAGAGTAATAATCTAATGGCATTATGGCAGAGACATCTCATCAACCAAGATTTGAAATTCCGTAAATAACAATTAATGGTATTTTTAATTAAACATGCCAAGTAGTTCCTCCCCTTGCACGTTGCAAAAGTCTCTCATCATCAACCTTTTGTCAAACGGGTGCCGTGCAGTCATAAATTAAATTCATCACAAATAACAACAAATGCTTAGGGAGCCATCACTTTTCATCTTAAAACGATTGGATAAGTTCTTTTATGTTTCTCCATGATTTATTTTTAAGTGAAACTGATCACAATCTGTTTCATTTTGAATTATATAGTTATGCACATATAGCACAAACATCTTTAACACTTTCTATTGCAGAGGAGAACTAAGGAAAAAATTAAAATAACAGTAAAGAGAGAAATAAAAAATAAATATAATTTACAGATTGTTTAGTGCGAGAAAAATATATAAAAAAAAAAGAGAAATAGGAGTACTTGTAGTTGATTGGTTTGATAGAAGAGGTGGGAGAAAAATTGGTATTAAATTTAGGAAAATGCTAAAGAGTGTCCTATGAACATTTGTTAAGGGGCTTTTTGACCAAAATGGTGTTAAAAAAAATAAAAATTACCAAAAAATTATGGGCAAAAAACAATTTACCAAGTTGTTTTCCAAGTTCAATTTGCGTTACAACATATGCTAATTCACTTTGCGACTTATGTAAGAAAGAGTCACAAATTTAGTTTGGGTCTCGTTGTTTCCATCATAACGCGCAAACTTACTTTGCGCTTCTTGTTTGTACGGCGATGCTTATTTGTATGCTTATCTGACTCTTTATAAAGACTCTTAACATTAATAAAATATATTTCAGCCCCCATGTGATGTTGAGAAACAAAAAGGCTTGCATAAACATGGTAGGCAGTTTTTAGTTTTTACAAGAAAACACAGTTAGTGCGCTCTGAAGATGAAGCTGTACAGGAGAGATTGTGGCAATAGTTTCAGTTGTGTTTCTCCTCTTAGTTGAAATAGAGATGCTTTTTCAAAGTTATCCCGTTTTATATTTTGGAATTGTATAACTAGTGCTTTTCAAAGGAATTAGATATGTTGTTATACTATAGAATGTAAAATGAAAATAAAGACGGGAAGTGACTCTACGAGTTAAAAAAAAGCTATATGTTCTACTAGAAAACATAATTTTATCAGTTTCAAAAACATCTTTTCTTTCACATCTTTTTTATTGTTTGTTTGGGAAGGGGCAGGCTGGAGTGTTAGTATGAAACTAAATCACAAGGGGTGACTTAGAAAACTCATTATCAAGAGTGATGCAATAGTTTTCCTTTAAAAAAATAATTCATAAACATGTGATAAGCAAATTCCAAGCAAACCAATATTTTTCTTCTATAATGCATTAACCTCATGATTGGAATAAGTCAATAAACTATGACCCCAAATATAAATACCTCTCGAGGATAAGCAACAGATCAACTATCAGCTCCATTTTACCATCTGATCGTGCCAGACAAATGATCGTGGCGGAGGTGATCATTCCTGGGTGTTCCAGGGTGGTTCTGGGTGTGGTCCGAGATGTTCCCAGGTTGTCCGAGATAGGGATCCAAGATGGTCCGGGGTTGAGATGCGGTGGTGGTTGCCCTGAACAGTAGCTCCGGTGGTGGAGGAGGGGGTGACCTGCGAAGATACTCCAACGCCCAAGTTAGAATGGGTTTGAGACAGAGTGTGAGCAGGGGAGAAATGAGCGTACCTGACCCTCCATGGGATGGGGTATTTATAGCATGGGGTCTAGCTAGAGCTAGCCTGTAATGTAGCCCAACCTACGCCTGATTGCATGTGTCAGTAGGTAAGTTGCTCAGTCTATGTGATGGGAAGTTCCCTTTATTGGTGTCAGTCCGCGTAGGCATAAGCAAGTGGTAGGGTGAGGAGCTAGTTGGTGGTCCCCGGGTTGCACAATTGTTAAGTGTCCATGCAGCCGAGATGGCTGAGGTAGGCCAGCCGAGGTGGCTGAGGTACGCCAGCCGAGATGGTTGGTAGGCAGCCGAGGTGGCTGAGGCAGGCCAGCCGAGGTGGCTGAGGTAGGCCAGCCGAGATGGTCGAGGTAGGTCAGCCGAGATGGCTGAGGTAGGCCAGCCGAGATGGCTGGTAGGCCAGCCGAGGTAGCTGAGGCAAGCCAGCCGAGGTGGCTGAGGTAGGCCAGCCGAGATGGTTGTGTGATAAGCCTAAATCCGAGGTAGCGTGTAGGACGCTAGACCAGTTGAGCTAGTTCCGAGTTAACCTCTGGATCAGATGCCCCCCAGCTCGATTCCATGTCTAAGTATATGGGGTCGAGATGTCGAATGCGATTTTAACGGCTGGTTTGACCTTTTGTGGGGTTAAAATCCAAGCAGGTAAAACAGAGTGTGGGACATATAGGACGAGAAGATTGGTCGGCTGGGATATCATCATACCCGGTGAGCTCAGTTAATGAAATCTCGTCTTTTTCATACTCTTTACCCAAAATTTTATTTATCCGAGTTTATGAACTCGGATTTAGAAGTACTCCACGCTCTGCATATGAAGAATTTATTTGCCCGAGTTTATGAACTCAGATTTATGGGTATTCCACGCTCTGTATATGAAAAATTTATTTCTCCGAGTTCATAAACCCGGATTTTGCCAAGTTTTAGAATTGGTTTCGCGTGTGCGTTTACTCTAGCATCTCGTTTTAATGTTCTGTGTTTCCAGACCTCGGCTGGGGTATGAAAGCTGGTCGGTTGGCGACTGGAATTTTGAGGAGAAGACAATTATGTTCTTCACGTAAAGCTTTTCCCATAGACAATTTGTATTTTAGTTCTTCGGTTTTTATGTTTCATTTTCATAATTTCTCTGTCCTGGCGAGTACACCATCTGTGTGTTTCATACCTCGGATTTATAAGTATGTCATCCGGGTTTTCGTACCCCGGATTTAGATGTAGGTCACCCGAGTTTGTACACCTCGGATTTAGAAGTATCTCATCTGGGTTTTCAGACCTCGGATTTATAGGTATGTCATCTTAGTGTTCACACCTCGGATTTAGATGTATCCGGGTTTTCACACCTCGGATTTGGGTATGTCATCCTCGGTTATATGTCAAGCCACCCGGGTTTTCACACCTCGGATTTAGAAGTATGTCATCCGGGTTTTCAGACCTCGGATTTGGAAGTATCCCATCCTCGCAATTCTCCACCCGGGTCTTCACACCTCGGATTTAGTAGGTCATCCTGGCATGTACGTCGTTCGGGTTTTCATACCTCGGATTTAGATGTAGGTCACCCGAGTTTGTACACCTCGGATTTAGAAGTATCTCATCCGGGTTTTCTTACCTCGGATTTAGAGCATCCTTTCTTTGTAAGTACCCCATCCGGGTTTTCACACCTCGGATTTAGAGGTATGTTATCTGGGTTTTTCACACTTCTGGTTTACAAGCATCTCATCTGGGTTGTCACACCTCGGATTTGGAAGCATCTCGTCGTCGCAAGTAAGCTATCCGGATTTTCACACCTCGGAATTGGATCTAGGTTTTCATACCTCGGATTTAGAAGCATCTTCATATATTCTCCATCCGGGTTTTCACACCTCAGATTTAGGGTATCTTCATATGTAAGCCACCCGGGTTTTCACACCTCGGATTTTAGGGCATCTTCATAACTTCTCCATCCAGGTTTTCACACCTCGGATTTTAGAGCATCCTCGTAGCTTCTCCATCCGAGTTTTTACACCTCGAATTTTAGAGCATCTTCATGACTTCTACATCCGGGTTTTCACACCTCGGATTTTAGGGCATCTTCATAACTTCCCCATCCGGGTTTTCACACCTCGGATTTTAGGGTATCTTCATATGTAAGCCATCCGGGTTTTCACATCTCGGATTTTAGGGCATCTTCATAACTTCTTCATCCGGGTTTTCACACCTCGGATTTTAGGGCATCTTCATAACTGCCCCATCCGGGTTTTCACACCTCGGATTTTAGGGTATCTTCATATGTAAGCCATTCGGGTTTTCACACCTCGGATTTTAGGGCATCTTCATAACTTCTTCATCCGGGTTTTCACACCTCGGATTTTAGAGCATCCTCATGACTTCCCCATCCGGGTTTTCACACCTCGGATTTAGGAGCATCCTCGTAGCTTCTCCATCCGGGTTTTCCACCTCGGATTTGGGAGTATCCTCGCAGCTTCTCCATCCGGGTTTTCACACCTCGGATTTAGAGCATCCTTTCTTTGCAAGTACCCCATCCGGGTTTTCACACCTCGGATTTTGAGGAGTATAACTTTTGCAGGTATCTCCTCCCATACAGTGCAGAAAACAACCATAAATCAAGAAACGGATTATCGATGCAAAAAACCAAGAGACGCTCGTTTCCCCCTCCTCCACTTTATAAGATTCGTAAGAAATAAGTTGATAAAAAAATGCAGGAAACTGGGCAAGCCCAGATCTGAATATTCATATACGCTCAGGGTGATGGTTTCTTCTGAGATTGGGAAAAAGAAAAAGGAGAAGAGGTTTCAACCAGAAGAGCTATTGGTGGGGTTTACTATTTACCTCTTCCCACAGACGGCGCCAAATGATCGTGCCAGACAAATGATCGTGGCGGAGGTGATCATTCCTGGGTGTTCCAGGGTGGTTCTGGGTGTGGTCCGAGATGTTCCCAGGTTGTCCGAGATAGGGATCCAAGATGGTCCGAGGTTGAGATGCGGTGGTGGTTGCCCTGAACAGTAGCTCTGGTGGTGGAGGAGGGGGTGACCTGCGAAGACACTCCAACGCCCAAGTTAGAATGGGTTTGAGACAGAGTGTGAGCAGGGGAGAAATGAGCGTACCTAACCCTCCATGGGAGGGGGTATTTATAGCATGGGGTCTAACTAGAGCAAGCCTGTAATGTAGCCCAACCTACGCCTGATTGCTTGTGTCAGTGGGTAAGTTGCTCAGTCTATGTGATGGGAAGTTCCCTTTATTGGTGTCAGTCCGCGTAGGCATAGGCAAGTGGTAGGGTGAGGAGCTAGTTGGTGGTCCCCGGGTTGCACAGTTGTTAAGTGTCCATGCAGCTGAGATGGCTGAGGTAGGCCAGCCGAGGTGGCTGAGGTACGCCAGCCGAGATGGTTGGTAGGCAGCCGAGGTGGCTGAGGCAGGCCAGCCGAGGTGGCTGAGGTAGGCCAGCCGAGATGGTCGACGTAGGTCAGCCGAGATGGCTGAGGTAGGCCAGCCGAGATGGCTGGTAGGCCAGCCGAGGTAGCTGAGCCGAGGTGGCTGAGGTAGGTCAGCCGAGGTGGCTGAGGTAGGCCAGCCGAGATGGTTGTGTGATAAGCCTAAATCCGAGGTAGCGTGTAGGTCGCTAGACCAGTCGAGCTAGTTCCGAGTTAACCTCTGGATCACCATCAATCCATATACTATACTGTGCTTGAGGGAACAACCCGTGCGTTAAAATTTTCGGAACCAAGAGAGGCGCAAAGTATGTTTGCGCGTCATGATGCAAGCAAAGAAGCACACTAAGTTTGTGACTCTTTCTTACCTAAGTCGTAGAGTGGAATAGCGCCTCTTGTAGTGCAAATTGGATATGCGCATCTGCTTTCCAACGTGTCCAAATCTATCCCAACCTGGTAAATTGTTTTTTACCCACATTTTTTTGGTAATTTTTATTTTTTTAACATTATTTTGGTCAAAAAGTGTTTGTTAAGGAATCAAAAATAATTTTTTTTTTGTTAGAATGTGTTATTAATGGTATAGATACAATAAATACCGTGATTTCCAATAAAAACTTGTTGTTTGTGAATCCTTAACCAATGTCGCACTCGTTAACAGACCCTTAAACTTAATGTGTTTTTTTTGTAATATATCATTTATTTCTCTATTTTATTCATTAATGTTTTCATTTATTATATCTCTTTTAATTTATGTATTCTATATTTATTGTATATTGTTCATCCAGTACACATGCCGTATTTTTTCACTTCCATTTTTTATATTTTTCTCACTTCTATAAAGTGATATTTTATGAACACGAAGTCAGATCCTGTCCAACGTTTCTTTGGGTCTAAAGTGAATTTTATCACGGAGCCTTTTTAAATGAATAAAAAAATTAGAATCAATAATAATATAACACATACCGAAGAAAAAAGCCGCAAAAAAATCATAAAGTAGGTAATGAGAATAATGTTTAGAATCTATTAATAATTATTATTTATGAGAAAAAAGAGCCCTAATAAAGTGAGACCTTTTTTCAAAACAATATTTTTTACTCTTAATAATTTAATATTGTTTACTAAATAATAATTTTTTATTTTTTAAAATATTAATAGTAAATAAGATTTTTGGGACCTAAAATAAAGAGTATTTTTTTGGGGCTAAAGTGATGGCCTTATTGGCCTGGGGTTGGGCTGGCTCTGCACAAAGTATTCTCCACGAGAGACAATCATGTTCAATTCCTTCCGTTGGTGGGGCTAGCTCCCAACAAGAATTTTTTCCATATATTTTATATAGATTTAAAGTAAGTGTATTATTAGATCTTAAATCTCAATATATTTTAAATTTATAATTATATATAATGATGATGTATTTGATTACTATTTTCTATAAAATATATGATAACACCATGTTGTTCACATTCGATTAATTGATATATATATATATATATATATATATATATATATATATATAATTGATGGATTATAGCATGGACCCTGAAACTTTTGGTCCAAGGTGGACCCTGAAAATTTACAGCGGTGAAAGACAATTAGTAGCTGACACTTCCTTAATTGTAGGATTGCCCATAAGAATTTATATTCACGTTTGTAGCCCTACTAAAACGAATCGTTTTAGCAGAAACCTCGAAATACTCTCCGACGATAGCCCATCGCGTGCGCCGTCAACAACACCAACCACCGGCTTAGGCTTCTTTGCGAAGAAACTCATCTTCTCGTGTAACTGGTCCTTGGAAACATCTTTTGGATCCCTTGAGCACGTAGGTTTTAGGAACGAGACCAAACCCGAGCTCGTGAACATGGACGAAGGTACCGAAGGTGATGAGACCAACGAGGGAATTCTCCGGCAAGAGTTCAACGGCTTGTGAAATTGCGGATTGTAGGAACCCGATTTCCTCCTCGATGACGCACGTGTCAACTACGGAGAGGAACACCGGCGACACGAGCGAAGCGGGTTCGCCGGGGGTTTCGTACTCGACGGTGGTGTACTGAGGGAAGAGCTCGGCGGGGAGGTTATCATCGGAGATTGAAGCGTAGTGAGGAGGGAAATGGTTGCGTTGGAAGCAGAAAGGGCAGATCCAGATCTTGGAGGCGAAGTTGACAATGCAGAAAGGGTTGAGAATGGAACGACAGGTGCGACAACGGAGTGGGGAGTAAGGGAGAACGGGCATGAAAGGGAAGTGCTTAATGGGAGTGTAGATTGCTGCAACTAGAACGACGACGTTTATGGCTTCTTGTTTGGTGCCAGGGATCACGTTCCATGGCATGCGAACGCCATCTTGGGTTTCCAAATCCACGAATTCAGCCATTGATTGGAAGCGGCACTAGCAGGATTGAGATGTGAGTTCGAACAATGAAATGGCGATGATAAGAGACCTTTTCAATTGGGGCAAATTACAGATTTTGATAAAGTTCTACGCCACATATATAATTAAAGAAGGTTTTATGTTTTACCTTTGAGAGAGGGTAAATATCGTGACCGTCGAATTAAATACATTAAAGCTACACGGTCACATTTTCAGGGTCCACCATGGACCAAAAGTTTCACGGTCCATGCTATAATCCACCTATATAATTATATCATAAGTTAATAGATGCTGGTTAATTCTTCAACTCCTGCTTAATTACTTTAAACTGTAATGTCAAAGTTCACAATTCTTTTTTCGTGATCGATCACTCTTTTAAGTTATTAAGTTGCGTATCACAGAATTTGCTACATATCTAAGCCAATTGATATGTAAGAAGTAAACGAAGTCCCCCTCCCCCCAAAAAAAGCAAAGGAGCGAAAACTGTTTTATAAATTCCATAATCAACTTAATTACCATTAATCATCACTTATCATTCATCGATTGATTTTGCATATATCCGTGGTTCAGATCAATTATTCTGTCTAAATTTCATACCAAATGAAAATAGTCCGCATGGGTTGCAATCCAATTTCTTTCAAAGAATGAAACATGATGACAATTAATTAAAAGGTAACTGTCCTACTGATAGGTCAAGTATACTTTTCTGAGTAAAGCTTGGCTGAGTAAAATAATCCACAAGATTACTGCTAAAGCCACTCGTTAGCAGCATACAGCCTGGCCTACATCAGGCGCAGGTCAGGTCAGGCTAATTTATTAAATAGATTAGGTGAATGCTTTTTTTAAAGCTTATATAGGAAAAGAGGCCTGGCCTCATGCCATCGAAGAAGCCTTTTTAGCTTATGAGACCGACCTATTTAACTAAATATAAATGAAATACTAATATTTTAT
Source organism: Sesbania bispinosa (assembly GCA_026901365.1). Classification (NCBI taxonomy): domain Eukaryota; kingdom Viridiplantae; phylum Streptophyta; class Magnoliopsida; order Fabales; family Fabaceae; genus Sesbania; species Sesbania bispinosa. Next base: position 2,958,706 of record QLOH01000022.1, on the reverse strand, counting down.
ATATTATTATTATTATAAAATTTTTATCATATTACCTTATAACTATATAATTATTAGCTTGTGTAAATATATAAACATTTGAGCTTGTAAGTCTATATCAAATACATGCTTATGCTTATGAGATTTTCAAATACCTACTATAAAACACTTTTTAAGCAGGCTTTCAGGCCAAGTCAGACTTTAAATAGGTCAGGCTCAAGTAGAGCTATCAATTTGGGTTGAGCTCGGTGAGCCAACCCGACCCACTGGTGGGTTTGGTTGGTAAAATATAGGCTCACATTTTCGCGGGTTAAAGTGGGTCAACTCACTTAACTCGATCGCGAGCCAAAGTGGGTTCGAGATGAGTTGAGGTAGGTTGGCTCACTTTTTAATTTTTATTTTATTTTTTATATTTTTTAAGTCATTTTTATAATTTTTTTATATTTTTTCTAATTTTTTACATTTTTAATTTTTTTTTATAATTTGTTAAGTTAGGTGAGCCGACCCACTTAACCCACCAACCTGTGGTGGGTCGAGCTGGGTTGGTATATTTTCAGCTTACCAGAAAAGTGAGCTAACCTGGCTCGGCTCACTTTTAGCCTAACTCGTGGTGAGCCAACTTGGGTTAGTCGGGTTGGATCACTTTGACAGCTCTAGGCTTAGGCCATAAAATAAAGCTTATATCAGGTAAACAGGCCAGACTCGGGCCATGAATTTAAGGTGCAAGCAGGCTCAAGCCTTGAAAAGTCTAACTCGGCTCGACCTATTCACATCCCTAATTGCTGCTACTTATAGAACATTTTACACGACATACTAACCTAATAATAAGAAAGTACTCCCTTCGGACTTGAATATAAGCAAAAAAACTCACATTTGGTGGATTAAAATATAAGCAAATCTTAACTAAATTTACCCTATTTAATGAGATAAATCCAAAATGTCCTTTATTTAATTCAGATTTTACTTTCCAACCACTCTATTTAATGAATCATGTGCCAATAGAAAGAGAGTATGTCCACTTGAAACAATTTTCAATAAAATTGAATGTAGGGCAATTTAGTTGCAAGTACTTTTCACATGGTATCAAGAAAATTTAATGAGTTTAATTAACTTTCTCAATATGTGTGAATTTAATTATTTTTGCTTATATTCAAGTCCAGAGTAGTAACACAGAACATAATAGATTTAGGATTATTTTTTATTATTTTTATTTATTACTTTGATAATAATTTTTTTGGTTTAACGACAAATATTCTCCACGGGAGGCAATCCTGTTCAGGCCGGGTATATCCACATCATGGTGGGGCTAGCTCTCCCATAATTATGTTCATTAGCATATTTATTTTTATTATATTATTTAAAATACTATTATTTTTTATTTTTAAGCATCTTAGTTATGACAAGATGTAATTTTATTTGTCATCATAGATAATTTAAGAAAATATATATCTTACCAAGAATATGAATATATGTAATTAAGGTTTATCGAGAATTTTAATTTATTTAGAATTTGTATCATATTGGATTATAAATACTCTTTAAAACACCTTATTTAGTGGAATTTTGATTATTTGTAGTACAACGTTTATTCATATGTTATCTCATCCAAGTCAAAAGGAAAGGAGTACTTCTTACCTTAAAGAGCACTTCAGTTGCGTCGGAGGAGCGTTCTGCACCTAAGATAGATATATATACCTTTGGTTTTACTCCCTTGATTAGATACATGAAATACTCCCTTGACTACGTAATGCTGGGAATAAAGGTTGTATTTTATATTATTTAATCATCAAAATTCTTTGACCAAAAAATTAAATCATCAAAATTCAATTACACAAGTTATCTTAAAAGGTATTTATATCCCAATCGATCATAATAGAAATCCTAAATAAACTAAAATTGTACAAAATTTTCATTTAATACATGATCTTAATAAAATATAAATTTTCTTAAACTAGATAAAATTATATCTTTATCATAAATTATAAGATAAGAATCCTAAAATTAAGGAATGGCATCGACACCATAAGTAATATCTTAAAACAAATATGTTAATTGACATGATAAATAAAAATAATGCAAATCAATCAAAATCTTTTCTGTATATGAAAGTTATAGAAAGTTTTCAATAATCGATCTTCTGCCATAAAATAATAGATTATAAACTTGATACTCTAACTCTATAACCAAATGTCTTCGGCGGCTATCATGTTGGTCGAAATTTGACATTAAGAAATTTTTGAATCCTTCAAACAAGTACCAACAGGGAAGAACTTCCACAAAACTTCACCCAAAAAACAGTACTAAATTACCTTCATTTTGACGTGTGCAACAAAACTCCAAAGGCTATTATTATGTTTCTTAAGTTCTTTCTCAATGCAACTCTCATAACAAAGAGAAGAACTTCTACTAAGAAAATGTTTGATCACAAACATACCAAGATATCTATCTTCTCTTTAGTCACTTTCTCTGTTATAATTTTTCTCATCCATGGTGATGGTGTTACCTATGATGATTCCCTACACCCTGATACAAATAAAGGGTCTCTAGATAAGGTGGTGTTGCAAGGTAACATTCACACACATAGAAAAGAGATAAAGTCAACTCTTTCTATTGATCACATACCTTTACGTTCCATACAAGAAGAGAAGAAGAAGAATGATGGGGTTGATAGTGGAAACCAGAAGAGATCACTAGTTGCTCCATTCAATGTCACTGAAGATGAAAGAATTGCTTGGTTTAAAGGGAAGTTGCAAGAGTTCAAGATTCTCAAGTCAAACAACTTGACAAGGCAATTCCATGCCCGGGTTCTAGGATTCTTCAACAATCAATGTGAGTCTCAATTTTTCATGACTTGGATTTCCCCTGTAAGTTCATTTGGAGCAAGGGAATTGTTGTCAATAGAGTCTCTCTTCAAGGTTCATCCTAAGGGTTGCTTGATGATTCTATCAAGAACTTTGGATTCCATTCATGGATATAGGATCCTTAAACCATTTCTTGATAAAGGGTTCAAAGTTCAAGCAGTGACCCCAGATTTGTCTTTTTTGCTAAAGGGTACTCTAGCTGAAGGTTGGTTTCATGAGTTAAGGAAAGGTAAGAAGGACCCTGGTGAGATTCCTTTGTCTCAGAATCTATCTAACTTGATAAGGCTTGCAGTTTTATACAAATATGGTGGTGTCTACTTAGACACAGATTTTATTCTGTTGAAGCCTTTAAAAGGGTTGAGGAATTGTATTGGAGCACAAAGCATGGATTTTGGTGGTAAGCATTGGACTAGATTGAACAATGCAATTCTGATATTTGATATGAATCATCCACTTCTTCTTAGATTCATTAATGAGTTTGGTTTGACTTTTGATGGAAACAAATGGGGGCATAATGGTCCCTACTTGGTTTCCAGAGTGGTTGGAAAACTAGGGAAAAGACCAGGTTTCAAATTTACAATATTGCCTCCTATGGCCTTTTATCCAGCAGATTGGAATAAGATAGGTGGTTTCTTTAGGAAGCCAAAAACTCAAGGTGAAGCAAAATGGGTTGAAGCTAAATTGCTTCAACTTAGAGGTGAGACTTATGGGGTTCATCTATGGAACAAACAGAGTAGTGGATTGATCATTGAAGAAGGAAGTGTCATAGCAAGACTTGTATCAGACCATTGTGTCATTTGCAACTCTCTTTAGTTCACTGTACCAATCTTTGAGTTTTCTCTACAGCCAGTTTTTTTTTCTTTTTTTTTTTACAATTCTTCTCAATGTATAGGAACACTTGATGTATAAATCACACAACTAAGCAAGTTGTGTAGGAAAAGGAATTCTCTATTAGTTTATCACTTTTTCAACTTGATTAATCCAAATAATGCTCAAAATCCAACACCAATTGGAAATTGGAAGTCTATCCAAATATTCTACCCCAAATTCTAACTTTAAGCCTTTTAAATCTTAATGGGAATCTGAATCTTCCACATCTCCACAAACCAAAACCTGGCAATCTCCTAAAAGACTTTTTCCTAGTCAATTTATGCTTACCTGTTTTGTCAAATCTATTATGAGAGCCAAAATCAGCATCCATGTTACTACCACCCTTTGAGGCTAACTCACTTTCTCTATCAGTTTCAGAAAAACTTGTGGATCCATTCTTCTTGATCAAGGCCCATGGATCCTGAAATTCTCTTTCTGAATCACTTTCCCACAAAGGTATAGGCTTAATTATAGGTGAGCCACTATAATAGTCAAAATGATTTGACAAACTTGTATGCTCCATGTCAAATAATCTCCTCATAGATGTGCTTCCTCTTTTCATCAAATCAAACAAACTCTTAGATTTATGTGATGAGGAGAAGGATGAACAGGATGCAGCTGAAGATGACAAAGATGATGATGCCTGATACAAAGATCTTTGGTGCTGTATAATCTTCCTGATCTTTTCCTTTTGATCTTGTGTGTTGATAAACCAGTGGGGTTCTTCATCTGTCTCCTCAGTAATTTCAGATAACATATTGTCTATAAGGATTTCAAAATAGTGATATGATGTAAATAAATTTCCAAGATGTAGTTCTTTTTAATTTTATGGAGAAGAGTTAACACAATGGACAAAACTAAAAACGGCAATACCGTTTCTAAAGAATTATTATGAAGCCGGTTGCAGTACTGGACATTTGGTGCACAAATTGACATAAAACAGAACATGATTAAACATATATCCTTATTGGTCATTGAAAAATTACTAGAAGGGATGATGTGTAGCTGAAGGAAGAACAAATATTACCAAATGCTAACAGACATTCTGTAAAATAATTTAGGCTCACTCAATAAATTAAATGATCAAAATTCATTTATATATATATATATATATATATATATAAATAAAAGTAAGGATCTGTTGACATCGGGTGTCAAACTTCGACTTATACCAATTAATAACTTTTTGTAGAATGTGAAAATTGACCAATCCAACCATTGAGTCATATTATATTCCCTTCATGATCATGTATATCAAATTTCAGATAATTTAGACATTAGTAGGTATGTTATCTAATAGTGGACTTTTACTTATATTTTAAAAACATATTATACGTTAAAATAATTTAGTTTGAAGAAATATCAATTAGTTTTCGATTTTTTTGAAATTTTATAAACTTTATGTACTTTATAAAAACTTTCAATTCGACGATTGGATTGGTCAACTTCGCGTTATACAAAAAATAATTAATTGATGAAATCCTTGAAGTTTCAAATTCTACTTTATATCAATTTATTTCAAGTGGACAAATGGCATAAGAAAATTGCTACTTATGTGCCAAACAAATGCGGGCTACACAGTCTCCTCAGAATCATTAGAAAACTACAACATAAAGCTGGATGAGGTTATACTAGGATGACTCCATCTTACAAGAGATTCATTAGCACAAATTAACACGCAAAGATTATTCAGGTTGGCTCAAACTACTGTGAGTTAATTTGAATAAACTTCTCAATAAATATTTATAGAAGAAAGAAATAAAATAAATTTATTTTATTTTATAAGTTAAAATTATTCTATGCATCTCAATTTTTTTAAAAGTTTTTTTGTTTAACTTGTTGATAAACACTTTTAAATTTACAAGGACTTTCTTTATTAAAAATCATTGATATGCCACACTGAGAAATTCATACATCAACTACCTGGTGACACTACAATTTCATTCTGAGGTTTGCATCATGACAGCTAGCTATTTGACTATATTAGTTAAATATGATTACATAATCATTCATAAAGCACATTATATATAGCAAAAATCGTGTTAAGTGATCGAGACGTTATATTATTTTATTATTATTTATTATTTACTTAAAAGTCAAACACTTTACCTTGACCTTATCTTATCTTTCTATGCTAATCATTTACATATATTGAATAAGGATAAAGTTTCAATAATGCTAAACATACCATAAACTGTGTGGTACACTATTTGTACTGCATACAAATAGTATATACGTTTTGTTTACATTTTTTATTTTTTAATTTTATTTGACTTTTTTATAGTTTTTATTTAATTTTCATTTTATTATTATATTTATTTTTATTTATTTATTTTAATAAATAAAAATATATAGATTAAAAAATATAATAAATGTGTTGATTTATATTTACTTTATTGTGTTTTTTAATATACCATTTATCTCTTTATTTTATTACAAGGAATATAAATGTGTACTGTTCTATTTGTGATATATGATCTCACTTTGATCCATAAGTGATCACATGAAACAATGACATACAAGGAATAAAGATATATATTAATGACTTCAAAATAGAACAATGATCACATGTAACTTATGCTAACCCTTCATCAAATGCAATCTTAAGAATGTGAGGTTAATTGCGTGTCCATTAACGGTTAATGAAATAGTAAATTTGGTTCGTAATTTCATCCACATAGAACAATGATCACATGGAATTTACGTTAACCCTTCGTGAAATGCAATCTTATGAACATGAGGTTAATTGTGTGTCCATTAACGATTAATGAAATAGGAACTTTGATTATGTGCATCAAAATAAACAATGACCACATTATGTTAACCCTTCATGTGAACACGAGGTTAATTGTGTGTCCAAAAATGGTGAATGAAACAGTATATTTGGTTATTAGCATAAAAATAGAATAATGATGACAAGAAACTTATGTCAACCCTTCCGGGAATGTAATCTTGTGAACATGGGGTTATTTGTGTGACCATTAGTGGTTAATGAAATTGTTAATTTGGTTAATGACATCATAATAAAATAATGATCACACGCAACTTATGCTAACTCTTCGTTGAATGCAATCTTGTGAATGTGAGGTTAATTGTGTGTCCATTGTTTTATTATGATGTCATTAACCAAATTAATTATTTCATTAACCACTAATGGTTACACAATTAACCTCATGTTGGTAAGATTGCATTTCACGAAGGGTTAACATAAATTCCATGTGATCATTATTCTATGTTGATGCAATTACCAAATTTACTATTTCATTAAATGATGGCATGCTGTTAGAAGAGTAAAAGACTGCTTGGGGCTGCAAGATCGAAACTAAGGAATATGAACCACCTTCAAGCAAGGAAGAGATGAAGAAATTAGTGTCCTACAAATTTAGGGACACCACCCTACAGAAGGGAACTACCGTACAGGAGGACACCCATGACCTAGGATAGTGTAACGTCCTAATTTCTAAATTCAGAAATAATGCCTGTTGGAAGCACTATTTCCAAATTCGTGAAATTATTTCATTCATTTCGCGTATCGACATACAATACCATCGCTTGAGTAACCCAACAATTACTAAAGCTCCAACAATACATATATAACTCAATGAAATAATAGCATACTGTTGCCATCAAGGCTCCAATACAAAAATATTAAACTAACATAATGATTCCTAAGGTAGCTTTAACAAATAACAGTAGTGGTTCTAAACAACATGAAAAACATCAAGTAAAATAAACAATAAGACTAATGGTCTTCACATGCCATATACTACTCGTCATAACTTTGCTCAGTATCCTGCACCACTGAAAATATTGTTCCCATGGAATGGGGTGAGACCAACGTCCCAGTGAGTGTAACAGTGTGTGCAGTGTGGGGGAAAGCAACCAAGAACCATCACGACATACATATAATATTAAGAGACATAATAGAGATAATGATACAGAATTCAATATAAAGAAAATCAATCACCAAGATGCAATGCATGGCTGTGAGGTGTTGTTCCCGACACCCGGGGTCTTTTCTCTGTTACTTGACTGTGATGAGCGCTCGGCCATGTAACCAAGGACCGTCGTCCAAGGTTACCTATGATTAAATTTTAAATAACATTTAAATATAATTCTGTGATTGGGGACCCCATCTCCCTCTTGGCCATGAGTTCGATGTGGTTACCCCGTTGTTCTTAATTAATTTGCCCGAAGGCCTGTGATGGTCAAAGACCCTGTGATAGCCCGAAAGCTCTATGATTTCTTAAATTCATAATTTCATGACTGTGATGGCCAAAGGCCCATGAATTCCAGAATAATATAATCAAGAATCATCAAACATAATCAAGAACCATCATACAGAATCATCCAATCATCTACCCTAAGGTTTTGGCCATTCAATACATACAATAATCAGTATATTCACAATTCTTATGTTCATACTATACATATATCACTAATTCATAGAAGGAAAGGGGAAAAAGAATAGGGAACATGCAATGGCAATCATCCAGAACAAACAAGTGAAAGTCCACCCACCTGTGAGTTGAGAAAACGGAGAAAGAACGAAGAACGGAGGGCCTCGATGGGGGAAAGATTGATGCAAGACTCGTTCTTGATGAGTAGGAATCGTTCTTGGCCTTTGCTGGGACTTTCTCTCACTAGGACCTCTCTCTCTCTCTCTGAAAATACGAGAAAACGGAAGAAAGAACTGACTGAAACCGTCCACGAACGTGTTTTAAAGTGCAGAAATCGGACCTGCGCTCAAGCCTAGCTTGAGCGCAGCTCAAGCGCGAGTTCTCGCTCAGGCTGCGCTTGAGCTCAACTCGAGCTGAATTTCCTCGAATTGCTCTCTATTTTTCTGCGCTCAGGCTGCGCTCGAGCTCAGCGTGAGCGAGAAAACCAGATTACAATTTTCCCTTTTTACTGATATCCTCGCTCAGGCTGCGCTTGAGCTCAGCTCGAGCGAGGGCACCAAAGTGAAATTTTCCCTTCTTGTTAAGGTGCAGTTTTCATCCAAACCCTATCATATAACCTATCAAACTGAAGCCCCGGAAATAAGCTTTCTAAGGAGAGTGGAATCACCTCAATCGGACATCTACAATTCTAGATATTTGCAATCTAGTGCATCAAGGTCATTAGGCTTAGAACCAACATCAAGCAACAACCTATTTTTCTTCATTCTACTTTAAGTTATGATATTCCTATGAATTGAGTTCTTAATTAGCGGGATGTTACAATTCTACCCCCCTTAAAACAATTTTGTCCTCAAAATTGGCTAAAGAATGTTGAGCAAGGAAGAAAATGGAGAAAAAATAACTTTCTTACCTTAAACGAATAACTCTGGAAATTGGGAGCGGAGGTCTTCCTCTTTTTCCCAAGTTGCATCTTCTGGCGTCTGACCTTCCCAAAACACCTTCACTAACAGAATGATTTTATTCCTCAAGGTTTTGGCACTTCGGTCAATAATCTGTGCAGGCCTCGAGGGAATAGTCAAATCCTCCCTCAATTGTACCGATTCTGAACTTATGACGTGAGAAGGATCATGAAGGTATTTTCTGAGCTGAGAGACATGGAATACATCATGGATGTTGGCTAAATGGGGTGGAAGGGCTATCCTGTATGCAAGGGAACCAACTCTTTGCAATATTTGAAAAGGACCGACAAAACGGGGATTTAACTTTTTGGCTTTAATGGATCTTCCAATGCCAGTGATGGGAGTAACTTTCAAAAACACATGGTCACCTTCCTCAAACTCTAGGTCCTTGCGCCTCCTATCAGCATAACACTTCTGCGGTTCTGGGCAGTTACCAACTTTTCCCTAATCCTCTTAATCTTTTCTGTAGTTATCTGTACCAACTCTGGTCCTAAAAAGCTTTTCTCTCCCACCTCACACCAACATAAAGGTGAGTTACACTTCCTACCATACAACGCCTCATAGGGTGCCATCCCTATACTACTATGGAAACTGTTGTTATAGGAAAACTCTATAAGAGGTAGGTACTTATCCCAACTACCCTTCTCTACCAACACACAGGATCTAAGCATGTCCTCTAAGTTCTGGATTGTTCTCTCAGACTGCCCATCAGTCTGAGGGTGATAAGCGGTGCTAAACTTCAGTTTAGTACCGAAGGCTTGGTGTAGGGCATTCCAAAACCTAGAGGTAAATCTGGGATCTCTATCTGACACTATGCTGGAAGGTACACCATGAAGCTTCCCAATCTCCTTGATATACAATTCTGCTAATTTGGTCAAAGGGTAGGTTGCCTTGATTGGTAAGAAATGAGTTGACTTGGTCAGCCGATCCACAATCACCCAAATGGCATCAAAGCCTGCTGGAACTCTAGGGAGTCCCATCAAAAAATCCATGGATATGGCTTCCCATTTCCACTCGGGAATTTCTAATGGTTTGAGCATACCTGAGGGATTTTGGTGTTCTACCTTAACCTGTTGGCATATAAGACACCTAGAAACAAACTCAGCTATCTCTTTCTTCATTCCATCCCACCAACACATGGTCCTCAAGTCTTGGTACATCTTGGTAATACCCGGATGTACCGTGAACTTGCTCTTATGGGCTTCCTCTAAAATCTCTTCTCTAAGACTACCCCCCTTAGGGATACAGACTCTCCCTTGGAAGAGAATCACCCCGTCTTCGGACACAGAGAATCCTGTTTGTCCCTTTCGGGACTGGAGTTCTAAGTCTAAGGTCTGGGCCTCTCTAATCCTTGTCCTTAACTCATTAACTACTTCTAGCCTATGGAGTCTCATACTATCTCCCTCATAGTTCCCCTCAAGTTTCAAATCCCTAAACTTCTCTAATAATTCTAGCTCATGCACCATCATGAATGACGCATGCAGGGATTTCCTACTTAGGGCGTCAGCCACTACATTGGCCTTGCCTGGGTGGTACTTAAGTTCAAAATCATAGTCCTTTAAAAATTCCATCCACCTTCTCTGTCTCATGTTAAGTTCTTTCTAGTCAAACAGGTACTTTAAGCTCTTGTGATCACTAAAAACCTCAAACTGTACCCCATATAGGTAATGCCTCCACACCTTAAGAGCAAACACTACTGCAGTCAACTCTAAGTCATGGGTTGGGTAATTTTCCTCATGGGGTCTAAGCTGTCTAGAACCATAGGCCACTACCTTCTTATCCTGCATCAAAACACAACCTAAGCCCTTTCCTGAAGCGTCACTATACACTTCAAAGGATTTGGACGAGTCCGGCAATACCAACACCGGGGTGGTGGTTAACCTCTCCTTGAGTTCCTTGAAACTCTTCTCACATTTCTCATCCCAAACAAAAGCATGACCCTTACGAGTCAGCCGGATGAGAGGTAAAGCCGACTGGGAAAAACCTCTAATAAACCTGCGATAATACCCAGCTAATCCTAAGAAACTCCTAACCTCGGTGACTGATTTGGGCCTCTCTCAACCAATCACTTCGTCTATCTTACTGGGGTCCACTGACACACCTTCACTAGATATCACATGTCCTAGGAAGTGAACTTTATCCAACCAGAATTCACATTTCTCAGGGTTAGCAAACAGTTTCTTCTCCCTCAGCACTTCCAAAACCACTCTAAGGTGTTGCTCATGTTCTTCTAAGGTTTTAGAATAGATAAGAATGTCATCGATGAATACAACCACAAACTTATCTAAATAGGGCCTAAAGATACGGTTCATGTAGTCCATGAATACAGCTGGAGCATTGGTCAAGCCAAATGGAATCACCAAATACTCATAATGCCCATACCTAGTCCTAAAAGCAGTTTTGGTAATATCCTCACTTCTAATCTTTATCTGATGGTAACCTGATCTCAAGTCTATCTTAGAAAATACTGATGCCCCTCTAAGCTGATCTAACAGGTCATCTATCCTAGGCAAGGGATATTTATTCTTAACTGTTACCTTGTTTAGCTGCCTGTAGTCAACACACAACCTTATGCTACCATTCTTCTTCTTGACGAGGAGCACTGGGGCTCCCCAAGGAGATACACTAGGCCTAATGAATTGCTTCCCTATTAATTCCTCTAGCTGCTTCTTAAGTTCACTCATCTCTAAGGGTGACATTCTATAGGGAGCCTTAGAAATAGGTCCTGTGCCCAGCTCAAGGTCTATGGAAAACTCAGTCTCTCGGTCCGGAGGTAAGGTGGTCACCTCACTAGGGAAAATATCCTGGAACTCTCTAACAATGGCTATGTTGTCTAGGTCGGGTTTCAACTCTACAGTTGAGGAAAGCAGTAATATAAAACAATAACTACCATCAGTCAGGCATTCAGAAATCTGAGTGGAGCAAGATAACAAATATGATGGCCTCTCCTTCGGGGAAGGAAGAAGAGTAGGGAGCACGATTTCTTTATTGCAATAGTCAAGCATGACCTGGTTACGGGATAACCAGTTCATACCCAAAATAACATCCAGTTTTTTCAATGGCAGACAAATCAAATCAACTTCAAAGATCCTACCTTGAATTTCTAAGGGACATGCAAGACACACTAAGGAAGTGGGAATGGCTTCCTTAGCAGGGGTATGGACATTCAAATGAAAAGGTAAAGGAGTGGCATGCAATTTCATCCTTTCCACACAGTCATAAGAAATGAATGAATGAGTTGCTCCAGAATCATACAGTACAATCAAAGGAGTGTCATTTAGATTACAAGTACCTTGCATCAGATCATCGGCCTGAGTTGCCATCTCACCGTTGAGGGTAAAGACCCTTCCGGTAGCTTGGGGTTTGGGCTGGTCCTTCTTCCTCTTTGGGCAGTCCCCAATCATGTGGTTTGGTTCTCGACAGTAGAAACAGACTCGTTGTCCTGCCAGGCATTCGCCCCGATGGTGCTTGCCACACTTGGAACAAATAGGAAAAGCTGTAGTGGAGGGAAGGGCGACCTGCTTGCCCTTTCCTCCCTGGAACTGAGGTCGAAAATTCTTACTGACAGGTGCATCATCTCTCTTCCTCTTACTCTCAACCCAAGTCCTAGCTGCCAGCTTGGGCGCCTTAACCACCAAACTTTGTTCAACGACCAGACACTTGGTCACCAAGGCTGGGAAATCCTTGAGCTGGAAGGCTGACACAATTTTCCTGATCTCGGGCTTGAGGCCCGCTTCCAAGTGAGAACATTTCCAACCCTCATTAGGATTGGCTTGCAGCAGGGAGTGATACTTGGAGAGTTCTTCAAACTTGGCCACAAACTGGCCCACGTTCATGTTGCCTTGCTTCAGATTGAGAAATTCTAACTCTTTCTGTTTCCTGACTGGTTCAGGGAAATACTTCTCCAGGAACACATTCTGGAATGCATCCCAAGAGAGTAAGGTTCCCGGAGTGTTCAAACTGATCTTCGCATTCTTCCACCAATTCTCTGCTTCTCCTTGTAACATGTAGGTAGCAAATCTCACCTTCAGGTCGTCCGCACAAGCCATCACCTCAAAGATCTTGTTCATGGCATTAAGCCAGAAGTCTGTTGCTGCTGGGTCATAAGCCCCATTAAAGGCTGGAGGGGTGGTGTTTCCTGAATTCTGTTAATCCCTGAAGAAAAGGATCTACTACTGTCCCCGGTGGAGGAGTACCGGTGGATTGCCTGTGCAAGGCCTGAAGTACTGCGACATTAGAGGCGGCTTGCTCCCCCATGATTTGGGTGAGCATATGAAGGGCCACCGCCACGGGATCCTGAGGTTGATCCGGTGAGGGTGAAGGTGAATTGGAACGAAGACGTCCCCTCCTACCGTTAGCCATGACCCTATACACATCATTAAGAAATATCCAGGTGATCAGTCTATCAATTCCCTAATAATGCATATAAAATTATGACTAACTTAAGGAGTAACACATAACCACAGTCCAACTGGAGTGAACTGCTCTGATACCAAAATGTAACGTCCTAATTTCTAAATTCAGAAATAATGCCTGTTGGAAGCACTATTTCCAAATTCGTGAAATTATTTCATTCATTTCGCGTATCGACATACAATACCATCGCTTGAGTAACCCAACAATTACTAAATCTCCAACAATACATATATAACGCAATGAAATAATAGCATACTGTTGCCATCAAGGCTCCAATACAAAAATATTAAACTAACATAATGATTCCTAAGGTAGCTTTAACAAATAACAGTAGTGGTTCTAAACAACATGAAAAACATCAAGTAAAATAAACAATAAGACTAATGGTCTTCACATGCCATCTACTACTCGTCATAGCTTTGCTCAGTATCCTGCACCACTGAAAATATTGTTCCCATGGAATGGGGTGAGACCAACGTCCCAATGAGTGTAACAGTGTGTGCAGTGTGGGGGAAAGCAATCAAGAACCATCACGGCATACATATAATATTAAGAGACATAATGGAGATAATGATACAGAATTCAACATAAAGAAAATCAATCACCAAGATGCAATGCATGGCTGTGAGGTGTTGTTCCCGACACCCGGGGTCTTTTCTCTGTTACTTGACTGTGATGAGCGCTCGACCATGTAACCAAGGACCGTCCTCCAAGGTTACCCATGATTAAATTTTAAATAACATTTAAATATAATTCTGTGATTGGGGACCCCATCTCCCTCTTGGCCATGAGTTCGATGTGGTTACCCAGTTGTTCTTAATTAATTTGCCCGAAGGCCTGTGATGGTCAAAGACCCTGTGATAGCCCGAAAGCTCTATGATTTCTTAAATTCATAATTTCATGACTGTGATGGCCAAAGGCCCATGAATTCCAGAATAATATAATCAAGAATCATCAAACATAATCAAGAACCATCATACAGAATCATCCAATCATCTACCCTAAGGTTTTGGCCATTCAATACATACAATAATCAGTATATTCACAATTCTTATGTTCATACTATACATATATCACTAATTCATAGAAGGAAAGGGGAAAAAGAATAGGGAACATGCAATGGCAATCATCCAGAACAAACAAGTGAAAGTCCACCCACCTGTGAGTTGAGAAAACGGAGAAAGAACGAAGAACGGAGGGCCTTGATGGGGGAAAGATTGATGCAAGACTCGTTCTTGATGAGTAGGAATCGTTCTTGGACTTTGCTGGGACTTTCTCTCACTAGGACCTCTCTCTCTCTCTCTGAAAATATGAGAAAACGGAAGAAAGAACTGACTGAAACCGTCCACGAACGTGTTTTAAAGTGCAGAAATCGGACCTGCGCTCAAGCCTCGCTTGAGCGCAGCTCAAGCGCGAGTTCTCGCTCAGGCTGCGCTTGAGCTCAGCTCGAGCTGAATTTCCTCGAATTGCTCTCTGTTTTTCTGCACTCAGGCTGCGCTCGAGCTCAGCTTGAGCGAGAAAACCAGATTACAATTTTCCCTTTTTACTGATATCCTCGCTCAGGCTGCGCTTGAGCTCAGCTCGAGCGAGGACACCAGAGTGAAATTTTCCCTTCTTGTTAAGGTGCAGTTTTCATCCAAACCCTATCATATAACCTATCAAACCGAAGCCCCGGAAATAAGCTTTCTAAGGAGAGTGGAATCACCTCAATCGGACATCTACAATTCTAGATATTTGCAATCTAGTGCATCAAGGTCATTAGGCTTAGAACCAACATCAAGCAACAACCTATTTTTCTTCATTCAACTTTAAGTTATGATATTCCTATGAATTGAGGTCTTAATTAGCGGGATGTTACAGATAGGACCCTAGTCCTATCTACCACCCTTAATTAGGACACTATTGTATTTTTTTATCTTGTATTTTCCCTTATTTTCCTACATAGGGGCGCTAATATGAGTGGTTTTATTGGCTAGGAGGTTGCTAGGCTAAGTGGGGTAGGAGTCATGGGTTCAAAACCCAAGTTAGAAGGTTTTTAGTCATCTTTATTTTTACCTTTCTTTGGTTGGCCGCCCCTAGCTCTATAAAAGGGGGTCTTCCCTTCATTTGTAAGCTAATCTTCATTCATATATTGATCTTATGCTCGTATTCTCCCTTGTGAGGTTACGAGACTTGATTGTTCTTGCTTAAACCATTGTGATTCTTATCCGGTTCCACGAGTTGGTGGCGAATCTACACTGTTGGCTTATCTGTTGAAGGGGCAGCCTTCCTCAGTGGCGCCAATTCCACCTGTATTCTCTTCCATTTTCTTTCATTTTCCTTTATGTTTCTGCACATATATGCTTGTTGTCCAGCCATTATAATTGCTTTATTTTCACTTCTGATCGATTGATTTCGCTCAATTCTAGATCCATAACCTTCCTGCTATCAATTTTTCATCAGAGCTTGTTTAATTGAGCATTTGATGGGTTTCTGGCAAGCGAACCACAAATCCAGCAGTATAATAGTAAGAAGAGTATTGTATCCACAGGGAATGGTTAATTATGTAGACTGTGATCTATTTATCAAGAGAAAGCACGGTTTAGAGAGTATAGTTGCGGAATTGTAAATAGAAAGTAAATATTCAATTGGAATTAGAAAGGAAGAGTTAGAGACACTTTACTTGGATTAGGATTGGACTTCATATCATCTCACCCCTTGTGCATGTAAAAACTATCTATTATTTTAGGTTTACTCTATAATACTGTAGACAAACTTTATTGCTAAGACTCCGAGTTACCAGCGGCCTCACACACTCAAAGATAATCCATGCGGGCTCTCCCAAGCGACAGACTTACCCTCGGCTTATTTTGCTCTTTTTTAGTCAGTTTGTAAAGGAACTTAGTTGATAAACGAGGCCAACTCTGTAGACGCACTTTCGCTCAAGTACTGTCACTACCCTTACTCATCAGGACACGCCTATGTTCGAATCTTGGATTCACAATCAACTAACCTTTGCTATCGATACACATGCCTAATCCTGTGAACGCCCTTCGCTAGAGTACTCACACTACCCATCACTCATTAGTAACACTCATGTGTCGGTTTTCTGATATCGAGTCCTCTTATTCAATCGTAAAGTGAGTTTCTTTGGAAGCCACTTCTCAACTCTCAGTCCTAATCAAAACTAACCTAGTTAGTTGAGACTAGCCTATAACTCCATACGCAAGCGTGGGAATTAGGGATTAAGTACAAAATAAGATTACCAATATTATAGACAGAGAGCTCATAAATAATAAATAGAGTTTACATACACTTGGGGATAGAATCAATTACATCCAATCCTAATGGAGAGTTAACTACACGAGGTAGCCAAACAAACCACCGAAGGTGCTGTCACCATCTTCAATCCTTGTGAAGCGCTCCTCCTCTCCTACTCTAAACTTAGCTCTGGTACATTATCACTGAAATATAGACTGGATTACAATGATCGTGCACACCGGACTTGGTGCAAGAGGTTCCTATTTATAGACTAGGAAAGACAAAACAAATTTGGGGAGAAATCCATCTAAAAACGGCAACAGGGAATAAATCAGCGTGACCTGTGCTCCAGGCTGCGCTACAGCGCAGGATCGGGCGCAACTTCCAGAGAGTCTGCGCTTCACCCTGCGCTATAGCGTAGGTAGCGTCCCCCAGCTCCAACCTTCTCTTTTTAATCTTGATCTCTCCCCGAGACTGGTTTTGGCATGTTAGTCTTTCCTTGTTTCCCTTTATTTGATGATATCCTTGCATTTATTGAGCAATCCTTGATTTATTTGGGAAGCTTGTCTGCAGAATCCTTGATTGATTGACAATGATCTCCTTATTAATGATCTCAAATCTTCTTTAAATCTTCATTAAATATCTTCAATCAATCTCAAATCTTGCAGATATCTTCCTCATTTGATGCTATCTATCCTTCAAATCAAATCTTTGCAATATCCTGCAAAAATCAACAATATTTCTATCAAAATAACATCAAATTTAAATCTTAGATTAATAAATACAATTTCTCTAATATTCAATAAAAAAGGATTAAATTGGGGCAAAATTATCATTTTATCCTTGATAAGTGAAATAAAAAGTGCTCTAATTTATCAACTAATTTTCACTTATCAGCATTCTTGGGGCTATTTGGAGGTGTTTTGGGCGCTGCATTCATGGCTGTGTGGTGTAGAATTCTTGCTCAATATCTTGTGTAATTCTTCATCTATTTTAATTGTAATTCAGACTTTGAACTGTTCTCAGGCCCGAGGTTCCTTTCTGCTACTTACAACTTGCTTGAATTGCTTGATTTTTGTGTGAATTGTGTTAGTATAGGGTTGTTGGGTACTCGAATCATCCACCCCTTAGGTGTTTGATATATTGCCTATTCTAATTGCTCATAAGTACTTGTTCTTGAGTGATTCTTGCAAATTAAATGTTTGTGTGGTGGATTGTGGTAAGTGGAAGCATTGTTGCTTCCATTTTCCAAAGATCGTTCACCTACATTTTCTCTCATCCTTTTACATCCTTGTTCATCTCCCCCATGTAATTGTTCATCCATATTCATCTCTTTACTATTCCGCTTTTAATTTTCAGTCATTTACATTCCGCCATTTAAATTCCTCTTCTCCCATCCTTTTAATTTCTGTCATCTCCCCTCTACTTTCTGCCATTTACTTTCTTTCATTCAATTTCAGTCTTCTCCATCCTTTAACTTTCAGTCCTCCCCTTTACATCCTTGCTCTTTACATTTTGTACAATTTTTCTCCTTACTTTTGCCATTTTATGTGCAATTCCATGTGATCATTATTCTATGTTGATGCAATTACCAAATTTACTATTTCATTAAATGATGGCATGCTGTTAGAAGAGTACAAGACTGCTTGGGGATGCAAGATCGAAACTAAGGAATATGAACCACCTTCAAGCAAGGAAGAGATGAAGAAATTAGTGTCCTACAAATTTAGGGACACCACCCTACAGGAGGACACCCATGACCCAGGATAGGACCCTAGTCCTATGTACCACCCTTAATTAGGACACTCTTGTATTTTCTTTTTATTTTGTATTTTCCCTTATTCTCCTACATAGGGGCGCTAATATGAGTGGTTTTATTGGCTAGGAGGTTGCTAGGCTAGTTGGGGTAGGAGTCATGGGTTCAAAACCCAAGTTAGGAGGTTTTTAGTCATCTTTATTTTTCCATTTCTTTGGTTGACCGCCCCTAGCTCTATAAAAGGGGTGTCTTCCCCTCATTTGTAAGCTAACCTTCATTCATATATTGAGCTGATGTTTGTATTCTCCCTTGTGAGGATGAGAGGCTTGATGGTTCTGTAGAAACACAAAGGAAACACTAGAAGGGGGGTTGAATAGTGTTTCTTTATATTTTTGAAAGCTTTTTGAAAACAACAAGTTACAAACAGTTTCAGACAGGTTTATGGGGGCTGTCTGAAGTTTTTGGATGGCTCCTGAAAATATATTTTAAAAGGTTTCTTTGCTTTTAAAATATTTAGAATAGCTTTTCAACACCCTTGATATTAATATAAACGAATTGACAAGAGATAAGGGATAGAAAACTTAGCCAAGGATTTATCCTGGTTCACTCACTACCACTGTGAGCTACCTCCAGTCCCAATGCCAACAAGCACTTGGATTTTCTCTTAATCTTTCACAAAGATTACAAGTATTCTTTTACAGTCAAGCCTCTTCAGGCTCTACAACCAAGTATTGTTTTATAGACAAGCCTCTCCAGGCTCTACAACCAAGTATTGTTTTACAGACAAGCCTCTCTAGGCTTAAACAAAGATTACAATGAAAAAGAGTTTAAGCTTTTAAACTACACAAGTTTGAAGCTCAAACCTATTACAATGTACAGCTAAAAACTGAGGTATACTCAGGATAAGAAAATACAAAGTGTACAAAGAATTTTATCAGAGTGATTTTCTTGAAGAAAAAATTGCAGCGTTTTGATTCTCTTTTTCTATATATTCTTCTCTGTCATCACCGGATGATGGTCTTCATAAGGGGTATTTATACCCAGACTTTAATCCGCTGAAAAACCACCGTTTAGAGATAGCATTAAATGCTATACAATCCGTTGTGAAACATACTTCTGAGCATCCTGACATTTCTGACACAGTACAAGGTTGCATCTGCCAAAAGGCTGCTTCAGGAATTGCTGCGTTGCTGCGTTTGCAGAGATTTCCTTAGTGGTGTATGAAATTCAAATGCACCAGGAAAGGCCTCTGTGTTTGTTGCCATAAATGTGTTCCAAAACGTACGAGCAGCAGAGACTCAGAAAAGTCTTCACGCAAGGTTTCAGCAAAGATGCCACGTCATTACTAAAGCTTCAGACGGCTTCCAATCTTCAGACGGGTTCCAGTCTTCAGACGGGCTTGGCTCTTCAGACAGCTTCAACACTTAAGACAGGTTGACCACTTCAGAAGGCCTGTTTCCCTCAGATGACTTGAAGCACTTCTTAAAGACTTATAAAGCGTATTGTGGCTTGCTGAAATCACAGATAAATAATTAAACACTTAAGAGTATCTGTGAAAATAAATATTGTAAATTTGTTAATCATTAAAACTTGGAAATATTGTTGTCTTAAAATATCATAAAATCTCTTATGATATTTTTGAGACTCAACATTCTCCCCCCTTTTAATGATGACAAATTTATTTTAAAACTGTAAAATCTGAAAGGAGTATGTGAGAATAAAATAGCTTTTAATAATAACTCCCCCTCAGATAATGATCTTAATAGTTCTTCTTTGCTCCCCGTAAGTCTTGTAGCACTTCACATTTGAATCAGATTTTTGTTAGTTTTAGTACTCCCCCTTTTGTCATCAATCAAAAGGGAATCCAGAGCATAACAACAACAGAAATCAAAAGGATAATCATGAAGTATAAACTCAGAAAAATCATGCAGGGAACAACTGATATATTCATCATAAAAAGTTTCAGAAAAGCATAGAAATTTAAACACATTGCTAGAGATAAAAGAAAACATGGCTACATCACAGACTAGCCAGATTTCTTCAACAAAGCATCCTTCAGCAAAGACATGAGATCATCCCTTGTCTTGTCCAAATGAGAGAGAAGGGCAGACTTCATATCTTCTTGAGCATTTTTTATCTCTTGCTGTTCATGAAGAATCTGATCTTGCTTAGCTATGAGTTCGGTCTTGTGCAAAGCCAGAGTCTGTTCTTGTTTGGCAAGAAGCTCAGCATTGGCTTTCTCCAGCTTCTGTATCTTGAACCTCAGTCTTCTATTCTCTTCTTCATAGTCAGGTGCTGACTCATAAAAATAATTTTTATGTATTTGCACATAAAACTCAGCGCATCAAATCCTGGAAGCAGTCTATATTTATGAGGATGATAGACTGGATGAAAGAATGTTCCAATGGGGTTGATCATCTCCCATTCTTCATGAAAAGGTGCAGTCAAAAGTGGGAAGTGTTGTCTGATAAACATATACTGCACATTCATGGATCTCCCATAGTCAATGAGAGAGTCTTCATCAGGTCCAGTTGACCCAGATGAGGATCCAACATCCTCTCTGATTTTCCAGTAAGAGCTCCAAACTCTGTCCCTGAGACTGTGATCCATGCCTCCACCTTGCTTTCTGACAATGGCTGGTAGATGCTTCCATTCGCTTGGTGACAAAGGTTTGAAGGGGGCTGTGTAAACCTTGGGTTCTTTAAACTTATCAGCAGAACCTTCCTTCAGAGGATACCTAGGAATGATCCTGTCAGGTTGCACCAGAATTTTAGTGCTTGGCCTGATAGAAGCATTTCTAGGTGGCCTGTAACCTCTCATGCCAACCCAGTTCAGATGATTTCTTTGAAACAATTCTCCTTCTGTGCACAGCTTTCTGAAAAAACACCACTCATCAGTACTCATCTTCAGACAATCATCTTCAGAACAGGGATCAAGTGGAGCCCACTTGTGTTCAGGAACTACCACTCCCTTTCTGATCTTCTCAAGCTGTCCAGAGTATTGACCATCAAGGCTTTCAGTATACTTTCTCCTTTCAGCTTCAGCAGTGTGCAAGATAAGGCCTTGATGCATGTAGATGGGGGGTGTATCCTTGAAAAACATCAGCTCTTCATAAAGGTTAGGGAATTTTGGCACTCTTTCCCTTTCAAAGAAGGGTCCCTCATACCTTTTGTGGGGCACTTCAGCTTCTTCTGCATACTGAGAGTCAGTAAAAGGATAGGCATAAGCATCAAAAGTGGGTTCTGTGAAGAAATCCCTACTTTTGGGTCCAAGCCTAAGATGTGCAGGTAGCATGCTTCCTTTCCACACACATTGCTGGGTCTCCTCAGCAGAGTTTTCAGATCTGTATGATTATAATGATGATGATGAGGAGGATGATGAAGATGGTGATGGTGATGGTGATGGTGATTGTAACATCCCAATCTTTTGATAGATTAATTGTGAGATTTATAGGTTAATTATGTAGTAGAACCTTAGGGACTAAGAGAAAGGAAGTAGGAATAGGTAAAAGTTGAGTATAGTAGATTACTAGGACTTAACCTTCGAATTTGGTCACTGGTAATCGATTACCAAGAGCTGGTAATCGATTACCAGAGAGTTTGGATCATGGCAATCGATTACAGGAGCTTAGTAATCGATTACCAGAAGGCCTGGTCCCTGGTAATCGATTACATAACCCTTGTAATCGATTACCAGCAACCTGGGTTCTTAGTAATCGATTACCAAAGGTGGTAATCGATTACCAGGTTCCCAGAAGGGGTTCTTAGGCTATTTTTGCCTTCAGTAATCGATTACCAGGGTTTGGTAATCGATTACCAGGTGAAAATATATATACCCAGGACGCGAAATTCATCAGAATTTTGGAGAGAAACTCAATTTTTAGAGAGAGGGAGAGAGGGTCTAGAGAGAGAAAGTGCCGGATCAACGTAGAAACACCGGAACGAAGTTAGGAATCACAATCCTTCCCTCTAAACTACTTGGATTGCTACTTTGTGGTGAGTAATTCTCACTTAATTGCTAGAATTAGGAATTGGTCTCCAACCCATGAACCCCCTTCTTTCTCTCCCAATTCTCTGAAATTACTTGATGATATTGTTTGTTTGTGATTGTGTTTGATTGATTGATCAATGGGAGTGATTTTAATCGGTTAAAAACGGATCGATTCTTGATGATCGTTAGTTTCGAAACTTTCGAAATTCTCGAAAGTTTCGAAACTCTCGAAACGTTGAAACGCTCCGTTCTTTTCGATTAAACTTGTTCCGGAATGATAAACTAAGGATTGGAAATCAATTTGGATATCGGAATTGATGAGTATACTTTGGGATTGTCGTTCGACATCGAATCTCCTTGGTTTCGAAAGGTTCGAAGTGTCGAAATTGTCGAAACCAACTAGATTACGATATTTATCAATTCCGAGTGTTTAAATTGGTTGTTCGATTTAAGTTTAAAGATTCAAGGGCTTCGGTCAAATAAGAGGGCTTCGGCCTAAGTGAGGGTGGGATTCGTCCCCGGGGGAGATATCCCCCGTAGTTCGAGCTCGAGTCTAACTCTGTAATGTGATGTGTACATGGCCTAGTGGCAAAGCATACAAGAGCATCCTTATGCATTTGTTAAGTTATGAATTATGAATGAAATGCCTTAATTGTCATGAATAACTGTCTTGCATACATGCATAGAGTTTTATTCACCGAGATTTTTATCTCACCACGCGTTATGTGGATTATAGATGTCCAGGTGCCTCCTCCTCCTCGGAATGCACATCCATGAGATGGTTTTGATTGTTTGTGGAAGATGATCATGTTCCTTATATTTTGGGAGTATTGTAAATGAATATGACTTATGTAATTTCTCTTATAATTCAAGTAATGTAACCTAGTAGTTAGTAGAATTATGAATTTGGTCTTGTAATGGATCCCTTGGTGTTTTGGTAATGAAAGAGGGACTTTATGTGTATTTGGAACCTTTTTGGCTTAAGGGCTTGTAGGAGTCTTTCTAATTAGTTGTAAAATGGACTGTTATGATTCAATGGGTAGAATGATGTTAGTATAAAAGACTTAAATTTATTTTGTTCGCTTTAAATTATCTCGATTGGTTGGAATTGTGGATGATTTATAGAACGGGTCGATATTGAAATGGACATTATAAATTCGAAGTCAAGAATTTGGTTTCCAACGGATCAAATTCTTGCTTATGAAATTTAAGGTGTGACAGTGATGGTGCTTCCTTTTCTTCAGACAAGATAGGTTGTTCATCAACCTTGTCTGAAACTCCCTCTTCTGAAACAATCTCTCTATGAACTTGTTCAAACTTTTCTTCTTCTTCCTTTTCTTCTGGCAACCCCTTTTCTGGTGATGAAGGTGGTGAAGGTGTAACATTGTCAAACCTCACCCTTATTGGTTTGTAGGGTTCCTTTGGAGGTTCCTCTTTCTGAATTTTGATTTTCTTGACTTCCCTTTCTGCGTCCTCCCTTTCAGCTTGCTTTTCTTCTCTTCTCCTTTTGAAATAAAGATTGGCTTTGACAAACTTCTGATATTTATCTGCCATGTCTATAGCATCTTGTTTACTAGAAATACTCCTAGTGATTCTTGTGGTAACTTCAGGAGCACTAGTAAGGAACTTGCTTATTCTTTTCTTCTTCATGGCAGCACTGGATCTCTTTCTTTTCTTGGTTCCTTCAGCCAAGGCAGCTAGCCTTTCTTTTTCAGCTAAGGCAATCTGTGTAGATACTGCATAAGCATGATCAGCCTTCTCTTGTTCTAACTTCTTCTCCAATTCTTGATTTTCAATCATAGTAGCAATTGCAGCTACCTTGATCAATTCAGGATCAGAGGGACAGGCAGCAACAGGTGGTGCAGCAATAGCATCAGCATCAGCAACAGGTTCCTCATGTGCCTTTCCTTCTAGATTAGATGTAGGCTCAAGAGGTTTTGCTCCTTCAGACTTTTGACCCACAATTTCAGACGACTTTGTCAAAGTCTTCTGAACAGGTTCAACAGTCTTAAGGTGCAACTTAGGGTTTGCTGGTGCCACCTTTGCAGCACTCCTAACTGGTAGCTTCGGCAGCTTAGGTTGAGGGGAGGGCTTGGATGCAACAAACTCATCCTTCCTTATGTCCCCTTGAAGTTCAAGCTCCAGAACTTCAAAAGCAGCTCCACTTCTAGATGCCTTCTCTAACAGTAAACTCTCCTTCATAGTAGGAGAAGAATGTCTTGGAATGAGAGGGTTCTTCAGCTTCATACTGGTAATATTGGCCTCACCAAAAAGAGCAGGTGCTTTGTGATCAAACTTAAGAGGTACTCTGAAATGCATCAGTACCTTGGTGATAAGTAAATTGTGAGTAAGGCTTCCAGTAGAATCCCTAATCTTCTTCTGAATGTGGAACATAAGAATCTTTGGGAGATTCATCTTCTTCTTCAGCAATAGGTTGATCAAGCAGAATCTCTCAAGTTCAGAGACATGGTTTCTGCTTCCACTCTTAGGGAAAATGCATTGCCCTAGAATGGCATGAAGAACTCTGACTTTATCCAGCATGTTCTTTGAGTCAGCGCTCTGAGGCTTCGCTGTTCCATACAGCATCTTGGTGAACTTCTCAGAACCACCATTTCTTCCTTCCCATCCTGGAGAGAAGACCTCTCCTTCAGCTTGTACACCAATCACCTTGGAAAGAATATCAGCATCTATGAAGATGGACTCTCCAAGAACTTCAGCTCGGATGCTTTCATATTCACCTTTGTTGTTTGGAATTCCTCTTGCTGAAAACCAGAAATCAATGATGCTCTGTTCATTCCAAGAGCAATCAGTTTTCTCAAAGAATGAAGTCCAACCAGCAGCATCAAATTCCCCAAAAAGGTCCATGCCCAGATCACTGAGACCCTGAAGATCAACACCTTTGGACTTGACAATCTTCCCTCCAGAGCTTGTCTTCTTTGGTGCCATTGCAGTTGCAGACAAAAGCTTCGAGCAGAAAACCGTTATGAGAGAGAGAAGATGAAGTTGAAGAGTGAGCAGAGAGAAAATGTGAGCCTTCTTCAATATGTAACCTCCTTTATTATATAGACACCCACGATGCAATGATGGCATGTACTGGCTGCGCATTCATTGGGTAACGTGCAGAGTGGAAGAGACAAAATAAATGGCATTCAACCGTCTCAGATAGCCACGTCATCATTTTATTTCAGACAAGTGAATAATTTCAGACAACTAATGAAATTTCAGAAACCCTAAAATTTCAGACATGTCACAATTTCAGACATACTGAGATTTCAGATGTTCATTTCAGACAACATACAAAGTCAGTTAGAAAATGCATGTATGTTCAGATTATTACATATGAACTTAAATCTGACTTCAGTCAGAGGTTTTGTGAATATATCTGCCCATTGAAGCTCTGTTTCAATGAACTTTATATCAAAAACACCTCTCTGAACATAGTCTCTAATGAAATGATGCTTGATTTCTATATGCTTTGCTCTAGAATGTTGAATGGGGTTTTAAGACAGATTAATGGCACTTGTATTATCACACAAAACAGGTATAACAGATATAGGAATATTAAAATCCTCAAGCTGATACTTCACCCAAAGGAGTTGTGAACAACAACTTGCTACTGAGATGTATTCAGCTTCAACTGTTGATAATGCAATGGTGCTTTGCCTTTTACTTGACCAGCTGATCATGTTGCCTCCAAAGAAGTGACAACCTCCATTGGTGCTTTTTCTTTCAATTCTGTCTCCAGCAAAGTCAGCATCACAGTATCCTATTATCCTGCATTCTTTGTCTTTCTTATAGCAAAGACCAAGATTAGTAGTACCTTTAAGATATCTAAAAATCCTCTTAACAGCTTTGTAATGAGTAATTCTTGGATCTGATTGAAATCTAGCACAAAGACACACACTGAACATAATGTCAGGTCTGCTTGCTGTTAGATACAATAAAGAACCAATCATTCCTCTATACAAAGTCTGATTCACTGGGTCTTCATTCTCATCTTTGCTTAAATATGCAGAAGGATGCATAGGAGTTGACATGGGCTTGCAATCATTTAAATTAAACTTCTTAAGCATTTCTTTTGTATATTTCTCTTGATGAATCCATATACAATTAGAATCTTGCTTAATTTGAAGTCCTAAGAAAAATTTTAATTCACCCATTAGGCTCATTTCAAATTCAGATTGCATTAACTCAGAAAACTCCTTGCAAAGAGAAGAATCAGTGGAACCAAATATAATGTCATCAACATATATCTGGACTAGCATGAGACCTTTGTTAGACTGTTTTCTAAAAAGAGTTGTGTCAACTTTTCCTCTTTCAAAACCATTTTTGATAAGAAAATTGCTCAATCTGTCATACCAAGCTCTTGGGGCTTGTTTTAGACCATAGAGAGCCTTTTTCAATTTGAAAACATAATCTGGGAAAGTGACATCCTCAAAACCAGGGGGTTGTCTAACAAAGACTTCTTCTTCAATGAAACCATTGAGAAAAGCACTTTTAACGTCCATTTGATATAGCTTGATGCCATTATTTATAGCATAAGACAATAAAATTCTAATTGCTTCTAACCTGGCCACTGGGGCAAAGGTTTCTGTGAAATCAATTCCTTCTTGCTGATTGTATCCTTGAGCCACAAGCCTTGCCTTGTTTCTGACTACTTTGCCTTCTTCAGACAGCTTGTTTCTGAACACCCATTTGGTTCCAATAATAGTTTTCCCATGGGGTTTAGGAACAAGGGTCCAGACATCACTCCTAGCAAATTGATTTAACTCTCCTTGCATGGCTAGGATCCACCCTTCATCATGCAGAGCTTCATCAATATCTTTGGGTTCAACTTCAGACAGGAGAGCCAGTGAATTCAGATTCCTGAACTTTGATCTTGTCTTCACTCCTTCTGAAGTGCTCCCAATAATTTGCTCTTTAGGGTGATGTGACTTGTATCTCCAATCAGTTCTGTGAATGGGTACAACATCTGTCTGAGACTCAACATCTATCTGAAGAGGTTTAGTAACAGTAGGCACTTCAGACAACTGCTCATCTTTCAAGTTGCTGTTGTCATTTAGCTCCATTCCTGCAAAATCATCCTCTAGATCTGATAGTTCCCTATCAGTCTCTTTCTTGTCATTGAATTTAACATGGATTGATTCTTCTACAACTAGAGTTCTAGAGTTATAAACTCTGTAAGCCTTAGATGTTTCAGAATAACCTATGAAAAATCCTTTGTCAGATTTTGCATCAAACTTTCCAAGATCATCCTTTGTGTTAAGTATAAAACACTCACAGCCAAAGGGATGAAAGTAAGATATGTTGGGTTTTCTTCCTTTCCACAATTCATAAGGAGTTCTTTTAAGAATTGGTCTTACCAATATTCTGTTTTGAAGGTAGCAAGCTGTGTTAATAGCTTCTGCCCAGAAGGATCTTGGTAGATTGCATGAGTTGAGCATGGTTCTTCCCATCTCTTGCAGACTTCTGTTCTTTCTCTCAACAACCCCATCTTGTTGAGGTGTTCTAGCCACAGAGAAATTGTGTGAGATCCCATTCTCATCACAGAACATTTCAAAGTTTGCATTTTCAAACTCTCCACCATGATCACTTCTGATGACAGATATACAGAATCCTTTTTTCATTCTGTACCTTCTTACAGAATATTGTGAAATTCTTAAAAGTTTCATCCTTGCTTCTAAGGAATATAACCCATGTGTATCTAGAATAGTCATCAACAATGACCAAACCATATTTCTTACCACTAATGCTTTCTGTTCTAATAGGACCAAACAAGTCAATATGCAATAGTTCTAGAGGTCTGCTAGTAGAAACAACATTTTTACTCTTAAATGAGTGTCTTGTTTGTTTCCCTTTCAGACAGCTTTCACATAAAATGTCAGATTTGTATGAAAGCTTGGGTAAGCCTTTAACCAGATTGTATTTTGATAATCTTGAGATTAATCTCAAGCTGGCATGCCCAAGTCTTTGATGCCAAATCTGTTTTTCATCTTCAACAGAAATAAAACATTTAACATTTTGACTTGCTAGTTCCTCTAGATCAATTTTGTACACATTGCTGTGCCTTTTAGCAGTAAAAATGATTTGATCAGAAGAGTCTTTGACTATACAACCTTCCTTAGTGAAAGAGACCACATATCCACTGTCACATAATTGACTTATGCTCAGTAGGTTGTGTTGAAGTCCTTCCACTAGGAGAACATTTTTAATAAGGGATAAAGGTGACATACCTACAGTCCCTATTCCTGTGATGTTCCCTTGCTGGTTTCCACCAAAGGTGACCACACCTCCATTTCTTGGTCTAAGGTTTTGGAACAAAGACCTTTCTCCTGTCATGTGTCGCGAGCATCCACTGTCCAGGTACCATTTGTGGTGTCTCTTTTGTCCTGTTAAACACATCTGCAATAGGAATAATCAAGTTTTTTGGTACCCATATTCTTTTGGGTCCTCTTTTGTTAGACCTGGGTGTTGGTCTCTTTTTGTGTTTACACTGAGTCACATTGTGTCCAGCTTTTCCACAGTGAGAACACCCAGTAACCTTTCCCTTGCCTTTTTCAACATTAAAAATATGAGGTTCAAGCATGTTTTGATCCCAAAAGCCTAAACCACTTTTGTCAATGGAATGTCTTTGATCACCAAGTAATCTGTTCAAATTATCAGTTCCTTTGACAAACTTAGCTAAGTCTTTTGTCAGTTGCTCAACTTGCTTCTGAAGTTTTATATTTTCTTCAGACACATGTTGAGAACTACTGATTTCAGACACAAGGATATTTTCCTTGAGCATAATATTTTCTATTTCAAGGGCTTAATATTTATTACACATTTCTGTGTGAGCCTTGGATAGATTCTTATACTCTTTGAAATAGTTCCTTGGAGCTTTCCATCAGATCATCATACATTTCTTGAATGGTTAAAGGAAATACCTCTTCTTCAGAGCTGTCTGATGATGGCAGACTGGCCATAAGACATAAGTTGGCCTCTTCTGAAGTATCTTCTTCTTCTTTAGAAGTAGATTCATCAAGGTCTTCTCATGTTGCCATTAGTCCCTTCTTCTTTTTGAAGAACTTCTTCTTTTTGAATGTGTTTTTCTTCAACTTAGGACACTCAGCCTTCATGTGACCTGGTTGTTTGCATTCAAAACAAATAATTTTGTCATTTTAAAAATCTTTACCTGTCTTACCTCCTTTAGAAGTTGAAGGTTGATTCCTTCTGAACTTTCCTATGTTTTGGAGCATTCTTTTGATCCTCCTACTTAAAAGAGCAAGATCATCATCTCCTGAGCTATCTTCAGAATCCTCATCTGTTTCTGAAGTTTCCTCAACTTGCATAGCCTTCATCTTGCCATGCCTAGACTGACTGGTCTTGGAGTTTAGAGCCAGAGATTTCTTCTTGTTGTCATCTTCTCCAAGCTCAAGCTCATGAACCTTGAGAGATCCCAGAAGTTCCTCCATTCTAAGAGAGTTTAAGTCTCTTGCCTCTTGAATGGCAGTAACTTTGGGTCTCCAGGTCTTAGGCAAGCTTCTTAGAATCTTTCTGTTATTATCTCCAGATTCATAAGTTCTGCCCAAGGAGCTGAGTCCATTTGTAATGGTCTGAAACCTCCCAAACATCTGATCAATGGTTTCTGTTTCTTCCATTTTGAACATCTCATATTGATGTATGAGCATACTAATCTTGGATTGCTTGACATTTTCAGTCCCTTCATGGGCTGCTGCAAGAGTATCCCGGATTTCCTTGGCAGATGTACAACCATGCACCTTCTCATATTCTGATTTGTTCAATGAGCATATCAGATAGAGTTTGGCTTTGGCATTCATCTGAACTCTAGCCTTCTGCTCCAAGGTCCAATCAGCCTTAGGTATAGGCACATTGTTTTGCATGGGCACATAGTCTCCATCAGTAACTACATCCCAGACATCAATGTTGTTGCTTTCAATGAACAACTTCATACGATCTCTCCAGTAGTGATAGTCTATTCCATTGAATGCTGGGGGTCTTGTGATAGATGCACCCTCAGAGATGTATTGCCTGTTGTTGTTTGCAGCTTCCATCTGGATCTTTTAGTCCTCAACACTTGTTAGGTGCTCAACCCTGAGTTAAGCTCTGATACCAACTATAGAAACACAGAGAAACACTAGAAGGGGGGTTGAATAGTGTTTCTTTATATTTTTGAAAGCTTTTTGAAAACAACAAGTTACAAACAGTTTCAGACAAGTTTATGGGGGCTGTCTGAAGTTTTTGGATGGCTCCTGAAAATATATTTTAAAAGGTTTCTTTGCTTTTAAAATATTTAGAATAGCTTTTCAACACCCTTGATATTAATATAAACGAATTGACAAGAGATAAGGGATAGAAAACTTAGCCAAGGATTTATCCTGGTTCACTCACTACCACTGTGAGCTACCTCCAGTCCCAATGCCAACAAGCACTTGGATTTTCTCTTAATCTTTCACAAAGATTACAAGTATTCTTTTACAGTCAAGCCTCTTCAGGCTCTACAACCAAGTATTGTTTTACAGACAAGCCTCTCCAGGCTCTACAACCAAGTATTGTTTTACAGACAAGCCTCTCCAGGCTTAAACAGAGATTACAATGAAAAAGAGTTTAAGCTTTTAAACTACACAAGTTTGAAGCTCAAACTATTACAATGTACAGCTAAAAACTGAGGTATACTCAGGATGAGAAAATACAAAAGTGTACAAAGAATTTTATCAGAGTGATTTTCTTGAAGAAAAAATTGCAGCGTTTTGATTCTCTTTTTCTATATATTCTTCTCTGTCATCACCGGATGATGGTCTTCATAAGGGGTATTTATACCCAGACTTTAATCCGTTGAAAAACCACCGTTTAGAGATAGCATTAAATGCTATACAATCCGTTGTGAAACATACTTCTGAGCATCCTGACATTTCTGACACAGTACAAGGTTGCATCTGCCAAAAGGCTGCTTCAGGAATTGCTGCGTTGCTGCGTTTGCAGAGATTTCCTCAGTGGTGTATGAAATTCAAATGCACCAGGAAAGGCCTCTGTGTTTGTTGCCATAAATGTGTTCCAAAACGTACGAGCAGCAGAGACTCAGAAAAGTCTTCACGCAAGGTTTCAGCAAAGATGCCACGTCATT
Source organism: Sesbania bispinosa (assembly GCA_026901365.1). Classification (NCBI taxonomy): domain Eukaryota; kingdom Viridiplantae; phylum Streptophyta; class Magnoliopsida; order Fabales; family Fabaceae; genus Sesbania; species Sesbania bispinosa. The sequence goes on along the minus strand of QLOH01000022.1, from coordinate 2,927,111 downwards.
ACTAAAGCTTTAGACGGCTTCCAATCTTCAGACGGGTTCCAGTCTTCAGACGGGCTTGGCTCTTCAGACAGCTTCAACACTTAAGACAGGTTGACCACTTCAGAAGGCTTGTTTCCCTCAGATGACTTGAAGCACTTCTTAAAGACTTATAAAGCGTATTGTGGCTTGCTGAAATCACAGATAAATAATTAAACACTTAAGAGTATCTGTGAAAATAAATAATGTAAATTTGTTAATCATTAAAACTTGGAAATATTGCTGTCTTAAAATATCATAAAATCTCTTATGATATTTTTGAGACTCAACAGGTTCTTGCTTAAACCATTGTGATTGTTATTCGGTTCCATGAGCTAGTGGCAAATCTACACTACTGGCTTATCTGTTGAAGGGGTTGCCTTCCTCAGTGACGCCAATTCCACCTTTATTCTCTTCCATTTTCTTTCATTTTCTCTCATTTCCCTTTATGTTTCTACGCATATATGCTTGCTGTCCAGCCATTATAATTGCTTGATTTTCACTTCTAATCGGTTGATTTTGCTCAATTCTAGATCCACAACCTTCCTGCTATCATTCACCGTTAATGGACACGCAATTAACCTCACATTCACAAGATTGCATTTGATGAAGGGTTAGCAAAAGTTCCATGTAATCATTGTTCTATTATGATGTCATTAACCAAATTAACAATTTGATTAACCATTATTATACTCACAATTAACCTTAAGATCACATAATTCCTTGAACAATTAGCATAAGTTCCATGTAATCATTTTTCTATTCAGATATAATTAACCAAATGTCCTATTTCGTTAATCACCAATGGACACACAATTAACCTCATTTTAAAAATAAGTTCATTGTAGGAGCAAAGATGTGTTCCGTAAAGAATACATATGGGTGGGGACAAATATTATACTACCCATCTTGCGAGTACTGCTTAATTATTAAAATATATTTTTTATTAAATATATTAAAATAATAAGATTTTTTAATTATTTTCTGATGAGATAAAATTTATTTTATAATAATATTTTAAATATATTAACTTTTAATGATATTAGAGTATATTATACGATATTTTCTATTTTTTTTTATAAATTTTAAACTTTTAAACATTAATGGATACCCGTGATTACTCTCTACACACATGGATACCTGTTAATTTTAGTAGGAATGGATACGAGTAATGCACTACTTGTAACATCCCGGAAAAATAGGACCTGAGATTAACTAAAGGTAAGTTAGAAAGGGAGTGAGAAGTTGAGGAAAGAGGAAAGATTTTGAGTAAGATTATAAGGATAATGAGAATTTATAGGCATTACGGGTAGATTTAAAAGAGTAATTAAGTTAGGAATGTGTTTTGGCAAAGGAAATAAGGGAATAGAGGAGAACAACCTCATGAACAATTAGGACCCTTAGTCTTAGTCTTATTGAAGTCAATTGATGAGATACATCATGGTTCATGTGGAGTGTGCCCCGTTGGGCTTCAACCGAGGTTATTGCTCAATTTTGAGTCTTAAGCCCTATGACCTTTGCTCACTAATTCGAGAATATCTAGAGTTGTAGGTGTTCAATTAAGGTGATTCCACTTGGGATAGAAAGCTAAGATTCAGGGCTTCAGTTTGATAGATTATATGATAGGGTTCTGATCTATTTTGCACCTTCAAACAAGCATATTCTTGCCCAAGTGAGAATATCTCGCTTGAGCGAATTATGCAGCAAAAAGGGAAGAAATTGAGTTTCTGCATATCTCGCTTGAGCGAGAATTTTCCAGAGAGGATTTTTTCTGGTCATTCTCGCTTGAGCGAGACAGTTCGCTTGAGCGAGAATGTCAAGAAAAATCATGCAACTGATACGCTCGCCCAAGCGAGAATATCTCGCTTGAGCGAGAATTCACTTATAGGCTCAAAACTCTTCATTTAGTTCCGTTTTTCTTCACTTCTCCTTCTCCTTCTTCCGTTCTTTTAGAGAGAAGTTAGAGAGTTTAGAGAAAGGAAGGGAATTTCTTGTAAGAATGGGTGTTTTGGAACTTGAAGGCTTGGAAGGGGACTTGGATCTTCACTTCAAGCTTCTCCTCTACTTCAATTTCTTCTCTTTGAGTACCCTTAAGGTGAGTACAACTCACACACTTACACTTTTGTGATTGCATGTCTTGAGTATGAACCCTATCCTCTAATTCCCCCTTTTTTATACTTGTAGATGTTAGTTATTATCAATTGTGTAAAAATCATGTGATTAAGTTAAGGAAATTAGTAATTTGTTTGCATATTAGTTGTTATTTGTAACATCCCAAAAATTAGACTTAAATCAAACTAGAGGAAAGTTAGGAGTGAGTTGAGAGGCTGAGTAGGAGAGGAAGGATTACAAGAAAGAATATGAGGATTAGTAAGAATCTATGGGTATTAAAGGGGAGATTTCAGAAGAATAATTGAGTTGAGTATGAACTATGGCAAAAGGAACTAGGAATGATAGAATAGGTGAGAGTTTAGGAGAGTTAAATTTAAGAGTTTAAGTGTTAGAGTTCTCATTCAATTAACATCCCGATAGTTAAGATCTATGATGAATTAAAAGAGATTAGAATAATGATTGTAAGTTCAGTAATTAAGAAAAGAGTAATTAGGAAATTGTAACATTCCGTAATTTAGAACTTCTATTAATTCATAAGATTAAGATAGGAATTTATATGTTAATAATTAAGGAAAGAAAGTTTAAGAAATTAAGAGATAAAACTTAGGTTAAAAACCAAGTTTCAGGATTTCATTTAAGTGAATATAGGGAGTTTGGGTTGCTGGTAATCGATTACAGAGGGTCTGTAATCGATTACTCGAGAGCTGAGTTTTTGGTAATCGATTACCAGGGGATTGTAATCGATTACCAGAGAGCTGAGTTCTTGGTATCGATTACCAGTTTTCCAGAAGGGTTTTCTAGTGTCTTTTTCGCTGCTGGTAATCGATTACAGTGGGTCTGTAATCGATTACCGTCACTTAAGTATATAAAGGCTGGTGTTAAAAATCAGATTTGCATGTTGATCTTTCTTCTTCTCCTTCGACCTAGAGAGAGAGAATCCTAGTGAGAGAGAGAGCTTGGATTAAGGCTTGGAGAGGGGAATCGAAACTAGGAATCATCAAGTGGACATCTCTACTCATCATTCCTCTCTTGAATTTCAAGAATTGGTGAGTATAGCTCACACACACATTCCCCTTGATTTTCAATTTCTCTAATGCATGAACCTTAATCTCTAATTCCTTTTCTATATGATTATTGTGGTTAGATTAGTGATGTTTGCATGAAATTGGTAATTTGATTGTTAGATTTTGAATCGAAAACCTTAGGGGTAACGAGATTTACGAAACTAGCGAAACTTACGAAACTATTGAAATGCTTTAATTTTCAGTTTTAGTCATTGATTCATGTATGCCGGTTTCGACCGTGAGTTAAATAAGCCGGCCTTCGTGCTGTGAGTTAAGAAAATTGAATAATTATGTGAAAACTTGACTTCGGTCCAGTAATGGGTGAGATTCGTCCCCGGGAAAGACGTTTCCCGTAGTCTGAGCTCAGTTCTAACTCCAGTTCAAGTGATAAGATCATGCCTGCTGGGCACAGCAGTGAGTTGCATCATTAGTGCATTTACTTGTTTTTAGTTATGATTATGATTATGGTTACATATTAGATAGTAATTGATTTTCCCACACGGCATGTCTCGCATATCAGTTTATTTGAATTGTGTTTTATGAAGTTTATTTAATTGTTAATTGTCATTGATATCTGCTCCCTGCATTCATGCACGTGGTTGTATTCACTGGGATTATTATCTCATCCCACGTTTCAGGGATATACTTTAGTTGTGCAGGTACCTCTGGTGAGGTCAAGGCAGTTAAGGTGAGGGTGGAGTTGAGTCTTACTTCAGTAGGAGATTTGTTTAATAAAAGTAGTTCCTGAAGTATTTGTATTTGTTTAATTGGTTATTTATTGAGGTATACTGATGTATATGTGTATGAATTTTCTATTTTGGCCACGGAGGCCCTAGTATGATATTAGTGAGTTCATGTTATTAAACTGTATTGGTTTTTACCGAGTTTCAGGTTTATCTTGAGAATTGGTGATATTCGGTTTTTAGGGGAGACTCTGCCGGATTTCCGGTATGAGTTCACTGAATCACACTCCTCCAAGTGTGGATTCTTCCCTAAGTTTAAGTAAGATTTACTCTTATTTAGGGATTTTGTTGCTTGTATTGTAATTGCTTAAGCTAATCGTTGGGGAGTTTAAGCGAATGTACGACGATATCAGAAATTTAGCGAAATAATTTCAAGAACTTCAGGGATAGTGTCTCCAACGGGCATTATTTCTGAGTTTAGAAATTAGGGCGTTACATTATTGACATTAAGAACCCTAGCTTTCGAAACTTACGAAATATGACGTTATTGTCATTTGATGAATATCAGTTATTAGTTCATTGAGATTATGTGCATTTGAGTAATATAAGCTGGCCTTCGCGCTGTGAGTTAAAAATTAAGTAATTATGTAAAAACTTGACTTCGGTCCAGTAATGGGTGGGATTCGTTCCCGGAGAAGACGTTCTCCGTAGTCTGAGCTTAGTTCTAACCCCAGTTTAAGTGATAAGATCATGCCTGCTGAGCACAGCAGTGAGTTGCATCATAATTGCATTTATATTAAGATGATTGTGATGTATGAGTTTAGGCCATAACCGTTGTGTATTGAAATGGTACATGGATCTTTACCTTGAGCTAAAATGTGTTTTCATTATGAAAAGAATCAGAATTTAGCTATGAACTATTTGTTAGCATGTTTTAGGTGTTGCATCTTATATGATTGATTTCTCCTACACTGCGTCTGTTTAGTTGTACTTGCTGAGACTGTAGTCTCACCCCACGTTTCGGGTATATTCTTTAGTTGTGTAGGGAACCTTAGGTATTGATAAAGCATAAAAGAAGAATTGTGGAGCTGAGTCCTACTTCAGTTGGAGTTTTATCTATTAGAAGTAGTTTCTGATGTATTTGATATTTGTTGAAATATTGATGTATATGGTTGTAAGTAGATAATATTGGAGTAACCATTGAGGCTTAATTATGATTTTATTATATTTATGCTATTGAACTGTGCTGGAAATTTTACTGAGTTTCAGGTTAAGCTGGATTTGATAAATATCCGGTTTTTCAGGGGAGACTCTGCCGAATTTCCGGTATGAGTTATTCGAACCACACTATTTCAAGTGTAGGTTCTTTCCCTAAGTTCAATTAGGGTCTTTAGTTATTAGAAAAAGTGTTATGTATGTTTTTGAAATAGCTTAAGCTTATCGTTGGGGAGTTTAAGCGAATGTTTGACGATATCGAAAATTGACATAATAATTTCAGGAAATTCAGGAATAGTGTCTCTAACGGGCATTATTTCGGAGTTGAGAAATTAGGGCGTTACACTACTCGCTCTCGTCTATCCCCGCCCCGTTAACATACCTAGTATCAAGTAACAATAATAATATTATTAATAATAAATTTAACGTAAATCAATATATTTATTCTATTTCTTAATCTAAATCGTTATTTATTGAGACAAATAAATTAAAATGTAGATAATAATAAAAGTGAAAAATAAATAAAAAATGTAAAATGTGTTATTGTCACAAAAGAGAGAAAAAAGAGTCATGCGACAAGTCCTTCAAACTGATGGATCAAAGTGAGATCATATATCACAAGTAGAACAGTAAACATGCATCTATATTCATTGTAATAAAATAAAAAGATAAATGGTATATTAAAAAACACAATAAATAAATATAAAGCAACATATTTATTATATTTCTTAATCTATATTTTTATTTAGTGAAATAAATAAATAAAAATAAATATATTAATAAATAATAAATAAATAAAAACTATAAAAGATCAAAAACAAAAATTAAAAAAACAAAAAAAGTAAACAAAAAGTGGTATACTATTTGTAATACAAATAGTGTGAGACTGTTTGCGGTACGTATTGTTCAACAATAAATATTTAATTTAGGGATCTTAATCTCTCCTTTTTATGTATAAATTATAGTATATTCTGCTGTTGAACATTGTTAACCAATTCTATCACCTATCTCTCCTAGCAAATTATCTTTATTTTGTGTTTTTTTTGTTGCTACACCTTGGAGATCCAATTTGCTGGTTAGTATGGTAATTGGTAACGTTATGGCTTTATTTAGCTTTTTCCGATGAAAAGAATACTAATAAATCGCCTTTATGAATACAAGCTAATGTATGTTACGCACAAGAAAGCTCAGCACAGTTAGCGGATAGCTGAGTTCTTAAACATTTTGACTGGAGTTCGATTCCTGGTGATGTGTACGGAAAAGACTTTGTTGGGAGAGTCAAAACTCACTTCGATGATCTCTACGCCTCGAAAGAGATGATCTCTGACTAATGTCTGCTATGGAGAATATATAGAACATTACTTTCTTAATTTTCTTCTCTTACTTTGGACACTCCAAAAGTTGTTCTGGGGGTCTTTACTACTTCATGTGCAATGTTAGGAAGAAACAGTTATTTGTATTTTAGACAGTATTTATTATGAGATCACATCTACACCAAATAATATACTTTTGGAATTATGGTGATAAAATAATTTTAGCTATTGCTTTGTCTTTATTTGATTTTATTTGGTGGAATGAGATCCACATTGTATTTCTCATATTGTGGCTTGACTTTCTCTATCAATGAATCTATTCCTCTATTTTAAAAAAAAATCTTAAATTTAGTGCATTATACACCTTAGAAAATCCTAATAAGTTTTATTTTAGGTTTGATTATGTTTTTATCCCCAAAATATTGTGATTTTATCATTTGGTCCCCCATTTTTATTTTTTTTCAAAATAGTCCTGCAAAAATGATTTTTTTCCTAAATGGCCTATCCGTTTTATTTTACAATTATTTTTCCCAAATGGTCCCTCAAAAAGATCACGATTTCCAAACTAATTCAAAAAATATTGTGATTTTCCCAAATGATGCCTTTGTTTTCGGTGCCACGTCAGCCTTTTATGGTTAAAAAAATCAAAGGGACCATTTGGAAAAAAAAAACCACTTTTGGAGGACAACTTTAGAAAAAAAAATGGGGGACCAAATGAAAAATTGCAATATTTTGAAAACCAAAAACATAATTAAACTTTTATTTTATAATTTTTATTTCTTTATATTCACTCTTTTATATCTCTCTCTACAACTTTTTTTTCCCTTTTTTTCTCTTTCTTTTTTTTCCCATTAGCATAATGTGCAATGCAATTCAAATCTTAAGCAAAACTCTAGCTGATTTTCTTTTCCACTTCTTTCCAATGTCCATTTCTAAAAGGCAACAACAACAATATTCAATATTAGATTAAAAAAGAGAAAGAAGTCAAATTACGCTCAATTAAGACCAATAGAAGCCCATGGCTCAATTCGGAGGGAATGTCTATTTCAATTAACTTATTTTGAACGTCAGAACTACGCTAGCTAGTAACAGGCAAGAATGTAATGGAATATAATTGAGTAAATCAATAAGGGTAAATTTAATGCTAGTCTTACACTACTCTAAGCATTTGCCGTTAGAGTGAAAATGGGAAAGGATGCCTCCCAAGCATTGGTACTCAGTTGAGCGCCAGTGCTTTATTTTTTTTCGTTTCTGGTGGTCTGAAACTGCTAGAAAACGCGTTAGTTTTTTGTATTTCTGGCGGTCTAACACCGCCAAAAAACGCGTCACTAAGTTTTTTCTATGTTGTTGTTGGTATTCTAATTTTGAATCCTTCGAATTCCATGAATTTCACGTCTTCTGCAATGCCGGAAAGTTCATTTTAGGTTCTTGAATTGTTAGAAGATGCTTTTGAGAAAAGTTAAAATATGCACTAAGTCTTAAGAGAGCCAGTATTTTCGAGTTCAAAGAAAAGAAGAGAAATTAGAATTGATTAATGAACTTGAATAATTTTTTACTAAATTAACTTAGTTTAAGAAAGGATTCAATAAGATTCGAAAAGGAATCATGGTGTGAATTTGAAAATAAAATCCTTCGAGCATTTAAAGGAGAAAGAGATAGTTCCTTTTATTCAAAAGTAAGCAGTTTTCGAATTACGTAGAGTTCGAATACAAACTGAAAGTACATATTAGAAAATAAACTATCCTATGTATTCTAAATATAAAGGAGCAAACTTTCCTATACTACAGGATGTACTTGATTCCTGCCTTCCAGGCCTCATCTTCCTCCTTTTCCTCCACAAGCTTTGATTGAGGCCCTAGGGAAAAGGCATTATGATGACATGATTGAGCAGCCATGGTGCATGGGGTGATAACAAAGTATGTGTGGGGAAGGAGTAAACAGATTCATTTACTGTTTAAATGAATCCTTGATTGGCTACCACGTTCGATCCAAAAGAAAATCTTCAAAAGGAAGGATTGAAAAAGCCTATAGTTTTGGCTACCTCGTCGACCTTGTCCAAAATGAAATCATTTAAGATTAGGTCGAATGTAGTAGCCAAAGAAAGAAGCTTTTCCATGTTATTAGCCAAAGAAGAGGATGAAAGAAAATGCTAAGTGTCAAAGATTTTGGAAGATAGATTCGATTTTGGTAAATAGGGGAATCGAGGAGAAGTCTTACCAAATCGAGAATCATGTTTGATTTTAAGGATCAGAAAAATCGAAGAACAAGTCAGAAAAATCAAAGCAAGTCAGTTGAAGATTTAGAAGATATTGCTAAAGAATAAAGACGTATTCAAGGAAGTTGAAGATCAGAAGAGACAATTAATGGCAGTTATTGAAAACCTATTTACCAAGACAGATGTCAGAATCTTAGTAGAGCACTTGTAAAAGTTCAAAAAGGAAGAAACAGTTTCTGGTTATTAGAAGACGTGGCATTCATGCAGGCTGCCAACACTTGAAGGCTGCTGATGTGTCTCATTTACATTAGTTAGCCATTAGGCCTTAGAAATCTATAAATAGGCAAATATGTGATGTAATAGGTGTTGGAAATCATTTGTACTGAAACTCTGAAACACCTAATGTCCATTCTATCAGTGACTAACAGGTTACAAGGAGATCAAGTATGTGATTCCACCCATTTTTTATTAATACAAATACATTTATACTGTTCGTCTTTGTTCTTGACTTTCATTTAATTTTTGCCTTTACTTTTCTTGTCTTTTTTCTTTCTTTCTTTTAATTTTCGTTATTACTTTTCTGTAATTCTTTTTCTTTTTAACTTTCAATCTTTTGGATTCAAGTTTTACTTGACTAAATTTTGGATAACTTTGTTTTGAAATCTTAGGATTGAGATCTTTTGAGTTCTTCAAAGTGAAAACACTATAAACCTACTTTTAAAAATAATCCCATAAGAGGACCAGATTCTAGTCCCCAGATTGATCATATAATCAAAGTGATCAAAAGTAATTCTTTCGATATTGATTTTTATCACCACAAACAGTTGTATTTATTGCAATTTATAACTGCCACGACTTTTATTTAATATTTTTCTGCATTTATTGGTTGTTTAAAACCACCACTAAGTACAAAAAAAATATTAAATAAAAGTTGTGGCGTTTCCTAACCGTCAGAAGATTTATTTCCCATTCTTTTATTTATTTTAATATTTGTAAATAAAAAATTGGTGATGTGTGTGTATTGATGGGACCCATTTAAGATTAGTGAATAGTAAAAAAGTGAGGTTCTGGGTTAGAGAAGAGAGGTGCTTAATAAGAACTTGTTGATGTGTACTGGTGGGACCCCATTTAAGATCTATGAATAGTGAAAAAAATGGGGTGCTGGGATAAAGTTGCTCTATGAGCACCCATGGAGCAACTCTGTTTAGGTGCTTCTAATGGGACCCACATGTACACGTCACTCATTTTTACTCTTTCCAATACAAGCACATCGAAGCTCTTTATCTATACAATATGGAGCAACTCTCTTTATATGCTTCCAATGGATCCCACCAAAAGTTTATATCATTATATTTTATTGTGAAATTATTTATTAATTTATAATAATGTTGTTTATAAATTAATTAAATTTTAAAAAATAACCAATTTTTTATTTATCATTTTTTAAATTATTTGTTGGCACAATAAAAAAAGTAATTAAATTATTAATAACTACTTTTGCTAATTATCACATCCAAAACATTCTCAAATATGCTCCACAAGATCATTTTGAAGTTGGTTATGATGTCTAGAATCATGTACCCCATGTCTCCTTTGCAAGTATGGTTCAAGGGCTGGATGGGGACCAATATGTATGTTAGCTATTGACACATCATTGATGGAATGTTCATAACAGTGGTCAAAATTACCATTATATGTATGTCATTCATCTTCCATAATCATGTTATGCAAGATGATGCATGCATATAATATATGTTTGATTGTGCTCATCTTCTAAGCACGCGCAGGGCCACTAACTTGTGAATTGAGGTTAAGCACTCCAAATGAGCGCTCCACATCCTTTCTTGCTGCTTCTTGATGTTGAGCAAACAATTTTCTCTTATCCCCTTGTGGCCTTGGGATGATTTTCACAATTGTCGCCTGTTATGGATAAATATCATCTTCTAGATAGTAACTCATGTTATATTGCGTTCTATTCACTGTAAATTGTACCACATGGGCTTCTCCCTCCATAATTTCATTAAACAAAGGAGATTCGTTGAGCAAATTAATTTCGTTGTTTGAACCCGAAACCCCAAAATAAGCATGCCAAATACATAAGTTTTGTGATGCCACAACTTCAAGCACAATTGTAGGTGGGGCATTACAACGACAAAACTGACCTTTCCATGCTACTAGACAATTTTTCCATTCCCAATGCATACAATCAATGCTACCTAACATACCTAGAAAACCATGTTTCTCACCCATTTGCAGTAGGTATTGAATGTCATTATTGTTAGGTCTTCTTCTTCTTCTTCTTTTTGTAACATTTCCATCGACAACCTAATGTAATGTTCTTCGTACTCATCATTTAGCAAATCTTCGATGAGTTCATCTTCAAGAGATGAATCACTAAAGTCCATCTTAAGCAACGTCGCAAAGATATAGAGTTATGGAAATTGAATGTGTAAGATGTGTGAAAATCTTCATACAAATAAAGAATATATAAAGAGTTACAATAACTAGTTTTTATAACGGCTAGTTTTTACAACGGCTAATTTTTACAATGATTGGTTTTGAACGGCTAATTTTTTCCAACAACTAGTTTTTATAACGGCTACTTTTTTCTAAAACAAAATTACATAATTAAAATTTAACTAATGGATAAAAATTACATATTTAATAGAAGTTACATAATAAAAGTACCATTAAATTAACTAGCGTAATTACTGAAGTTCTTTTTTTTTCTATAATTTTGTTACATAACTTTTGATGGATCTGTAGTTATGCATCAGACATACTTGCGGTATCCTTGTAGAGGATTTGCATATCAAACTTTTTGTTCTTGAGCCTGATCTCTTTGTCCCTCAATCTGTTGCGTTAATGCTTGGCACATGTCATATCTTCTAATGCTTTTGTTTTGGTATTTAGTACCTCTTCCATAATTGTGAGATCAACAAAATTAGAAGATTTTTCTTTCGCAATCCTCTTTGTTGCCTTTGTCCCTATTGGACGATCCATGGTAGGTGATGTTGGCTTATAACTTGAAGGTGTATCTGTATTAGACGAGGATGAATATTTTCCAAAAGCAGAAACTTTTGTTGTCATAAGTTCTTCTTCTTCTTCTTCTTCTTCTTCTTGTTGTTATAATTGTTGTTGTTGTAACATTTCCATCATCAACCTAATGTAATGTTCTTCGTACTCATCATTTAGCAAATCTTCGATGAGTTCATCTTCAAGAGATGAATCGCTAAAGTCCATCTTAAGCAACGTTGCAAAGATATAGAGTTATGGAAATTGAATGTGTAAGATGTCTTAAGATCTTCATACAAATAAAGAATATATAAAGAGTTACAACAACTAGTTTTTATAACGGCTAGTTTTTATAACTGCTAGTTTTTACAACGGCTTGTTTTTATAACGGCTAGTTTTTATAACGGCTAGTTTTTTTAGTAGCTAGTTTTTACAATGGCTAATTTTTACAACGACTGGTTTTTAACGGCTAATTTTTTCCAACAACTAGTTTTTGTAACGGCTAGTTTTTTTCTAAAACAAAATTACATAATTAAAATTTAACTAATGGATAAAAATTACATATTTAATAGAAGTTACATAACAAAAGTAGCATTAAATTAACTAGCGTAATTACTGAAGTTCTTTTTTTCTATAATTTTATTACACAACTTTTGATGGATCTGTAGTTGTGCATCAGACATACTTGCGGTATCCTTGTAAAGGATTTGCATATCAAACTCTTTGTTCTTGAGCCTGATCTCTTTGTCCCTCAACCTGTTGCGTTCATGCTTGGCACATGTCATATCTTCTAATGCTTTTGTTTTGGTATTGAGTACCTCTTCCATAATTGTGAGATCAACAACATTAGAAGATTTTTCTTTCACAATCCTCCTTGTTGCCTTTGTCCCTATTGGACAATCCATGGTAGGTGATGTTGGCTTATAACTCGAAGGTGTATCTGCATTAGACGACGATGAATATTCTCTAGAAGCAGAAACTGTTGTTCTCATAACTTCTTCTTCTTGTTGTAATATTTCCATCATCAACCTAATGTAATGTTCTTCGTACTCATCATTTAGCAAATCTTCGATGAGTTCATCTTCAAGAGATGTATCGCTAAAGTCCATCTTAAGCAACGTCGCAAAGATATAGAGTTATGGAAATTGAATGTGTAAGATGTGTGAAGATCTTCATACATATAAAGAATATATAAAGAGTTACAACAACTAGTTTTTATAACGACTAGTTTTTATAACAGCTAGTTTTTATAACGACTAGTTTTTACAACAGCTAGTTTTTATAACGGCTAGTTTTTACAACGGCTAGTTTTTTTAACAGCTAGTTTTTACAACGGCTAATTTTTACAACGACTAGTTTTTTTAACAGCTAGTTTTTACAACGTCTAATTTTTACAACGACTGGTTTCGAACGGCTAATTTTTTTCCAACAACTAGTTTTTTCTAAAACAAAATTACATAATTAAAATTTAACTAATGGATAAAAAATTACATATTTAATAGAAGTTACATAATAAAAGTAGCATTAAATTAACTAGCGTAATTACTGAAGTTCTTTTTTTCTATAATTTTGTTACACAACTTTTGATGGATTTGTAGTTGTGCATCAGACATACTTGCGATATCCTTGTAGAGGATTTGCATATCAAACTCTTTGTTCTTGAGCCTGATCTCTTTGTCCCTCAACCTGTTGCGTTCATGCTTGGCACATGTCATATCTTCTAATGCTTTTGTTTTGGTATTGAGTACCCCTTCCATAATTGTGAGATCAACAACATTAGAAGATTTTTCTTTCGCAATCCTCTTTGTTGCCTTTGTCCCTATTGGACGATCCATGGTAGGTGATGTTGGCTTATAACTTGAAGGTGTATCTTCATTAGACGAGGATGAATATTCTCCAGAAGCATAAACTTTTGTTCTCTTACTTGATTCTTCAAATTGTGCCAATCATTTAGCTTGCTTCCTCAATATATCCCATACATTTTCTAATTGGAAACGTAGTTTTTTGTCTTGCAAATAAATCGCATGTGTATCTCTTATGATATCAGACTCGGAGCTACCACTCTTCTTTCTTTGACATGCTTGCTTGTTTGTAGCAAGCTGAAAATTTTGCACAACCTACGTTGATCTTTTGCCATCGATATTTTAGTTGTGACCAATCTTTCTTCTTCAAATGTTGTGCATAATATTTATTGTAATTATCTTCAATGTTTATCCAAAAAGTTGACTTTTTTTGTTTACCCCCACAATTGAATTCTTCAAAACATTTAGGCATGCGTCGACGAGATATTCATCTTCATTTGTAGAGAAACGTGATCTTTCTTGTCTTTCATATGCTTCTTCTTCTACTCCCTCTTCATTGTCCACAATATTATCTGATTCAACTTGGGTAGAAAATGGTGGAATTTGAGACTCAGAGGCGAGGCCAGATGGTGTGTTGTGATCTCTTTCATTACGTTCGTCGCCACTAGTACCCATTGAAGACCCTTGATACATGGATGGGCTAATTTGTGGTGATTGATACATACGAAATTGATATGGATGAAATGAGAGTATAGGATATTGAAAATTAGCCATATTGGGAATGTTTTCTGGTTGGGTAAATTGCAGGAATTTTGGAATTTTGGAATTTTAGGTTGTTGATAATTTGATATCAAATTAAAACATGGATTTTGGTTTGAATCCATTGAATGAAAAGAAGAAGTTGAGAAATTTTTTAGAGTTATAGAGAGAAGTTTGAAATGTTTAATTGTTTAATTTTTCTTTTTGATGTGGACATTGGGGGGTGCCTAAAAATTAAATAAAGTTTGAGGCGGCTATTATGGATTCAACATGAAGGAAACTCTTGGACAACCAATTTCACATGTTCAAGTTGCACACATGGGCTGATTAGTGGTGTATTATTAATGAGCTGATTAAATAATATATTTAAGTCTAGTTTTTTTATATTTTTATTTGTATTTTCGTATATATTATTGGGGTGAAGTTTATAGTGACCTTTTGTATTCCCCAAGTCAAATTAGTGCTTTCAAGTAGTGCTCTAAGTGACTATAATTACTAGTGGATTATTTTCCTTAGTGCTTGATAAGTGTAAAATTACCGTTATTTTCCTATAGTTTTTATTACACTTATCAAGGTTAAAATAGTAATTTATGCCCCAAATTATCCCTTTTTATTAATATTTATAATAATTGTAATTATTTGGTTTAAATTTGAATATGATGCTATTTTAAATAGAAATCTGTTGTTTTATGCAGATTTACAGAAGATTTGGAATGAGAGAGAAAATAGCATCAGAAAGGAGATTATTTGCAGATTCAAATTTTGAATAAAGACCAAATAAAGAGGAGATTAACAGTTAGTTAATCAGAGAATTTTGTGGATAACTCTCCAAATTCAAATCCAAGCCAATTAAATACAAAATCATTCAGAAAAAGGGAAATAGGAAAACCACTCAAGCAAAGGCAAGATCAAAAAGAGATCCAGAAGTTAGATCAAGATCTGAAGAAATTCTGTAACGCGTAACACGCTCCACTTGCGCTTAGCGCAGGTGGAGCGCATCCTCAGATTTATCAGGCTCCATACGCGCTAAGCGCATTTAAAGCGCAGCAACAGATTGATTGCGCTTCATACGCGCTAAGCGCATATGAAGCGCAGGACGCGCAACAACTTTTTAACCTAGATTCAGATTTACTTCTTGGATGAAAATTAGGGTTTTCCCACTCTATAAATAGGGCCTTCTGCATAGATCAGAAACACACAAAAATAGAGAGAGTAGTTCTAGGATTGAGAAAGGTGACAAATTTCTCAGTGGTTTGTAATGGATACCATGAGTAGCTAAGCTCTCCAGTAGGATTTGATGTAGTGGATTCAACCCCCAAGTGTATAAGAATTATCTTCTTTTTAATTATGATTCTCTATTTGTAATTTATCTGTATTTGTATGCTGTTTGTAATGCATCGCCTCCGCGCATGCGCCGGGGTGGTAGGCTAGTGCTCTGGATACAAAAAGTGGAACTCCGGCTAGTATTAGAGTTAGGTGAGCATAGAGCTGTCTATGAAGCTTAATCTTTGATTGCTGAAGATACTCGTTTGGTTCATATCATACTATAGTTCTTCGCTTCGATTGAAGTGTTTGGTGAGTGACACACCCCTTCATAGTTGTTCGATAGGAAGGTATGGATTAAATTGATAGCACTGATTGCAAAATACGGGGAATGTTCGGGGTCGCCAAGCCACTTTGAATGCCTGTAGAGAATAGCTTTTGGCGTTTAATTATGGTGTTATAGGGGAATTTGAGGGTACGATAATTACCAGGCATGCCTTATAATTATTATAGTTAAACAATGCTATGGTAATTACAAGTATGATCATAATTAAAGGAAGGGATTCGCATACACGAGGGGGGAGATGAAACGAAGTCAAGTCCTAATCCAAAGTATCCTTCTCTCATCTCGTTTATCTGTTATTATTATTATTATTATTATTATTATTATTATTATTATTATTATTATTATTATTCTGCATACAAATCCTTTGATAAATTTTTTTTTTATTGAAAATACGATCGTTATTACTTTACAAATTAAAACCACTCCCTGTGGATACGATATCTTACTTACTCTATAATTGCTGGACTTTTGGTACACTTGTGATAAGTGAAAATTAGTTGATAAATTAGAGCACTTTTTAGTTCACTTATCAAGGATAAAATGGTAATTTTGCCCCAGTTTAATCCCTTTTTATTAAATATTAGATAAATTGTATTTATTAATCTAAGATTTGAATTTGATGCTATTTTGATAGAAATATTGTTGATTTTTGCAGGATATTGCAAAG
Source organism: Sesbania bispinosa (assembly GCA_026901365.1). Classification (NCBI taxonomy): domain Eukaryota; kingdom Viridiplantae; phylum Streptophyta; class Magnoliopsida; order Fabales; family Fabaceae; genus Sesbania; species Sesbania bispinosa. Next base: position 2,910,642 of record QLOH01000022.1, on the reverse strand, counting down.
ATTTTTTTTGAAAGATAGATAACATTAAATGAGGGAGATGTCTGCAAGATTTGAGATTGATTGAAGATATTTAATGAAGATTTAAAGATGATATAATACAATTAATGAGGAGATCACTGCCAATCAATCAAGGATTCTGCAGACAAGCTTCCCGAATAAATCAAAGATTGCTCAATAAATGCAAGGATTTTATCAAGAAAAGGGATACAAGGAAAGAAAAATCTGCCAAAACCAGTCTCGGGGAGAGATCAAGATTAAAAAAAGAAAGTTGGAGCTACAGGACGCTACCTGCGCTTCATTTGCGCTATTGCGCAGGGTGAAGCGTAGACTCTCTGGAAGTTGCGCTCTATCCTGCGCTGTAGCGCAGCCTGGAGCGCAGGTCATGCTGATGTGCTCCCTGTTGCCGTTTTTAGATAGATTTCTCCCCAAATTGCTTTGTCTTTCCTTAGTCTATAAATAGGAACCTCTTGCACTAGATCTTGTGTGCATGATCATTGTAATCTAGTCTATATTTCAGTGATAATGTACCAAAGCTAAGCTTAGAGTAGGAGAGGAGGAGCGCTTCACAAGGATTGAAGATGGTGACAGCATCTTCGGTGGTTTGTATGTCTACCTTGTGTAGTTAACTCTCCATTAGGATTGGATGTAATTGATTCTATCCCCAAGTGTATGTAAACTCTATATTATTATTTCTGTGCTCTCTGTCTATAATATTGGTGATCTTATTCTGTACTTAATTCCTAATTCCCGCGCTTGCGCCTGGAGTTATAGGCTAGTCTCAACTAAGTTAGTTTTGATTAGGATTGAGAGTGGGGGAGCGGATTCTGAAGAAACTCATTCTCTGATTGAATAAGAGTACTCGGCTAACCACTAACTGAACAGGGGTGTTTACTAATGATTGATGGGTAGTGTGAGTACCATAATGAAGGGCATCCGACCATCAACTAAGTTCCCTTACAAACTGACTAAAAAAGAGCAAAATATATCGAGGGTAAGTCTGTCGCGTGGGAGATCCTGCATGGATTATCTTTGAGTGTGTGAGGCCGCTGGTAACTCGGGGTCTTAGCAATAAAGTTTGTCTAGGATATTATAGAGTAAACCTAAAATAATAGATAGTTTTTACATGCACAAAGGGTGTGATGATATGAAGTCCAACCCTAATCCAAGTAAAGTGTCTCTAACTCTTCCTTTCTATTCCATTAATATTTTATCTGTTATTTACAATTCCGCAACAATATCTCTGAACCGTTGTTTTCCCTTGATAAATAGATCACAGTCCACATAAATTGACCGTTCCCTGTGGATACGATACTCTTCTTACTATTATACTGCTGGATTTGTGGTTCGCTTGCCAGAAACCCATCAACTTGCCAGGAATCCATCAGTGCATACTTTTTTCTAGGAATTAATGTAACATGAAATTTAACCACACATGGTAATTGCATGATAGTGGAGACATTTTCATTTCCTAGGAGTTACAACGTTTGATAGCCCACTTATTCTATAAATAGGGGTTGAATTGTATTCGAAAAGAACTAAGTTAAATTTGAATAAAAAATTGGGGTTTTCCCTTATGAGAGAATTTGCTTCGCTTGGGTTCTTGAAAGAACCACCTTAGAACTTATCAAGGATTCTTCCTTGTGGCGTTCACCCTTGGATTATCAACCTAAACTAGGTTATGGCTCCACATCCTTTCTTTTACCATGTCTTATCTCTATCCATATTTTATCTTTTGGTTACTATTACTTCTTTCGTTTGTTAATTTTTCAAACCTAGAAAGATTTGTTCAGAATTCGTGGCAAGTGGATTCACATCACCTGGTGTCAAAGCTCAGTTCTAAGGTTGGAATTGAGATTGTTTCTACATGTTGTGGCCGTTCTACAATCTTGATTTCCACCCAGATTTACTCAGGTTCATATCTTCCAAATTACTTGTCCTTTTTTCGGTGATTTACGAGTCAAATTTGTGTTTCAATTCGTGTTCTTTCACCTCGCTATTGAAACGCTGAATTCTGAGATTTGTAGGCCGAGTTACACATTGTTCTTACTATTGCGTTTGATATCACTTGTTCTCATGTTTTGGTTATCACGGATGATTCTAAAAAGAAGAGGATTTTCCATACAAGGTGTTCAGTGGAAGGTAATGTGTGTTTAGTTGTTGTTGGTGGAGGGAGTCGTGGTAATGTTGTGAGCGCAAGGCTGGTGGAGAAGTTAAATTTTCCTACTACTACACATCCTAGACCTTATGAACTCCATTGGTTAAGTGAAAAGGGGAAGTTAGAGGTAAACAGGCGAGCTAGGATCAAATTCTCTATTGGGAAGTATGTGGATGAAGTTGTTTTTGATGTTGCTCCCATAGAGACATTCCATATCTTATTAGGGAGGCCATGGCAATATGACAAGAATATCAACCATGAAGAAATCTCAAATAAGATTTCTTTATATGCATAAGAGTCGCAAGTATGTATTGAAGCCTATGTAGCCAAGTCAAGTATGTGAGGATCAACAAACATTGAAGTTGAAAATAGAAAAATAAACAAGAGAAAAAGAAGAAAAAGAAAGAGGAGAAAAGAAAAGAAAAAAGAAATAGAGAAAATGAGCGAGGAATTTTTAATTTATAATGTTATTTCTCCTTTTGTTTGTGATGTTATCTTACAGGGGCAAGAGGATGCAACTTTAAATGAAACACACCAAAAATTGCCATCTTTGAGGAAGAATTATGTTGATATCATTCCTAGTGCTCCACTGTACATCCAGCCCACTGTTGGAAGCCAAACTCATGAGGATATTGAAGACAAACACATGGAGTCTTTTGATTTGTTACATAACAACTATTCTGCTTGTTATCCAGGTGTTTGGGTTTGGACACCTAAAAGGAGGACTTCCTTGATGCATAAGGAAGAAAGGAACAAATCTGAAATTTTACAAGTTGTGTTTGATCCTGGAGGTTGGGTCTATTTGTTTCAGTTGAAAGTGAATAAAACTAGTAGGAAAATAAAGCCTTAGATTCGAGGATGAATCTTTTCGAAGAAGGAGGGAATGATGCGGACATAGAGGGGTGCCTAAAAATTTAATAAAGTTTGAGTGGACTATTATGGATTCAACATGAAGGAAACACTTGGACAACCAATTTTACAGGTTCAAGATGCACACATGGGTTGATTAGTGGTTTATTATTAATGAGATGATTAAATAATATATTAAGTCTAGTTTTTTCATATTTTTATTTGTATTTTCGTATATATTATTTGGGTGAAGTTTTTGGTGACCTTTTGTATTCCCCTAGTCAAATTAGTGCTTTCTAGTAGTGCTCTAAATGACTATAATTACTAGTGGGTCATTTTCCTAAGTGCTTACTTTATTCTAGGAATTAATGTAACATGCAATTTAACCACACATGGTAATTTCATGATAGTGGAGTCCTTTTGATTTCCTAGAAGTTACAATGTTTGGAAGCCCACTTATTCTATAAATAAGGGTTGAATTGTATTCGAAATAACTAAGTTAAGTTTGAATCAGAAATTGGGGTTTTACTTTGTGAGAGAATTTGCTTCTCTTGGGTTCATGAAAGAACCACCTTTGAACTTATCAAGGATTCTTCCTTGTGGCGTTCACCCTTGGATTATCAACCTAAACTAGGTTGTGGCTCCACATCCTTTCTTTTACCATCTCTTATCTCTATCCATATTTTATCTTTTGGTTATTATTCCTTCTTTCGTTTGTTAATTTTTCCAACCTAGAAAGATTTGTTCAGAATTAATGCAAGTGGACCCACATCATCTGGTATCAAAGCTAGCCGCTATTGCGAAAACGGATACAGGATCGCCTTGAATTTCAGTTTGGAATAAAGAAACTGAAAGAATGTAATTTTTTTTTTTGGGGAAGGATATTGACGCCACACTCAAGAAAGATGAGAATGTGAGTGATAAGTCATGGGGATGATCGCCACAGGTTAACATGATAAGATCGAAATTAGGTTCTTATAACTTAGAACTGCATAAATCTTTCACAATGAGAAAACTCAATTTTCATTAAACTCATATTCTGATTTGAAATACAATAGCTCTCCTAATTATGGCTAAGTAAGTAGTTGAATCACTAAACTCCCACTACGTTTTCCCTTAAGCATTTATTATCCACTAATATTAATTCTACCCCATTACCATGCAATCTTGCATATTACATTTATATTTTTCATTGCAATTATAACATGCAAGAAAATCTCCAATAATCCTATTAATGGCTTAGGAACTCTTACAACACAATAATAACCAACTTGGGGAATACAAAAGGCCATAAGAAAATTCACCCAAAAATAGTGACGAAAATTAAAAATAAAATAATAAAACGCAAATTAGGCTGACCCCTCTGGCTTACATCACTTTTGAACTACCCCTATTTATATACAATGGCAAAAAAACAATTGTTGCATTGCAACGGTAAAATTACAAAGTAGTCATTTTTTATTTTTTATTTTCTTTTAAGCGTTGCTTTATGAAGCAATTCACGCCAAGCAACTCATCACAATTGCCTACAACGCCAATTTGCCATGAAGCATCGATCCTTTATTGGAAAAGATGCTTCCCAAGCCGCTTATATGGGTGATTTAAATTAGTCTCTAACGTAAATCCCTAACATTTACAAGTGTTAATCACGTTAGTCCCTGCTGCCATCAGCTAGCATCAGTTAACATTAATAGATTGTTGATTTGCATGTAAAGTGTCAGATTGGATGCTTACTGTGATGCTGACATATCAAGGGACTTAAAATAACTTCCAAAACAGTCAATTTAGTCTCAGTCCCAAAAATACATATAAGGCCCCTAAATTCCCCCCAATTCCTCTTATCAGTTTCTTTTAACGTTTGCCCGCACCTTGCTTCTATGTGAAGGTATCCCATGACACTGTTTTGCTACATGGGCACTGTGATTATGGGTAAATTTTCCCTCTATAATTTCATTCCCATGCACATATAATTTTAATCTAAATCCAATTGTTTTACTAGTGTGAAAGCAAGGTTTCATAGTGTTGAGACTTTAATATTGTAGGTGAACATTCAATATATTGCTCACCAATTTCTGCTATGGACTATGGACTAAAGAACTATGAGATAAAGAGTTTGAGGTATGTCTGTTTTAAAATCCCAAAGTGCACATATGCATTGGTGGTAGTCAGTTTAAGGTTTCCGGTCTTGCCTCTTTTTTAATTGTTGTGGTCCCTTAGTTTTGCCTTTCACGTTTGTGAAATATTTTGTAGCATTAAATATATAAATCTTTTAAGTTGTTTATTTATGATTTTTATGGAATGTTTTATTCTGATTAGTGAAATATTTATTGTTATATGGCTTTGAAATGGGGTTTTGGTTGTTTTATAATTTTTCTTTACATGTGTGCTCCTTTGTCATGCATTGGTGTTGTTTTTTATTCTTTCTACATGAATATATGGAGTTTTTAAACATTGATTTCATTGTGGTACATGAATCTTGTGTTGACCCTCATTTTACATCTTGATGGAAAGTTTGTAAGAGATAAAGATGGCATATCTTTGAGAATTTTGCGAGAAAGATTTATGTCTGGAAGGATTTGGAAACAACATAGTCATAAACTAACTAATCAATCAATGTACACGACAACCTTTGGTGTTTAACCCAACACCTGGGGTCTTTTCACTTATGCTCTTAAGATCTGAGCTTGGCACCTTTACAAGGAACGTCTTCCTTGTGGTCATATAGACCTAACCTCTATATTATTAGCAACCAAGAATGCATTGGTTTTATCTTTTCTTTTCTTCTCTTTTCCTTTTCTTCTTTGGTCTGAAGACCCCTCAAATCCTCTTACATGTGTACATGAATTTCATAATATAGGGGAGTTCATATGTCATGTGAAATCCTGAAATAAATGAGTTGAGTTCATTAATAAGAGTCAAACATATTCATGCATTCTCATAGTTTCATAACTACCAAAATCCTAGGCTAGAACATTTTTTCAAGTCAACACAAGCTCAATCCACACATAACACTAGGGAAAACATAAAACTCATCAGTCAAGTAAAACACAAGCAAAAGAGAAGAGGATTAGAGAATGAGGGTCCTTTAGGGCGTTCACACAACATGAGAGTGAATAGATGGATCACACTCACCTCTAGAGTAGAAAATAGAAAATATCAGAAAGTTTTCCCCCATTTTTGTTGATATTTTCGCTCAAATAAAAATAGTCTCACTTGAGTGAAAATCTCAAAGAATGAAATTACCAAATTTTCATACCCACTTGCTCAAGCGAGTCATTTATCACTTGACCAAAAATGGGACCGTGTTACGCCCGTTTTTAACAGTTTTTAACTCACTTTAACCTAATTCCTTTTATGCAAACCTCTTATAACTCTAATTTCACTTATGAAAATGAATTTGAAATTTAGGATGTTACATTATATATGTGCTTTGATGACTGCAAAAGAAGGTGCAAAGCTAGTTGCAAACTCTTGATTGTCTTAGATGGGTACTTTCTAAAGGGTTACTATAGAGGACAAGTCTTGATAGTGTTTGGCAAGAATGCTAACAATCATATCTTTGTAAATGAAATTTTGGATTCTAAGACAAAGGGAAAATGGACCTGGTTTCTTGATCTCTTGCATCAAAACCTTGGAAACTACACACAACATGGGTAGCAGTTTATTTCAAACATGTAGAAGGTAAGTGATTCAATTTGAATATGGAACTTTTATGCTTTTATTAATGTTCATGGGATAATGTGAATGAATTAGAAATATCTTAAGGACAAACTTAGATCATTTTTGTAAAGGATAAGGACTAATATGAAGTATTTTTAAAGAGTTTAGAGACTAATATGATGCAGGGCCTAATTTAGGTGCAACAAATTTCCTTGTGCTGAGTTATGAGGTGTAATCATTGCTCTTGTTATTGCTTGGGCTAGATGTTTTAGAAGGCTTTGGCTAGAGTGTGATTCTAAGACAATTTTGCACTTGATTTCCAAAGGAATTGCTCCTCGCACCCATTTGCACCAACTTTGTTGATTAATGCTAAACTATTGGACCGACCTTGGGAGGTGCATGTAACCTATGTGTATAAGGAAGCAGATGTTGGGGCAGATTAGGTGGCTAATATGGCCTACAACTTAATTACAGTTAGGATTGCAAATTTCTTATCGCCTACCTATGGGTTATTTTGGGAGTAAACAGTCATTTTGGTCCTTGAAAGATTGGGGGTCGATCAATTTGGTCCCTGAAAGAAAGAAATTAACAAATTAGTCCCGGGAAGATACTTCCATCAGTCATTTTGGTCCTTCTGCCAGTGTCCGTTTGGTAACGTTAACAGAAGTGATGATTTGACACGTTAAGTGCCACGTGAACTGTAACATCCTAATTTCTCAATTCAATAACTGTAACATTATTCCGAATTTTTGAAATTATTTCGCGCATTTCGTGTATCGACATACAAATCACGCAACGCTTAAGCAATCCAACGTTTGCTTAGGCTTCCACAAAATTCATACATAATTATTTTCCATATTAATTCCTAATTAAGAACCTAGGGGATGAACCTACACTTTGAGCAATCCTTGACATTTATTTCAATTGAGTTCTCTACTCTTCTGCGATCAGCCTGTACAAAACCTGCACAATTGAAAATAATTCCCATAGCGTGGGATGAGACTACGTCCCGGTGAGTGAGGTAACGGTGTGTGCGGTGTAGGGGAAAACATAGCACATGACATATAGCGGTAAAGCATAATTTCAACAATCATAAAAGTGTTCATAGTAGAAAGTCAAGACATGTGGGGTTAGCCATCCAAGGACAATCATAAATGCAGGGTCAGTCATGAAGTATTTTACCCAACACCCAAGGGGTCTTTCCGCTTATCTGTGAGGCTAGACTGAGCTCAGACTAACAGAGACCGTCATCCCTGAAGGCCATAAGACCTTAACCCATTAACTGTGATAGATTCAAACAAAGATTTATTTCTTTAACATGAGTCCATGGACCAAGCAAGGCCTTAAAATGTGAATCCATGGACCAAATCTTGCTTAATTAACATGAGTCCAAGGACCAAAACATGATTATTTAACATGAGTCAAAGGACCAGAGACAAATTCTCGGAAACATGAATCCAGGGACCAAAAATCTGAATGTTTTACATGAATATTTCAAACATGAAATCCAAGGACCCAAAAATCAATCTTTTAAACATGAAGTCCAAGGATTCAAAGTCGTTAATTTTAACATGAGGCCTAGAAGACCCAAAACTCTTCCTTTCAAAACATGAGGTCTTAAGACCCAAATCCTTTTCTTTTTAAAAAACATGAGTAAATGATTTTCATGAGAGAGTAATACTTCCATAAGCATGTACATATGCATAATCATCAATTAATTCAAGATTAAACATCAACAATCCAACATTTCATAAAATTCTCAATTCCTCTAACCTAGGGTTTGAGCATTCCAATCATACAATCCATAAATCCAATCAACCACCCTAGGTTTGCATCAAAACTAACCATAATCATCAATAATAGCAAGGGGAGAAAGAATAGGGAGCATGCAATGGAATACAATCAAGAAAAGTGAGAGAGAACCACCACTCACCTCAAAGGAGCAACAATGTAGAAAGAGGAGGAAGAAGATGATAGAGGAATGGTGAAAACCCAAGCCTTTCTCCATCTCCAAGCTCTTTCTCTCTCTAAAACCCTCTCCCTCTCACTCTAAAAACCCTAAAGGAAGAAGAAGAATGAAGAAAAAGACGGGTTCTGCAAGTTTTAAAGGAAGCTGAACGCGTTCGGGCGCTCCAGCGTGCTCCTGGGCGCTCCAGCCCGCGTCAGCGCGTAAACTTGATGTTTGGGGGTGCAAACAAGCTCGGAATACTATCAAATAATAGATCAAAATGAAGCCCCGGAAATAAACTTTCTAATGAAAGTGGAATCACCCTAATTGGACACTCGTAGCTCTAGATATTTGCAAATTAGTACACAAGGGTCATTAGGTAAAATCCCAAAATTAAGCAATAACCTCGGTTTGTGCCCCTCTTTGGCTCCAATTCAATTCTCTCATTCTCAAACCTAATTCCTCTCCATGAAAACCTTCTTCTAACTTAGTTCTGCAACTTAATTGACTTAGCTCCCGGTCCCTCTTCTAAACACTTTTAAAACCAGTGGTTCCTAATGAATTCCCTAATTCCTTGTCTGAAATCACACTTAGCTTCTGAATTCTCTTCCTACTTCTAACTCCCATCTCTTTGTTGTTAGGAATATGCACTAGAGACGTATATATTTAAACATCCATCACTTGTATCATTTTATTTTATAAAGGCATACTTATTCTTTTAGAATATAATTATTGTCCTTAGAATAGTAAGCTTAAATTTCATAAGAAATCAAGTAGATGACTTGATCGTGAGATCTTATGAAGAACTATTCTTAAATAGTCCCTAGTCAATTATCATCTTAGGACAAAGATGCATTTAGACTAGTATGTGAGTTCATTGATGATCACATCTCACAGATCATGGATATGAGATAGCATGTGCTCACATAGGTACATATTAAGAGTAATGGTGTACTGGACAGACCCACCTTAAGAACGTTGCATGGGTTGTTACATAAGTGTCATGAACGTTACTTAAATTAATAAATTTATATGAAGTCCTTCGACCTGAAGTCACTATGATTCCTACATAAGGAATTATATGTTTTAATTATCATCAAACGTTACCTGTAACAGGGTAATCATAAAGTTGATTTTTGGACATATAATAAATTATGTGGAGGAATGTGAGTGCCCTAGATGGGATTTGTCCCTCCTATGTAATAGGAGTTATATCTGTAGGCCCCTTGATAAAGTGAGACTGCAAAATGCATGGCCATGCTCAGGAGAATAAATATGAGATATTTATTTTCTGTACAGTATACTTGGGGATCAAGAAAATATAAATTGAACTATACAAGGTTGACACAATCCATGCCCTTGCGTTTAATTAGATATTTGGACAAAGGGACAAAGCATATAAATTATTATAATAAAATAGGATTTATCAAAGTTATTGATAATCTTAATTTTTGGATAGTGATGTGTTGCTAGATACCGCTCACTATTTATGATATTAAATATAAAAGGGTTTTATTTTAATATTATAACCAAATATTAAAATCCTCTTGGGTCACACACATACAACATGCCACTAGGAAAGGATAATAATTCTAATTAAATTAAATTAGAATTGTTACATAATGGGCCAGGCCCATAAGTGTGAGGGTTAAGTGAGTGAGGGGTTAAAACCCTAGCCACCACTCTATAAATAGAGCATAAGATGCACTACCCTAGAGACACATGAGCAATCGCTTCTTACTTTCTAAGGCTACTAGCAGAGCTGAGGAAGGTTTCCTAGTCCGGCTGTTGGCGTGGATACCAATAGAGACGTGGCTACACTTGCCTCATTTTTAATCCTAATAAGGTACGACCTTTCGTTTCAATACCTTTTCTGCCTTGATTCTTGTTTTCACAAAACGATTATAACAAGGGAGGGAATCCATTTATTTCTGCTGCACCCTGACCACATGCTTGATTCCCTTCATTTGTTGGGTTTACCACCTAAGGCTTCTCTTATGTTTCCTAGGTCACGATTTCCGGGATGTTACATGAACTCCTATGTGGCAGTCCCACATGGCAATAACACATACAAGGGACTAAAATGACAGTAAATGGTAACTTTGAGGGACTGAAATGACAAACAAAAAATTGTAAATAGGCTTTGTTCCCCCAATTTCTTCTCAATTCATGTAAACATCCTAACCATATAATTATGTTTTAGAGGATATTAGACAAGAGTTAAGACATAATGGAATGAGGATCAGAGCGTTATCATTTGAACCAATTGAGGAAGGCATCAAATGTTTCATGGAGTGGTTCAGCGAGCTTTATGGAGGTTGCAGGGGAAAAGAAGAGAAATTAAATGAACCTGAAAAGACAGAGAAATCTTGGGAAATTACCCTCTCAAAGGTGATGTTATAGAAATGAGTATTTGGTTGTTTGAAACTTGTGTATATCACTTTAATATGGACTTAAATTGCTATGTGTTGTTTTTGCATGATGGTGAATTCAATTACAATAACTTTGTTTGGGTTGATGATGGGGCCGGGTGAAATTCTTCAACCGCTAATAAGAATTGGAATGAATTATGGGGGAATGAGTAATATTGAAATTTTGCACATTGAAGTTAGGAGCATGAAGCATTTTATAATTGGAATTGGGTGTGTTATGGTGTGGTTATTTAAGTTATTAGTTTTATTTTTGTTGGTGAAGTAAGTAATTATTTTAGGGTTCAAGTGATGGTGAAAAAGAGGTGGAGTACTAGCAGTAGTTATTCCCATATCCATATCCATAATTGTAATTTTTATTTTTAACATTTGTAATATCTATGTCTATTAGAAAAAGGATATTTTTATAAATGTTCTATATATTTAATTTATACAAAGAAGTATATGAATCAGTATGACGACCAGGCATAAGAAAAACTTAAAAGTGAATTGTAAAATTGAATAAAGGAATATACTTCATTGTTTACTAAAATTTGGTGATCAAATTTCATATATACAATATTCAAAAGACATAACATTGAAGTAAGTTATACAAAACACAACATTGAAATAAATTTGGTGGTGCAAATGAAAATGTTATGATCCCCCACCAATCATGCATTTAATATTGTCTATTTATTTTCAAAACAATATTAGGATTCTAGTGTTTACATGAATTGTGAAAAAATTTAGAGAAGAAGACCTAACTACAATTTTTGCAATAAGTCAAGAAAGTTTCATTTTAGTCAAATTAGTCCCTCAAAGTTACCACTTAATGTCATTTTAGTCCTTCATACGTGTTATAGCTACATGAAACTGCTTTATAAGAGTCCACGTGGCACTAAACATGCCAAATCATCACTTCTGTTAACGTTACCAAACAGATACTAACAGAGGGACCAAAATGATTGACAAAAGTATCTTTCAGGCACTAATGTGTTAATTTCTTTCTTTCAGGGACCAAATTTATCGACCCATAATCTTTCATGGACCAAAATGACCATTTACTTGTTGTTTTGGTATATATTATGACATAATGTTGTAATTGCTAGCTTCCTAAGTAGAGTACCTATTTAATTTCTTTCATGGCCTTTAGGTCTCTTGATTATCGGGGGAAATAAAGGATTAGTGTCGCGACCAGGATTACGAGAGGGCAGTGAACCGAAAATTTGAAAAATATAGTTTTAGTGGAGTCACCACCAAAGTTTATTTTAAAGGCGAAATTTCAGGGAAAAAATCCCTTAAAAAAGAAAAATGGTCTTTGGAACCATAGTTGAGTTCGGGATTCGATTGCAGTAGAGAAGGTATTAGCACTTTATGACATTCGTTCTAAGATGGTTACCTCTAATTAATTGTGTAAAAATAATTAACTTTGAAAAATATTTATTTTACCCCAGTTTTTGAAAATTTAAGAAAATGAACTTTATATTTGTTTATTTTTTTCTTTTTTAGGTATTTTTAGAATAGATAACAAAGTTTATTAAAAAGGAATTGAATTTTGGATTAAAAGAAAAAATATTTTTATTTATTTTGGCTTGACGGGGAAATTCCGCTCCAACATATCCCTAAGTGCAATGAGAAAATCAAAGTCATGTGGTTTTGACAAAAATGATTGATTTTAAATTTAAAAATAATTTGAATTTTGAAAAGATTTTGATATTTTTCAATTTTTGAAAGGAATAAATTTGAAAAGATTTGATTCAATTTTTATTTTGAAAGTATGAATTATAGAAAGTGCTTCCTTATTTTTGAACCGGGTCACATAATACACAAATAAACCAACAAACATAAGACATATTTCACATATAAAGATTTAAAACAAATAGATTAAATAAACTAAAAGATTAGGAAAGTATCTTTATTTTTATTATATATAAAAGTAAGATAGTAAAAGTAGCCTATAAAATCTAAAGTAAGGACTTAATAGTAAATTCCTTTCAACAAAACTTCTAAAAATAGAAATTATCTTTTACATTATAAATAATTAATATTATGAATCACCATTAATTAGTTATAGTAATTATATTAATGTGAATATCACTATATTAAAAAATTAATAAATACAAATAATAATAATAATTTAGAACAAATCTAATAAATTAAAAAATTATTTTATAATTATATTAAAAAATTTAATAATTCCAGTGGTTATAATATTGAAATAGTCATTTCCATAACCTGAAAATAAAAATAATTAATAGTCACATATGTTATATTATATTATATATCTATATATATGTTATATTATGAGATGAGGCTCTCATTACTCATAAGCATTGTTTTGAAGATGTTGATAGAACTTTCAGAGCCATATTTCGATTCACTTCCATAAATAGTACCAATCTTCCTTTTGGAGAAAATATAGTTATTTTTTGTGGTGACTTTAGGCACATTCTACTTGTAATCCCTAAAGGGACAAGATGGGATATAGTTCTTGCTACTATCAACTCTTCATATCTTTGGAATTATTGCAAGGTGTCAACATTGGCAAAAAACACAGGAGATTCAATCTGCCGATTCAAATTTCCATGCAAAAGAATTGAAAAGATTTCTTGATTGGGTGTTGAGCATTCGTGATGGAAGGAATGGGCAAGAAATTAATGACGAGGTCCATATTGAAATTTCAAAATATTTGTTGCTAAATGATTCAGGTGATCCTATTGCTTCTATTGTTCAAAGTACATTATATGTTATCGGAAAACATGAAAGAACCAAACTACTTTCAAGATCGAGCTATTTTAACACCACAAATAGGAATGTCAACGGGGCGGGGTGGGGGTGAATAGTACACTACCCATATCTATAATTGCTAAAATTAACATATACCCATTTGAGTAGATGGTATCCACCGGTATCTATTAATGTTTAAAAATTTAAATTTTATAAAAAGAAAGAGAGAAAATATTATATAATATAATATCATATTAATGTTATATAATATTATTACGTCTTAATATATTAAAAATAACATTATATATAAAACAATATAAAAGAAACTATATATATCTCATTATAAAATTATGACATTGCTCCTAATTATATGAACACTAGCGGAGAGATAGGTAAATGATGTTCTAGGGTATGACACACCATGGGTGACATACCGATATGACACCTCTTTTTACTAGTAATAATAGGGCAATCAATTATTTAGAATAAAATAATCAACCAATCAGGACCGTTTATTCAAAAATGAAAGTGATCCAACGGGTTTTAATAGGTGTCATACCGGTATGTCACCCATGCAGTGACATACCCTAGACGCAGCCGAGGAAATATAGTGACATAACAATAAAAGATGATTGGAAGCTAGGAATTGAACAATTTCCATAACATCATTTTCCTATCTCTCCGCTAGTGTTCATACAATTAGGAGCAATGTTATAAAAATTGAACCAGTTATCGACTTGGCCAGGGTACTAGGTGTCTAGGTCAGTGAGTCACTGGTTGAAGCGATTAAACCGATATATATAAAAATATAAATATATACTCAAAGTTATTAGATATAAAAAAATATGTTGTTTTTCAAAATATACAAATACTTTCAAATTTAAGTTTGGAATAAAAATTATAACCCTTACTATAATATATATCTTATAAGATAGATCATTTTTTATAACTTTTATTAACTTCTGTATTTTTAATATTTTAAATTAATTAATAAATTATATATTAAATTTATATAATAAAAATACATTATTGTTACAGTTTCAAGTAGCATTGTTAGACGAGCCAAAATAGTTAAATCCATTGTTTTCTCATTGTTCCTATATCAATATATATATATAAAAAAGTGATTTATATATTTAAACACTTTAGAGATTTAGTGGTTGTGCATTTTGTGTAACATCCCAAAAATTGGGACCTAGAGAACACAACGGAAGTCTTAGGTTGTGAATCCCACCGCAAAAAGGAAGTTAGAAGTAAGACGAGGACTTAGGGATTTGATGTGAAAATAAGACAAGAGTTAGGGAATCGGTTAAGAGTTGTGAGTTGTAAGGGAATTGAGAAGGGAACCAAGTATTAAGCAAAACATGACCGTAGAATTAACTTAGGAGGAGTCACGCCCGGTGATAGAAAGGGTAGAATGGTGAAGAGGTGGGGAAGGAAGTATAGACATTGGAACTAGGGAATTAGATTGAGACGGAAGAAACTAAGCTTAAACGAATTGGCGGGAAGGAAGATGAGAGGCGAGGACTCAAGGAACCGGGTAGGAAGGTGATTTTATGGAAAGGAACAAGGGAATAGATTAGCATAGTCTCATGGACACTTGGAACCCTTAACCTTAGCCTTATTGAAGTGAATTGATGAGTTACATCATGGTCTACGTGAAGTGTGTCCCGTTGGGCTTCAACCAAGATTTTTGTTTAATTTTAGGTTTTAAGCCTAATGACCTTGGTGCACTAATTCGAAAATATCTAGAGTTATAGGTGTCCAGTTGAGATGATTCCACTTGCATTAGAAATCTAAGATCTGGGGCTTCAGTTTGATATGCAATATAATAGTATTCCGATTTTGTTTGCACCTCCAAATAGGCTTATTCTCGCTCAAGCGAGAAAGCTCTTGCTTGAGTGAGAATATCAGCAGAATCAGGGGAATTTGTTTTGGTTTTCTCGCTCAAGCGAGAAAACTATCGCTTGAGCGAGAATGTGTGACCAAAGAGCATTGCAAAGGCTCGCTCAAGCAAGAAATCCTTGCTTGAGCGAGAGAGAGCACGAATCCAGCTTTATAAAAACAACGTTGGGGCTCATTTTTCTTACTTTCTTCCATCCTTATACTTCTAGAGAGAGAACCCTAGAGAGTCCTTGGGAGTTTAGAGAAGGAAGAAGAAGCCATGGATCGCTCACCCCAACCTCCTCCGCTCCTTCCCCCTTCACTTTTGAGTTCCATAGAGGTGAGTAGAGTTCACACACTCCACATCCCCCTTGTGTGAAATCCACTTATGTGTCATAATTTGTATTCCCCTTTCTATTTGCTTGTGTTTGTGTTGGTTGTAGGAATGTTACTTGTGGATGGTTGTATTTTTTAGGGATCTTTCTTGATTAGGACCCATTTGGGGAAGGAACCCTAGGTTAGGGGATTTGCTATAATGGCTCATGCTCATGTTATTGTTAACAGATTGTATTTCTATGATCTATGTGTGATTAAAGTGAGATTGTCTTTTGTTTAGGTTTCATTGTAAGATTGGAAACTTAGGTTATGGATTATTGTTCAAATAGCTCATGTTCATGTTCATGTTCATTGTTAACTAAAAATTTTCTCATGAATCATGTTTAAATCAAGTGAAAACTACGCATATATTCATGTTATCAAGTAACTCAAGTGAAAAGAAACTCATGTTAGGCTTCGGCCATCACGGGTCTAGGACCATCATGTTAAATATTTTAAAACGTGGCTTCGACCTTCAGGTAATGGCGGCAACTATATGTCCCCAAGGGAGATATCCCTTGTAATCTGAGCTCAGGTCTAGCTTCAGGACAATGATAAGACTCATGCTGCTAGATTATCAGTTCATGTCAAGTCATGTTTTAAATATCATTGTTTTATGTTTATGTGTACATGTTTATAGTTCAAAGCATGGTTAAATTGTTGCATCTGATTTGCTTGGATCCTACACATGCATGCTTAAGGTTTGCTCACTGAGGCATCAGTCTCACCCCGTTGTGGGTTTATATTTTAGATTCACAGGCATGTTGTTGAGGGCCTTGATGCAGAAGGAGCATATAGTTCATCTGGCTGTGGAACCACCCCTTTTGATTGTATTTCACTAATGTTTTTTATGTATGTTCTTTTGGATGGGTATTTAG
Organism: Sesbania bispinosa; assembly: GCA_026901365.1. Classification (NCBI taxonomy): domain Eukaryota; kingdom Viridiplantae; phylum Streptophyta; class Magnoliopsida; order Fabales; family Fabaceae; genus Sesbania; species Sesbania bispinosa. The sequence continues at coordinate 2,893,755 of QLOH01000022.1, read as the reverse complement.
TACATGTGTGTCTCTTTATGCTTCCGCTCTGTTAGGACACATGTATTGTAATATCCATGTTATGGTTGTATGTATTAATTCACATATCATGTTTAATTAAAACGTTGGATTCAGTTAAGCAAGTCTGTATTTTGTTATAGATATCGTTAATGTCGCGAAAAATAATTCCTAAATTCGGGACTTATGCTTCCAACGGGCATAATTTCTGGGTTCCGGGAATTAAGACGTTACATTTTGCAATGTGCGCCCTGCACCTGGATTCAAACCTTGTTTCCCCACATTTGATGATAATTTTTTTAAGAGGAGTGCTACCAACACTCTCTTTATCACACTTTTCCCAACACACTCCATGTGATTGGTTAAAATTCACATGGGTCCAACCAAAGTATGTGAGTTCCACTCCCATTGTGGTGGGACCCATGTGATTTTTAACCAATCACATGGAGTGTGTTGGAATTAGTGTGCCAAAGAGTGTGTTTCTAGAACTTTTCTTTTTGTAATAAGAAACCATTGCTGCAAATATAAGTATTGGGCCAACCGCACCGGTTTGTGACCGATTCTACTGACTGTTTCGATGGCATAACTGATCACGTGACTTAATCGGACAGGTTATAGGTATGGTTTCCAGATAAACCGGTCAATTCGGTCCAGTTTTAATAACAGTGAGTATGAGTGGAAGAGAAAGAGACCAAGGGAGGTGGCTACACGATGACGAAGAGGGGATGACTGGTACTGGGCCAGCAATGGAAGAGCACGTGGCGCGCAGTGATGGTCGCGAGGAGGAAGGTGAGGGAGTGGGATGTGGATGAAAGAAAGTAGGACATGGACTTTTACTTGGTATTGTAAGGGATTTTCAAGGCAAAGATATCATGCCATTTTAACTTGACTATGTATTCTTGTTAGGATTTGATTTTTAATTATTTCGAATTCCTTAATTGATGACATTTAAATTATTTCGAATTCCTTAAGTCATGACATTCTGAAGCCATTTCGAATTTTCAGAAGAAGAACAATATTATCTTATTTCGAATTCTGATTGAAAACCTTGTTAACTTAGAAAATACTTGAAGCAGAGTTAATATAGAGACTTTGGAAATTTGGAAGAGGAGATATATTGTGAATTCGAAAATGTAAAGAGATGTAAATGAAAGGTACAGAGTCAAGATAAAGGAATTCGAAACAGTCAGAAAGCAGAAAGTCGAAGACACATCTTTGAAGACTTAGAAGAATTCTGAAGAAAACAGAAGACTCATTTTCGAAAATACAGAAGACTCATTTTTCGAAAAGATAAAAGATATCAAGAAAACAGTTATTGGAAGTTATGAAGATCAAGACAAGTGTCACCTAGTTAGTGGTTGATTTTCAAAATTTGTAATTAGTTTTCTGGATAGCAGAAACGTGGCAAGCATCTACGCTGCCAACACATAGGGTTGCTGATGTGTCAAGCATGCATTAGTTAGCCATTAGGATTGGAATCTATAAATACTAGAACCCACAATGTAATAAGGGTTGGCAAATCACTCACTCAAATTCTATGAAACACCTTAACGTCCAAACTCACAGCGACAAACAGGTTACAAGGAGAAGAACAGTACGTGATGAACCCATCCAAATTTATCTTAATGTAATTGTTCTTACAATTCAATTTTTCTTTTCTTTTGTTTACATTCTGCAATTTACATTTTGCAATTCATTTCTTGTACAATTTCTTACTCAAAACTTTTACTGAAGTTTCTCAAAATCAGTTTCTGAAAACTCATGTTTTAAACTTGATAGAATTCTGAATCAAGCAATTTTATGGAAATTAAGTTCTTTGATGAAATTCTGAATCAAATCTTTTTAGAACTTATTGTTTCTGGATTTCTAACGTTTAGAAAATTAATTGGTGAAATTCTGAACCATTTAATCTAAGTTTCCAGAAAATTCATTCTTTTGATCATTTGAACACATAAACCTACTTTTTTAAAAGAGTCCCGTAAGAGGATTTGATTCTAATCCCCAGATTGCTTATAGAATCAAAGTGATTAAATTCATTCACTTCGAATCTGAATTTTTCACCACAAACAAATTGGCACGCCCAGTGGGACAAATTGCCAAAAGTAGTGTGTGTTACGATTTTCTGAATAGATTTGTTCTTGTTCTTGTATGCGTTTGAGAAGTGGAAGGACAATTTCTGTTCAAATGGCTAATAGTGGTAGACAAAATGCAAATGGAAATAACAATAGGGATAATGCTAATATCACAAATTCTGAGAATTCTTCTCCTCCAAGGAATGAGTCTGTGAATAATAATGATAATGGGGTCGATGGGAATAATAGTGTTCATAGAAACCCATCAACAAATGTGACTACAATCACAAATGCTGTGACAGATCCAGTGGTTAGTCAAATTGGTTCTACTATCCCTATGCCCAGTTTTATGTCTATGCCTCAAAATGGACAACCACAATATGGTTTACCATTTGGGTTTGTTCCAAATTCTGGAACAGCCCCACAAGTTATATCAACAACGGGTCCTTCAGTTGTTCGAGGACCCATGTTTAATCCTTTTGTAGGAAATTCTTCTTCATCTATTACAAATTCAACGTTGCAAACTCTAAGGCAACAAATGGATGAAAGTAACCATGAAATGGTGAACATGTTGACAACTCAAATGGCCACAGTGTTTGATCCCCTAGTACAAACAACAAATGCAAATTATAACTTGTTGGCTAGGCAAATGGAAAGGATTGCGGATGTGTTTGGAGCACCCACAGATCCTATAGTAAGACAAGTGGCTAATATGAATCCTCCTGTAAATATGGGAGATCAGAATAATCAAATACCAAATCCTGTGAATCCTGTTGAAAATAGAGAAAACAATGCTCCTAGAGTTATTCTGAATAGAAATCAGAATGCTGATGAAATTCTCGAAAGGATAAGAGCAAATAACTTAGGGGGCAACAAAATGTTGTTGGAATAGTTGAACAAGTCCTGAATAGACATGGATTCAATGTAGGATTTGCAAATCATCCTTATGTAGTTTCTCCTTTTACCCAAATGGTTTTGCAAACTGAATTACCAAGGGGATGGAAAGTTCCCAAATTTACTAAGTTTGCTGGAGAAGTAGGAGAATCCACTGTCGAACACATTGCTCGATATCAAATCGAAGCAGGTGATTTGGCAAATAATGAAGAACTTAAAATGAAGTATTTCCCTAGTTCTTTAACCAAGAATGCTTTCACTTGGTTTACAACACTTCCCCCAAATTCGATTCATTCATGGAATCAATTGGAAAGAAGTTTTCATGAACAATTCTTTCGAGGGGAAACCAAAGTTACTTTAATGGACTTAGTGAATATTAAAAGGTCTTCGAACGAATCCATTGATGACTATTTGAATAGATTCAGGCAAATGAAAGCTAGATGCTTTACTCAAATTCCTGAATATGAGTTAGTCCAAATGGCTGCAGGAGGACTAGATTACTCAATTCGAAAGAAATTGATTAATCAACAACTTAGAGATATGGCCCAATTGGCTGATAAAGTTAGGCAAATTGAACACTTGAAAAAAGAAAAAGAGAGATTTCGAAAACCTGATAAACTCTTTCGAAAAGACAAAGTAGCATATTTGGAAGTATCTGATGATAGTGATTTCGAATATGATATGGAGGATAATGATGTTCATGTAGCAGAACTTAAGCCTGGACCTCCTTATGTTTGTCAATCTTTGAAACCTAGTGGAAACACTAGTAATGATAACAAAGATAGATTTCCTAAGAAAAACTATGGTTTCGATATTTCGAAAGCAGATCAAATCTTTGATATTTTAGTGAAAGACAAACAAATAACTCTAAGTGATGATCATAAAATCCCTTCTCAAGAACAGAGAAGAGGTAGGAAATACTGTAAATATCATCATACTTATGGTCATTGGACTAATAGTTGTGTTCGTTTCAGGGATATTATCCAAGAAGCGATTAAACAAGGAAGATTGAAATTTGAGGAAAAAGCACCAATGGCAATGAAGATTGATTCAGATCCTCTTCAGGTGAATGCCAATTATGCTGAGCCAGTTAGTATTAACATGGTTGAAGTTGAAGACTCGAATTCTGTGGGTCAGGCTGTGGAAATGGCCTTAGACGGAGACCAAGAAATACATGATGTTTATCCAAAAGGAGGAGAGTCTCTTTTGGAATTTCTGAACAGAAAGAAGGCAGAAGATGCCTCAATAGATCTTTGCCCAAGATGTCATGCTGTGTTTGACAAGTCTGCAGCAAAGGTTTTTCGAAATTCAGACATGAAAGTACATTATCAACAGGTTACTTCCCATCAGAAGCAGGCTGAGAAAAGGCAGAAGAAGCCTCATCCTTCATATGGAGGATGGATTTCGAGATCCGAATCCATCTCTGGGGGAAATACTCCTGTGAATAGGAGTAGGTTTGATAAGGGAAAGCAACCTATGACTCAAAGGTTCCAAGAAAATTCGAAACCAAGAACTTTTGTTCCTCCAACATCTGTGCCTCCGAATCAATGGATTCGTCCAGGTTTCGTGAAGCAGCACAATCATTTCCAAAGTCAGTATCAGAAACCTTACTTTGGGAATAGGCAACAAATGACTAAGACTCAATGGAGAAGGGCACAGAGGATGAGGAAGACAGCTTTCGAAAATCAAGCAAAAAGGAGACGTTGATACTGAAGGAAATAAGCAGCAATCCAAGCCAATTCAAGCAAAGAATGCCCAAGTCATTCAGGTGCAGGCAAATACAAGTAATCCATCTTACGCTCAGATGGTTAAGAAGAAGCCTTCGTTCCAAGTAATTGGAGGTTTCAATGAAAGTGAAGATGACTTGTTAACAGAAAATTTCGAAACTGGATTTGCAGATGGTCTGGATGACATCTGTGCAGTTGTTTCTGTTTTGCCTGCAGAATATGCTGAAGAGCTTGAAAGAGGTTTGGAAGATGAAGATTTCGAGGATGATGAAATCGGAGAAGACCCAGTTTGCTACACCTATATTGGCAAACAAATCTGTCAGAACACATCAGCAGTATTCGAAAGGCCAGTGGAAGAAATGCAACTCCACATGAAACCTCTGTTTATCAGAGCTATGGTTGAGGATGTGAATATTGGTAAAGTTCTGGTGGATTCAGGAGCGGCAGTGAACTTAATGCCGAAGTTTATGATGAAGAAGTTGATGAAAACTAAGTTTGACTTGTTGCCACACCAAATGGTGATTACTGATTTCAGTGGTAGAACTTCCAAGTCTGAAGGTGTTCTATGTTTAGAATTAACCGTTGGAACAATCATGAGACCTACCATGTTTGTGGTGGTGGATTCGAAAGCAAATTATAATTTGCTACTTGGAAGAGAATGGATTCATGGTGTGGGTGTTGTTCCTTCATCAATGCATCAGAAACTCTGCATGTGGACCAAAGAAGGAATTCCCATTTATGTGGATGGTGATAAAAATTATTTCAAGGTGGAGGAAGATGCAGTGGATGTTAGGAGCACTGAGAAAAAAGTTATGAAAACTAGACCTTATGAAGTTATTGATAAGTATTCATTGATGCCTACCAAGGTACCATATTCCTTGAGGATAAATCCAAACTATGGATTTATGATACAATGTGATGTTGGCCCCTGTGAGGCCGCAGAAATAGCTGAATGGTCAGATCCGGAATAGATTCGAGCTTTTGGGCTCGAATTTCGGCCTATATGGCCGAAAAAAGGGTTGAAACGGCTCTCGAAGCCGAGTTCAATGAAAATAAAGAAAATAAAGTACAAACGGCCCCTAAGGCCGAGTGGCAAGAAGGAAGAATACTCAGTGAGGAAATAATAGAAGAGGAAAATTCACTCGAAACAGAAAATGATTCTTCTCAAAAGGTTAAAACTTCTGTTGAGAAAAACAAAGATTCTGAAAAGAAGTGCTTTGAGCAAATGATGAAAAGAGTTGAGACTTATGTTCAGGAAACTCAAGAGTCTGAGTTCGAAAAATTAGATTGCATATATGATGACTCTCCCTTGGGTTTCGAAGGATTTTTGTCTCAAGGTATCAAGAAGATGGAAGCTCAAGACCCTTTAGAAGAAATAAACTTGGGTGATGCAAATGAAAGGAGACCCACGTTTATTAGTCAGAATCTCGAAGGTGAGTTTAAAGAAAAAGTCATTGACTTGTTAAAAGAGTATAAAGATTGTTTTGCTTGGGATTACCATGAAATGCCTGGTTTGAGTCGAGAACTGGTAGAGCATAAGCTTCCAACGTTTCCAGAAAAGAGACCAGTGAAACAGGCTCCAAGAAGATTCGCTCCAGAAATTGTTTCGAAAATCAAAGAAGAAATTGAGCGTCTTCTAAAGGCTAAGTTCATTCGAACTGCCAGGTATGTTGATTGGATTTCTAACATAGTACCTGTTATTAAGAAAAATGGATCTTTAAGAGTATGTATTGATTTTCGAGATCTTAATAATGCAACTCCTAAAGATGAATACCCAATGCCAGTTGCTGATATGTTAATTGATTCGGCAGCAGGAAATGAATTATTAAGTATGTTAGATGGGTATTCAGGATATAATCAAATTTTTATTGCCGAAGAGGATATTTCGAAAACAGCTTTTCGATGTCCTGGTGCAATAGGTACTTATGAATGGGTAATGATGCCCTTTGGCTTAAAAAATGCTGGTGCAACTTATCAAAGAGCCATGAATTCGATTTTCCATGATTTAATAGGAAAATTCATGCAAGTGTATATTGATGATGTTGTAGTTAAGTCTGAATCAAAAGACTTGCATTTGAATCATTTAAGACAAGCTTTCGAAAAAATGAGAAAGCATGGTTTGAAAATGAATCCTATTAAATGTGCTTTTGGTGTATCTGCAGGCAATTTCTTAGGATTTCTTGTCCATAAGAAAGGTGTTGAGATTGACAAGAATAAGGCTAAAGCTATTCTAGAAGCATCTCCACCAACAACCAAGAAACAATTACAGTCTTTTCTGGGAAAAGTTAATTTCCTTCGAAGATTCATTTCGAATTTATCAGGAAAGACAAGAGTGTTTTCCCCTTTGCTGAAATTGAAGAAAGAAGAAAATTTCAAATGGGAAGATGAACACCAACAAGTCTTTGAGGAAATCAAGAAGTATTTAACAACTCCTCCGATTATGACTCCTCCCTTGCCAGGAAAACCCTTAAAGTTGTATATTTCTGCTTCAGAAGCCACAATAGGAAGTATGTTGGCTCAAGAGGACGAAAATGGTGTCGAAAGAGCTATTTACTATTTGAGTAGAGTCCTTAATGATGCAGAAACTAGATATTGTGCTATTGAAAAGTTGTGTTTGTGTTTGTATTTCTCTTGTACTAAACTTAAGTACTATGTGAAACCACATGATGTATTTGTAATCTCACACTTTGATGTAATAAAGCACATGTTGTTAAAACCTATATTGCATAGTAGAGTTGGAAAATGGGCTTTGGCTTTAACTGAGTTTTCCTTAAAATTTGTTCCTTTAAAAGCTATGAAAGGACAAGTAGTTGCTGATTTCTTAGTTGAACACCCACCAATTCCAATTGAAGAATCAGTTTATGTTGGTTTAGAACCTTGGAAATTATATTTTGATGGGTCCAAACATAAGAATGGATCAGGAATTGGAATTTTATTAATCTCACCCAAGGGATTTCCAACTCGAATGATGTTTGAAATAAAACATCATTGTTCGAATAATGCAGTAGAGTATGAAGCTCTTATTGCTGGTCTCGAAATATTAGTTTCTCTGAATTCGAGAAATGTTCATATTCGAGGAGACTCTCAATTAGTTATCAAACAGGTAACTAAAGAGTATAAATGTTTAGATCCAAAATTGGCTAAGTATTTAGTTCAAGCCAATAAGCTTTTGGAAATGTTTGACGAGGTAAAGATTGAACATATTCCAAGAGGTCAAAATTTCGAAGCCAATGAGTTAGCTCAAATAGCTTCTGGATATAGAATTTCCATTGGAACTCTTAGGAAGATTAGTGATATTCGAAGAAGATTTCCAATGAAAGGTTTCGATATTCATAATGTAAATCTCTTAGATCAGAATGATTGGAGAAGCGAAATTGTGACTCTTATCCAAAATCCTTCCCTGATAAATAAAAAGCATTTGAAATACAAAATTCTAAATTATTGTATTTTAGGTGAAGAACTTTATAAGAAATCCGTTGATGGAAACTTACTTCGATGTTTGGGAGAAACTGAAGCTTATTTAGCTTTAGTAGAAGTTCATGAAGGAGCTTGTGGTGCTCACCAGGCAGGAAGAAAAATGGAATGGATTTTGAAAAGAAAATTATTCTTTTGGCCTTCAATGTCCAAAGATTGTCACAATTTTGCAAAATCTTGTGAGGAATGTCAAAAGCATGGAAATGTACAACAAGTTCCTGCAAGTGAATTACATTCAATCATAAAGCCTTGGCCTTTCCGAGGATGGGCTTTAGATTTAATTGGAATGATACATCCAGCTTCTTCGAAAAACCATAAGTTTATTTTGGTGGGAGTTGATTATTTTACCAAATGGGTAGAAGCAATTCCTTTAAGAGAAGTTACTCAGGAAGATATCATTCGTTTTATTGAAGAAAATATTATATTTCGATTTGGCTTACCGGAAACCATTACTACAGATCAAGGAACAATGTTCACAGGGAGGAAGATGGTTAGGTTTGCTGAATCAAAAGGAATAAAATTACTTTCTTCTACACCTTATTATGCACAAGCAAATGGTCAAGTTGAAGCAGTTAATAAAACCATTATTGCTTTGATTAAAAGACATATTGGACAACGTCCTCGAAATTGGCATGAGACTTTGAATCAAATTCTTTGGGCTTATAGAAATTCTCCAAGAGAAGCAACTCGAACTACTCCTTATAGATTGGTATATGGTCATGATGCTTGTGTTACCAGTTGAGGTGAACTTACAATCATTAAGAGTTCAAAAACAATATGAGTTACCTTCTCAAGATTATTGGAATTTGATGTTCGATGAATTAAATCAACTTGATGAAGAAAGATTGACTGCTCTTGAAAATATAATTAGACAAAAAGAGCAAATAATGCGTTGTTATAATAGAAAGGTCAAGAAAAAAGAATTTCAAGTTGGTGATTATGTTTGGAAGTTAATTTTGCCAATTGATAAAAAGTCTAAGAAGTTTGGAAAATGGTCACCTAATTGGGAGGGACCTTTCGAAATTGAAAAAGTATTTTCCAGTAATGCGTATTCAATTCGAGAATTAGTTGGTGATTTGCGCATATTATCAATAAATGGAAAGTACTTGAAAGAATATAAACCAAACTTGCAAGAAATAACTATTATGCATAAGAGGAAATAATTGTCTAAAGGCAATTAGAATTTCGAGCCCATGCTCGAAACAAAGTAAAATAATTGTCAGGGGGCAATTCAAAAATTCGAACCCATGTTCAAAAACAAAGAAATTACATCAAGAGAAGACTAAAAAGGAATTTCACTTGTCAACTTGGTAAAGTTATGCATAAGATCTTCATATTGGGTCTTGAAGCTTAACTCATTCTTCTCAAGGCTTTCGATGTCCTTGGTGACTTGCACTGCATTTTTCGAAATGCCTTTAACAGAATTGATAATCTCCATTCGAGCAGCCTGTTGTCTCGAAAGAGTAGCTTCAGCTTCGCCTTTAACCTTTTCGATTTCCTTGAGTCTTCCTTGATATTTCTTAACCAAGTTTTCAAGCTTGACTTGCTCTTTATTCAATTCTTCGACCCTTGCTGAGTTTTGCTTGATGGATTGTTCATGGTTGTTCACTATCAACTTGCTATGTTGCATCTTCTCAACCAATTCAGCTTTTTCACTTTTCTGATGATCCAAATCTGATCTCGTTTTTTCGATTTGGCTGATGGTTGTAATGCTATTGTGATAGTGTTCAGCAAAACTCTTCACCCAAGTTTGTTGAAGATCAGTAAGCAGTGAATTGTACTTGTCAAAATATATGAGGAAACTCTCTATTTCTTCCCTGTAAGAACGATCCTTTAGAATTTCTCTCATCATCTTCTTTTCAGAAATCAGTTTCTTGAAATTCTGAAGAACCTGATCCACTGAATCTTCTTCACCTGAAGGCTTCTGAATAGTGGCCTCAGAATGAGCAGATGATAGAGAAATTTCCCCTGAAAGCACATCTAAGATTAAGAAAGGATTCTCATCCAGATCTTTGAGGCAATCATCCAAACTTGTAGCTTTATAAATTGGAGTTGACTTGGATGAATCCCTCGAAAATCCAGGAGCCTGTTCAGGAGTTGCTGATTCAGATTGAGTAACTTGAATCTCCTTTGAGGCAGAATCCTTTAATTTCTTTGAATCTGGTTCTAAGGAACTTGTAGGATCGTCTTGTTTGTCCTCTTCTTCTTGAGAGTCATCCTCATTGGGGTTTGATGGAGATTGAACTTCTCCTTCTTCCTTTCCTTCTTCTTCTTGTTCCTCATTGCTCTCTTCTATATTTTCGAGAACCTTTCCTTTTGGTGTTTTCGAAGGAGCAGCTTCAAGTGGACTTTCAATAGTAGGTTCTCCAGTACCACCACTTTCAGCTTGGGAACTAGAAGAAAGGTTCACCTGAAAATTCGAAAACAATAAAAATTAGATAAACAAGAAAAGAAAAGTCTTAAGAGAAATATTTTTCTTTCGAAAGAGAGTTAAAAGGGTTACTTGCTCAACAATTCCACTTGGAATTTGTTCCTTATATGCTTTAACCTTAAACCTTTGCCCAACTCTCTGATGGTTTGCATAAAGAAAGTATTTTCAAAATCAAGAAAGAAAGAAGTTTTGGAGTAAAATTTAGAAAACAAAGGAAAAAGAACTTACTGCTCCAATAGTTTTCCCTGGTGGAATAACTGATAGGATCTTTGGCTTTGGAGTCTTTTTCTTTGCTTCTTTGGAAACTTTCTCTCTCAGAGGAACAATTTGTTTTTCAGGAGTATTTTCCTGTTTGAAAGAAACTAAGCATTAGTTGTTTCGAAATAAGCAAGAAATTCGAAATTGAATAAAAAAAAATTCGAAACTTACCTCTGAGGTAGATTTTTCTTCAGTAACTTCAATTTTTCTTTTCTTCTTCTTCTCAACCTTGGCCACTGACTTCTCTGCAATTGGCTTGGAAGACTCTGCTTTCTTTCTCTTTCCCACTGAAGCAGATTGACTCTTCTCAGAAGGCTCATCATTCTTTTCAGCCTTTCCAGAAGAAGTCTTCTTCTGAGATTTCGAAGCAGTAGCCTAAAAGCAAAGGTAAAAGGAAATTAAGCAAAGAAATTTCGAAATCAAAAAGAATTTACATCTAGATTTCGAAAACTTACAGCAGGTTTTTGAGAAGAAGATGGATTCTTTCTTTTCTTGGATTTCTTTTCTTCCTCATCACCACTTTCCCAATTTTCCTCTTTGGAAATTTTGCACTCTTGAGCTATGACAAAGCAAAGAGAGTCAGAATTGTAAATTTGGGAATAAGAAAGAAGAGATCAACAACAATATATATTGTTACCTTGAGCTATGAAGTCTTTAGTAATTATTCTCACATGTTCTATATCCACATGAGATATAAAAGGGTAATTGTCCAAAGTATATTTTGTCAAAGTGACTCTTTTCGAAAGAGGTTTTAAACTATTAAAAAGAAAATCAAGACTAGCAGGTCTAGTCCATTCTGGACCATAAAGACTTTTTGCTAGACCAAACTTTGCTGTTGGCAAAGGAGGGAATTTTGGACAAAACTTTACGAAATCAGAAATACCTTTGGAATTTATAACTTTAAAATTCTGCCTGTTGGAAGAAACTTTTTCTTTTAAAGAAGAAGCAGCTTCAGCAATAGTCCTATGAATTTTATTAGGGATATAGAACACATGGAAAAATTTCTCAAATGCTTCAATCTCTTTGATGTGCGTACCTTTGTTTTTCTTTGATGATTTCTGCGAAGGAGTAATGCTTGAAGTCAGTCTAGATAAGCAAGTAGCTTCATCAACTTTAATGCAAGAATAATACTCCGACCACCATGTTTCGAAGGAGAGAGTGCTGTAGAAAGAAGGTTCGAAAGCAATGGCCTCTAGAGACAAAGGATTTTTATCTTTTGAAAGTTGAAGCTTTTCAAATCCTTCTTCTCCATCAACACAACCTTCTATTAACACTTCATCTACATTGGTGCAAACTGGTGAAGGTCGAAGTTGGCTCAACCCAAACTGACGTGCAACTAGTTGAGGGTGGTATTGATAAACTCGAAAATCTTTTGGTTGGAAGCCACTGTATATGAGATCAGGAGTAAGGAATTGCTTCTAGATTTCGAGGGATTCAAACTGAGCACCAGGAGTTTTGCAAGGAAATTTTCGAGTGAACCACTCAGGTCCTCGAAGACGAGCAGCAAAAGGTGCTAAATTTGGGGAATGATCTTTGATGTTTAAGAAATAAGAAATGTAAGTCTTGAAACGATCCTCACGATCTTTCTTCGAAGTATTGGTATAGAAAGAGAGTTTATAACCCTCAACAGACTCAGGGGTTTGAGATTCTGCAGGCTCAGAATTTTCGAATTTGTCTTTGAAGATGACATTTAGCCAAAGTTGAAGGAACCAAAAAGGACCACATAGATTTCGAACAGGATCTTTCGATTTTAAAGAAGCAACGGCTTCAGAAAGCATGTCATATACATGGGCAAGAAGACACCTGTTTAGATCTATCTTAATTCCTTTGGCCAACATTTGAGCCATAGGAAGAAAGGACTTTGTGATTTGATTGGACCTAGAGAAGAAAACGAAAGCAGACAACCAATAGAGTAGAAAAGCAACATGCTCTACTTCAGAAACTTTTCCAGTCTTGGCATTATTTTGAATGAAAAAGGAGTAAGTGAGTTTTTCGAAATTAGGTTCAACAGGTGGTTCTGGAACCTTCATATAAGGGAAAATCAAATGGCCTTCAGGTCGAAGGCCAGTGATTGCAGCAACATCAAAAAGGGTTGGACTGAGCATTCCATAAGGAACATGGAAAGCATTAGAAGTTCTCTCCCAAAAAAGAAAAGAGGAAGAAATCAGAGTATGATCGAAGCTAAGATCATACTTACTCAACAAAATAAGGTCATGGATACCTAGTTGTTTCCATACAGTATGCATGGTATGCTCAACTCTATTTAACCAAAGACCATAGGCATCTTTTCGAGAAGCCATTAGTGGAGGTTTTATGAAGCTTTGAAGAGAGAGAAAGAAAACAAGATTCTTGAAAGAGCTGAAAATACATAAAAAGAGGATGAATCAGAATCTTGGAAAGGTTTAATCGGTGAAAAATAAGCTTAAATCAACAAAATGTGATTAGAAATAGATAAAGATCATACCTTGTTTAATGGGAATGAGCGCCGAGAATAAGAGAGAATAGAGAAAATTGATTAAAGCTTGAAGATGAATAGTGAAAGTGAAAAGTCTTTTCTTTCAAAATCAGTATTTATATGAGAGAGGAAAGACATGGTTACATGGTTTTAGTACGTGAACCAGTAACCCAAAAACGTGGGAAAGTCAGTTAACTTTAAAAGGTAACTGCAATATTTAATTTAATTGTAAAATAAAAGGTTTTATCTGAAACTGATATTTAATTTTCCATTTAAATTTTGAATAACTGTTACAAAAAGGAATGCCAAAGGTTTGTTCCAAAAATATCTCTTTTTACAACAAAAAGAATTTTTTATTCAAAAGAGGCTATTTTTGGGGGGGCATTTGTTAGGATTTGATTTTTAATTATTTCAAATTCCTTAATTGATGACATTTCAATTATTTCGAATTCCTTAAGTCATGAAATTCTGAAGCCATTTTGAATTTTCAGAAGAAGAACAATATTATCTTATTTCGAATTCTGATTGAAAACCTTGTTAACTTAGAAAATACTTGAAGCAGAGTTAATATAGAGACTTTGGAAATTTGGAAGAGAAGATATATTGTGAATTCGAAAATGTAAAGAGATGTAAATGAAAGGTACAGAGTCAAGATAAAGGAATTTGAAACAGTCAGAAAGCAGAAAGTCGAAGACACATCTTTGAAGACTTAGAAGAATTCTGAAGAAAACAGAAGACTCATTTTCGAAAAGACAGAAGACTCATTTTTCGAAAAGATAGAAGATATCAAGAAAACAGTTATTGGAAGTTATGAAGATCAAGACAAGTGTCACCTAGTTAGTGGTTGATTTTCAAAATTTGTAATTAGTTTTCTGGATAGCAGAAACGTGGCAAACATCTACGCTGCCAACACATAGGGTTGCTGATGTGTCAAGCATGCATTAGTTAGCCGTTAGGATTGGAATCTATAAATACTAGAACCCACAATGTAATAAGGGTTGGCAAATCACTCACTCAAATTCTCTGAAACACCTTAACGTCCAAACTCACAGCGACAAACAGGTTACAAGGAGAAGAACAGTACGTGATGAACCCATCCAAATTTATCTTAATGCAATTGTTCTTACAATTCAATTTTTCTTTTCTTTTGTTTACATTCTGCAATTTACATTTTGCAATTCATTTCTTGTACAATTTCTTACTCAAAACTTTTACTGAAGTTTCTCAAAATCAGTTTCTGAAAACTCATGTTTTAAACTTGATAGAATTCTTAATCAAGCAATTTTATGGAAATTAAGTTCTTTGATGAAATTCTGAATCAAATCTTTTTAGAACTTATTGTTTCTGGATTTCTAACATTTAGAAAATTAATTGGTGAAATTCTGAACCATTTAATCTAAGTTTCCAGAAAATTCATTCTTTTGATCATTTGAACACATAAACCTACTTTTTTAAAAGAGTCCCGTAAGAGGATTTGATTCTAATCCCCAGATTGCTCGTAAAATCAAAGTGATTAAATTCATTCACTTTGAATCTGAATTTTTCACCACAAACAATTCTACATGAAAGTGAAGATATTGATAAAATCTATAGAGATTTTGTTTAAAATTCTACTGAACAGATTCAGAAAGTCCATTTAATTGGTTGGGACCGTGTTTGTCATCCAAAGCATTGTGAGGGTCTGAGTCTCTGGCAAACACACTTTAGCAACTTGGCCTCAATGATGAAAATGGGCTAGAGACTGAGCACCCAAAAAGATGGTTTGTGGTCTAGTGTTCTACATTAAAAGTTTATATTAAGGGTATGTTTGTGAGTTGAATTTTGGAGGGGAAGGGAGGGAAGGGAAGGGTTTATTGGAAGTCCTTCCCCCCTTTGTGTTTGTGAGTTTGAGTATTTTACAAAGTCATTCCCTCCCCTTCTCCCCTTTCCTTCTCCCTCTAATCCTTTCCTTTCCCTCCTCTCTAAACTCACAAACACACCCTAAGAGAATTAACTACTGTGAACATTTCGGCTGAGATGGGAGGTCTTTATGTTTGTGATATTTGTTCTGATAGTGGTGCTTGGAATGAGGATCTATTACAGAATTTATTTCATGCAGATATCTACCAAGAAATCAGAAATTCGCACCCACCCTCTATTGATGCTAATATTAGTGACCAACTTGCATGGACGCTCACATCAGATGGGAGCTTTTCGTTCTCCCCAGCCTACCTATTTTTTTGTGAATAATAATTTAGGGTGAGGGGATGATAACCCAGTTAGAAAACGACCTTGTCTTGCTCCACTCGATCAACCCCTTAGGGTTAACCTCAGGCTACCTATTTACTGTGAAGATAAATGGTATTCCTATAGATAGATTATTTAAAATGGTTTGGCATTGGAAAGGTCCTTAATGCATTAGACATTTATTATGGAGAATTTTGCCTAATGGTATGCTTAATAATGTGGAGAGACGATGTAGACACTTATAAGAAGAGTAGTTTTTCCCCATTTGTCCAAATGTTCCATAAACAAATCTACATGCATTTAGAGATTGTAGTTTTGCTAAAGCTTTGTGGATTCAGTTGTTGCCTCCAGATGTTGGGACGAGTTTCATTGATTATTACCTTAAGTAGAAGATTCATCACGCGATACATTTTGTTAAGCTATCCCTGGATTTGGAATCAACCATGTCTACTCCTAACTGTGGAAATTCTAGAGAGCTCCTTATTTCTTGGACTTTTCCACTTGTTGGTTGGGTAAAACTTAATATTGATGATTAGTATATAATAGAAATAATTTATTTAGTAATAATTTAATTGGTATTAGTTTGTATGCTATTTAATTTAAACTTATTAAAATTAGGTTATTAAAATCTGGCAAGCGAACCAAAAATCCAGTAGTATAATAGTAAGAAGAGTTATCGTATCCACAGGGAACGGTCAATTCACGTAGACTCGTGATCTAATTATCAAGGGAAAAACAATGGTTTTAAGAGTATTGTTGCGGAAATTGTAAATAACAAATTAATAATTAATGGAATTAGAAAGGAAGAGTTAGAGACACTTTACTTGGATTAGGATTGGACTTCATATCATCACACCCTTTGTGCATGTAAAAACTATCTATTATTTTAGGTTTACTCTATAATACTGTAGACAAACTATATTGCTTATGACCCTGAGTTACCAAGCACCACTCACACTCAAAGATAATCCATGCGGGCTCTCCCAAGCGACAGACTTACCCTCGGCTTATTTTGCTCTCTTTATTCCGTTTGTAAAAGACTAATTGATAAACGAGGCCTAATCCTGTAGACGCACCTTCATTAGAGTACTCACACTACCCATCACTCATCAGGATACATCCATGTGTCGGTCCTGGATTGACAACCAACTAATCCTTTGCTATCGATACTAAGGCTTAATCCTGTAAACGCCCTTCGCTAGAGTACTGTCACTACCCATCGCTCATTAGTAACGCTCATGTGTCGGTCACAGAGTACCGAGTCCTCTTATTCAATCAGAGTTTGGGTTTCCTATGTCTAGGCTCCCCCATCCTCACTCCTAGTCGAAACTAGCCTATAACTCCGGCACAAGCGCAGAAGTCAGGGATTAAGTACAGAATAAGATTACCAATATTATAGACAGAGAGCTCAGTAACTAATAATATAGAGTTTACATACACTTGGGGATGGAATCAATTACATCCAATCCTAATGGAGAGTTAACTACACGAGGTAGCCATACAAACCACCGAAGATGTTGTCACCATCTTTAATCCTTGTGAAGCGCTCCTCCTCTCCTACTCTAAACTTAGCTCCGGTGCATCATCACTGAAATATCACTGAATTACAATAATCGTGCACACTAGATTTGGTGCAAGAGGTTCCTATTTATAGACTAAGGAAAGACAAAGGAAATTGGGGAGAAATCTATCTAAAAACGGCAACAGGGAGCAAATCAACGTAACCTGCGCTCCAAGCTGCGCTACAGCGCAGGCTGGAGCGCAGGATCCAGAGAGTCTGCGCTTCACCCTGCGCTGTAGCACAGGTGAAGCACAGGTAGCGTCCTGCAGCTCCAACTTTCTCTTTTTAATCTTGATCTCTCCCCGAGACTAGTTTTGGCAGATTTGTCTTTCCTTGTTTCCCTTTTCTTGATAAAATCCTTGCATTTATTGAGCAATCTTTGACTTATTTGGGAAGCTTGTCTGCAGAATCCTTGATTGATTGGCAGTGATCTCCTCATTAATTGCTTCAAATCTTCTTCAAATCTTTATTAAATGCCTTCAATCAATCTCAAATCTTGCAGATATCTCCCTCATTTAATGTTATCTTTCCTTCAAATCAAATCTTTGCAATATCCTACAAAAATCAGCAATATTTCTATTAAAATAGCATCAAATTCAAATCTCAGATTAATAAATACAATTTATTTAATATTTAATAAAATGGGATTGAACTGGGGCAAAATTACCATTTTATCCTTGATAAGTGAACTAAAAAGTGCTCTAATTAATCATGTAATTTTCACTTATCAAAATGCCCCCAACTTAACTTCTTGCTTGTCCTCAAGCAAGAGACCTCTTTTGCAATCAAAGATCAATTCTATTCCCAGTGTATTTCTAATAGTTAAAAACAAATTCAAGGAACTATTCATCAACTCCTTCCTAAGTAGCAATCACTTTCCAAACATAAGAAAAACTCAGGATCAAGGGATGTTACCAATCATCAATCAGAATAGAAATACAAACATCAATCAAACTTCTCAAAAATAGCAATTAAAGCAGTAAGTGATAAACCAAGGAAATCTCTCATTCTCACGGGTAAGTGTTTCCCTCAATCTTATTCACCACTGTTGAACAACTAGAATTGATAGTCGTTTCCAAGATATGAACCTGCAAACAGTTAATATGGATCAAAAGGTCTTTCTTAGGTTGTAATGTGGCTGGGTTGTCAAGAAATCATGGTTTTTCTGGATATTCAAGGAACACTTTGAATAGAGAGCATCTTGTGATTGTGCTTGGGACTTCTCTCAATTCACCTGGTCATTCTTGAATGGTCACCCTTTTTCAGCTTGGCCTCATTGTTTGAAGTAATACTCCCCCCAACTTATTCAATTCCACACTTTTGTGCAGATCTTTTTTTTTTTAATTACCATTTTTTTAATAAACAATAACATAGAAATTTTATTTGTGGGGGAGAATCCTTCTTTGTGATTTCTTGTTCCTGTTAATTGATTCTCTGTGACCTTTTTCTTCACCAACCTCTTGTCCCATGTTGTTGCGGTGCACCTTGCTCTCTATCCTAAGTGTTAAGGGACAGGTTACATTCCTTGAATATGGTTGGGGTGCATCAAAGGAAATATTCAAGGCTCAAATGGGCAAGCAATAAACGGAAACATTTATCAGGGTTGGCTATTTGGCACTGAGCACAATATTATAATCACAAAATATGCCTTTTTCACTTCCATATCTTCTACTAGCAAGACAAAATTCAGAAACTCAAGCAATAACAGTTGACAAGCAGCGGTGAAAAGCTCTCAATTTCAGTGTTTGGGCTCTCAGCTCACCGGTTATTGCCTAAAATTTCCTTGATAAAGCACTTAATGGTTTTAATTAACTATCCTGATAGGTTCTCTTGAGAAGTATCCTAATCCTAACTGATTATGGAATTAATCACGAGACCCTATCGTCTTTACTAATCTGGTTAGTTAAACTACCTAATTACAGAGAATTTGAAAAAGTTGCCTTAAATCATAATTTCCTAAAGTCCTAAAAATTTTAAAAATTCTGAAAATTTTTAAAAAAATGAAATACAAAACAAAAATCCTAATTAATTAAAGAAAATTCTAAAAAATAATAGAAAATAAAAGAGAATTCTATAAAATAATAGAGAATAAAAGAAAAACTAAAATAAAGAAAACACCAGTATCAATCTTCATCCTCTGTATCCTGTAAGTAAGTCCTTGTCCTGTTGCTACTCTACCTCCCCCTAGAAGAATAGGCCTGTCCCCAGGCTACTGCAAGAATATCCGGAACTCTTCCAGCAGCATGCTTAGGTATGGGTCTAGTACTCTTGATTGGTTTGAGGTCAACTAGTTTTTATATTTTGCAACAGTCTGTGCAATTCATGAAGAACATGGAAGCTTATCATTAACCAATTTACATACATAATTCAAAGAATTAATATTTTCACAACAAAAGTTCAGTGCACTTGGTAAATGACTTCCTAAAAACAAATCATACTCATTTGTTTTGCAAGCATTCAATCAATCCATGGAAAGTGAAAGTTCAAGATTTTTGACAGAAACAGAGCATAACACCTTCAAATTCAATAACTCAAAAAACAAAGAACATTCCAATCAAGCAAATTGTTCTTCATGTTCCACACAGCCAAAATCACATTTAAGATAGCAATTATCAACAGTATTCATAATCCTAAGGTTACTACCCTAAGTTCAAATCATAGAGATAGAGTAAATGAAGATTTCAATTGGTAAAAATAAAAAAAAAATATAACTGAAAGTTTCAAAATTGATGGAAGTTTGTGAGTGGAAAGAGTGAAAAAAAGAGCTTAGGAAGTAGAGAAACAGTACATGAGAAAATAGAAGATTTTTAAAATTTCGTATCCTGCGCTTCACCCTGCGCTATAGCGCAAGTGAAGCGCAGAATACAATGACTAAAATTGCATTTCTGCGCTTTACCTGCGCTACAGCGCAGGTTGAAGCGCAGAAAACGGAATGCAATTTTGCAATTTTCAGTCACGTTTTCTGCTACTTCCTATTTTTTAAAAAAAAAATTATTTTCCACAAACTTATTCCAATCAATTTCGAAAATTTCCTAAATCCTAAAAAAAATGAAAAATCCTAACAAAAACAAAATAAAATTGAAAACAATTAAAAACTTAAAAATCTTTGGGTTGCCTCCCAAGAAGCGCTTGTTTAACGTCTGATAGCTCGACGCCTGTTCTCTCAAGGTGGCTGAAACTGAAATATTTTAGTGAGCTTGTGTGCTGCACCCTTCCTTTCTTTGGCCCATAAACCTCCCCATAAACTTGCCTTGGAGCAATGATAAGTGAAAATTAGTTGATAAATTAGAGCACTTTTTATTTCACTTATCAAGGATAAAATGATAATTTTACCCCAATTTAATCCCTTTTTATTAAATATTAGATAAATTGTATTTATTAATCTAACAATTGAATTTGATGCTATTTTGATGGAAATATTGCTAATTTTTGCAGGATATTGCAAAGATTTGATTTGAAGGATAGATAGTATTAAATGAGGGAGATGTCTGCAAGATTTGAGATTGATTGAAGATATTTAATGAAGATTTAAAGAAGATTTGAAGCCATTAATGAGGAGATCACTGCCAATCAATCAAGGATTTTGCAAACAAGTTTCCCAATTAAATCAAAGATCGCTTAGTAAATACAAAGATATCATCAAGAAAAGAGAAATAAGGAAAGACAAATCTGCTAAAACCAGTCTCTGGGAGAGATCAAGATTAAAAAGAGAAAGTTGGAGTTGCAGGATGCTACCTGCGCTTCACCCCGCGCTATAACGCAGGTGAAGCGCAGACTCTCTGGAAGTTGCGCCTCATCCTGCGCTGTAGCGCAGCCTGGAGTGCAGGTTACGCTGAATTGGTCCCTGT
Source organism: Sesbania bispinosa (assembly GCA_026901365.1). Lineage (NCBI taxonomy): Eukaryota > Viridiplantae > Streptophyta > Magnoliopsida > Fabales > Fabaceae > Sesbania > Sesbania bispinosa. The sequence goes on along the minus strand of QLOH01000022.1, from coordinate 2,872,812 downwards.
TGCCATTTTTAGATAGATCTCTTCCCATATTGTTGTGTCTTTCCTTAGTCTATAAATAGGAACCTCTTGCACCAATCTCAGTGTGCACGATCATTGTAATCCAGTCTATATTTCAGTGATAATGTACCAGAGCTAAGTTTAGAGTAGGAGAGGAGGAGTGCTTCACAAGGATTGAAGATGGTGACAGCATCTTCGGTGGTTTGTATGGCTACCTCGTATAGTTAACTCTCTATTAGGATTGGATGTAATTGATTCTATCCCCAAGTGTATGTAAACTCTATATTATTATTTCTGTGCTCTCTGTCTATAATATTGGTAATCTTATTCTGCACTTAATCCCTAATTCCCACGCTTGCGTCTAGAGTTATAGGCTAGTCTCAACTAACTAGGTTACTTTTGATTAGTACTGAGAGTTGAGAAGTGGATTCCAAAGAAACTCACTCTCTGATTGAATAAGAGGACTCGATATCAGAAAACCGACACATGAGCGTTACTAATGAGCGATGGGTAGTGACAGTACTCTAGCGAAGGGCGTTCACAGGATTAGGCTTGTATATCGATAGCAAAGGAGTTAGTTGATTGTGAATCCAGGATTCGAACATAGGTGTATCCTAATGAGTGAGGGTAGTGACAATACTTGAGCGAAGGTGAGTCTACAGAGTTGACCTCGTTTATCAACTAAGTTCCTTTACAAACTGACTAAAAAAGAGCAAAATAAGCCGAGGGTAAGTCTGTCGCTTGGGAGAGCCCGCATGGAATATCTTTGAGTGTGTGAGGCCGCTGGTAACTCAGGGTCTTACCAATAAAGTTTGTCTAGGATATTATAGAGTAAACCTAAAATAATAGATAGTTTTTACATGCACAAGGGGTGAGATGATATGAAGTCCAATCCTAATCCAAGTAAAGTGTCTCTAACTCTTCCTTTCTAATTCCAATTGATATTTACTTTCTATTTACAATTCCACAACTATATTCTCTAAACTGTGCTTTCTCTTGATAAATAGATCACACTCTACATAGATTAACCGTTCCCTGTAGATACGATACTCTTCTTACTATTATACTGCTGGATTTGTGGTTCGCTTGCCAGAAACCCATCAAGTATTTTTGGCGCCGTTGCCGGGGAACGGTTTCCAATTTATGTAGACCTTGGAGGTCTAGTTATCAAGTTTTCTTTTACTTATCTTAGGAATTTATTTTTTCTTTTTTTAGCATTTCTATTTATTTTTTTAGGAATTTTACTGTTTTTCCATATTTAAAATAAAAATCTCTTCAACACTTACCCTTTTTCAAGTTTCTTGTTTATGCTTCTGAGAGGTCAGGCGTCTACAAATCAATTACAGTTTGACCCGGAAATAGAAAGGACGTCGCGAAGGAACAGAGGTAGAAACTCGAGGAGGAGAAGAAGGAGATTATTTGTTGAAGAACCCAAAAACATGGCCGAAGAGGAAGCTCCAAGAAGGAGGACGCTAGGAGATTACATCTCCCATCAAGGACCACGTCACTTCTCCAGCATTGTATTACCACCAAATGCAAGCGCTTTGGAGTTGAAGACCGCATATCTTAACCTTATTAGTGCACATCAATTCGTTGGATTGGACCATGAAAATCCAAACACTCATCTTTCTAACTTTTATGAATTGATTGGTACTATGGGTTTCAATGAAGGTAATTTGGAATCTGTCTATTTACGCTTGTTTCCTTTCTCTTTGATAGGTAAAGCTAAGGAATGGCTACAATCACACCCAAATCAAAGTCAAACCAATTGGGGTGTGGTTGAAGAAAAATTCTTGACAAGATTCTTCCCACCAGGGAAGCAGATAGAAGCCAAGGCAGATATTTCCACATTCAGACAAGGGATGGATGAGCCACTTTGTGAAGCCTGGGAGAGATTCAAGTCTATGCTGCGCAAATGTCCAAACCATGGCTATAAAGATATATCCCAACTCAATATATTCTGCAAAGGACTGCGTTAAGACTCAAAGTCATTTATAGACGCTGCAGCAGAAGGAACAATCTTATCCGCAGATGTTGATCAAGCACTTGAGATCATCAACAATTTTGCTTAGAACGATCAACAAGCTCAAAGTGGAAGACAGCCTGCACAATTAACAAAGAGAGGGATGCTCGAACTCAATCAAAGTGATGCTCTATTAGCAAAGAACAAGCTCATCAAATGTCAGATAGAAGCACTCACTGAGACATTGAAGGCACTCCCTCCACAACTCAAAGCTGTCTACTCACCACCCGTCCAAGCCCAACCATTGATTTGCGACTTCTGTGGAGGTGACCATCAAAATGGTCGATGTGCTATACAAGAAACACAGCCAGAGCAAGTCAACTACATGGGTAACCAGGGAAGGCAAGGGGATTTCTCTAACAACAACAATAATCATTACTCTCAAGGTTGGAGAAATAACCAAACCAACTCTGGTTGGAATCAGAATGGAGGAAGACAACCACCGTACCAACAACAGCCTTCAACTTATGATAAGTTGAATTCTTTTTAAGGTAAGATTGATGACTTGGTACAAGGATTTAGTGGATTCAAGAAAACCACTAAGGCATCAATCAAGACTCTAGAGAATCAAGTGGGTCAGTTAGCTACTGAGATGGCAAAGCACAGGCAGCAACACTTCTCAGCTGTGACCCAAACTAATCCAAAGGAACAATGCAACTTGGTTGCTACTGATGGAAACAAGTCGGAGGAGGAGGAACCTGCTGAGGAAGAAGAAATCATCTTCGAAGAACAATTGCTTCAAGAGGAAGTTGTTCATCAAGATGAAGAAAAAGCAGCCCCACAAAAAGAAGAACATCATGAAGAGACGGTCTTGGTTACAAGTAAGTCACTTGACCCAGGTAAGTTTACTATACCCATCTCTATTAGTAATCTACCTACTACTCATGCTTTATTAGATCTTGGAGCGAGCATCAATTTGATGCCGCTATCGTATTTTAACAAGTTGAGTAATGTGAAGGTCAAGCCTGCTAATGTGAGATTGCTTCTTGCGAATAAATCTTCTCAAAGCCTACATGGAATAGTAGAGGATATTAAAATCAGAGTAGATAAATTTGCATATGTTGTAGATTTCTACATTGCAGAGACAGAGGAGGAGGATACTGAAGTCCCCCTCATTTTAGGAAGACCATTCATGAAGGCTGCTAAAATGATCATTGATGTTGATCGAGGAAAATATGAATTGAGCTCAAAGGATGAAACCATTGTGTTTCATATTGATAGAGGTGTACCCAAGTTACAACAAAATGATGCTATTTCCAAAAACTCTTCAAAGCTGCCAGGCTCCGGATTTCTGAGGAAGCCTAGGATGAGGGTAAAGCATCCAGAGTCAACTTGGGAATTCCACTTTAAAAGAAAAAAGATAGTGACAATGAGGGAAGAGTCACAGATTGCCATGGAGGATGGGAACTCAAAGGTAGAACTGGTATGGAGTTAAACATCATCCTCCACTTGAGGCCACCATAAAAAGGTTACATAACCAGGCGTCGAGCTAAAAGACGTTAAACAAGCGCTTCCTGGGAGGCAACCCAGTGTTTGTGAGTTTTTATTTTCTTTTTGTTAATTTTTCATTTTTAGGATTTACCTGTGTAATTAGGAAATTGTTAAAATGGGGATATAAATTTAAAAGGAATGCATGGAATCAATTAGGAGTAGCAGAAACAGAGAGAATACTGTACATCTACGCTTCAGTCTGCGCTACGGCGCAGGTGAAACGCAGAATTAAACTGGAAATCCAAACTCTATGGATTTTGCGCTTCACTCTACGCTGTAGCGCGGGGTGAAGCGCAGCGGCACGCTTCATCTTCTGAAGCAGTGCGCGCTCCACGTTGCGCTATAGCGCAGGGTGTAGCGCAGGGAACGCTGTTTAAATTTCGAATTTGGAACGAGGGAGTTCATTTCGAACTTCCCTCCGTTCTTTCCCTCGCTTTTTCTCTGAGATTCTTGACCATTGCTTTGCCTTTTTCTCACTCATACAGCCCCGTTTTCAGTTTCTGAGCTTATATCAGGTATGTTTTTATAGTTTTCTTTCTTTTTAACCGATTAAAATTTTGAATTTTTTATTTTATTTGAGCATAGCCTTAGGATTCTAGGACCCTTTCGGAAAGAAATAATTGTTTATAAATGTTCAGAAATAGTTTGCATGTGGTTAGGATCTTTTGTGAGCTATTCTTGTTTGCTTAGGTGGTAGTTTTTAAAGTGCTCAATATATTCTGTAGATTATTTCTGTTGGTGCATGTGTGCTTGATTAATTGCTCTGATATTTTTGCATGCCCTTACAAAAATAATTATGCCTTATTGCATGTTACTGATGACATGATTTTTGAGCATGAGTTCAATTCTCACTTTTGCCTGATTAGGATTGTTTAAGACTTGCTTTAACTGATCACTTTAGTTTGTCTTAATTAATTAATTGGCATTTATTGGGTAATGATTAAAATCAAAATTTTTATGCACAATTTTTGATTAATTGATTGCTCTAATTATTGAAATTAATTGGCCATTTATTTCATAATTATGAGTAATTAAATATTATGATGCATAAATAATTTTGATTTGCTTCTCTTTTGCAGATGGTTCGAACAAAGAATGTCAGTGATCCTAGTTCCTCTAGGAAGGGAAAAGGGGGTGCCAAGAGGAAGGCCCCCCCTGAGGGCACCTGATTTTGACCCTCAGCGCTTCAAGGACCTAAAGTCCTTTGAAGCCTACACTTACATCGCAGACTACAAATTCATTAAGGAGCGACCAGTCATCCTTGGGGAGGGCGAGTATGAGGAGTTCTCTACTGAGATTCACAGGAGGCGTTGGGGTCGCCTCAGCCGCCCCGACAGCTACTTTGACCCGGATATCATCAGGGAATTCTATGCTAACGCCATTGGAGACCAAGGCGTTAACATTAGGAAGAAGTCTTATGTGAGGGGACAGGTGATCAGATTTGATTGCAACGCAATCAATGCACTCCTAGCATACCCCATAGAGGAGGACAGAGACCTGGTGGAGTGCCAATACCAGGAAAGGATGGAGATTGTTGGTGTCAACGGTAATGAGCTCCTCGACAAAGAGACTGCTCAACTGCTTTGTTTACCAGGGCGTTCCTTTGAGAGGAACGCATATCGGCATGCTGCTCGGATTTACAGGAAGGATATGAGGAGCATTTCACAGATGTGGACAGTACTGATACTGGCCAACATTTACCCTACTGGGCATGTTTCAGATGTGGTTATGCTCATGGCCCACCTCATCTACTCCATCCTCACCAACGTTGTTATCGACGTCTCACAGATCCTCACTCATAAGATATCAGACTATGCTACTGCTTTGGAGCGTCGGACACCCAACTCCAAGATCAGGCTTGGCTTTCCTTCTCTTATCACTTCACTCTGCAGATCTAGGGGTGTGGAGGTGAACCCCAGGGTTCGCATCTTACCGCCTATGACCAGAACGTATATTGAAGCCAATTGTATCACAGCTGCAGAGTTACAGGTTGAGGATGAGCAGCAGCAGCAGTAGCCACCACCGCCACCACTAGTAAACATGGATGCTCCAGTCTGGGCCCAGCAACTTGAGGCCCAGAACACTCACATGATGGCTCAGATGTCCACTCTCCACCGAGCCGTTGTTCACTTTCAGAGTACTCACTACCAGGCTGGTGTGGACCCCATGCTCCCTGCATACTTTCATGACTATTCACAGTGGCCTGAGGACAGGCCTCTTTTCCCAGGGGGAATGGAGCAGCCGGAGCTGAGGATGGAGCAGCTCACACGGATCAGGACCACAAGGACTGATTTTTCTTTCCTATTTGGTGTTTTTCCTTCTTTTTCTTTTCCTTTTGCATCTTTTTATTTTCTTATTTTTCTTATTTTTTCTTATTTTCTTTTCTTATTTTCTTTTCTTTTTCTTTTGATTTGTACTGTATCTAATTCTCACTGATACTTATATATTATGCAATACTTATCCAGTTATTTTTTGTGTTTTTCTGAAATTTTTAAAAATTTTTAAAAATTTTTAGGATTTTTATTAAATTAGGACCTTAGGAAATTAGGAATCAAGGTAACTTTTTCAAAAATCTCTGTAATTAAGTAGTTTAACTAACCAGACTAGGAAAGATGATAGGGTCTTGTGATTAATTCCATAATTAATTAGGATTAGGGTACTTCTCAAGAGAACCTATCAAGATAGTTAATTAAATCCATTAAGTGCTTTATCAAGGAATTTTAGCCATAACCGGTGAGTTGAGAGCCCAAACACTGATATTGAGAGCTTTTCACCGCTGCTTGTCAACTGTTATTTCTTGAGTTTTTAAATTTTTGCTTGCTTGAAGAGATATGGAAGTGACAAAGGCATATTTTGTGATTATAATATTTTGCTCAGTGCCAAAAAACCAACCCTTATTTAATATTTCCATTTATTGATTGTCCATTTGAGCTTAAATATTTCCTTTGATGCACCCTAACCATATTCATTGAACATCACTTGTCCCTTAACACTTGGGATAGAGAGCAAGGTGCACCATAACAAAATGGGATAAGAGGTTAGTCACAAGAGATTCAAGAGAAGGCACAAGAAATCACAAAAGAAGGATCCTCCCCCACAAACAAAATTTCTATGTTATTCTTTCTGTCTAAAAAAAAAATTCTGCACAAAAGTGTGGAATTGAATAAGTTGGGGGGAGAATTTCTTCAAAACAATGAGGTCAAGCTGAAAAAGGGTGACCATTCAAGAATGACCAGGTGAATTGAGAGAAGTCCCAAGCACAATCACAAGATGCTCTCTATTCAAAGTGTTCCTTGAATATCCAGAAAAACCATGATTTCTTGATAGCCCAGCCTCATTACAACCTAAGAAAGACCTTTTCATCCATATTAACTGCTTGTAGGTTCAGATCTTGGAAACGACTATCAATTCTAGTTGTTCAACAGTGGTGACAAAGATTGAGGGAAACACTTACCCGTGAGAATGAGAGATTTCCTTGGTTTATCACTTACTGCTTTAATTGCTATTATTGAGAAAGTTTAATTGATGTTTGTATTTCTATTATGATTGATGATTGGTAACATCCCATGATCCATAGTTTTTCTTATGTTTGGAAAGTGACTGCTACTTAGGAAAGAGTTGAGGGATAGTTCCTTGAATTTGTTTTTAATTATTAGAAATACACTAGGAATAGAATTGATTTTTGATTGCAAAGAGGTCTCTTGCTTGAGGACAAGCAAGAAGTTAAGTTGGGGGGATTTTGATAAGTGAAAATCAGTTGATAAATTAGAGCACTTTTTATTTCACTTATCAAGGATAAAATGATAATTTTACCCCAATTTAATCCCTTTTTAATATATATTAGATAAATTGTATTTATTAATCTAAGATCTGAATTTTATGCTATTTTGATGGAAATATTGTTGATTTTTGCGGGATATTACAAAGATTTGATTTAAAGGATAGATAGCATTAAATGAGGGAGATGTCTGCAAGATTTGAGATTGATTGAAGATATTTAATGAAGATTTAAGGAAGATTTGAAGCCATTAATGAGGAGATCACTGTCAATCGATCAAGGATTCTGCAGACAAGTTTCCCAATTAAATCAAAGATCGCTCAATAAAAACAAAGATATCATCAAGAAAAGAGAAATAAGGAAAGACAAATCTGCTAAAACCAGTCTCGGGGAGAGATCAAGATTAAAAAGAGAAAGTTGGAGCTGCAGGACGCTACCAGCGCTTCACCCCGCGCTATAGCGTAGGTGAAACGCAGACTCTCTAGAAGTTGCGCCTCATCCTGCGCTATAGCGCAGCCTGGACCGCAGGTTACGCTGATTTGGTCCCTTTTGTCGTTTTTAGATAGATCTCTTCCCAAATTTCTGTGTCTTTCCTTAGTCTATAAATAGGAACCTCTTGCACCAATCCCTGTGTGCACGATCATTGTAATCCAGTCTATATTTCAGTGATAATGTACCAGAGCTAAGTTTAGAGTAGGAGAGGAGGAGCGCTTCACAAGGATTGAAGATGGTGACAGCATCTTCGGTGGTTTGTATGGCTACCTCATGTAGTTAACTCTCCATTAGGATTGGATGTAATTGATTCTATCCCCAAGTGTATGTAAACTCTATATTATTATTTCTATGCTCTCTGTCTATAATATTGGTAATCTTATTCTATAATCTCAACTAACTAGGTTAGTTTTGATTAGGACTGAGTGTTGAGAAGTGGCTTCCAAAGAAACTCACTCTCTGATTGAATAAGAGGACTCGATATCAGAAAACCGACACATGAGCGTTACTAATGAGCGATGGGTAGTGACAGTAGTCTAGCGAAGGGCGTTCAATTGATATCAGATGATATGAAGTCCAATCCTAATCCAAGTAAAGTGTCTCTAACTCTTCCTTTCTAATTCCAATTGATATTTACTTTCTATTTACAATTCTGCAACTATATTCTCTAAACCATGCTTTCTCTTGATAAATAGATCACAGTCTACATAGATTAACTCTTCCCTGTGGATACGATACTCTTCTTACTATTATACTGCTGGATTTATGGTTCGCTTGCCAGAAACCCATCAAGCAACCTGTAGTGTGAACTGACTTTGACCATTTGGGCTTCTTCCTAGAGTTAGACCATGTTTTTGACTCCCTTGGCTTGATTCTTCTTTTCTTTATTATCTTACTCTCATGTGCATGAGTCTCCTTTTCCTGAAGCTTAGATGATTCAGAGTTGATTGCTTTCAATTTCTTTCCTTCGCAGGGATCTTTGATATGGAACATACCTGACCACTTGATCTTCAATCTGGCTCTAGCCTCTGAATTTGATTCTAGCTTGACTTTTCTTCTCTTTGTCTTGTCCTGGTCAGTGTGATTGCAGGCCTTTCTTTTGTAAGGTCTGGAAGGTTTATCACTTGTACCATGCCTTTCTTGGTCTTCTTTTAGAGGACTGGTTGGATAAGGCAAGATCTCTGTTCTTGAAATCACTTCCCTTCCTTCCTCGGGCGTTGATTCACCATCTCCCTGTTTAATCTTTTTCTTATTTTCTTGATTTTTTTCATCATGTATACCTTCATATGTTGTATTCTCTACCTCCCTTTCATCATCTCCATCTTCTTCTTCTACTTCTGTTGCACCTTCTTGTGTTTATTCAGATCCTTCCTTTTCATCAGCCAGATCATCATTGATTTCCTCCCCTGTTAATTTAACAATTATGGTGGGACAAAATTCTACGGAGTTGGGTTGAGCATTTGCTGATCTCTGTTCTGACTGTTGGTTGGCTATTGCTTCTGCTATCTCTTCAATTGTTGCATCAGGAGACTCTCTCTTCTTGTTGAGCCGTTCCAACATGAATTGCTCCATAGCCTCCAATATTGGGATGTTGAGTTGCACTATTTTGTTACTCTCTATGAAGGCTGCAAATAGCATGTTCATATCTTTCATGGAGGGATGCTTTGGATATGGCAGTTCCCTGGCTTGCAGTGCATGTGTGAACTCTTCTTTTTCTTCTTCTTTTTCTTCTTCAGCAGCTTCCTCTTATTTCCTTTCTTCAATTTCTCTTTCTTGTATTGCTTCAGTTTCCTCTTCTTGAATGTCCGGATAAGAGCAGTGACCATTGAGATGGTTACCTCCGCAAAAATCACAAATTGATTGTGGTGACTGGCCAGGATAAGAGTGAACTGGTTGTGGTGGCTGAGAAAGTCTGTCTAGCTGTTGTTGGAGTGCTTCTAATGACTGCTTCAAATTCTTATTTTCTTCCCTAAGTTCATCTTCAAAAGTTTGCTTCTGGGATGAAATAGCATCTTGTTGCCACCCAAAATTTTGATTCTTGTAACTTCCCCAATCCTGTGAAAGATTGTTAGAATAATTACTGTAATTAGAGAAGTTACCTTGAATCGGTGAATGGGAGAGATATTTTGGTTCTTGCTTGAACGAAGAAATGTCTGCCTTGGCTTGAATGTAACATGGCCTGCGAAAGAATCTCCTTAAAAAAATTTCTTCTACCATGTTCCAATTGGTCAGACTTTGGCTGGGGTGTGATCTTAACCAATTCTTTGCATTTCCTGTAAGAGAAAAAGGAAATAAACATAAATATGCAGCCTCTTTCTCTTTTTCTTCAAAACACATAGTTTCAATCTGTTTAAAGAATGTAGAAAGATGATCATTTAGATTTTCATGTTCTATGCCTGAGAACTGGTGATCTTCAACAAGTTGAAGGTGTGATGCTTTGAACTTGACAGCTTTTACAGTTCTTGGAATGGCAATACTTGAGCGATAACATAGCCCTTGAGGCATAATATAGTCTCCCAAGAGTCTTTGTGATTGAGTGTCCTCCATTTAACATTTACTTCACTTGGGGTGGTAGAACAGAGAGTGTTGAAATTGTCTCCTTGAGCTCTGCCCCTTTTTCTGTTACCTGCTTTCTCAAGAGAAAAACAAAATAACAAAAAAATAATTTTTTTTTCAAAATAATAATAATAATAATAATAATATTTTTTTTAAGAAAATAATCAAAATAAAATAATTAAAAATAAAATATTTTTGTTTTCTTCTCGACTTCTCCCTTGTCTCCTTTCCTTGTTTCTACTTTTGTTCTTCCTTGATGTCCTTCCTATTTCTGCTTCAAGTTGTAATTGATTGGGGGACACCTGGCCTCTCAAAAACATAAACAAGAAACTTTAAAAAAGGTAAGTGTGGAAGAAAAATAAAAAAAAATAGAAAAACTATAAATTTCCTAAAAATAATACAAATTTCCTAAATTGTGGAGAGTCTTGAATTTGTCTCCTTTGCCCTTTTTCTCTCTCTATTTGGTCACTTCTCTCAATTGATTTTGAGACACCTGTCTTTCACTATTCAAGAAGCTCAAACAAATGTTAGCTCAGGAAAGAGGATTAAAATAATAAAAAAAAATTATTTATTTATTTATTTCTTTATTTATTATTATTTTTTTTATAAAAACTTTTTTTATTTTTTTTATAAAAAGAAAATAATTAAAATAAAATAATAAAGTATAATAATTAAAAAAAGTAAAAATTTACAAAATAAAGTATAAATTTCCTAAATAATAATTTCCTAAAATAATAAGAATAATAAATAAAAGAAATCCTAAGATAGATGTGACTTGATAATTAGACCTCCAAGTTCTACATGAATTTGAAACCGTTCCCAGCAACGGCGCCAAAAATACTTGATGGGTTTTTGGCAAGCGAACCAAAAATCCAGTAGTATAATAGTAAGAAGAGTTATTGTATCCACATGGAACGGTCAATTCACGTAGACTCGTGATCTAATTATCAAGGGAAAAACAATGGTTTTAAGAGTATTGTTGCGGAAATTGTAAATAACAAATTAATAATTAATGGATTTAGAAAGGAAGAGTTAGAGACACTTTACTTGGATTAGGATTGGACTTCATATCATCACACCCTTTGTGCATGTAAAAACTATCTATTATTTTAGGTTTACTCTATAATACTGTAGACAAACTATATTGCTTATGACCCCGAGTTACCAGGCGCCATTCACACTCAAAGATAATCCATGCGGGCTCTCCCAAGCGACAGACTTACCCTCGGCTTATTTTGCTCTCTTTATTCCGTTTGTAAAAGACTAATTGATAAACGAGGCCTAATCATGTAGACGCACCTTCATTAGAGTACTCACACTACCCATCACTCATCAGGATACATCCATGTGTCGGTCCTGGATTGACAACCAACTAATCCTTTGCTATCGATACTAAGGCTTAATCCTGTAAACGCCCTTCGCTTGAGTACTGTCACTACCCATCGCTCATTAGTAACGCTCATGTGTCGGTCACAGAGTACCGAGTCCTCTTATTCAATCAGAGTTTGGGTTTCCTATGTCTAGGCTCCCCCATCCTCACTCCTAGTCGAAACTAGCCTATAACTCCGGCGCAAGCGCGGAAGTCAGGGATTAAGTACAGAATAAGATTACCAATATTATAGACAGAGAGCTCAGTAAATAATAATATAGAGTTTACATACACTTGAGGATAGAATCAATTACATCCAATCCTAATGGAGAGTTAACTACACGAGGTAGCCATACAAACCACCGAAGATGTTGTCACCATCTTCAATCCTTGTGAAGCGCTCCTCCTCTCCTACTCTAAACTTAGCTCTGGTGCATCATCACTGAAATATCACTGAATTATAATAATCATGCACACTGGATTTGGTGCAAGAGGTTCCTATTTATAGACGAAGGAAAGACAAAGGAAATTGGGGAGAAATCTATCTAAAAACGGCAACAGGGAGCAAATCAGCGTAACCTGTGCTCCAAGCTGCGCTACAGCGCAGGCTGGAGTGCAGGATCCAGAGAGTCTGCGCTTCACCCTGCGCTGTAGCGCAGGTGAAGCGCAGGTAGCATTCTGCAGCTCCAACTTTCTCTTTTTAATCTTGATCTCTCCCCGAGACTGGTTTTGGCAGATTTGTCTTTCCTTGTTTCCCTTTTCTTGATAAAATCCTTGCATTTATTGAGCAATCTTTGATTTATTTGGGAAGCTTGTCTGCAGAATCCTTGATTGATTGGTAGTGATCTCCTCATTAATTGCTTCAAATCTTCTTCAAATCTTTATTAAATGTCTTCAATCAATCTCAAATCTTGCAGATATCTCCCTCATTTAATGCTATCTTTCCTTCAAATCAAATCTTTGCAATATCCTGCAAAAATCAGCAATATTTCTATTAAAATAGCATCAAATTCAAATCTCAGATTAATAAATACAATTTATCTAATATTTAATAAAAAGGGATTAAACTAGGGAAAAATTACCATTTTATCCTTGATAAGTGAAGTAAAAAGTGCTCTAGTTTATCATGTAATTTTCACTTATCAATCAACTGCAGCCTTCTTGGAGCCGATGAGGTTCATCCCTACTCCGAGATATCAGGAGGTTGCCCACGAGGTAGGTCATCAGCTGCCAGAGGATGACCTACCACATATTTCTGATTCGGAGGGTGAGAACCACTCCCAGGCTGACATTGATGAGGAGGCTCCCCCGAGCCTAATGTATAGCAGCCTCTGCACCGGGGTGCCATCTCCAGTGCCGATAATGAGCGGGACCCTCACGGTAGGGTTATCATCCGATCTTATAGAAGAGGCCGAGTTTCTACACTTTTTTATTTCTTTAATATTTTGAATTTTTATAAGTTGCAGTGTTAGCATTGAATTTCTTTATTTTGCATTTGGGTGCCTAACAACGTATTTATAATTAAAATAATTAATTAGTGTAATTTTCTGTGTAGCGACGGCAGCTTGGGCGGGATGTAGATCTCAATGAGTTTTTTGTGGCCACCCATGTAACATCCCAAAAATTAAGGCCTATAAATATCGTAGGAGCTCTAGGTTGTAAATCCGGCCAAGAGAGGAAGGTTTGGGACAGGATGAGAAATTAAGGGATTTGAGTATGAATTAAGGAAAGAATTAGGTAATGTATTAAGATACGTGAGTATTAGCAAAACTTAGAAGAGAAACCAGGTGTTAAACCACACACGATTATAGACTAAATTTAGAGGGAAGCACACCCTGAGTCAGAGAGAGTTATAATGGTATAAGGATGAGGAAAGGAGGTTAGATAAAGAAGAACTAAGTGGGAAGGGTATGTTATTAGAAGGAGTTAGGGAGAAGTGAATCACCCTATGTTTTAGTCATTAGGTGTGTTGAAATAGCAATGAAATAGGCTTTAGGAACAAAGAAGTTGATTTGGCAAAGATTAGAATGGGGAGGGATCTGGATGAGAAAAGCTAAGTTAAGGAGGTTTTAGGGAAAGGAATTAGGTTTGAGTGGAAGAGAATTGAGTTAGAATCAAGGAGTGGAAAAAATCAAGTTTTGGGGGGCTAATATGCTCGCTTAATCTGCGCTCAAGCGCAGCCTGAGCGAGGATATCAGTAATCAGGGGGAAATTCCAATTTGGTTTTCTAACTCGAGCTGAGGTCGAGCGCAACCTAAGCGCGGAAAACAGAGAGGAATTTAGGGAAATTCAACTTAGGATGAGCTCGAGCGTAGCCTGAGCACAGAAAAAAGAGAGGCTCTGAGTTAATTCAACTCAGGCTGATCTCGAGCGCAGCCTGAGCGCAGGCGCTCGAGTAAGAATTTTATTCTTCCGCTCAGAGCTCGCCCAAGCGCACTTTGAGCGGGACCTCGTTATCAGAACCCCTTAAAAACACATTTTTAGGGTTTCTTCCTCATTCTTTTCACTAGTGCAAAAAAGGCCTTTTACGACGGTTAAAAAAGGCCTTTTACAACGGTTGGAAGAACCGTCGTGGATCAAGGAGTCGTAAAAATCTGGAATTTTGACGACGTTTCACAACCGTCGTTGTAAATCAGAAACAACGACGGTTGTTAAGGGAACCATCGTTGTTTCATGCATATACAACGACGATTATGACCATGACCGTCGTGAAATGTGACCAAAGTCAAGGTCAACTGAAGACCTTTTTACGATGGTTGAGTAAGGAACCGTCGTGGTTTGTGACTTTCCACGACGGTTCCTTATGCAACCGTCGTAAAAAGGTCTTCAGATGACCTTCAATTTGGTTACATTTCACGACGGTTATGGTCATAACCGTCGTTGTAAATCACTTTCCACGATGATTATGGTCACAACCGTCGTGGAAAGTCAATTTTTTTTTTGGTTCATTCTGTTTTTATCCTTTTCCCAAACTTGCACAAAGCTAGAACAGTCCAGAAATTGTCCAGAACGAAATACCAGCAACAGTTTAATCAAATTTGCATCCATTAACTTCAAAATACAACATTTCAAAGATTATAGTATAACCAATGTACATAATAGTCCTTGTCATTTAAAAACTAAATACATAAACATACAACTATATAAAAGGTAGTATAACTAATCAAACTATGGTCAACTACTCTAAAGTTTTGTTATATAACTCAATAACGTATTTAGCCCATGTAGTTTTTATATAATCAAGTGCATTAGAGTTAAATGGTCTGGTGTCCATGAAAAACTGCAAAATGAAATGACTTGAAATTAGTGGATAGATCAATTATGAATGTGGATTTATTAAAGAATTGATTAATCATGTTAAATTACCAGCTCCCATGTGTTTTGAATACCACCTTGCACAATGGAAGACATCCATTGCATGATGTAATAGCCGAACTCATATCCTCCATCTTGTTTGTTACATTACAATTCAAAATGAAGAATAGTCAAATAATTAAAACCATACACAAGAGTTTAATGAAATATCTTATTTAATGCATGTAAATACCTTGAGGTAAATCCATGATAGCTTAGGAGCTCTATGTGAAGCTTTACCTAACATCATTTGATATGAAGCATAGGCACTAATATAAAAAACAAAACATAAGTTAGAGAATAATTATAACCTAAAATAGACTAATAATGATAATAAATTGATAGTCATTACTTGTTGACTAATTCTTGAAAGTTTTTAGGGGGCTTCTTATGCAATGAACAAAACCATACAGCGGTGTGATCTTTGACGGATATAACCAGTAGTTTCCAGTGGCGGCTGCATTGGAAAATAGTTAATAATGCAAGATATTCACATTGATAATGATAAAAATATTAAATAACTTAGAAGTATTTTCACTTACTCATGGAAGTAAGGTGCTAAATAGATCTCTCTGTCCTCATCGAGCATGCTGTTGGCGATTTATTTCTGTATTTTTGTTCTTCGATTGGCACCCTCGAAGGTTAGATGAGGGTCAATGAATCCGTACACTCCCTCATGTGAGCATAATGAAGACAAATACCTAAAATAAAACATATTTCCTTGTGAAAATTTTCCAAGTAAGTTAATAAGAAAACTACAAGTTTAGTTGTCAATGTACTTACAACTCCCACACATAAATGACAATGATGTTCAGATATACATCACCCTGCACAACCTCTGTTATATCTGGCATGGTTAAATACAGTGGTTTGGGACATTCCTGGCCAAAAACTTCCGCTTTCCATGGCAACTCCAAACTACTCCGACGAATGGCCACTCCAACCTCCATCACATTAGTCAGCGGATCATCTGTTGAAAAAGGTCCCTTTTCATTATCTTTCTGTCTCTTTTTCTGAAGTTTTTGCTGCACATAAAGAACAATGGATATATACATTGTTAAGGAGACAAAATACAAACATTTAAATGTGAAATGTAGTAATATATATAAGTGCCAAGTATACCATGGGGGTTGGAGTCTGCCTAACTAGATGACAGGGCCAGGCAATAAAGGTCTGATATGCTTGTACCACAATAGCAACCTCCAACGTTTGGATAGGCACATGAGCATCAGCACCCCTTTGCAATTTCTTGCACCCCCTTTCTACGACGGTCATAACACACCCGTCGTAGAATCCCCCTTTTACTCCTGCACCCCCAATTGTTTCTATTGACACCGACCAGTTTTTTGAAACCCTAAACCCTCCTGCCACTTTCCACGACGGTTGTAGAACAACCGTCGTT
The DNA here is from genome assembly GCA_026901365.1 of Sesbania bispinosa. NCBI lineage: Eukaryota > Viridiplantae > Streptophyta > Magnoliopsida > Fabales > Fabaceae > Sesbania > Sesbania bispinosa. The sequence goes on along the minus strand of QLOH01000022.1, from coordinate 2,856,350 downwards.
AAAAACTTGATTTTTTTCTTTTCTTTTTTTATTTTTCCTGGTGTTTTCAACGACGGTTGTCAAGGGAACCGTCGTTGTAAGTACTTTCCATGACGGGTCCAAAATGACCGTCGTTGATTGTTACGCAAATAATTTCAAAAATGCCACCGCGTCACTTTCCACGACAGTTGCTCTACAACCGTCGTGGAATGGCCGTTGTAGAATTCCATTCTCCAACCTTTTAGAGAGAGAAAAAGATTCTAAAGAGAGGAAGGGTCCTTGAAGCTTGAAGAAAGGGGATCTCAAGTCAAGAACTCCATCTCCAAGTCTTCCCCAACCTTTCTCTTCTTCCCTTTGAGCTCTCTTGAGGTGAGTATAGCTCACACACACTCTCATTCATGTTGACACCCTATATGATCCCTCCTCTGGTATTTCCCTTCTTTGGTTTCTTGTGTATGTTTGATGATTGCCCAAATCGATATGTTGAGGGTATGATAGTAAGAGGAGTTTTGGGAGGCCAAACCTATAGGGTTTGTTCATTGGGAAGAAAAATGGGGTTTTCTAACTAACGTTACTTGAATGCAAGACTTAGAGGAAAGGAAAGAGGTTTATATCTAATTCATGTTTTATGAAAAGCTCTACCCGTTGTATTGAGGGCGTATGCGCCACAATTCAGTTGAGGGCGTATGCGCCACAATTTAGATTAGGGCGTATGCCCACAGTTCAGTTTAGGGCGTATGTACAGTTCAATTAAGGGTGTATGCACCAAGGTTACACTTGAGGGCACATGTGCCATAGTTGAGTACTCTGGTCACTGCGGTCCAATCCAAAGAAAGGTTATGTGTGGTAAAATGTTGACTGCATATAGGATTTAGTTTCTAGAAGTAATCTTAATACACATGTATGCTATATTGGGACTTTGTTGCATTCCACCTGCCTGCTTACCCCACACTGCATGTTCTGGTTATGCTCATTGAGACCCTAATCTCACCACACATTTTGTGGTTATATTCTATATGCACAAGTTCCTTCCCAGATGGACCAGTGAGCTGAGGGAGCCTAGAAGACTTCATATTTTGATTATGTCATTTCATTAGCATGTGATGTATTTAGTTTTCATTGTGATTATGCACATGATACGAAATTATGTATTTGATAATTACATTGTAGCCATTGGTAGCCTTGATGTACGTATTGAGTTTATGTTTCATATAGTGTTTAAGTAACGTTGGGATGCTTAAGCGTTATATGGTGAATGGGTGCAGCGATACTTAAAAATGGCACGAAATAATTTCAGAAATTCGGGAATTTTGTCTCCGACGGGCATTATTCTAGGATCTAGAAATTAGGACGTTACAACCCACATAAAAAAGGGTGGTGGTGGTTGGGTAGACTACCGAGCGCGGTCCACATATGTAAGTCAAAATTATGCTTAGTAGTGTTTTTTTATATAATCTAATATATTTGTAATATAATAACTAACTAATTATAAATTCATCTCTACTCAAAAAACAAATAACCAGGACCGCCTGAGGGAGGTGGAGTCATAGATGGGGGACAACTCCATCACTGATGGGTCCACCAAATTACAGATCTGGAAGGATGTTGTTGGTGGCAACTGGCAAGACTCGAGGCCGTTGTTATGGCACTGGGGACTTGTCAAGCAACATTTGTCTTGGTGTGACCAGCCTCACTCAGGAGTCTCGAGCTTATACCACCGGGAGTGATGGGTCACGACTTTCGTCTGACAAGGCGCTGCGCAGTTGCAGGCTAGCGAGCTGAAGAGAGGGTTGATCACTATCAGGCCTAGTATACACGGTTGGAGGAGGACTTCACACGACTCTGACAACAGTTGCAGTTAGTGTTGGATACCCGCAGTGCAAGTGGTTCTACCAGCTTCGGCCTGGCTCAGGCGCACCCGCACTACAATGGCGGCCTGGATGACCAGCTTCCCTCCCCTCCTTTCCTCTGAACCAAACAATACCTAAATGACACGGCAACACATCATTTTATATCTATATAAACTTTTATTTATATTGATAATGTATATTAATTAATCTCTTAAAAAATTAATGAATGGTTGGTTCAAGTGGCCTGTTTCTTAAAAATTAGAGAAAATGGTGTGTATTCCAACAATAACAATGGTGACCGTATTCTACCAAAAAAAAACAATGGTGACCGTAGAAAGATTTAAACATTAAACATATATCATCAATGACAATCAATTAAAAAATTGAATTAAAAAAGGAAATTAAAAACAACATTATTATTTGGAACAGTAACGTATATGCATTCAAAATCTTATAAAAGCAAATTGTAATAAATTCAAATGGGATCAATTCATTGAGTATCAATTTTAACATACAAATTTAAACACGTATCATTTTTTTCTAAACAAAATGAAATTAATTAATAGGGAGTAAAAAGATACTCTCCAACCCAATACAAAATACATCAAAAGAACAAACTTCTAGATATTCTGCTATAGGAGTTAAAGTTGGCAATTTGGACTACTCAGTCTTATGTGGGTAACGGGTTTTTACAAGCTAAGCTAAAAAAATCATGGAATTATTCGAGCTTTTAAGGGTTAGTCTGATATTATTTACAGGTTTTACGGGCTACCCGACCAATTTTGCAGATAGCGGACTTTATCAGTTGGGAAAGACCCGAGAGTTATTCGGGTTTCTAAAATAAAGGTTTGAACCCTACGTTTTTGTGGGTAGGTTCAGTCTAGATATTGTATTTGAAATTGAATCTTCAATTTTTTTTGTTACAAAAAATTTAGGATGAGGGGTGGTGCCCTAGTCCAAAGGAGGGAAAGCCTCTAGGCACTTAGAGCATTTACAGAGGTACTTACATTTTACCTCACCCCTCACCCCAAGGGGACGAGTGGGGGTTCGAACCTGCGACCTGTTAGGTACGAGACGCTACCTTGCTCCACTTGACCAACCCATTGGGTTATTTTCAATTAAATATAATAAAAACAAAAAAATTAAAAACCTTTTGATATATTAAAAAAAATTAACAGTGTCGACTCTTGTCAATCGTTATTATGGTTTGAGCATTGTTTTTCATACAACTACAACAATATACAACATAAAAAGACAAAATAAAAAATAGAAAGAAGAGAGAGAAATGTGAGATGTGATGAATGATATGATAGAGAGATATAGAGAGAAAAAGTGTGTTGTAGGAGATGTTGTATATTTTTTGTTGTGTGATTTTATTTTCTGTTATAGCTTTAAACATAAAAATAAATTGATTTAAAAATTAATTAAATTTAATTTTTCACTTATTTAGATTTAGTTTTATTAGAGAGCTGCCTAATTATTAAATAAAAATTATAAGGATTAATCTTTTATAATAAAAATTAAAACGCTAACATCTTAATGAACAAAAATTGTAAAGACTAAAATAGAATAGGTGTGAAATATATAAGAATTAATCTAATAATGCTTGTTTAAGAGATGTGGCAATAGAGAGAAGGAATTATTTTAAGTTTTTAACTTAATTAGGTTTACAAATAATTGGTCCGCAAATGAATTGGTACTTCTCATTTATTTAGGTAAATAGGTTTTACTTATACTATATTACCTAATTAAATTCATTTAGTAATTGTAAAATTACAACAATTGATAATTTAAGTATGGTATATATGACTTAATGAGAAGAAGAATACATATTGATTTTTTTTTCAAGACCATCTGTATCCTCCACAGGAGACAATATCCTGCTTGAGACCGCTATGACTGGCAAAAATCTTCTTTCGAGTAAAACTCTCCCTCCATATATTTTAACACAGCTGCATACCCAAGGCTCGAATTCAAGACCACTTATTTAAGTGAAACAGCCACTTACCAACTAATCAATGTGCTCTGTTCGATAGTAGAATACATAATAAGGTGATCTCACATTTAAAATTACTTATTATATATATATATAAAGAGTCATGTATAACAAATGAGAATAATATTTTATTGTAGTAATCACCTTACATTTCCAAAACAATTTTCATATCTAAAATTTCCATTACGGTCAGTTGGGTTGACGATCCGTTTAAATCAGTCCATAATTCTAATTAAATGACATAACATAAATTAATTTCAATAATGACACTGGTTTTATAATATTTACCATTTATTTCTTAAGTTACACAGTAAGTTACAATTGAAAAATTAAAATGCCTGTGTATGAATTTAAACCTATAAAGAAAAATGCTGAAACGGTATAATTTAATAACTTGATTTGATTCCTGAATGGCAAAAAGCATACCCATCACTTTGGAGAACTCAAATCCCCCGGACTAACTCCACCTTATAAATACCATTGTTAATTAGTTCAATATGTGATTTCATCCTTTTCTATACCTTTTACCTTTTTTTTTGGTCGAACATACCTTTTACCTTGGTCATGGCAAAGTCAAATTGCTTAGTTCTTTTGGTCATTTTCATGGTTCTCTTTGTAGGAACCATGTCAGCTGGCATTGATGTTACATGGTATGATGCTCATGCAACCTTCTATGGTGACATGAGTGGTGGAGAAACCATGAGTAAGTATAAAACTCCCCCTGAATTTCTCTATTGAAAGAAATTTGTTATCATTCTTATATAAAATTAGTTATTTTAATAATTAATCATAGGTTAAAATATGTTTATGGTCCGAGCTAGTAAAATACATCCAATTTGTTTCATCCTTGTAAAAATATTTTTTTTTATTTTTGATCCTCAAAAAATAAAAAAAATGTGTCATTTTGATTCTTGTAATTAATTTTTCGTCCCTTTAAAATATATATACTTTGAATCTAGTCCTTTTAAAAAATATTTTAATTTTAGCCTTCACAAAATAAATTAATCGTAGTGATTTTGTGAGTGTTAAGGATATCAAGAAGCTTAACAATTTCTTATTTTATGAGGGTTGAAATAAAAAAATTATTTGTTAAAGGGATAAAATCAAATAAGGTGTATTTTATAAGGATCGAAAATATATTTAAGCCTTAATCATATACATTATACTGTTGATTCAATTTCTTGAAAATTTTCTATTTCATTTTCATTATTTTTGTTACTAAATTTGGTATATATTTTCAGAGGGTGCTTGTGGTTATGGTAATCTCTTTGAGCAAGGGTATGGGCTTCAGACTGCAGCAATAAGCACAGCTCTATTTAACAATGGATTCGCATGTGGTGCCTGTTTTGAGATAAAGTGTGTCAATGACCCTCAATCGTGTATAAAGAATGCAGGCTCAATCAAAGTGACTGCAACAAATTTTTGTCCTCCTAATTTCGACAAGCCTAGTGGCAATTGGTGCAACCCTCCACAAAAACACTTTGACTTGACAATGAAAATGTTCACCACTCTTGCTCCATACAAAGCTGGGATCATCCCTGTTCAATATCGCCGTGTTCCATGCACCAAGATTGGGGGTGTTAAGTTTGAGATCAAAGGAAACCCTTTTTGGTTGCTTGTTTTGGTGTACAATGTTGCCAATGCTGGTGATGTTTCTAGTGTGAGCATCAAAGGGTCTAAGACTGGATGGCTTCCAATGACACATAATTGGGGACAAAATTGGAATGCTAAATCTAATTTGGTAGGACAAGCCTTGTCATTTCAGGTTACTACTAGTGATGGTAAAAGGGTGGAGTTTGATAATGTTGCCCCACCCCAATGGCAATTTGGACAGACCTACCAGGCTAAGAACAATTTTTAGATGTATTGATTAATTAGTTGTCATTTGGTCATGAAATTAGGAGTGTGAACATTCCATATTAATTAATCGGATTATTATGTTTTTATTGTTGTTGTTTGAGATTGTGACAATAATTCTTGAATTTAATTCACACTAAACTAATTAATAATAAGAGATACATGTAATTGACATAAAAAAACGTTCAAAAATAATAGACACGTAATATCAATTATTAAAAAATAATAATTTTCTATTACTTCCAACATCTTATCTAATGCATAGAAAATAATCCTCTCTCTAAACCAGTAAAACAGGGAATTTAGAAGCAAGTTTGCTTGCTACTGCTAAGAAGAATATACCATGAGTTTTTGCTCATGAGGCTGCTGACAAGTACTAATAATACAGGACGAGTAACATATGAAGTTATGAATCGTGCTTTCTGAAAATGCATTAAGATTTAAGATTCTTTCATGTAACAAATTACCAGGATTTTCACAAGGCTACTTGATTTGTAAGATTCTTTTTCATTTTTTACTTATTGGTTTTAATGGTTGTTTTCCAAAGACAGGCGATCTCTTTTGTTGTCATGTTATGCTTTCAAAAGCCCAATAAATATTTGTAACTCAATGTTTATGGTTTAGGGCTTAACGTCATTAGATTTACCATTATCTTTCTGTTTTGATTTTTAGTAATTTGGGTAAAAATAAATATGAAATCATGGGACTGTTACATTGACATAATGGTGGATAATGATAAAATAATGATTAGGAATGACCGTTTTAAAATATTAAAAGAATATTAAGAATTGTAAGTAAATAATATATTACAAGAAAAGATAAAATGTAGAGGTGTTTCTTAGGTAAAAACAAAATAAAGGCTTCAGTGGGGAAAAACTGAAGATAAACATTATAATTTTTTTAGCTTAAATTATAAAATAATATTACTTATTTATTTATCATACCAAATAATAAATAAATAAATAAATATAACTTCAATACATAATATAATCATTAAAAAGAGTAAGTTTTTTTTTTTAAATGTTCATCAACAAGCAAAAACTGTGTGCAAATTTCATGCGTTATATATAACATGTAATTGAAGTTAATATTGCAATCACAAGAAGGGGGTTGAATTGTGATCTCTTTAAAATTCTGAAACTTCTTATAATATATAATCTGCTCAAATATATTACTTGGCTAATATCAAAAGATTAAGATTATTAAACAACAGTTAAGTTGTATAAATAGTATGCAGAAATTATAGTTCCTTCTTTTATGGAACTTCCTTTAAGTATCACTTACTTAGGTATTAGGTAGATTTAAAACTCTTTTATGCAGATGAAATGACAGTTAAAGCATATATAGATCATAAATGGTAAGAGGAGTAGGGAAAAAAGAAATGTGCACACAATTTTTATACTGGTTCACCTCTTAATCTTGAGGCTACGTCCAGTCCCTACTTTCATAGGATTTTCACTATATCAAACTTGATACAATATCTTTTTAGGTGCTCCTGACCATTAGTATTCTTCTGCGACCTCTTCAGGCTCAGTTCAGTATTCTTCTACAGCCTCTGCAGGCTCTACACACACCAGTATTCTTCTACAGGCTCTCTCAACTGACTTCTTTTACAGCTTCAACAGAATTTCTGCAACTAGTAGGACACACCTTACTCTTGCAGTCCTAGCTTATCATTCCCTTAAGAAGAACTAACTCTTTGTGTTGTTCTTGAGAGTTATAGAAGAATGAAATTACAAGGAATCAAGGCTCTAGATTTACAACAGATTAAGCACGACAAATATAAATGAACCTACACACACTATTCCTCACTTTCCTAACTATTGGAACTCAAAACTAAGTGATATACAGAAAGTGGAAATGTTGCAGAAGGTATAAATGGTAATTTTCGATGAACAAATATGCTTCTTCTGGTATGTGTATGTGTGTGTGTGTGTTTGAAATGGAAGGAAGATCTCCTTTTTTATAGCCAAGTTTGCTTAAAAATAGCCGTTGGAATGCCTTGGAGAGGAAGATAAAACTCCAGCTGGTCAACAGTCAGTTGTTACTGTCATGTGCAACTTTATCTCTTTCTTTAGTTTAATTGGTCATATCTTCTAGAGAACACATTTTCTGGATTTTGTTTCTTCTTAATCAGAATTCTTATTTTGTGATGATTCCTCTTTTCATTTGCAGATTGATTTCTACAAGAATACTGAGTATATATGTAATTTTAACATATGATGAAGCAGATTCAGTATGTTCATATTTGTAGAGGGTCAAGTCAGCTTCATTTCTTCTGCAAACTTGTTGTCATAGATCTTTTCTTCTGGAGTTTGGTTATGTTGACAGCAGCTTCACATTATTCTTCTTGACAGTACTCTTATTTTCTTTCATGTTGAGAGGAGATATATTTTCTTCTGAATATGAGTTAGAAGGTAAAATTTAGAAACTTAAACTTTGCTATCCATAATGCTTCTTCTAAAGGTTTCCTAACAAAATATATCTTCTAAAGTCTTGATAGCAATTTCCCATTAATTTTCTCAACAACTTTCTTGCTTTCTTCTATGATTGATACCCATTTTATATTCTTCTTTGAATTGAAGCAGTATCCTTATATATGAAGGTTGTTTCTTCTAGATAAGCTTAGTTGAGATTGTTTCTTCTGAAGACATTTTGCTTTTTCTGAATAGTCTTTAGTGTTTTTCTTGTTTCTTCTTAAGACAATCTCAATTGAAAACATTAGTACAGATGTTCAGAATTATATTAAGTGTATTTTGATAGTTTGCCATTATAAAAGCATCTTAAGAACTGGTCAAACCAGTTCATTAACCCCTAAAACTAGCGCTCTTCAGAATCGGTCGAACCGGTGAAAACTGGTCAAAAAACCAATACCACAAAACCGATTGAACCGGTTCTTTTCCAATATTTTCAAAATATTTTATTTCTTTATTTTTTTAAACTATTTATTTCATATAAAATATTTTAAAATAAATAAAGACATGTGTTTAAGTATTACACATAAATATCTATTATTTTACTAATTATTATTAATTTTCTTGTCTTGTAAAACTTATAATAAAGTTATTTATACTAATTTACAACTTTATATATCTTAATTTTTTTTATAATTTTATATTATTTATTATTTAAAAATTTATATAATTATTAAAATATATATTTAATTTTCACTGGTTCGATCACGGTTCAACCATTGGATCGTGAACTAGTGACTTCACCGATTCAAGACCTGGGCCTAACGTAACCCAAAAACTAGCTTTTGGGGTTGAGTAGACCTAAGTCCAAAATCTTATATAGTATCAGATCCTATCTTACATGATCTGTTGTCATTGGACCACAACTCGTATAGCTAATAGATGTACACGCTCCAAATGTACAGTCCCGAACGTGAAATAGTGTGTTGGTGTTGTCTATTGTACTTTAACGGCTAGGTCCTGTACCGATACCAGATAGTTGTTTCACCGTTAGATTTAAGCTTTTTTTATTTAACGGATCATATTCTTTACTTGTTACCTTTTGGGAGTTGAAGGGTAAAATGGGTAGAGTGTTTATTTGTATTTTTCAATGTGACTTACTATTTTCTCGAATTTAGTTGCTTGCCCCACGTCTTCACCAACCGTTGCAGGGCATGTCGCAGAAGAAAAGTGAATGTTTAAGGTCAAATTGAACCACAAAACTTGAAATCAATCATGCCTTAAACAATGATTTCCCCTGCAACGCTAATGAAATACACTTGGAAAAATAATTTCGCCTGCAATGTTGTGAATCAAAATTGCAACGATGAAGCTCCATGAATGGCTTCCACCACATTATTTCCCTCTCTCATTGTGACATCCTTCTACCCCAACTACTGTTACAGTCATTAAGTTGAAATATAGGGAAAAGTTATGGTCCTCATTGGGTAAAAAGGTTCACATTTCTCACTTTAAAACGTCATTTGATTCGAAGTCAACTCAATTTAAATAAAAGATAAAATCAATGCTTTTCAAAAACTAAAATATTAAATATCAGCATCATAAAAATATGTCTTGGCCATGTAAGGCCCTTAGAAATAATTTTCCAAATCTTTGCAAAACAAAATAAAAACACAATATCCTAGACTCTAAGGCTGTGTTTGGATGAGCGTCTGGCTTGCTTGAACGTGCGTATGGCCATGTTGAACGTGAGTTGAAATTTTCAAGCTTTGTTTGGATTAGCATTGTTCACGCACGTTTGGATGAAAACGTGAGTACATGGAGATGCAACAATTTATAGCTTCTGCATTAGAAGTTACGTGAGTATGAAGGGCACTTTTTTCATTTCTCGTTTATACCCTCCAGCTGTAAGGATGAGCATTCAGCACCGCACCTGGTTTCCAGTTGTAATATGCATGATGCACCCTTGGAGATCTTGACACTGTTTTGTTGGAGCACCTTGTAGCTTATGACAACAAGGTAGCTAGTGTGTACTATGGGTATCAGTCAATTCCAATTTCGAACTCATTATTGGTTATGCAATATAGCTTGCTGTCATGAGCACCGCCACCCACCGTAGGTGATGAAGCAGTTGCGTTATACAAATAGAATGCTAGTTGACAAATTGCCATTTTCCCCTCCTTGTTTGTGTCATTATTGGCTAGGTAGTGTTGGTGGCTGATGAGTCTCTCAACTTTTAAGTCTCAGGCGTTTCGATAAAACCATGTGGTCAAATAGGTTTGAATATGAAGGTGGTAAATTGTGGTAATAATACTTGTACAGCCATGGAGTTGGTCATAGATCCACCAAAGTCTATGAATTCTCTAGCATATGAAAGAATTTAAAAAATTGAAAATGAGCCAACACTCACAAAGCAAATAAAAGGTTTAAGTAGAAGCAAATAAAAGGTGCAGCAATATATATAAGTGGAAGCAAATAAAAAGGTCTTAAGTAATGTAAAATATCTTTAAGCAAATAAAAGGGGTAAATTTTTTTAATATTAAAATCAATTATATACTTTATTTTAATAAAATGGAAATTTATATAACAAACAAAGAAATGTCCTTTTTAGTAATTATATATGTAAACGTGATTTATAAAATATCATCCAAACAACATTCACTTTCTTAAACTTACGTTTATAACAAATTATCCAAACAAAAAGTCACGTTTATACAAACTCAAGTTCCCTTCAAATCACGTTCAATAAATCACGTTCATCTAAACTCAAGTTTGCAAACGTCAATCCAAACACACACTAAGTCCCGATGTCACATATATCAGAGTGAGACCCCTTCCTTTCAATACTCGACACATTGAGTGTCATTTTCATCACCTATAAAATAACCACAGAGAGTAAGGTGAGGAAAAGAACACATACTCATACATGCAATGCCGAAGGCTACCTTATCCCCACCCAACACATAATCATCATCAATAATCTCATCACATAATCATCACCAATAATATCATCACATAATCATCATCAATATTCTCATCACATAATCATCATCAATAATCTCATCACATAATCATTATCATTAATCTCATTCCACACTCTTTACACTTTACACATAATTTCTCATAAATATAAATTCACATTCTACACAATCATAAAATAACATGTATGTTCACTCTATGCTCATTCACAAAAACTCTTCCTATGGATCATGACTTGGAACTCCGCACAATGGGCGCACCTCATCAATCCTCTTAGTTGTTACCAATGATGGCCCTATCGTTAACGCCCACTTGACCGATAGGTTGCACAGTTATACACCCCCTTGGGCCCGTGCAAAGACATTCGCCCCCTGTCATCATCACCCACCTCTATTGGGCTAGATGACTAGCATAAAAAACAACACTCCCCCTTGGAGTCATGCATCGAATGCTTGCACCCCCTCGATGGGCCCGTGCAAGACACCGGCCCTCTGTCATCGTCCCCCACCCCTTATAGGTTAAATGACTCGCATGGTAAAAAAAAGAAATGCATCGAATGTCTCCCATCATGGTTGTCACCCAACTCGTCGTCCCCCCTTGGGACTTGGGCATGTTCTAGCCACGTCTGGCTTATGCATCACATACATCTCATATCTCAATGTTATGCTCAATGCAATCATCATCATACATCATATCTCTCACACAATCACTGTGCACAATGCATAATCATCAATTCACATATATCTCATACAATCTCTATGCTCAATACATCATCATCAATTCACATATATCTCAAACAATCTCTATTATTATAATCACACCACATCACATAACAATTATTATAAACATAGGATATTACATAAGATATTTACATCATAATACTCATATCACAATTAATACACTCTATGCATCCAATTTAATTTCATGAATAAAAACCCCAAATATACAGCTACAGTGCGAACTAAATATCTCTCAAGCCTGACTTTGTATTAACCATCCAACCGTTCAGAATGAAGAACCAGATATTCTGAACCAGGTGTCAAAATTTCAGTCTGATCCAACGGTGAACAAATCTGCAGTTGCCGTTTTACAGTCGCAGCTCTTTGTAAAAACGGGAATGACTTTCCTCTACCCTCTTCTTCAATCCGTACTCAAATTCTCAAGTTCCTAATTCAATTAAATTCGTTTTTACCGATTAATTTCACTAAAAACATCAATCTTTACTACCGTTTATCACATCTATTCAATTATGGTTCCTCATCGCTAAACCCTTATTTAACCCTTTTTTCGCTATTCTCGCTACCAACACCCAATTCATCAAGGTCATCACGTGCATACATCAAATCAAACACATTCCAAGCACTCAACACATAATTCACAGATAAGTTCTCAATTTTAGAATTCTTAGAGGGTCTTATGGTTGCCCTCACTACCCAAGCACTCCCACATACACATACAAGCAACACTCTTAACCCCCGTACCTTAAAGTTGACGATCGAGAAACGAATGACATCACTCCCTTGATGATCTACTCTGCTACACCTTCCCCTTGTGAAGTTGCTTCTCTCCTCCTAGGGTTTGGTTATCTGAAGTTTGAAAACTAATGGGGTGGAATAGATAACCATCCCCCTATTTAAATATATAACTGAGTTCGGCCTACTCCAACCCACTCGTTACCCTTTTTAATTAAATAATACTTTTTTCTGAAATATAATAATATAATAATAATATTATTACTTCTACATAAATCTTATTTTATTTTATTTATTCATTTATTTTAGAAATTAATAGGATGTTACGGAATCCTTATCTATCTACATTCAAATTTAAATTCAAATCTTATAATTAAACCTTATCCTAAATTTGTATTGATTCTTATCTTTAATCCTTGTGATCTCATTATTCCTATTTAAAATCTGATCCTAATTTAAAATACTAAACCATATCTCTCTCATAAGATTGTCATTATTAATCTTGATATATTATTATACTAATATAATAATTATTGTATTTATAACAATTAATTTAATTGCAATCTATGATTTATCTCTTAATAATTTTATTATTATATTCAATATCAACATATCTGATTAAGATTATAATATTATATTATTATTATCTCATAAATACAGTTATATTAATATTTACTATTATTATTATAAAACTTCTATTTTTAAAACTAACGTCATCGAAATATAATTATACGTATTTAAATTATAATTCTAAATTTTTAAATTTAGGATGTTACACTCATCTTCCTTTTATTTCCTCTCTCGTTTGCATCCCTTCCTTCGCCATCCTCAACAGTGACACCACCGAGATCATCTCCACCTCCGGCTTTGAAGCCATGGCCCTAAACCTCAAGTTGGCCTCATAGACCCTCACCCCGTTGTCATCGCCCCCACTGATTTTGCCTTCAAGTAGATCCATCAACTCCCCTTCTCTTTCCTCCCCACGCTTTCTCTCTCCACAACCTTAGCTCCCTCCCTTCCAGCACCAACATCCCCACCCTTCTCCATGCATGGGTGGGTGCTGGTGGTTCGCATGTTTCCTAAGGAAGACAGTCCAGGAGGCTGGTTCGCGGCGGTGAGCGTTCTTGGGCGGAACTGCGCTTAGACCTGGTCCTTGAGGATTTGGCGCGTGTCTCCGACAATGAGACAAGCTTCTCGGGCAATGCAAGAGTCGTGGTTGAACCAAGGAGGGATGAGCCAAGGTGGAAATTGCATGATCTAAGGTTGAACGAAGGTGCAACGATGGACCCTTTTATTTGTGAATGATAGATGAGCACTCTGGTTGTTCTCATCTCCAATGGATACTTCTTTGAACTCATAAATTTCAAATTTTAATCTTGAGAATATATTCTGGGTCCAATTTGAAAATGTGTGTGTGTTTTTTCCCTCCGATCTTGCCACCATGAGTTCCGGCTACCTTCTCCACATACAACCTAAAGTGTTGTAGTTTCCTTGTGGGTTGCTACGGTTCCAAAAGAAAAAATGTTTACTTTTTGATGCAAAATTCAACCTTTTAGCTTTTGGGATCAATTTATGCTTCTGGGTCTTATCCGAATTTCTGATTTCCCTTTTTGTTTAGGATTTGTGAAATATTTGAATTAAGTAAGCGTAGATGCATGTGATTTGGGATCAACCTCATGCTCTTTTCAATTGTCCAACAATAAAGCTTAGATGCGTGCGATTATCATTATATTGTGGATCACCTTCCTTGAAATAAAAAATTTATCATGATCGAAAAATAAATTCTCTTCATATTGATAATCTGGAAATGGGAAACAGTAGAAACTCAAAGCCTTCTATTACTTACGACTTTTTTGTAATTTCATCAATTTCAAGTCTCTTTTGTAATATTTATTTTTAGAAGTTCCCGGTTGGTGTTACAGCCTACCACAAGTCAAAATTGTCATGTACGGTACATGAACCACAAGGTTATTGTACGATAGCAGCCACCGAGTGTGTTAAAATTTCACGTTGCCGAAAGATAACTCCAACAATATATAAAGTATGGTGAAGACTAAGGTGAAGCACCACAGTGGGTGGTTCACACTTAAGGCAATAAAATGACCTGCATTAGAAGGTTAGTTTTACCTTTTTTTAAAAAAAAATATTTTTTTGTAAGTTATAACTTTTTGCTAACATGTCCCTCGTTCTATCAATTAGAAAAAATATGCCCCTTCTCACCCAGTTAGTCATGAACCCAGTAAAGCTTTGTCACCACTCACCACCATATCTTTCATGAACCACTACTAGCCCACATCAAAAGAGAGAGATAAGAGACAGAAAGAAAACCCCAAAATCGCACCCCTACCGACCCTGTCACCGGCAAGCAACACCGCCCACAGTTGTACATCGCGTCACCTCACCATGGTTGTGTCGGTCCGTTCAGGCCGTCGTGCGCACCACCGGTCCAACCGTCGTGGAATGGCCGTTGTAGAATTCCATTCTCCAACCTTTTAGAGAGAGAAAAAGATTCTAAAGAGAGGAAAGGTCCTTGAAGCTTAAGAAAGGGGATCTCAAGTCAAGAACTCCATCTCCAAGTCTTCCCCAACCTTTCTCTTCTTCCCTTTGAGCTCTCTTGAGGTGAGTATAGCTCACGCACACTCTCATTCATGTTGACACCCTATATGATCCCTCCTCTGGTATTTCCCTTCTTTGGTTGCTTATGTATGTTTGATGATTGCCCAAATCGATATGTTGAGGGTATGATAGTAAGAGGAGTTTTGGGAGGCCAAACCTTTAGGGTTTGTTCACTGGGAAGAGAAATGGGGTTTTCTAACTAACGTTACTTGAATGCAAGACTTAGAGGAAAGGAAAGAGGTTTATATCTAATTCATGTTTTATGAAAAGCTTTACCCATTGTATTGAGGGCGTATGCACCACAGTTTAGATTAGGGCGTATGCCCACAGTTCAGTTTAGGGCGTATGTACAATTCAGTTAAGGGTGTATGCACCAAGGTTACACTTGAGGGCACATGTGCCATAGTTGAGTACTCTGGTCACTGCGGTCCAATCCAAAGAAAGGTTATGTGTGGTAAAATGTTGACTGCATATAGGATTTAGTTTCTAGAAGTAATCTTAATACACATGTATGCTATATTGGGACTTTGTTGCATTCCACCTGCCTGCTTACCCCACACTGCATGTTCTGGTTATGCTCATTGAGACCCTAATCTCACCACACATTTTGTGGTTATATTCTAGATGCACAAGTTCCTTCCCAGATGGACCAGTGAGCTGAGGGAGCCTAGAAGACTTCATATTTTGATTATGTCATTTCATTAGCATGTGATGTATTTAGTTTTCATTGTGATTATGCACATGATACGAAATTATGTATTTGATAATTACATTGTAGCCATTGGTAGCCTTGATGTATGTATTGAGTTTATGTTTCATATAGTGTTTAAGTAACGTTGGGATGCTTAAGCGTTATATGGTGAATGGGTGCAGCGATACTTAAAAATGGCACGAAATAATTTCAGAAATTCGGGAATTTTGTCTCCAACGGGCATTATTCTAGGATCAAGAAATTAGGACGTTACAACCCACATAAAAAAGGGTGGTGGTTGGGTAGACGACCGAGCGCGATCCACATATGTAAGTCAAAATTATGCTTAGTAGTGTTTTTTTATATAATCTAATATATTTGTAATATAATAACTAACTAATTATAAATTCATCTCTACTCAAAAAACAAATAACCAGGACCGCCTGAGGGAGTTGGAGTCATAGATGGGGGACAACTCCATCACTGATGGGTCCACCAAACTACAGATCTGGAAGGATGTTGTTGGTGGCAACTGGCAAGACTCGAGGCTGCTGTTATGGCACTGGGGACTTGTTAAGCAACATTTGTCTTGGTGTGACCAGCCTCATTCAGGAGTCTCGAGCTTATACCACCGGGAGCGATGGGTCACGACTTTCGTCTGACAAGGCGCTGCGCCAGGAGGTCATCGAAGCAAAGTTGCAGGCTAGCGAGCTGAAGAGAGGGTTGATCATTGTCAGGCCTAGTATGCACGGTTGGAGGAGGACTTCGCACGACTCTGACAACAATTGCAGTTAGTGTTGGATACCCGCAGTGCAGGTGGTTCTACCAGCTTCGACCTGGCTCAGGCGCACCCGCACTACGATGGCGGCCTGGATGACCAGCTTCCCTGCCCTCCTTTCCTCTGAACTAAACAATACCTAAATGACACGGCAACACATCATTTTATATCTATATAAACTTTTATTTATATTGATAATGTATATTAATTAATCTCTTAAAAAATTAATGAATGGTTGGTTCAAGTGGCCTGTTTCTTAAAATTTAGAGAAAATGGTGTGTATTCCAACAATAACAATGGTGACCGTATTCTACCAAAAAAAAAAACAATGGTGACCGTAGAAAGATTTAAACATTAAACATATATCATCAATGACAATCAATTAAAAAATTGAATTAAAAAAGGAAATTAAAAACAACATTATTATTTGGAACAGTAACGTATATGCATTCAAAATCTTATAAAAGCAAATTGTAATAAATTCAAATGGGATCAATTCATTGAGTATCAATTTTAACATACAAAACAACATTATTATTTGGAACAGTAACGTATATGCATTCAAAATCTTATAAAAGCAAATTGTAATAAATTCAAATGGGATCAATTCATTGAGTATCAATTTTAACATACAAATTTAAACACGTATCATTTTTTTCTAAACAAAATTAAATTAATTAATAGGGAGTAAAAAGATACTCTCCAACCCAATACAAAATACATCAAAAGAACAAACTTCTAGATATTCTGCTATAGGAGTTAAAGTTGGCAATTTGGACTACTCAGTCTTATGTGGGTAACGGGTTTTTACAGGCTAAGCTAAAAAAATCATGGAATTATTTGGGCTTTTAAGGGTTAGTCTGATATTATTTACAGGTTTTACGGGCTACCCGACCAATTTTGCAGATAGTGGACTTTATCAGTTGGGAAAGACCCGAGAGTTATTCGAGTTTCTAAAATAAAGGTTTGAACCCTACGTTTTTGTGGGTAGGTTCAGTCTAGATATTGTATTTGAAATTGAATCTTCAAATTTTTTAGTTACAAAATATTTAGGATGAGGGGGTGGTGCCCTAGTCCAAAGCAGGGAAACCCTCTAGGCACTTTGAGCATTTATAGAGCTACTTACATTTTACCTCACCCCTCACCCCAAGGGGACGAGTGGGGGTTCGAATCTGCGACCTGTTAGGTACGAGACGCTGCCTTGCTCCACTTGACCAACCCATTGGGTTATTTTCAATTAAATATAATAAAAACAAAAAAAATTAAAAACCTTTTCATATATTAAAAAAAAATTAACAGTGTCGACTCTTGTCAATCGTTATTATGGTTTGAGATTGTTTTTCATAAACTACAACAATATACAACATAAAAAGACAAAATAAAAAATAGAAAGAAGAGAGAGAAATGTGAGATGTGATGAATGATATGATAGAGAGATATAGAGAGAAAAAGTGTGTTGTAGGAGATGTTGTATATTTTTGTTGTGTGATTTTATTTTCTGTTATAGCTTTAAACATAAAAATAAATTGATTTAAAAATTAATTAAATTTTATTTTTCACTTATTTAGATTTAGTTTTATTAGAGAGCTGCCTAATTATTAAATAAAAATTATAAGGATTAATCTTTTATAATAAAAATTAAAACTTATAGACTAACATCTTAATGAACAAAAATTGTAAAGACTAAAATAGAATAGGTGTGAAATATATAAGAATTAATCTAATAATGCTTGTTTAAGAGATGTGGCAATAGAGAGAAGGAATTATTTTAAGTTTTTAACTTAATTAGGTTTACAAATAATTGGTCCGCAAATGAATTGGTACTTCTCATATATTTAGGTAAATAGGTTTTACTTATACTATATTACCTAAATAAATTCATTTAGTAATTGTAAAATTACAACAATTGATAATTTAAGTATGGTATATATGACTTAATGAGAAGAAGAATACATATTGATTTTTTTTCAAGACCATCTGTATCCTCCACGGGAGACAATATCCTGCTTGAGACCGCTATGACCGGCAAAAATCTTCTTTCGAGTAAAACTCTCCCTCCATATATTTTAACACAGCTGCATACCCAAGGCTCGAACTCAAGATCACTTATTTAAGTGAAACAGCCACTTACCAACTAATCAGTGTGCTCTGTTCGATAGTAGAATACATAATAAGGTGATCTCACATTTAAAATTACTTATTATATATATATATATAAAGAGTCATGTATAACAAATGAGAATAATATTTTATTGTAGTAATCACCTTACATTTCCAAAACAATTTTCATATCTAAAATTTCCATTACGGTCAGTTGGGTTGACCATCCGTTTAAATCAGTCCATAATTCTAATTAAATGACATAACACAAATTAATTTCAATAATGACACTGGTTTTATAATATTTACCATTTATTTCTTAAGTTACACAGTACGTTACAATTGAAAAATTAAAATACCTGTGTATGAATTTAAACCTATAAAGAAAAATGCTGAAATGGTGTAATTATCATAGACATTAAGAATTAATTAAAGGCTATAATTTAATAACTTGATTTGATTCCTGAATGGCAAGAAGCATACCCATCACTTTGGAGAACTCAAATCCCCGGACTAACTCCACCTTATAAATACCATTTTTAGTTAGTTCAATATGTGATTTCATACTTTTCTATACCTTTTACCTTTTTTTTGGTCGAACATACCTTTTACCTTGGTCATGGCAAAGTCAAATTGCTTAGTTCTTTTGGTCATTTTCATGGTTCTCTTCGTAGGAACCATGTCAGCTGGCATTGATGGTACGTGGTATGATGCTCATGCAACCTTCTATAGTGACATGAGTGGTGGAGAAACCATGAGTAAATATAAAACTCCCCTTAATTTCTCTATTGAAAGAAATTTGTTATCATTCTTATATAAAATTAGTTATTTTAATAATTAATTATAGGTTAAAATATGTTTATGGTCCGAGCTAGTAAAATACATCCAATTTGTTTCATCCTTGTAAAAATATTTTTTTTTTTTTGATCCTCAAAAAATAAAAAAAATGTGTCATTTTAATTTGTAATTAATTTTTCGTCCCTTTAAAATATATATACTTTGAATCTAGTCCTTTTAAAAAATATTTTAATTTTAGCCTTCACAAAATAAATTAATCGTAGTGATTTTGTGAGTGTTAAGGATATCAAGAAGCTTAACAATTTCTTATTTTATGAGGGTTGAAATAAAAAAATTATTTGTTAAAGGGATAAAATCAAATAAGGTGTATTTTATAAGGATCGAAAATATATTTAAGCCTTAATCATATACATTATATTGTTGATTCAATTTCTTGAAAATTTTCTATTTCATTTTCATTATTTTTGTTACTAAATTTGGTATATATTTTTAGAGGGTGCTTGTGGTTATGGTAATCTCTTTGAGCAAGGGTATGGGCTTCAGACCGCAGCACTAAGCACAGCTCTATTTAACAATGGATTCGCATGTGGTGCCTGTTTTGTGATAAAGTGTGTCAATGACCCTCAATGGTGTATAAAGAATGCAGGCTCAATCAAAGTGACTGCAACAAATTTTTGTCCTCCTAATTTCGACAAGCCTAGTGGCAACTGGTGCAACCCTCCACAAAAACACTTTGACTTGACAATGAAAATGTTCACCACTCTTGCTCCATACAAAGCTGGGATCATCCCTGTTCAATATCGCCGTGTTCCATGCACCAAGATTGGGGGTGTTAAGTTTGAGATCAAAGGAAACCCTTTTTGGTTGCTTGTTTTGGTGTACAATGTTGCCAATGCTGGTGATGTTTCTAGTGTGAGCATCAAAGGGTCTAAGACTGGATGGCTTCCAATGACACATAATTGGGGACAAAATTGGAATGCTAAATCTAATTTGGTAGGACAAGCCTTGTCATTTCAGGTTACTACTAGTGATGGTAAAAGGGTGGAGTTTGATAATGTTGCCCCACCCCAATGGCAATTTGGACAGACCTACCAGGCTAAGAACAATTTTTGAATAAACCATCACTTTAGTCCCTGACTTTTTCAGAGTCGGACACTTTAGTCCCTGACTTATGAAAATACACAATTTAGTTCCTGACTTTGTTCAACATCCATCAGTTTAGTCCAAAACGTTATATTCCGTCAAGTCACTGTTGATGTGGCAATCTGACTTGTCTCCAGGGTTCAACATCCATCAATTTAGTCCCTGACTTTGTTCAACATCCCTGACTTATGTGTCATCCTTTTCTTTGCATTCACCCCTCTCTTTTCACAGCCACTTCTTCTGTGCATAATATAACAACCCAGTTACTCCCAAAATCTGAGCTAATCCAATTCAATTTCTTAATTTGAGTAACAATGCACAAGTTTGAATACAATAATACATATACCCAGAAATTAAAAACACCGAAGCAGAAATATAAGGAGATATATAGAGAGTGAGAAGGAGGTTCAAATGACATAAACGTGAAAAATCCAAGTAGAGCAAGTACAATGAGACAAAAAGAACAACACACTCAACAAATTTGATCACTTAAAATGACAATAGTCAAAGAATCCAATTATTAATAGGTCATAAAAAATGCAAGAGTAATGTTTAAAAATTTTGAGAAAAAATAGTATGCAAGTTTATTCTATATATGCTATCCGAGACAGAGTCAGAGGTGGCAAAGGTGGAGGCATAGGAGGAGGAATCAGAGGTGGTGCTAGTGGAGGCTATGGAGGTGGTAAAGGTGGAGGAGTTGGAGGTGGACATGGTGGTGGCATATAAGGTGGTGCTGGCGGGGGCCATGGAGGTGGCATTGGTGCTGGTGGAGGCTATGGAGGTGGTAAAGGTGGTGGATTTAGAGGAGTTGGCAGTGGGCATGGTGGCGGTTCTGGAGGAGTTGGTGGTGACTTTTACTTTAAAACTTCCTAAAAGCACAAATGATTTTACGTTGCCATGCAATTAATATGCATACTTTGTCTATGGATGCAACTATCATGCAACTATGTACTCTAGATTAATTAAATAAATCCACGAGTTGTGATGTTTCAACCATGGAGGTGGGCTAATAATCATATATAATATAGAGGGGTGAGTGAGGAAAAGGATGAGACATAAGTTAGGGATGTTGAACAAAGTTAGGGACTAATTTGATGGATGTTAAATAAAGTCAGGGACTAAATTGATGGATATTGGACCCTGGAGACAAGTCAGATTGCCACATCAACAATGACTTAACGGAATATAACGTTTTGGACTAAACTGATGGACGTTGAACAAAGTCAGGGACTAAATTGTGTATTTCCATAAGTCATGGACTAAAGTGTCCGACTCTGAAAAAGTCAGGGACTAAAGTGATGGTTTACTCAACAATTTTTAGATGTATTGATTAATTAGTTGTCATTTGGTCATGAAATTAGGAGTGTGAACATTCCATATTAATTAATCGGATTATTATGTTTTTATTGTTGTTGTTTGAGATTGTGAGAATAATTCTTGAATTTAATTCACACTAAACTAATTAATAATAAGAGATACATGTAATTGACATAAAAAAACGTTCAAAAATAATAGACACGTAATATCAATTATTAAAAAATAATAATTTTCTATTACTTCCAACATCTTATCTAATGCATAGAAAATAATCCTCTCTCTAAACCAGTAAAACAGGGAATTTAGAAGCAAGTTTGCTTGCTACTGCTAAGAAGAATATACCATGAGTTTTTGCTCATGAGGCTGCTGACAAGTACTAATAATACAGGACGAGTAACATATGAAGTTATGAATCGTGCTTTCTGAAAATGCATTAAGATTTAAGATTCTTTCATGTAACAAATTACCAGGATTTTCACAAGGCTACTTGATTTGTAAGATTCTTTTTCATTTTTTACTTATGGGTTTTAATGGTTGTTTTCCAAAGACAGGCGATTTCTTTTGTTGTCATGTTATGCTTTCAAAAGCCCAATAAATATTTGTAACTCAATGTTTATGGTTTAGGGCTTAACGTCATTAGATTTACCATTCTCTTTCTGTTTTGATTTTTAGTAATTTGGGTAAAAATAAATATGAAATCATGGGACTGTTACATTGACATAATGGTGGATAATGATAAATAATGATTAGGAATGACCGTTTTAAAATATTAAAAGAATGTTAAGAATTGTAAGTAAATAATATATTACAAGAAAAGATAAAATGTAGAGGTGTTTCTTAGGTAAAAACAAAATAAAGGCTTCAGTGGGGAAAAACTGAAGATAAACATTATAATTTTTTTAGCTTAAATTATAAAATAATATTACTTATTTATTTATCATACCAAAGAATAAATAAATAAATAAATATAACTTCAATACATAATATAATCATTAAAAAGAGTAAGTTTTTTTTTTAAATGTTCATCAACAAGCAAAAACTGTGTGCAAATTTCATGTGTTATATATAACATGTAATTGAAGTTAATATTGCAATCACAAGAAGGGGGTTGAATTGTGATCTCTTTAAAATTCTGAAACTTCTTATAATATATAATCTGCTCAAATATATTACTTGGCTAATATCAAAAGATTAAGATTAGTAAACAACAGTTAAGTTGTATAAATAGTATGCAGAAATTATAGTTCCTTCTTTTATGGAACTTCCTTTAAGTATCACTTACTTAGGTATTAGGTAGACTTAAAAATCTTTTATGCAGATGAAATGACAGTTAAAGCATATATAGATCATAAATGGTAAGAGGAGTAGGGAAAAAAGAAATGTGCACACAATTTTTATACTGGTTCACCTCTTAATCTTGAGGCTACGTCTAGTCCCTACTTTCATAGGATTTTCACTATATCAACCTTGATACAATATCTTTTTAGGTGCTCCTGACCATTAGTATTCTTCTGCGACCTCTTCAGGCTCAGTTCAGTATTCTTCTACAGCCTCTGCAGGCTCTACACACACCAGTATTCTTCTGCAGGCTCTCTCAACTGACTTCTTTTACAGCTTCAACAGAATTTCTGCAACTAGTAGGACACACCTTACTCTTGCAGTCCTAGCTTATCATTCCCTTAAGAAGAACTAACTCTTTGTGTTGTTCTTGAGAGTTATAGAAGAATGAAATTACAAGGAATCAAGGCTCTAGATTTACAACAGATTAAGCACGACAAATATAAATGAACCTACACACACTATTCCTCACTTTCCTAACTATTGGAACTCAAAACTAAGTGATATACAGAAAGTGGAAATGTTGCAGAAGGTATAAATGGTAATTTTCGATGAACAAATATGCTTCTTCCGGTATGTGTATGTGTGTGTGTGTGTCTGAAATGGAAGGAAGATCTCCTTTTTTATAGCCAAGTTTGCTTAAAAATAGCCGTTGGAATGCCTTGGAGAGGAAGATAAAACTCCAGCTGGTCAACAGTCAGTTGTTACTGTCATGTGCAACTTTTTCTCTTTCTTTAGTTTAATTGGTCATATCTTCTAGAGAACACATTTTCTGGATTTTGTTTCTTCTTAATCAGAATTCTTATTTTGTGATGATTCTTCTTTTCATTTGCAGATTGATTTCTACAAGAATACTGAGTATATATGTAATTTTAACATATGATGAAGCAGATTCAGTATGTTCATATTTGTAGAGGGTCAAGTCAGCTTCATTTCTTCTGCAAACTTGTTGTCATAGATCTTTTCTTCTGGAGTTTGGTTATGTTGACAGCAGCTTCACATTATTCTTCTTGACAGTACTCTTATTTTCTTTCATGTTGAGAGGAGATATATTTTCTTCTGAATATGAGTTAGAAGGTAAAATTTAGAAACTTAAACTTTGCTATCCATAATGCTTCTTCTAAAGGTTTCCTAACAAATATATCTTCTAAAGTCTTGATAGCAATTTCCCATTAATTTTCTCAACAACTTTCTTGCTTTCTTCTATGATTGATACCCATTTTATATTCTTCTTTGAATTGAAGCAGTATCCTTATATATGAAGGTTGTTTCTTCTAGATAAGCTTAGTTGATATTGTTTCTTCTGAAGACATTTTGCTTCTTCTGAATAGTCTTTAGTGTTTTTCTTGTTTCTTCTTAAGACAATCTCAATTGAAAACATTAGTACAGATGTTCAGAATTATATTAAGTGTATTTTGATAGTTTGCCATTATAAAAGCATCTTAAGAACTGGTCAAACCAGTTCATTAACCCCTAAAACTAGCGCTCTTCAGAATCGGTCGAACCGGTGAAAACTGGTCAAAAAACCAATACCACAAAACCGATTGAACCGGTTCTTTTCCAATATTTTCAAAATATTTTATTTCTTTATTTTTTTAAACTATTTATTTCATCTAAAATATTTTAAAATAAATAAAGACATGTGTTTAAGTATTACACATAAATATCTATTATTTTACTAATTATTATTAATTTTCTTGTCTTGTAAAACTTATAATAAAGTTATTTATACTAATTTACAACTTTATATATCTTAATTTTTTTTTAATTTTATATTATTTTATTATTTAAAAATTTATATAATATTTAAATATATATTTAATTTTCACTGGTTCGATCACGGTTCAACCATTGGATCGTGAACTAGTGACTTCACCGATTCAAGACCTGGGCCTAACGTAACCCAAAAACTAGCTTTTGGGGTTAGCAGACCTAAGTCCAAATCTAATATAGTATCAGATCCTATCTTACATGATCTGTTGTCATTGGACCACAACTCGAATAGATAATAGATGTACACGCTCCAAATGTACAGTCCCGAACGTGAAATAGTGTGTTGGTGTTGTCTATTGTACTTTAACGGCTAGGTCCTGTACCGATACCAGATAGTTGTTTCACTGTTAGATTTAAGCTTTTTTTATTTAACGGATCATATTCTTTACTTGTTACCTGTTGGGAGTTGAGGGGTAAAATGGGTAGAGTGTTTATTTGTATTTTTCAATGTGACTTACTATTTTCTCGAATTTAGTTGCTTGCCCCACGTCTTCACCAACCGTTGCAGGGCATGTCGCAGAAGAAAAGTGAATGTTTAAGGTCAAATTGAACCACAAAACCTGAAATCAATCATGCCTTAAACAATGATTTCCCCTGCAACGCTAATGAAATACACTTGGAAAAATAATTTCGCCTGCAATGTTGTGAATCAAAATTGCAACGATGAAGCTCCATGAATGGCTTCCACCACATTATTTCCCTCTCTCATTGTGACATCCTTCTACCCCAACTACTATTACAGTCATTAAGTTGAAATATAGGGAAAAGTTATGGTCCTCATTGGGTAAAAAGGTTCACATTTCTCACTTTAAAACGTCATTTGATTCGAAGTCAACTCAATTTAATAAAAGATAAAATCAATGCTTTTCAAAAACTAAAATATTAAATATCAGCATCATAAAAATATGTCTTGGCCATGTAAGGCCCTTAGAAATAATTTTCCAAATCTTTGCAAAACAAAATAAAAACACAATATCCTAGACTCTAAGGCTGTGTTTGGATGAGCGTCTGGCTTGCTTGAACGTGCGTATGGCCATGTTGAACGTGAGTTGAAATTTTCAAGCTTTGTTTGGATTAGCATTGTTCACGCACGTTTGGATGAAAACGTGAGTACATGGAGATGCAACAATTTATAGCTTCTGCATTAGAAGTTACGTGAGTATGAAGGGCACTTTTTTCATTTCTCGTTTATACCCTCCAGCTGTAAGGATGAGCATTCAGCACCGCACCTGGTTTACAGTTGTAATATGCATGATGCACCCTTGGAGATCTTGACACTGTTTTGTTGGAGCACCTTGTAGCTTATGACAACAAGGTAGCTAGTGTGTACTATGGGTATCAGTCAATTCCAATTTCGAACTCATTATTGGTTATGCAATATAGCTTGCTGTCATGAGCACCGCCACCCACCGTAGGTGATGAAGCAGTTGCGCTATACAAATAGAATGCTAGTTGACAAATTGCCATTTTCCCCTCCTTGTTTGTGTCATTATTGGCTAGGTAGTGTTGGTGGCTGATGAGTCTCTCAACTTTTAAGTCTCAGGCGTTTCGATAAAACCATGTGGTCAAATGGGTTTGAATATGAAGGTGGTAAATTGTGGTGATAATACTTGTACAACCATGGAGTTGGTCATAGATCCACCAAAGTCTATGAATTCTCTAGCACATGAAAGAATTTAAAAAATTGAAAATGAGCCAACACTCACAAAGCAAATAAAAGGTTTAAGTAGAAGCAAATAAAAGGTGCAGCAATATATATAAGTGGAAGCAAATAAAAAGGTCTTAAGTAATGTAAAATATCTTTAAGCAAATAAAAGGGGTAAATTTTTTTAATATTAAAATCAATTATATACTTTATTTTAATAAAATGGAAATTTATATAACAAACAAAGAAATGTCCTTTTTAGTAATTATATATGTAAACGTGATTTATAAAATATCATCCAAACAACATTCACTTTCTTAAACTTACGTTTATAACAAATTATCCAAACAAAAAGTCACGTTTATACAAACTCAAGTTCCCTTCAAATCACGTTCAATAAATCACGTTCATCTAAACTCAAGTTTGCAAACGTCAATCCAAACACACACTAAGTCTCGATGTCACATATATCAGAGTGAGACCCCTTCCTTTCAATACTCGACACATTGAGTGCCATTTTCATCACCTATAAAATAACCACAAAGAGTACGGTGAGGAAAAGAACACATACTCATACATGCAATGCCGAAGGCTACCTTGTCCCCACCCAACACATAATCATCATCAATAATCTCATCACATAATCATCACCAATAATATCATCACATAATCATCATCAATATTCTCATCACATAATCATCATCAATAATCTCATCACATAATCATTATCATTAATCTCATTCCACACTCTTTACACTTTACACATAATTTCTCATAAATATAAATTCACATTCTACACAATCATAAAATAACATGTATGTTCACTCTATGCTCATTCACAAAAACTCTTCCTAAGGATCATGACTTGGAACTCCGCACAATGGGCGCACCTCATCAATCCTCTTAGTTGTTACCAATGATGGCCCTATCGTTAACGCCCACTTGACCGATAGGTTGCACAGTTATACAACCCCTTGGGCCCGTGCAAAGACATTTGCCCCCTGTCATCATCACCCACCTCTATTTGGCTAGATGACTAGCATAAAAAACAACACTCCCCCTTGGAGTCATGAATCGAATGCTTGCACCCCCTCGATGGGCCCGTGCAAGACACCGGCCCTCTGTCATCGTCCCCCACCCCTTATAGGTTAGATGACTCGCATGGTAAAAAAAAGAAATGCATCGAATGTCTCCCATCATGGTTGTCACCCAACTTGTCGTCCCCCCTTGGGACTTGGGCATGTTCTAGCCACGTCTGGCTTATGCATCACATACATCTCATATCTCAATGTTATGCTCAATGCAATCATCATCATACATCATATCTCTCACACAATTACTGTGCACAATGCATAATCATCAATTCACATATATCTCATACAATCTCTATGCTCAATACATCATCATCAATTCACATATATCTCAAACAATATCTATTATTATAATCACACCACATCACATAACAATTATTATAAACATAGGATATTACATAAGATATTTACATCATAATACTCATATCACAATTAATACACTCTATGCATCCAATTTAATTTCATGAATAAAAACCCCAAATATACAGCTACAGTGCGAACTAAATATCTCCCAAGCCTGACTTCGTATTAACCTTCCAACCGTTCAGAATGAAGAACCAGATATTCTGAACCAGCTGTCAAAATTGCAGTCTGATCCAACGGTGAACAAATCTGCAGTTGTCGTTTTACAGTCGCAGCTCTTTGTAAAAACGGGAATGACTTTCCTCTACCCTCTTCTTCAATCCGTACTCAAATTCTCAAGTTCCTAATTCAATTAAATTCGTTTTTACCGATTAATTTCACTAAAAACATCAATCTTTACTACCGTTTATCACATCTATTCAATTATGGTTCCTCATCGCTAAACACTTATTTAACCCTTTTTTCGCTATTCTCGCTACCAACACCCAATTCATCAAGGTCATCACGTGCATACATCAAATCAAACACATTCCAAGCACTCAACACATAATTCACAGACAAGTTCTCAATTTTAGAATTCTTAGAGGGTCTTATGGTTGCCCTCACTACCCAAGCACTCCCACATACACATACAAACAACACTCTTAACCCCCGTACCTTAAAGTTGACGATCGAGAAACGAATGGCATCACTCCCTTGATGATCTACTCTGCTACACCTTCCCCTTGTGAAGTTGCTTCTCTCCTCCTAGGGTTTGGTTATCTGGAGTTTGAAAACTAATGGGGTGGAATAGATAACCCTCCCCCTATTTAAATATATAACTGAGTTCGGCCTACTCCAACCCACTCGTTACCCTTTTTAATTAAATAATACCTTTTTATGAAATATAATAATATAATAATATTATTATTATTTCTACATAAATCTTATTTTATTTTATTTATTCATTTATTTTAGAAATTAATAGGATGTTACGGAATCCTTATCTATCTACATTCAAATTTAAATTCAAATCTTATAATTAAACCTTATCCTAAATTTGTATTGGTTCTTATCTTTAATCCTTGTGATCTCATTATTCCTATTTTAAAATCTGATCCTAATTTAAAATATTAAACCATATCTCTCTCGTAAGATTGTCCTTATTAATCTTGATATATTATTATACTAATATAATAATTATTGTATTTATAACAATTAATTTAATTGCAATCTATGATTTATCTCTTAATAATTTTATTATTATATTCAATATCAACATATCTGATTAAGATTATAATATTATATTATTATTATCTCATAAATACAGTTATATTAATATTTACTATTATTATTATAAAACTTCTATTTTTAAAACTAACGTCATCGAAATATAATTATACGTATTTAAATTATAATTCTAAATTTTTAAATTTAGGATGTTACACTCATCTTCCTTTTATTTCCTCTCTCGTTTGCATCCCTTCCTTCGCCATCCTCAACAGTGACACCACCGAGATCATCTCCACCTCCGGCTTTGAAGCCATGGCCCTCAACCTCAAGTTGGCCTCATAGACCCTCACCCCGTTGTCGTCGCCCCCACTGATTTCGCCTTCAAGTAGATCCATCAACTCCCCTTCTCTTTCCTCCCCACGCTTTCTCTCTCCACAACCTTAGCTCCCTCCCTTCCAGCACCA
Organism: Sesbania bispinosa; assembly: GCA_026901365.1. NCBI lineage: Eukaryota > Viridiplantae > Streptophyta > Magnoliopsida > Fabales > Fabaceae > Sesbania > Sesbania bispinosa. Next base: position 2,826,474 of record QLOH01000022.1, on the reverse strand, counting down.
ACATCCCCACCCTTCTCCATGCATGGGTGGGTGCTGGTGGTTCGCATGTTTCCTAAGGAAGACAGTCCAGGAGGCTGGTTCGCGGCGGTGAGCGTTCTTGGGCGGAACTGCGCTTAGACCTGGTCCTTGAGGATTTGGCGCGTGTCTCCGACAATGAGACAAGCTTCTCGGGCAATGCAAGAGTCGTGGTTGAACCAAGGAGGGATGAGCCATGGTGGAAATTGCATGATCTAAGGTTGAACGAAGGTGCAACGATGGACCCTTTTATTTGTGAATGATAGATGAGCACTCTGGTTGTTCTCATCTCCAATGGATACTTCTTTGAACTCATAAATTTCAAATTTTAATCTTGAGAATATATTCTGGGTCCAATTTGAAAATGTGTGTTTGTTTTTTTCCCTCCGATCTTGCCACCATGAGTTTCGGCTACCTTCTCCACATACAACCTAAAGTGTTGTAGTTTCCTTGTGGGTTGCTACGGTTCCAAAAGAAAAAATGTTTACTTTTTGATGCAAAATTCAACCTTTTGGCTTTTGGGATCAATTTATGCTTCTGGGTCTTATCCTAATTTCTGATTTCCCTTTTTGTTTAGGATTTGTGAAATATTTGAATTAAGTAGGCGTAGATGCATGTGATTTGGGATCAAAGTCATGCTCTTTTCAATTGTCCAACAATAAAGCTTAGATGCGTGCGATTATCATTATATTGTGGATCACCTTCCTTGAAATAAAAAATTTATCATGATCGAAAAATAAATTCTCTTCATATTGATAATCTGGAAATGGGAAACAGTAGAAACTCAAAGCCTTCTATTACTTACGACTTTTTTGTAATTTCATCAATTTCAAGTCTCTTTTGTAATATTTATTTTTAGAAGTTCCCGGTTGGTGTTACAGCCTACCACAAGTCAAAATTGTCATGTACGGTACATGACCCACAAGGTTATTGTACGATAGCAGCCACCGAGTGTGTTAAAATTTCACGTTGCCGAAAGATAACTCCAACAGTATATAAAGTATGGTGAAGACTAAGGTGAAGCACCACAGTGGGTGGTTCACACTTAAGGCAATAAAATGACCTGCATTAGAAGGTTAGTTTTACCTTTTTTAAAAAAAATATTTTTTGTAAGTTATAACTTTTTGCTAACATGTCCCTCGTTCTATCAATTAGAAAAAATATGCCCCTTCTCACCTAGTTAGTCATGAACCCAGTAAAGCTTTGTCACCACTCACCACCATATCTTTCATGAACCACTACTAGCCCACATCAAAAGAGAGAGATAAGAGACAGAAAGAAAACCCCAAAATCGCACCCCTACCGACCCTGTCACCGGCAAGCAACACCGCCCACAGTTGTACATCGCGTCACCTCACCATGGTTGTGTCGGTTTGTTCAGGCCGTCGTGCGCACCACCGGTCCAACCGGTACAACCGTCGTGGAATGGCCGTTGTAGAATTCCATTCTCGAACCTTTTAGAGAGAGAAAAAGATTCTAAAGAGAGGAAAGGTCCTTGAAGCTTAAAGAAAGGGGATCTCAAGTCAAGAACTCCATCTCCAAGTCTTCCCCAACCTTTCTCTTCTTCCCTTTGAGCTCTCTTGAGGTGAGTATAGCTCACGCACACTCTCATTCATGTTGACACCCTATATGATCCCTCCTCTGGTATTTCCCTTCTTTGGTTGCTTATGTATGTTTGATGATTGCCCAAATCGATATGTTGAGGGTATGATAGTAAGAGGAGTTTTGGGAGGCCAAACCTTTAGGGTTTGTTCACTGGGAAGAGAAATGGGGTTTTCTAACTAATGTTACTTGAATGCAAGACTTAGAGGAAAGGAAAGAGGTTTATATCTAATTCATGTTTTATGAAAAGCTTTACCCGTTGTATTGAGGGCGTATGCGCCACAATTCAGTTGAGGGCGTATGCACCACAGTTTAGATTAGGGCGTATGCCCACAGTTCAGTTTAGGGCGTATGTACAATTCAGTTAAGGGTGTATGCACCAAGGTTACACTTGAGGGCACATGTGCCATAGTTGAGTACTCTGGTCACTGCGGTCCAATCCAAAGAAAGGTTATGTGTGGTAAAATGTTGACTGCATATAGGATTTAGTTTCTAGAAGTAATCTTAATACACATGTATGCTATATTGGGACTTTGTTGCATTCCACCTGCCTGCTTACCCCACACTGCATGTTCTGGTTATGCTCATTGAGACCCTAATCTCACCACACATTTTGTGGTTATATTCTAGATGCACAAGTTCCTTCCCAGATGGACCAGTGAGCTGAGGGAGCCTGGAAGACTTCATATTTTGATTATGTCATTTCATTAGCATGTGATGTATTTAGTTTTCATTGTGATTATGCACATGATACGAAATTATGTATTTGATAATTACATTGTAGCCATTGGTAGCCTTGATGTACGTATTGAGTTTATGTTTCATATAGTGTTTAAGTAACGTTGGGATGCTTAAGCGTTATATGGTGAATGGGTGCAGCGATACTTACAAATGGCACGAAATAATTTCAGAAATTCGGGAATTTTGTCTCCAACGGGCATTATTCTAGGATCAAGAAATTAGGACGTTACAACCCACATAAAAAAGGGTGGTGGTTGGGTAGACGACCGAGCGCGATCCACATATGTAAGTCAAAATTATGCTTAGTAGTGTTTTTTTATATAATCTAATATATTTGTAATATAATAACTAACTAATTATAAATTCATCTCTACTCAAAAAACAAATAACCAGGACCGCCTGAGGGAGGTGGAGTCATAGATGGGGGACAACTCAATCACTGATGGGTCCACCAAACTACAGATTTGGAAGGATGTTGTTGGTGGCAACTGGCAAGACTCGAGGCTGCTGTTATGGCACTGGGGACTTGTCAAGCAACATTTGTCTTGGTGTGACCAGCCTCATTCAGGAGTCTCGAGCTTATACCACCGGGAGCGATGGGTCACGACTTTCGTCTGACAAGGCGCTGCGCCAGGAGGTCATCGAAGCAAAGTTGCAGGCTAGCGAGCTGAAGAGAGGGTTGATCATTGTCAGGCCTAGTATGCACGGTTGGAGGAGGACTTCGCACGACTCTGACAACAATTGCAGTTAGTGTTGGATACCCGCAGTGCAGGTGGTTCTACCAGCTTCGACCTGGCTCAGGCGCACCCGCACTATGATGGCGGCCTGAATGACCAGCTTCCCTCCCCTCATTTCCTCTGAACTAAACAATACCTAAATGACACGGCAACACATCATTTTATATCTATATAAACTTTTATTTATATTGATAATGTATATTAATTAATCTCTTAAAAAATTAATGAATGGTTGGTTCAATTGGCCTGTTTCTTAAAATTTAGAGAAAATGGTGTGTATTCCAACAATAACAATGGTGACCGTATTCTACCAAAAAAAAAGAATGGTGACCGTAGAAAGATTTAAACATTAAACATATATCATCAATGACAATCAATTAAAAAATTGAATTAAAAAAGGAAATTAAAAACAACATTATTATTTGGAACAGTAACGTATATGCATTCAAAATCTTATAAAAGCAAATTGTAATAAATTCAAATGGGATCAATTCATTGAGTATCAATTTTAACATACAAAACAACATTATTATTTGGAACAGTAACGTATATGCATTCAAAATCTTATAAAAGCAAATTGTAATAAATTCAAATGGGATCAATTCATTGAGTATCAATTTTAACATACAAATTTAAACACGTATCATTTTTTTCTAAACAAAATTAAATTAATTAATAGGGAGTAAAAAGATACTCTCCAACCCAATACAAAATACATCAAAAGAACAACTTCTAGATAGTCTGCTATAGGAGTTAAAGTTGGCAATTTGGACTACTCAGTTAACGGGTTTTTACAGGCTAAGCTAAAAAAATCATGGAATTATTTGGGCTTTTAAGGGTTAGTCTGATATTATTTACAGGTTTACGGGCTACCCGACCAATTTTGCAGATAGCGGACTTTATCAGTTGGGAAAGACCCGAGAGTTATTCGAGTTTCTAAAATAAAGGTTTGAACCCTACGTTTTTGTGGGTAGGTTCAGTCTAGATATTGTATTTGAAATTGAATCTTCAAATTTTTTAGTTACAAAAAATTTAGGATGAGGGGTGGTGCCCTAGTCCAATTATAGAGCTACTTACATTTTACCTCACCCCTCACCCCAAGGGGACGAGTGGGGGTTCGAACCTGCGACCTGTTAGGTACGCGACGCTGCCTTGCTCCACTTGACCAACCCATTGGGTTATTTTCAATTAAATATAATAAAAACAAAAAAAATTAAAAACCTTTTGATATATTAAAAAAAATTAATAGTGTCGACTCTTGTCAATCGTTATTATGGTTTGAGATTGTTTTTCATAAACTACAACAATATACAACATAAAAAGACAAAATAAAAAATAGAAAGAAGAGAGAGAAATGTGAGATGTGATGAATGATATGATAGAGAGATATAGAGAGAAAAAGTGTGTTGTAGGAGATGTTGTATATTTTTTGTTGTGTGATTTTATTTTCTGTTATAGCTTTAAACATAAAAATAAATTGATTTAAAAATTAATTAAATTTTATTTTTCACTTATTTAGATTTAGTTTTATTAGAGAGCTGCCTAATTATTAAATAAAAATTATAAGGATTAATCTTTTATAATAAAAAATAAAACGTATAGACTAACATCTTAATGAACAAAAATTGTAAAGACTAAAATAGAATAGGTGTGAAATATATAAGAATTAATCTAATAATGCTTGTTTAAGAGATGTGGCAATAGAGAGAAGGAATTATTTTAAGTTTTTAACTTAATTAGGTTTACAAATAATTGGTCCGCAAATGAATTGGTACTTCTCATTTATTTAGGTAAATAGGTTTTACTTATACTATATTACCTAAATAAATTCATTTAGTAATTGTAAAATTACAACAATTGATAATTTAAGTATGGTATATATGACTTAATGAGAAGAAGAATACATATTGATTTTTTTTCAAGACCATTTGTATCCTCCACGGGAGACAATATCCTGCTTGAGACCGCTATGACCGGCAAAAATCTTCTTTCGAGTAAAACTCTCCCTCCATATATTTTAATACAGATGCATACCCAAGGCTCGAACTCAAGATCACTTATTTAAGTGAAACAGCCACTTACCAACTAATCAATGTGCTCTGTTCGATAGTAGAATACATAATAAGGTGATATCACATTTAAAATTACTTATTATATATATATACAAAGAGTCATGTATAACAAATGAGAATAATATTTTATTGTAGTAATCACCTTACATTTCCAAAACAATTTTCATATCTAAAATTTCCATTACGGTCAGTTGGGTTGACCATCCGTTTAAATCAATCCATAATTCTAATTAAATGACATAACACAAATTAATTTCAATAATGACACTGGTTTTATAATATTTACCATTTATTTCTTAAGTTACACAGTACGTTACAATTGAAAAATTAAAATGACTGTGTATGAATTTAAACCTATAAAGAAAAATGCTGAAACGGTGTAATTATCATAGACATTAATAATTAATTAAAGGCTATAATTTAATAACTTGATTTGATTCCTGAATGGCAAGAAGCATACCCATCACTTTGGAGAACTCAAATCCCCCGGACTAACTCCACCTTATAAATACCATTGTTAATTAGTTCAATATGTGATTTCATCCTTTTCTATACCTTTTACCTTTTTTTGGTCGAACATACCTTTTACCTTGGTCATGGCAAGTCAAATTGCTTAGTTCTTTTGGTCATTTTCATGGTTCTCTTCGTAGGAACCATGTCAGCTGGCATTGATGGTACATGGTATGATGCTCATGCAACCTTCTATGGTGACATGAGTGGTGGAGAAACCATGAGTAAGTATAAAACTCCCCTTAATTTCTCTATTGAAAGAAATTTGTTATCATTCTTATATAAAATTAGTTATTTTAATAATTAATCATAGGTTAAAATATGTTTATGGTCCGAGCTAGTAAAATACATCCAATTTGTTTCATCCTTGTAAAAATATTTTTTTTTTATTTTTGATCCTCAAAAAATAAAAAAATGTGTCATTTTAATTCTTGTAATTAATTTTTTGTCCCTTTAAAATATATATACTTTGAATCTAGTCCTTTTAAAAAATATTTTAATTTTAGCCTACACAAAATAAATTAATCGTAGTGATTTTGTGAGTGTTAAGGATATCAAGAAGCTTAACAATTTCTTATTTTATGAGAGTTGAAATAAAAAAATTATTTGTTAAAGGGATAAAATCAAATAAGGTGTATTTTATAAGGATCGAAAATATATTTAAGCCTTAATCATATACATTATACTGTTGATTCATTTTCTTGAAAATTTTCTATTTCATTTTCATTATTTTTGTTACTAAATTTGGTATATATTTTCAGAGGGTGCTTGTGGTTATGGTAATCTCTTTGAGCAAGGGTATGGGCTTCAGACTGCAGCAATAAGCACAGCTCTATTTAACAATGGATTCGCATGTGGTGCCTGTTTTGAGATAAAGTGTGTCAATGACCCTCAATCGTGTATAAAGAATGCAGGCTCAATCAAAGTGACTGCAACAAATTTTTGTCCTCCTAATTTCGACAAGCCTAGTGGCAATTGGTGCAACCCTCCACAAAAACACTTTGACTTGACAATGAAAATGTTCACCACTCTTGCTCCATACAAAGCTGGGATCATCCCTGTTCAATATCGCCGTGTTCCATGCACCAAGATTGGGGGTGTTAAGTTTGAGATCAAAGGAAACCCTTTTTGGTTGCTTGTTTTGGTGTACAATGTTGCCAATGCTGGTGATGTTTCTAGTGTGAGCATCAAAGGGTCTAAGACTGGATGGCTTCCAATGACACATAATTGGGGACAAAATTGGAATGCTAAATCTAATTTGGTAGGACAAGCCTTGTCATTTCAGGTTACTACTAGTGATGGTAAAAGGGTGGAGTTTGATAATGTTGCCCCACCCCAATGGCAATTTGGACAGACCTACCAGGCTAAGAACAATTTTTAGATGTATTGATTAATTAGTTGTCATTTGGTCATGAAATTAGGAGTGTGAACATTCCATATTAATTAATCGGATTATTATGTTTTTATTGTTGTTGTTTGAGATTGTGAGAATAATTCTTGAATTTAATTCACACTAAACTAATTAATAATAAGAGATACATGTAATTGACATAAAAAACGTTCAAAAATAATAGACACGTAATATCAATTATTAAAAAATAATAATTTTCTATTACTTCCAACATCTTATCTAATGCATAGAAAATAATCCTCTCTCTAAACCAGTAAAACAGGGAATTTAGAAGCAAGTTTGCTTGCTACTGCTAAGAAGAATATACCATGAGTTTTTGCTCATGAGGCTGCTGACAAGTACTAATAATACAGGACGAGTAACATATGAAGTTATGAATCGTGCTTTCTGAAAATGCATTAAGATTTAAGATTCTTTCATGTAACAAATTACCAGGATTTTCACAAGGCTACTTGATTTGTAAGATTCTTTTTCATTTTTTACTTATTGGTTTTAATGGTTGTTTTCCAAAGACAGGCGATCTCTTTTGTTGTCATGTTATGCTTTCAAAAGCCCAATAAATATTTGTAACTCAATGTTTATGGTTTAGGGCTTAACGTCATTAGATTTACCATTATCTTTCTGTTTTGATTTTTAGTAATTTGGGTAAAAATAAATATGAAATCATGGGACTGTTACATTGACATAATGGTGGATAATGATAAAATAATGATTAGGAATGACCGTTTTAAAATATTAAAAGAATGTTAAGAATTGTAAGTAAATAATATATTACAAGAAAAGATGAAATGTAGAGGTGTTTCTTAGGTAAAAACAAAATAAAGGCTTCAGTGGGGAAAAACTGAAGATAAACATTATAATTTTTTTAGCTTAAATTATAAAATAATATTACTTATTTATTTATCATACCAAAGAATAAATAAATAAATAAATATAACTTCAATACATAATATAATCATTAAAAAAAGTAAGTTTTTTTTTTAAATGTTCATCAACAAGCAAAAACTGTGTGCAAATTTCATGCGTTATATATAACATGTAATTGAAGTTAATATTGCAATCACAAGAAGGGGGTTGAATTGTGATCTCTTTAAAATTCTGAAACTTCTTATAATATATAATCTGCTCAAATATATTACTTGGCTAATGTCAAAAGATTAAGATTAGTAAACAACAGTTAAGTTTTATAAATAGTATGCAGAAATTATAGTTCCTTCTTTTATGGAACTTCCTTTAAGTATCACTTACTTAGGTATTAGGTAGATTTAAAACTCTTTTATGCAGATGAAATGACAGTTAAAGCATATATAGATCATAAATGGTAAGAGGAGTAGGGAAAAAAGAAATGTGCACACAATTTTTATACTGGTTCACCTCTTAATCTTGAGGCTACGTCCAGTCCCTACTTTCATAGGATTTTCACTATATCAAACTTGATACAAAATCTTTTTAGGTGCTCCTGACCATTAGTATTCTTCTGCGACCTCTTCAGGCTCAGTTCAGTATTCTTCTACAGCCTCTGCAGGCTCTACACACACCAGTATTCTTCTACAGGCTCTCTCAACTGACTTCTTTTACAGCTTCAACAGAATTTCTGCAACTAGTAGGACACACCTTACTCTTGCAGTCCTAGCTTATCATTCCCTTAAGAAGAACTAACTCTTTGTGTTGTTCTTGAGAGTTATAGAAGAATGAAATTACAAGGAATCAAGGCTCTAGATTTACAACAGATTAAGCACGACAAATATAAATGAACCTACACACACTATTCCTCACTTTCCTAACTATTGGAACTCAAAACTAAGTGATATACAGAAAGTGGAAATGTTGCAGAAGGTATAAATGGTAATTTTCGATGAACAAATATGCTTCTTCTGGTATGTGTGTGTGTGTGTGTGTGTCTGAAATGGAAGGAAGATCTCCTTTTTTATAGCCAAGTTTGCTTAAAAATAGCCGTTGGAATGCCTTGGAGAGGAAGATAAAACTCCAGCTGGTCAACAGTCAGTTGTTACTGTCATGTGCAACTTTATCTCTTTCTTTAGTTTAATTGGTCATATCTTCTAGAGAACACATTTTCTGGATTTTGTTTCTTCTTAATCAGAATTCTTATTTTGTGATGATTCTTCTTTTCATTTGCAGATTGATTTCTACAAGAATACTGAGTATATATGTAATTTTAACATATGATGAAGCAGATTCAGTATGTTCATATTTGTAGAGGGTCAAGTCAGCTTCATTTCTTCTGCAAACTTGTTGTCATAGATCTTTTCTTCTGGAGTTTGGTTATGTTGACAGCAGCTTCACATTATTCTTCTTGACAGTACTGTTATTTTCTTTCATGTTGAGAGGAGATATATTTTCTTCTGAATATGAGTTAGAAGGTAAAATTTAGAAACTTAAACTTTGCTATCCATAATGCTTCTTCTAAAGGTTTCCTAACAAAATATATCTTCTAAAGTCTTGATAGCAATTTCCCATTAATTTTCTCAACAACTTTCTTGCTTTCTTCTATGATTGATACCCATTTTATATTCTTCTTTGAATTGAAGCAGTATCCTTATATATGAAGGTTGTTTCTTCTAGATAAGCTTAGTTGAGATTGTTTCTTCTGAAGACATTTTGCTTCTTCTGAATAGTCTTTAGTGTTTTTCTTGTTTCTTCTTAAGACAATCTCAATTGAAAACATTAGTACAGATGTTCAGAATTATATTAAGTGTATTTTGATAGTTTGCCATTATAAAAGCATCTTAAGAACTGGTCAAACCAGTTCATTAACCCCTAAAACTAGCGCTCTTTAGAATCGGTCGAACCGGTGAAAACTGGTCAAAAAACCAATACCACAAAACTGATTGAACCGGTTCTTTTCCAAAATTTTCAAAATATTTTATTTCTTTATTTTTTTAAACTATTTATTTCATATAAAATATTTTAAAATAAATAAAGACATGTGTTTAAGTATTACACATAAATATCTATTATTTTACTAATTATTATTAATTTTCTTGTCTTGTAAAACTTATAATAAAGTTATTTATACTAATTTACAACTTTATATATCTTAATTTTTTTTTATAATTTTATATTATTTTATTATTTAAAAATTTATATAATTATTTAAAATATATATTTAATTTTCACTGGTTCGATCACGGTTCAACCATTGGATCGTGAACTAGTGACTTCACCGATTCAAGACCTGGGCCTACCGTAACCCAAAAACTAGCTTTTGGGGTTGAGTAGACCTAAGTCCAAAATCTAATATAGTATCAGATCCTATCTTACATGATCTGTTGTCATTGGACCACAACTCGTATAGCTAATAGATGTACACGCTCCAAATGTACAGTCCCGAACGTGAAATAGTGTGTTGGTGTTGTCTATTGTACTTTAACGGCTAAGTCCTGTACCGATACCAGATAGTTGTTTCACCGTTAGATTTAAGCTTTTTTTATTTAACGGATCATATTCTTTACTTGTTACCTGTTGGGATTTGAGGGGTAAAATGGGTAGAGTGTTTATTTGTATTTTTCAATGTGACTTACTATTTTCTCGAATTTAGTTGCTTGCCCCACGTCTTCACCAACCGTTGCAGGGCATGTCGCAGAAGAAAAGTGAATGTTTAAGGTCAAATTGAACCACAAAACCTGAAATCAATCATGCCTTAAACAATGATTTCCCCTGCAACGCTAATGAAATACACTTGGAAAAATAATTTCGCCTGCAATGTTGTGAATCAAAATTGCAACGATGAAGCTCCATGAATGGCTTCCACCACATTATTTCCCTCTCTCATTGTGACATCCTTCTACCCCCAACTACTATTACAGTCATTAAGTTGAAATATAGGGAAAAGTTATGGTCCTCATTGGGTAAAAAGGTTCACATTTCTCACTTTAAAACGTCATTTGATTCGAAGTCAACTCAATTTAAATAAAAGATAAAATCAATGCTTTTCAAAAACTAAAATATTAAATATCAGCATCATAAAAATATGTCTTGGCCATGTAAGGCCCTTAGAAATAATTTTCCAAATCTTTGCAAAACAAAATAAAAACACAATATCCTAGACTCTAAGGCTGTGTTTGGATGAGCGTCTGGCTTGCTTGAACGTGCGTATGGCCATGTTGAACGTGAGTTGAAATTTTCAAGCTTTGTTTGGATTAGCATTGTTCACGCACGTTTGGATGAAAACGTGAGTACATGGAGATGCAACAATTTATAGCTTCTGCATTAGAAGTTACGTGAGTATGAAGGGCACTTTTTTCATTTCTCGTTTATACCCTCCAGCTGTAAGGATGAGCATTCAGCACCGCACCTGGTTTACAGTTGTAATATGCATGATGCACCCTTGGAGATCTTGACACTGTTTTGTTGGAGCACCTTGTAGCTTATGACAACAAGGTAGCTAGTGTGTACTATGGGTATCAGTCAATTCCAATTTCGAACTCATTATTGGTTATGCAATATAGCTTGCTGTCATGAGCACCGCCACCCACCGTAGGTGATGAAGCAGTTGCGCTATACAAATAGAATGCTAGTTGACAAATTGCCATTTTCCCCTCCTTGTTTGTGTCATTATTGGCTAGGTAGTGTTGGTGGCTGATGAGTCTCTCAACTTTTAAGTCTCAGGCGTTTCGATAAAACCATGTGGTCAAATAGGTTTGAATATGAAGGTGGTAAATTGTGGTAATAATACTTGTACAGCCATGGAGTTGGTCATAGATCCACCAAAGTCTATGAATTCTCTAGCATATGAAAGAATTTAAAAAATTGAAAATGAGCCAACACTCACAAAGCAAATAAAAGGTTTAAGTAGAAGCAAATAAAAGGTGCAGCAATATATATAAGTGGAAGCAAATAAAAAGGTCTTAAGTAATGTAAAATATCTTTAAGCAAATAAAAGGGGTAAATTTTTTTAATATTAAAATCAATTATATACTTTATTTTAATAAAATGGAAATTTATATAACAAACAAAGAAATGTCCTTTTTAGTAATTATATATGTAAACGTGATTTATAAAATATCATCCAAACAACATTCACTTTCTTAAACTTATGTTTATAACAAATTATCCAAACAAAAAGTCACGTTTATACAAACTCAAGTTCCCTTCAAATCACGTTCAATAAATCACGTTCATCTAAACTCAAGTTTGCAAACGTCAATCCAAACACACACTAAGTCCCGATGTCACATATATCAGAGTGAGACCCCTTCCTTTCAATACTCGACACATTGAGTGTCATTTTCATCACCTATAAAATAACCACAGAGAGTAAGGTGAGGAAAAGAACACATACTCATACATGCAATGCCGAAGGCTACCTTATCCCCACCCAACACATAATCATCATCAATAATCTCATCACATAATCATCACCAATAATATCATCACATAATCATCATCAATATTCTCATCACATAATCATCATCAATAATCTCATCACATAATCATTATCATTAATCTCATTCCACACTCTTTACACTTTACACATAATTTCTCATAAATATAAATTCACATTCTACACAATCATAAAATAACATGTATGTTCACTCTATGCTCATTCACAAAAACTCTTCCTATGGATCATGACTTGGAACTCCGCACAATGGGCGCACCTCATCAATCCTCTTAGTTGTTACCAATGATGGCCCTATCGTTAACGCCCACTTGACCGATAGGTTGCACAGTTATACACCCCCTTGGGCCCGTGCAAAGACATTCGCCCCCTGTCATCATCACCCACCTCTATTGGGCTAGATGACTAGCATAAAAAACAACACTCCCCCTTGGAGTCATGCATCGAATGCTTGCACCCCCTCGATGGGCCCGTGCAAGACACCGGCCCTCTGTCATCGTCCCCCACCCCTTATAGGTTAGATGACTCGCATGGTAAAAAAAAGAAATGCATCGAATGTCTCCCATCATGGTTGTCACCCAACTTGTCGTCCCCCCTTGGGACTTGGGCATGTTCTAGCCACGTCTGGCTTATGCATCACATACATCTCATATCTCAATGTTATGCTCAATGCAATTATCATCATACATCATATCTCTCACACAATCACTGTGCACAATGCATAATCATCAATTCACATATATCTCATACAATCTCTATGCTCAATACATCATCATCAATTCACATATATCTCAAACAATCTCTATTATTATAATCACACCACATCACATAACAATTATTATAAACATAGGATATTACATAAGATATTTACATCATAATACTCATATCACAATTAATACACTCTATGCATCCAATTTAATTTCATCAATAAAAACCCCAAATATACAGCTACAGTGCGAACTAAATATCTCTCAAGCCTGACTTTGTATTAACCATCCAACCGTTCAGAATGAAGAACCAGATATTCTGAACCAGCTGTCAAAATTTCAGTCTGATCCAACGGTGAACAAATCTGCAGTTTCCGTTTTACAGTCGCAGCTCTTTGTAAAAACGGGAATGACTTTCCTCTACCCTCTTCTTCAATCCGTACTCAAATTCTCAAGTTCCTAATTCAATTAAATTCTTTTTTACCGATTAATTTCACTAAAAACATCAATCTTTACTACCGTTTATCACATCTATTCAATTATGGTTCCTCATCGCTAAACCCTTATTTAACCCTTTTTTCGCTATTCTCGCTACCAACACCCAGTTCATCAAGGTCATCACGTGCATACATCAAATCAAACACATTCCAAGCACTCAACACATAATTCACAGATAAGTTCTCAATTCTAGAATTCTTAGAGGGTCTTATGGTTGCCCTCACTACCCAAGCACTCCCACATACACATACAAGCAACACTCTTAACCCCCGTACCTTAAAGTTGACGATCGAGAAACGAATGACATCACTCCCTTGATGATCTACTCTGCTACACCTTCCCCTTGTGAAGTTGCTTCTCTCCTCCTAGGGTTTGGTTATCTGAAGTTTGAAAACTAATGGGGTGGAATAGATAACCATCCCCCTATTTAAATATATAACTGAGTTCGGCCTACTCCAACCCACTCGTTACCCTTTTTAATTAAATAATACTTTTTTCTGAAATATAATAATATAATAATAATATTATTACTTCTACATAAATCTTATTTTATTTTATTTATTCATTTATTTTAGAAATTAATAGGATGTTACGAAATCCTTATCTATCTACATTCAAATTTAAATTCAAATCTTATAATTAAACCTTATCCTAAATTTGTATTGATTCTTATCTTTAATCCTTGTGATCTCATTATTCCTATTTTAAAATATGATCCTAATTTAAAATACTAAACAATATCTCTCTCATAAGATTGTCATTATTAATCTTGATATATTATTATACTAATATAATAATTATTGTATTTATAACAATTAATTTAATTGCAATCTATGATTTATCTCTTAATAATTTTATTATTATATTCAATATCAACATATCTGATTAAGATTATAATATTATATTATTATTATCTCATAAATACAGTTATATTAATATTTACTATTATTATTATAAAACTTCTATTTTTAAAACTAACGTCATCGAAATATAATTATACGTATTTAAATTATAATTCTAAATTTTTAAATTTAGGATGTTACACTCATCTTCCTTTTATTTCCTCTCTCGTTTGCATCCCTTCCTTCGCCATCCTCAACAGTGACACCACCGAGATCATCTCCACCTCCGGCTTTGAAGCCATGGCCCTCAACCTCAAGTTGGCCTCATAGACCCTCACCCCGTTGTCATCGCCCCCACTGATTTCGCCTTCAAGTAGATCCATCAACTCCCCTTCTCTTTCCTCCCCACGCTTTCTCTCTCCACAACCTTAGCTCCCTCCCTTCCAGCACCAACATCCCCACCCTTCTCCATGCATGGGTGGGTGCTGGTGGTTCGCATGTTTCCTAAGGAAGACAGTCCAGGAGGCTGGTTCGCGGCGGTGAGCGTTCTTGGGCGGAACTGCGCTTAGACCTGGTCCTTGAGGATTTGGCGCGTGTCTCCGACAATGAGACAAGCTTCTCGGGCAATGCAAGAGTCGTGGTTGAACCAAGGAGGGATGAGCCAAGGTGGAAATTGCATGATCTAAGGTTGAACGAAGGTGCAACGATGGACCCTTTTATTTGTGAATGATAGATGAGCACTCTGGTTGTTCTCATCTCCAATGGATACTTCTTTGAACTCATAAATTTCAAATTTTAATCTTGAGAATATATTCTGGGTCCAATTTGAAAATGTGTGTTTGTTTTTTTCCCTCCGATCTTGCCACCATGAGTTCCGGCTACCTTCTCCACATACAACCTAAAGTGTTGTAGTTTCCTTGTGGGTTGCTACGGTTCCAAAAGAAAAAATGTTTACTTTTTGATGCAAAATTCAACCTTTTGGCTTTTGGGATCAATTTATGCTTCTGGGTCTTATCCGAATTTCTGATTTCCCTTTTTTGTTTAGGATTTGTGAAATATTTGAATTAAGTAAGCGTAGATGCATGTGATTTGGGATCAACCTCATGCTCTTTTCAATTGTCCAACAATAAAGCTTAGATGCGTGCGATTATCATTATATTGTGGATCACCTTCCTTGAAATAAAAAATTTATCATGATCGAAAAATAAATTCTCTTCATATTGATAATCTGGAAATGGGAAACAGTAGAAACTCAAAGCCTTCTATTACTTACGACTTTTTTGTAATTTCATCAATTTCAAGTCTCTTTTGTAATATTTATTTTTAGAAGTTCCCGGTTGGTGTTACAGCCTACCACAAGTCAAAATTGTCATGTACGGTACATGAACCACAAGGTTATTGTACGATAGCAGCCACCGAGTGTGTTAAAATTTCACGTTGCCGAAAGATAACTCCAACAATATATAAAGTATGGTGAAGACTAAGGTGAAGCACCACAGTGGGTGGTTCACACTTAAGGCAATAAAATGACCTGCATTAGAAGGTTAGTTTTACCTTTTTTTAAAAAAAAATATTTTTTTGTAAGTTATAACTTTTTGCTAACATGTCCCTCGTTCTATCAATTAGAAAAAATATGCCCCTTCTCACCCAGTTAGTCATGAACCCAGTAAAGCTTTGTCACCACTCACCACCATATCTTTCATGAACCACTACTAGCCCACATCAAAAGAGAGAGATAAGAGACAGAAAGAAAACCCCAAAATCGCACCCCTACCGACCCTGTCACCGGCAAGCAACACCGCCCACAGTTGTACATCGCGTCACCTCACCATGGTTGTGTCGGTCCGTTCAGGCCGTCGTGCGCACCACCGGTCCAACCGGTACAACCGTCGTGGAATGGCCGTTGTAGAATTCCATTCTCCAACCTTTTAGAGAGAGAAAAAGATTCTAAAGAGAGGAAAGGTCCTTGAAGCTTAAAGAAAGGGGATCTCAAGTCAAGAACTCCATCTCCAAGTCTTCCCCAACCTTTCTCTTCTTCCCTTTGAGCTCTCTTGAGGTGAGTATAGCTCACGCACACTCTCATTCATGTTGACACCCTATATGATCCCTCCTCTGGTATTTCCCTTCTTTGGTTGCTTATGTATGTTTGATGATTGCCCAAATCGATATGTTGAGGGTATGATAGTAAGAGGAGTTTTGGGAGGCCAAACCTTTAGGGTTTGTTCACTGGGAAGAGAAATGGGGTTTTCTAACTAACGTTACTTGAATGCAAGACTTAGAGGAAAGGAAAGAGGTTTATATCTAATTCATGTTTTATGAAAAGCTTTAGCCATTGTATTGAGGGCGTATGCACCACAGTTTAGATTAGGGCGTATGCCCACAGTTCATTTTAGGGCGTATGTACAATTCAGTTAAGGGTGTATGCACCAATGTTACACTTGAGGGCACATGTGCCATAGTTGAGTACTCTGGTCACTGCGGTCCAATCCAAAGAAAGGTTATGTATGGTAAAATGTTGACTGCATATAGGATTTAGTTTCTAGAAGTAATCTTAATACACATGTATGCTATATTGGGACTTTGTTGCATTCCACCTGCCTGCTTACCCCACACTGCATGTTCTGGTTATGCTCATTGAGACCCTAATCTCACCACACATTTTGTGGTTATATTCTAGATGCACAAGTTCCTTCCCAGATGGACCAGTGAGCTGAGGGAGCCTAGAAGACTTCATATTTTGATTATGTCATTTCATTAGCATGTGATGTATTTAGTTTTCATTGTGATTATGCACATGATACGAAATTATGTATTTGATAATTACATTGTAGCCATTGGTAGCCTTGATGTACGTATTGAGTTTATGTTTCATATAGTGTTTAAGTAACGTTGGGATGCTTAAGCGTTATATGGTGAATGGGTGCAGCGATACTTAAAAATGGCACGAAATAATTTCAGAAATTCGGGAATTTTGTCTCCAACGGGCATTATTCTAGGATCAAGAAATTAGGACGTTACAACCCACATAAAAAAGGGTGGTGGTTGGGTAGACGACCGGGCGCGATCCACATATGTAAGTCAAAATTATGCTTAGTAGTGTTTTTTTATATAATCTAATATATTTGTAATATAATAACTAACTAATTATAAATTCATCTCTACTCAAAAAACAAATAACCAGGACCGCCTGAGGGAGGTGGAGTCATAGATGGGGGACAACTCCATCACTGATGGGTCCACCAAACTACAGATCTGGAAGGATGTTGTTGGTGGCAACTGGCAAGACTCGAGGCTGCTGTTATGGCACTGGGGACTTGTTAAGCAACATTTGTCTTGGTGTGACCAGCCTCATTCAGGAGTCTCGAGCTTATACCACCGGGAGCGATGGGTCACGACTTTCGTCTGACAAGGCGCTGCGCCAGGAGGTCATCGAAGCAAAGTTGCAGGCTAGCGAGCTGAAGAGAGGGTTGATCATTGTCAGGCCTAGTATGCACGGTTGGAGGAGGACTTCGCACGACTCTGACAACAGTTGCAGTTAGTGTTGGATACCCGCAGTGCAGGTGGTTCTACCAGCTTTGACCTGGCTCAGGCGCACCCGCACTACGATGGCGGCCTGGATGACCAGCTTCCCTCCCCTCCTTTCCTCTGAACTAAACAATACCTAAATGACACGGCAACACATCATTTTATATCTATATAAACTTTTATTTATATTGATAATGTATATTAATTAATCTCTTAAAAAATTAATGAATGGTTGGTTCAAGTGGCCTGTTTCTTAAAATTTAGAGAAAATGGTGTGTATTCCAACAATAACAATGGTGACCGTATTCTACCAAAAAAAAAACAATGGTGACCGTAGAAAGATTTAAACATTAAACATATATCATCAATGACAATCAATTAAAAAATTGAATTAAAAAAGGAAATTAAAAACAACATTATTATTTGGAACAGTAACGTATATGCATTCAAAATCTTATAAAAGCAAATTGTAATAAATTCAAATGGGATCAATTCATTGAGTATCAATTTTAACATACAAAACAACATTATTATTTGGAACAGTAACGTATATGCATTCAAAATCTTATAAAAGCAAATTGTAATAAATTCAAATGGGATCAATTCATTGAGTATCAATTTTAACATACAAATTTAAACACGTATCATTTTTTTCTAAACAAAATTAAATTAATTAATAGGGAGTAAAAAGATACTCTCCAACCCAATACAAAATACATCAAAAGAACAAACTTCTAGATATTCTGCTATAGGAGTTAAAGTTGGCAATTTGGACTACTCAGTCTTATGTGGGTAACGGGTTTTTACAGGCTAAGCTAAAAAAATCATGGAATTATTTGGGCTTTTAAGGGTTAGTCTGATATTATTTACAGGTTTTACGGGCTACCCGACCAATTTTGCAGATAGTGGACTTTATCAGTTGGGAAAGACCCGAGAGTTATTCGAGTTTCTAAAATAAAGGTTTGAACCCTACGTTTTTGTGGGTAGGTTCAGTCTAGATATTGTATTTGAAATTGAATCTTCAAATTTTTTAGTTACAAAAAATTTAGGATGAGGAGTGGTGCCCTAGTCCAAAGCAGGGAAAGCCTCTAGGCACTTTGAGCATTTATAGAGCTACTTACATTTTACCTCACCCCTCACCCCAAGGGGACGAGTGGGGGTTCGAATCTGCGACCTGTTAGGTACGAGACGCTGTCTTGCTCCACTTGACCAACCCATTGGGTTATTTTCAATTAAATATAATAAAAACAAAAAAAATTAAAAACCTTTTGATATATTAAAAAAAATTAACAGTGTCGACTCTTGTCAATCGTTATTATGGTTTGAGATTGTTTTTCATAAACTACAACAATATACAACATAAAAAGACAAAATAAAAAATAGAAAGAAGAGAGAGAAATGTGAGATGTGATGAATGATATGATAGAGAGATATAGAGAGAAAAAGTGTGTTGTAGGAGATGTTGTATATTTTTTGTTGTGTGATTTTATTTTCTGTTATAGCTTTAAACATAAAAATAAATTGATTTAAAAATTAATTAAATTTTATTTTTCACTTATTTAGATTTAGTTTTATTAGAGAGCTGCCTAATTATTAAATAAAAATTATAAGGATTAATCTTTTATAATAAAATTAAAACTTATAGACTAACATCTTAATGAACAAAAATTGTAAAGACTAAAATAGAATAGGTGTGAAATATATAAGAATTAATCTAATAATGCTTGTTTAAGAGATGTGGCAATAGAGAGAAGGAATTATTTTAAGTTTTTAACTTAATTAGGTTTACAAATAATTGGTCCGCAAATGAATTGGTACTTCTCATATATTTAGGTAAATAGGTTTTACTTATACTATATTACCTAAATAAATTCATTTAGTAATTGTAAAATTACAACAATTGATAATTTAAGTATGGTATATATGACTTAATGAGAAGAAGAATACATATTGATTCTTTTTCAAGACCATCTGTATCCTCCAAGGGAGACAATATCCTGCTTGAGACCGCTATGACCGGCAAAAATCTTCTTTCGAGTAAAACTCTCCCTCCATATATTTTAACACAGCTGCATACCCAAGGCTCGAACTCAAGATCACTTATTTAAGTGAAACAGCCACTTACCAACTAATCAATGTGCTCTGTTCGATAGTAGAATACATAATAAGGTGATCTCACATTTAAAATTACTTATTTTATATATATATAAAGAGTCATGTATAACAAATGAGAATAATATTTTATTGTAGTAATCACCTTACATTTCCAAAACAATTTTCATATCTAAAATTTCCATTACGGTCAGTTGGGTTGACCATCCGTTTAAATCAGTCCATAATTCTAATTAAATGACATAACACAAATTAATTTCAATAATGACACTGGTTTTATAATATTTACCATTTATTTCTTAAGTTACACAGTACGTTACAATTGAAAAATTAAAATACCTGTGTATGAATTTAAACCTATAAAGAAAAATGCTGAAACGGTGTAATTATCATAGACATTAAGAATTAATTAAAGGCTATAATTTAATAACTTGATTTGATTCCTGAATGGCAAGAAGCATACCCATCACTTTGGAGAACTCAAATCCCCCGGACTAACTCCACCTTATAAATACCATTGTTAATTAGTTCAATATGTGATTTCATCCTTTTCTATACCTTTTACCTTTTTTTTGGTCGAACATACCTTTTACCTTGGTCATGACAAAGTCAAATTGCTTAGTTCTTTTGGTCATTTTCATGGTTCTCTTCGTAGGAACCATGTCAGCTGGCATTGATGGTACATGGTATGATGCTCATGCAACCTTCTATGGTGACATGAGTGGTGGAGAAACCATGAGTAAATATAAAACTCCCCTTAATTTCTCTATTGAAAGAAATATGTTATCATTCTTATATAAAATTAGTTATTTTAATAATTAATTATAGGTTAAAATATGTTTATGGTCCGAGCTAGTAAAATACATCCAATTTGTTTCATCCTTGTAAAAATATTTTTTTTTATTTTTGATCCTCAAAAAATAAAAAAAATGTGTCATTTTAATTTGTAATTAATTTTTCGTCCCTTTAAAATATATATACTTTGAATCTAGTCCTTTTAAAAAATATTTTAATTTTAGCCTTCACAAAATAAATTAATCGTAGTGATTTTGTGAGTGTTAAGGATATCAAGAAGCTTAACAATTTCTTATTTTATGAGGGTTGAAATAAAAAAATTATTTGTTAAAGAGATAAAATCAAATAAGGTGTATTTCATAAGGATCGAAAATATATTTAAGCCTTAATCATATACATTATACTGTTGATTCAATTTCTTGAAAATTTTCTATTTCATTTTCATTATTTTTGTTACTAAATTTGGTATATATTTTCAGAGGGTGCTTGTGGTTATGGTAATCTCTTTGAGCAAGGGTATGGGCTTCAGACTGCAGCACTAAGCACAGCTCTATTTAACAATGGATTCGCATGTGGTGCCTGTTTTGAGATAAAGTGTGTCAATGACCCTCAATGGTGTATAAAGAATGCAGGCTCAGTCAAAGTGACTGCAACAAATTTTTGTCCTCCTAATTTCGACAAGCCTAGTGGCAACTGGTGCAACCCTCCACAAAAACACTTTGACTTGACAATGAAAATGTTCACCACTCTTGCTCCATACAAAGCTGGGATCATCCCTGTTCAATATCGCCGTGTTCCATGCACCAAGATTGGGGGTGTTAAGTTTGAGATCAAAGGAAACCCTTTTTGGTTGCTTGTTTTGGTGTACAATGTTGCCAATGCTGGTGATGTTTCTAGTGTGAGCATCAAAGGGTCTAAGACTGGATGGCTTCCAATGACACATAATTGGGGACAAAATTGGAATGCTAAATCTAATTTGGTAGGACAAGCCTTGTCATTTCAGGTTACTACTAGTGATGGTAAAAGGGTGGAGTTTGATAATGTTGCCCCACCCCAATGGCAATTTGGACAGACCTACCAGGCTAAGAACAATTTTTGAATAAACCATCACTTTAGTCCCTGACTTTTTCAGAGTCGGACACTTTAGTCCCTGACTTATGAAAATACACAATTTAGTCCCTGACTTTGTTCAACATCCATCAGTTTAGTCCAAAACGTTATATTCCGTCAAGTCACTGTTGATGTGGCAATCTGACTTGTCTCCAGGGTTCAAAATCCATCAATTTAGTCCCTGACTTTGTTCAACATCCATCAGTTTAGTCCCTGACTTTGTTCAACATCCCTGACTTATGTGTCATCCTTTTCTTTGCATTCACCCCTCTCTTTTTCACAGCCACTTCTTCTGTGCATAATATAACAACCCAGTTACTCCCAAAATCTGAGCTAATCCAATTCAATTTCTTAATTTGAGTAACAATGCACAAGTTTGAATACAATAATACATATACCCAGAAATTAAAAACACCGAAGCAGAAATATAAGGAGATATATAGAGAGTGAGAAGGAGGTTCAAATGACATAAACGTGAAAAATCCAAGTAGAGCAAGTACAATGAGACAAAAAGAACAACACACTCAACAAATTTGATCACTTAAAATGACAATAGTCAAAGAATCCAATTATTAATAGGTCATAAAAAATGCAAGAGTAATGTTTAAAAATTTTGAGAAAAATAGTATGCAAGTTTATTCTATATATGCTATCCGAGACAGAGTCAGAGGTGGCAAAGGTGGAGGCATAGGAGGAGGAATCAGAGGTGGTGCTAGTGGAGGCTATGGAGGTGGCAAAGGTGGAGGAGTTGGAGGTGGACATGGTGGTGGCATATAAGGTGGTGCTGGCGGGGGCCATGGAGGTGGCATTGGTGCTGGTGGAGGCTATGGAGGTGGTAAAGGTGGTGGATTTAGAGGAGTTGGCAGTGGGCATGGTGGCGGTTCTGGAGGAGTTGGTGGTGACTTTTAATTTAAAACTTCCTAAAAGCACAAATGATTTTACGTTGCCATGCAATTAATATGCATACTTTGTCTATGGATGCAACTAGCATGCAACTATGTACTCTAGATTAATTAAATAAATCCACGAGTTGTGATGTTTCAACCATGGAGGTGGGCTAATAATCATATATAATATAGAGGGGTGAGTGAGGAAAAGAATGAGACATAAGTTAGGGATGTTGAACAAAGTTAGGGACTAATTTGATGGATGTTAAATAAAGTCAGGGACTAAATTGATGGATATTGGACCCTGGAGACAAGTCAGATTGCCACATCAACAATGACTTAACGGAATATAACGTTTTGGACTAAACTGATGGACGTTGAACAAAGTCAGGGACTAAATTGTGTATTTCCATAAGTCATGGACTAAAGTGTCCGACTCTGAAAAAGTCAGGGACTAAAGTGATGGTTTACTCAACAATTTTAGATGTATTGATTAATTAGTTGTCATTTGGTCATGAAATTAGGAGTGTGAACATTCCATATTAATTAATCGGATTATTATGTTTTTATTGTTGTTGTTTGAGATTGTGAGAATAATTCTTGAATTTAATTCACACTAAACTAATTAATAATAAGAGATACATGTAATTGACATAAAAAAACGTTCAAAAATAATAGACACGTAATATCAATTATTAAAAAATAATAATTTTCTATTACTTCCAACATCTTATCTAATGCATAGAAAATAATCCTCTCTCTAAACCAGTAAAACATGGAATTTAGAAGCAAGTTTGCTTGCTACTGCTAAGAAGAATATACCATGAGTTTTTGCTCATGAGGCTGCTGACAAGTACTAATAATACAGGACGAGTAACATATGAAGTTATGAATCGTGCTTTCTGAAAATGCATTAAGATTTAAGATTCTTTCATGTAACAAATTACCAGGATTTTCACAAGGCTACTTGATTTGTAAGATTCTTTTTCATTTTTTACTTATTGGTTTTAATGGTTGTTTTCCAAAGACAGGCGATTTCTTTTGTTGTCATGTTATGCTTTCAAAAGCCCAATAAATATTTGTAACTCAATGTTTATGGTTTAGGGCTTAACATCATTAGATTTACCATTATCTTTCTGTTTTGATTTTTAGTAATTTGGGTAAAAATAAATATGAAATCATGGGACTGTTACATTGACATAATGGTGGATAATGATAAAATAATGATTAGGAATGACCGTTTTAAAATATTAAAAGAATGTTAAGAATTGTAAGTAAATAATATATTACAAGAAAAGATAAAATGTAGAGGTGTTTCTTAGGTAAAAACAAAATAAAGGCTTCAGTGGGGAAAAACTGAAGATAAACATTATAATTTTTTTAGCTTAAATTATAAAATAATATTACTTATTTATTTATCATACCAAAGAATAAATAAATAAATATAACTTCAATACATAATATAATCATTAAAAAGAGTAAGTTTTTTTTTTAAAATGATCATCAACAAGCAAAAACTGTGTGCAAATTTCATGCGTTATATATAACATGTAATTGAAGTTAATATTGCAATCACAAGAAAGGGGTTGAATTGTGATCTCTTTAAAATTCTGCAACTTCTTATAATATATAATCTGCTCAAATATATTACTTGGCTAATATCAAAAGATTAAGATTAGTAAACAACAGTTAAGTTGTATAAATAGTATGTTGAAATTTTAGTTCCTTCTTTTATGGAACTTCCTTTAAGTATCACTTACTTAGGTATTAGGTAGATTTAAAAATCTTTTATTCAGATGAAATGACAGTTAAAGCATATATAGATCATAAATGGTAAGAGGAGTAGGGAAAAAAGAAATGTGCACACAATTTTTATACTGGTTCACCTCTTAATCTTGAGGCTACGTCCAGTCCCTACTTTCATAGGATTTTCACTATATCAACCTTGATACAATATCTTTTTAGGTGCTCCTGACCATTAGTATTCTTCTGCGACCTCTTCAGGCTCAGTTCAGTATTCTTCTACAGCCTCTGCAGGCTCTACACACACCAGTATTCTTCTGCAGGCTCTCTCAACTGACTTCTTTTACAGCTTCAACAGAATTTCTGCAACTAGTAGGACACACCCTACTCTTGCAGTCCTAGCTTATCATTCCCTTAAGAAGAACTAACTCTTTGTGTTGTTCTTGAGAGTTATAGAAGAATGAAATTACAAGGAATCAAGGCTCTAGATTTACAACAGATTAAGCACGACAAATATAAATGAACCTACACACACTATTCCTCACTTTCCTAACTATTGGAACTCAAAACTAAGTGATATACAGAAAGTGGAAATGTTGCAGAAGGTATAAATGGTAATTTTCGATGAACAAATATGCTTCTTCTGGTATGTGTATGTGTGTGTGTGTGTCTGAAATGGAAGGGAGATCTCCTTTTTTATAGCCAAGTTTGCTTAAAAATAGTCGTTGGAATGCCTTGGAGAGGAAGATAAAACTCCAGCTGGTCAACAGTCAGTTGTTACTGTCATGTGCAACTTTTTCTCTTTCTTTAGTTTAATTGGTCATATCTTCTAGAGAACACATTTTCTGGATTTTGTTTCTTCTTAATCAGAATTCTTATTTTGTGATGATTCTTCTTTTCATTTGCAGATTGATTTCTACAAGAATACTGAGTATATATGTAATTTTAACATATGATGAAGCAGATTCAGTATGTTCATATTTGTAGAGGGTCAAGTCAGCTTCATTTCTTCTGCAAACTTGTTGTCATAGATCTTTTCTTCTGGAGTTTGGTTATGTTGACAGCAGCTTCACATTATTCTTCTTGACAGTACTCTTATTTTCTTTCATGTTGAGAGGAGATATATTTTCTTCTGAATATGAGTTAGAAGGTAAAATTTAGAAACTTAAACTTTGCTATCCATAATGCTTCTTCTAAAGGTTTCCTAACAAAATATATCTTCTAAAGTCTTGATAGCAATTTCCCATTAATTTTCTCAACAACTTTCTTGCTTTCTTCTATGATTGATACCCATTTTATATTCTTCTTTGAATTGAAGCAGTATCCTTATATATGAAGGTTGTTTCTTCTAGATAAGCTTAGTTGATATTGTTTCTTCTGAAGACATTTTGCTTCTTCTGAATAGTCTTTAGTGTTTTTCTTGTTTCTTCTTAAGACAATCTCAATTGAAAACATTAGTACAGATGTTCAGAATTATATTAAGTGTATTTTGATAGTTTGCCGTTATAAAAGCATCTTAAGAACTGGTCAAACCAGTTCATTAACCCCTAAAACTAGCGCTCTTCAGAATCGGTCGAACCGGTGAAAACTGGTCAAAAAACCAATACCACAAAACCGATTGAACCGGTTCTTTTCCAATATTTTCAAAATATTTTATTTCTTTATTTTTTTAAACTATTTATTTCATCTAAAATATTTTAAAATAAATAAAGACATGTGTTTAAGTATTACACATAAATATCTATTATTTTACTAATTATTATTAATTTTCTTGTCTTGTAAAACTTATAATAAAGTTATTTATACTAATTTACAACTTTATATATCTTAATTTTTTTTATAATTTTATATTATTTTATTATTTAAAAATTTATATAATATTTAAAATATATATTTAATTTTCACTGGTTCGATCACGGTTCAACCATTGGATCGTGAACTAGTGACTTCACCGATTCAAGACCTGGGCCTAACGTAACCCAAAAACTAGCTTTTGGGGTTGAGCAGACCTAAGTCCAAAATCTAATATAGTATCAGATCCTATCTTACATGATCTGTTGTCATTGGACCACAACTCGAATAGATAATAGATGTACACGCTCCAAATGTACAGTCCCGAACGTGAAATAGTGTGTTGGTGTTGTCTATTGTACTTTAACGGCTAGGTCCTGTACCGATACCAGATAGTTGTTTCACCGTTAGATTTAAGCTTTTTTTATTTAACGGATCATATTCTTTACTTGTTACCTGTTGGGAGTTGAGGGGTAAAATGGGTAGAGTGTTTATTTGTATTTTTCAATGTGACTTACTATTTTCTCGAATTTAGTTGCTTGCCCCACGTCTTCACCAACCGTTGCAGGGCATGTCGCAGAAGAAAAGTGAATGTTTAAGGTCAAATTGAACCACAAAACCTGAAATCAATCATGCCTTAAACAATGATTTCCCCTGCAACGCTAATGAAATACACTTTGAAAAATAATTTCGCCTGCAATGTTGTGAATCAAAATTGCAACGATGAAGCTCCATGAATGGCTTCCACCACATTATTTCCCTCTCTCATTGTGACATCCTTCTACCCCAACTACTATTACAGTCATTAAGTTGAAATATAGGGAAAAGTTATGGTCCTCATTGGGTAAAAAGGCTAACATTTCTCACTTTAAAACGTCATTTGATTCGAAGTCAACTCAATTTAAATAAAAGATAAAATCAATGCTTTTCAAAAACTAAAATATTAAATATCAGCATCATAAAAATATGTCTTGGCCATGTAAGGCCCTTAGAAATAATTTTCCAAATCTTTGCAAAACAAAATAAAAACACAATATCCTAGACTCTAAGGCTGTGTTTGGATGAGCGTCTGGCTTGCTTGAACGTGCGTATGGCCATGTTGAACGTGAGTTGAAATTTTCAAGCTTTGTTTGGATTAGCATTGTTCACGCACGTTTGGATGAAAACGTGAGTACATGGAGATGCAACAATTTATAGCTTCTGCATTAGAAGTTACGTGAGTATGAAGGGCACTTTTTTCATTTCTCGTTTATACCCTCCAGCTGTAAGGATGAGCATTCAGCACCGCACCTGGTTTACAGTTGTAATATGCATGATGCACCCTTGGAGATCTTGACACTGTTTTGTTGGAGCACCTTGTAGCTTATGACAACAAGGTAGCTAGTGTGTACTATGGGTATCAGTCAATTCCAATTTCGAACTCATTATTGGTTATGCAATATAGCTTGCTGTCATGAGCACCGCCACCCACCGTAGGTGATGAAGCAGTTGCGCTATACAAATAGAATGCTAGTTGACAAATTGCCATTTTCCCCTCCTTGTTTGTGTCATTATTGGCTAGGTAGTGTTGGTGGCTGATGAGTCTCTCAACTTTTAAGTCTCAGGCGTTTCGATAAAACCATGTGGTCAAATGGGTTTGAATATGAAGGTGGTAAATTGTGGTGATAATACTTGTACAACCATGGAGTTGGTCATAGATCCACCAAAGTCTATGAATTCTCTAGCACATGAAAGAATTTAAAAAATTGAAAATGAGCCAACACTCACAAAGCAAATAAAAGGTTTAAGTAGAAGCAAATAAAAGGTGCAGCAATATATATAAGTGGAAGCAAATAAAAAGGTCTTAAGTAATGTAAAATATCTTTAAGCAAATAAAAGGGGTAAATTTTTTTAATATTAAAATCAATTATATACTTTATTTTAATAAAATGGAAATTTATATAACAAACAAAGAAATGTCCTTTTTAGTAATTATATATGTAAACGTGATTTATAAAATATCATCCAAACAACATTCACTTTCTTAAACTTACGTTTATAACAAATTATCCAAACAAAAAGTCACGTTTATACAAACTCAAGTTCCCTTCAAATCACGTTCAATAAATCACGTTCATCTAAACTCAAGTTTGCAAACGTCAATCCAAACACACACTAAGTCTCGATGTCACATATATCAGAGTGAGACCCCTTCCTTTCAATACTCGACACATTGAGTGCCATTTTCATCACCTATAAAATAACCACAGAGAGTACGGTGAGGAAAAGAACACATACTCATACATGCAATGCCGAAGGCTACCTTGTCCCCACCCAACACATAATCATCATCAATAATCTCATCACATAATCATCACCAATAATATCATCACATAATCATCATCAATATTCTCATCACATAATCATCATCAATAATCTCATCACATAATCATTATCATTAATCTCATTCCACACTCTTTACACTTTACACATAATTTCTCATAAATATAAATTCACATTCTACACAATCATAAAATAACATGTATGTTCACTCTATGCTCATTCACAAAAACTCTTCCTAAGGATCATGACTTGGAACTCCGCACAATGGGCGCACCTCATCAATCCTCTTAGTTGTTACCAATGATGGCCCTATCGTTAACGTCCACTTGACCGATAGGTTGCACAGTTATACAACCCCTTGGGCCCGTGCAAAGACATTCGCCCCCTGTCATCATCACCCACCTCTATTTGGCTAGATGACTAGCATAAAAAACAACACTCCCCCTTGGAGTCATGCATCGAATGCTTGCACCCCCTCGATGGGCCCGTGCAAGACACCGGCCCTCTGTCATCGTCCCCCACCCCTTATAGGTTAGATGACTCGCATGGTAAAAAAAAGAAATGCATCGAATGTCTCCCATCATGGTTGTCACCCAACTCGTCGTCCCCCCTTGGGACTTGGGCATGTTCTAGCCATGTCTGGCTTATGCATCACATACATCTCATATCTCAATGTTATGCTCAATGCAATCATCATCATACATCATATCTCTCACACAATCACTGTGCTCAATGCATAATCATCAATTCACATATATCTCATACAATCTCTATGCTCAATACATCATCATCAATTCACATATATCTCAAACAATCTCTATTATTATAATCACACCACATCACATAACAATTATTATAAACATAGGATATCACATAAGATATTTACATCATAATACTCATATCACAATTAATACACTCTATGCATCCAATTTAATTTCATCAATAAAAACCCCAAATATACAGCTACAGTGCGAACTAAATATCTCCCAAGCCTGACTTCGTATTAACCATCCAACCGTTCAGAATGAAGAACCAGATATTCCGAACCAGCTGTCAAAATTTCAGTCTGATCCAACGGTGAAAAAATCTGCAGTTGCCGTTTTACAGTCGCAGCTCTTTGTAAAAACGGGAATGACTTTTCTCTACCTCTTCTTCAATCCGTACTCAAATTCTCAAGTTCCTAATTCAATTAAACTCGTTTTTACCGATTAATTTCACTAAAAACATCAATCTTTACTACCATTTATCACATCTATTCAATTATGGTTCCTCATCGCTAAACCCTTATTTAACCCTTTTTTCGCTATTCTCGCTACCAACACCCAATTCATCAAGGTCATCACGTGCATACATCAAATCAAACACATTCCAAGCACTCAACACATAATTCACAGATAAGTTCTCAATTTTAGAATTCTTAGAGGGTCTTATGGTTGCCCTCACTACCCAAGCACTCCCACATACACATACAAGCAACACTCTTAACCCCCGTACCTTAAAGTTGACGATCGAGAAACGAATGGCATCACTCCCTTGATGATCTACTCTGCTACATCTTCCCCTTGTGAAGTTGCTTCTCTCCTCCTAGGGTTTGGTTATCTGAAGTTTGAAAACTAATGGGGTGGAATAGATAACCCTCCCCCTATTTAAATATATAACTGAGTTCGGCCTACTCCAACTCACTCGTTACCCTTTTTAATTAAATAATACCTTTTTCTGAAATATAATAATATAATAATATTATTATTTCTACATAAATCTTATTTTATTTTATTTATTCATTTATTTTAGAAATTAATAGGATGTTACGGAATCCTTATCTATCTACATTCAAATTTAAATTCAAATCTTATAATTAAACCTTATCCTAAATTTGTATTGGTTCTTATCTTTAATCCTTGTGATCTCATTACTCCTATTTTAAAATCTGATCCTAATTTAAAATACTAAACCATATCTCTCTCATAAGATTGTCCTTATTAATCTTGATATATTATTATACTAATATAATAATTATTGTATTTATAACAATTAATTTAATTACAATCTATGATTTATCTCTTAATAATTTTATTATTATATTCAATATCAACATATTTGATTAAGATTGTAATATTATATTATTATTATCTCATAAATACAATTATATTAATATTTACTATTATTATTATAAAACTTCTATTTTTAAAACTAACGTCATCGAAATATAATTATACGTATTTAAATTATAATTCTAAATTTTTAAATTTAGGATGTTACACTCATCTTCCTTTTATTTCCTCTCTCGTTTGCATCCCTTCCTTCGCCATCCTCAACAGTGACACCACCGAGATCATCTCCACCTCCGGCTTTGAAGCCATGGCCCTCAACCTCGAGTTGGCCTCATAGACCCTCACCCCGCTGTCGTCGCCCCCACTGATTTCGCCTTCAAGTAGATCCATCAACTCCCCTTCTCTTTCCTCCCCACGCTTTCTCTCTCCACAACCTTAGCTCCCTCCCTTCCAGCACCAACATCCCCACCCTTCTCCATGCATGGGTGGATGCTGGTGGTTCGCATGTTTCCTAAGGAAGACAGTCCAGGAGGCTGGTTCGCGGCGGTGAGCGTTCTTGGGCGAAACTGCGCTTAGACCTGGTCCTTGAGGATTTGGCGCGTGTCTCCGACAATGAGACAAGCTTCTCGGGCAATGCAAGAGTCGTGGTTGAA
This sequence comes from Sesbania bispinosa, assembly GCA_026901365.1. Lineage (NCBI taxonomy): Eukaryota > Viridiplantae > Streptophyta > Magnoliopsida > Fabales > Fabaceae > Sesbania > Sesbania bispinosa. The sequence continues at coordinate 2,794,988 of QLOH01000022.1, read as the reverse complement.
CCAAGGAGGGATGAGCCATGGTGGAAATTGCATGATCTAAGGTTGAACGAAGGTGCAATGATGGACCCTTTTATTTGTGAATGATAGATGAGCACTCTGGTTGTTCTCATCTCCAATGGATACTTTTTTGAACTCATAAATTTCAAATTTTAATCTTGAGAATATATTTCGGGTCCAATTTGAAAATGTGTGTTTGTTTTTTTCCCTCCGATCTTGCCACCATGAGTTCCGGCTACCTTCTCCACATACAACCTAAAGTGTTGTAGTTTCCTTGTGGGTTGCTACGGTTCCAAAAGAAAAAAATGTTTACTTTTTGATGCAAAATTCAACCTTTTGGCTTTTGGGATCAATTTATGATTCTGGGTCTTATCCTAATTTCTGATTTCCCTTTTTTGTTTAGGATTTGTGAAATATTTGAATTAAGTAAGCGTAGATGCATGTGATTTGGGATCAACCTCATGCTCTTTTCAATTGTCCAACAATAAAGCTTAGATGCGTGCGATTATCATTATATTGTGGATCACCTTCCTTGAAATAAAAAATTTATCATGATCGAAAAATAAATTCTCTTCATATTGATAATCTGGAAATGGGAAACAATAGAAACTCAAAGCCTTCTATTACTTACGACTTTTTTGTAATTTCATCAATTTCAAGTCTCTTTTGTAATATTTATTTTTAGAAGTTCCCGGTTGGTGTTACAGCCTACCACAAGTCAAAATTGTCATGTACGGTACATGACCCACAAGGTTATTGTATGATAGCAGCCACCGAGTGTGTTAGAATTTCACGTTGCCGAAAGATAACTCCAACAGTATATAAAGTATGGTGAAGACTAAGGTGAAGCACCACAGTGGGTGGTTCACACTTAAGGCTATAAAATGACCTGCATTAGAAGGTTACTTTTACCTTTTTTTAAAAAAAATATTTTTTTTGCAAGTTATAACTTTTTGCTAACATGTCCCTCGTTCTATCAATTAGAAAAAATATGCCCCTTCTCACCCAGTTAGTCATGAACCCAGTAAAGCTTTGTCACCACTCACCACCATATCTTTCATGAACCACTACTAGCCCACATCAAAAGAGAGAGATAAGAGACAGAAAGAAAACCCCAAAATCGCACCCCTACCGACCCTGTCACCGGCAAGCAACACCGCCCGCAGTTGTACATCGCGTCACCTCACCATGGTTGTGTCGGTCCGTTCAGGCCGTCGTGCGCACCACCGGTCCAACACTCAGTCTGTTAACTTGTCATTCTCCTCTGCTACACAGCCCACAAACACTCAACCTTTAAGTTTCCAGATCAATCCCAATTTGTAAGGTTAATACTTCCTAAAAAAAGGTACATCCGATTCCAAATCAAACTCAACATGTAAGCTCGATGCAAAGAAAAAAAACAAAATCTAGAATACATCCAGTTTGATGAACAAGGATGCGTAAACAGGCCGATGCTTATCCAAATAGCAAAGAGAGAGAAAAGATAACTTGGAGAAGAAAAGTAATCAAAAGCAAGCCGAAAATGTTTTTTTCATATATACTCCTTCCTTCTTAGCTAGTTGCTAATTTGTACCATTGCTACCTTCAATTGAATTAAGGAAGAATCCCAGCATTGTCATTTCTCATTCCAAAAGGGAAATGCCATGTCCAGATGGATACTTACTAGTTTATTAGCCGAGATAGAAGTAAAAATAAATAACATGCAAAAGCTATAAATCTCACCAATTCTTGAACCGACATTGCGAGTCGGACCATCTTAAATTTTCTTACTTGAAAAAACCCCACACTCCTCAACCGACTTCATCAACAACTTCCTCACTGCCGCATCTTGTGGGGAAAGAGCCGACTCAGTGACCTTATAGTCGGATGACTTCCTATCGTAGTGCCTATCACTCCAATAAATAGGAAATCTTGGAGTGTTAGGAATATGCACTAGAGACTTATATGTTTATGAACATCCATCACTTCTATCATGTTATTTTATAAAGGCAACTTATTCTTTTAGAATATAATTAATGTCCTTAGAATAGTAAGCTCAAATTTCATAAGAAATCAAGTAGATGACTTGATCGTGAGATCTTATGAAGAATTATTCTTAAATAGTCCCTAGTCAAGTATCATCTTAGGACAAAGATGCATTTAGACTAGTATGTGAGTTCATTGATGATCGTATCTCACGGATCATGGATATGAGATATCATGTGCTCACATAGGTACACATTAAGAGTAATGGTGTACTGGACCGACCCACCTTAAGAACGTTGCATGGATTGTTACATATGTAACATCCCAAATTTTATTAAATAAAATAAAATTAATAAAATAAGAGAAGTAAATAAATAATAATATTAGTAAGATTAGTATATTTTATGAATAAGGTTATTTAATAAATAATAAGAATAATAAATAGAATAAGTGGGTTGAGAGTGGGCCTAGCCCAATTAAGTATTTATTTAAGGAGGGGTTCTCAGTTCACCCTAATCCTTATTCGTATAATCGTCAGAGAGCGAAACGCCAAGGAGGGGAGAAACCAAGTCTCAAGAGGAGGTTGTTGAGGAGTAATCATTGAGAATCAAGAATTGTTACGATTCGATCTTCACTTCAAGGTACGGTGGCGGAGAGGGTGCTACTTGTATGTGCATGTGGGGGGTGCTTGGGTAGTGGTTTAAGACTTTAAATTCATATTGATATATGTTTATATTGAGTATGGATGGTGAAAATTGTTGATTGATGAATGATTTGATGAATCTTGATGAGTTCTTGAATGAAATTGAAGAGGATAGCGAAAATAGCGAAAGGGGTAAATAAGGGTTTGATGATTTGGGGTTTGATTGAATAACTGTATAATCGTGTTTAAGATTGATTACTTCGTTGATTTTGTTTGATAAAAACGTGTTGGATCGAAGTATAAACGATGAGGATTGAGTAGGGATTGAAGAAGGGGAGAAAAGGGGGCAAAAACGCGGTGTTGTCGCGTTTTACGTAACTTGCGCTGCAACTTGTGCTACAGCGCAAGTTGAAGTGTGAACTCTCTGGAATCTGCGCTGCAGGTTGGGGCGCAGCTCGCAGATTCTGTTTTGACAGCTTTCTTGCCTGAGCAAGAATATGTCGGTTAAGGGTGCAAACGGGCTCGTAACCCTATCATATAGCATATCAAACCGAAGCCCCGGATCTTAACTCTCTAATAAAAGTGGAATCATATTAATTGGACACCTATAACTGTAGATAATTCCAAATTAGTGCACTAAGGTCATTGAGCTTAAAACTTGAAGACTCCAAAATTGAGGAAACGCCTCGAGTAATCGATTACAGCTGTGTGGTAATCGATTACCGGGTCAAATTGTGTATGAGAGTGTTGTTTATGTGATGATTGTGACCCTTTTGTTTATTGATGTTGTTTATAAAAATTATTTGTGAAATTAAGAGATTTAAGTGGATGTTTATAGAGCATTGATTGTGGTGTGAGTATGATGATATGAATATCTCCTTGATGATAGATGTTTATATTATTAGGATGTATGATGATGATGTATTGATGTATTGAGTTCATGATGATGATGTATTGATGTATTGAGTTTATGATGATGATAATTATGATGATTGGTGATATTTATGATGTTGATGATTGGTGATATTTATGATGATGATAATTATGATGATTGGTGATATTTATGATGATGATGATTGGTGATATTTATGATGATTGGTGATGATGGTGTTGATGTTGTACCTGAGGCTAACTCAGGGAGGTGAATGGTGTACCTGAGTCTAACTCAGGGAGGTGACGATGATGATGATATAACTGATGTTATGATGTTTATGATGACTTGAGCATAGATGATGTTGTATTTGAGATACACAAGCCCAGTGAGGGGTGGGGTGTAGCTCAGGGAGGTGATTGTACCTGAGTATAACTCAGGGAGGTGATTGTACTTGAGATACACAAGCCCAGTGAGGGGTGGGGTGTAGCTCAGGGAGGTGATTGTACCTGAGTATAACTCAGGGAGGTGATTGTACTTGAGATACACAAGCCCAGCGAGGGGTGGGGTGTAGCTCAGGGAGGTGATTGTACCTGAGTATAACTTGGGGAGGTGATTGTACTTGAGATACACAAGCCCAAAGAGGGGTGAGGTGTAGCTCAGGGAGGTGAATGTTGTACCTGAGTTTAACTCGAGGAGGTGATTATGGTACCTAAGTGTAACTCAGGGAGGTGAGTATTGATTATGTTATTGAGGTTGGTACCTGAGTGTAACTCAGGGAGGTGAGTAATGATTATGTTATTGAGGTTGTACCTGAGTGTAACTCGGGGAGGTGAATATTAATTATGTTATTGATTATGGTACCTGAGTGTAACTCAGGGAGGTGGGTATTGATTATGATATTGATAATGGTACCTGAGTGTAACTCAGGGAGGTGAATATTGATTATGTTATTGAGGTTGGTACCTGAGTGTAACTCGGGGAGGTGAATATTGATTATGTTGTTGAGTATGGTACCTGAGTATAACTCAGGGGGGTGAGTAATGATTATGATAATGGTGATGATTGTACCTGAGTATAACTCAGGGAGGTGAATGATGATTATGATGATATTAATGGTGATGATGAGTATGATGATAATGATGTTAACGATGATTTGGTGATTAACGACGATGATGATGATAATGATGTGAATAATGATTTTGGTGATTAATGATGATTATGATGATTTTGATGATTAATGACGATTATGATGATTGTGGTGACATTGATGATATTGTTGGTGCATATGATGATGGATATAGATGTGTTATACTTGATGATGAAACTGAGTTAAATAATGATGTTAGGAATATTAATGATGAATGAGTATTATGTGTATGTGATTCCTTTGGTAAATGACGATATGAGATTTATATGATGATATAGATGGATAGTTATATGCTGATTTATAGATGATTATTATCTGATGAATTATTGATGTTTGGGTATGTGGTATGATGAATGATGATGTTGTTTATATGTGGGTGAGGATAGGGTAGTCTCCTATGTGTATATATGAGTAGTATTCTTTTCCTCACCGTTACACTGTGGATATTTTACAGGTGATTATGAAGACACAACTGGTGTCGAGTCTTGAGTAAAGGGAGTATTGCTCTTGTACATGTGACATCAGGGCATATCATTGGGGTCCTTTTCTTCATGTTTCTAATTAGGAAGGTTTTTGTAATCTGTTTTAGATGCCTTGTACGACAAGTAGAATGTTTTGTTATTTTTATTTTGGAGATTCCGCTGCTTGAGTATTTTGAGTACATTGAGTTCTATTTTTATTTTAATTAAGTTGTTCTTTTGAAACAATGAAGTTTTTAATGAAGAGTCGTGTGAACCTTTTTACCCATGTGGGACGTTACCTTTCATATATTTCGATTTATTTAATGAATAAGAGTTTGGGGTAGAAGGGTGTCACAACATAAGTGTCATGAACGTTTCTTAAATTGATAAATGTTATATGAAGTCCTTCGACCAGAAATCACTACGATTCCTACATAAGGAATTATAAGTTTTAATTATCATCAAACGTTACCTGTAACAGGGTAATCATAAAGTTGGTTTTTGGACATATAATAGACTATGTGATGGAATGTGAGTGCCCTAGATGGGATTTGTCCCTCCTATGTAACAGGAGTTATATCTGTAGGCCTCTTGATAAAGTTAGACTGCAAAATGCATGGCCATGCTCAGGAGGATAAACATGAGGTGTTTATTTTCTGTACAATCTACTTGGGGATCAAGAAAATATAAATTGAACTATACAAGGTTGACACAATCCATGCCCTTGTGTTCAATTAGATATTTGGACAAAAGGACAAATCATATAAATTATCATAAAATAGGATTTGTCAAAGTTGTTGATATTCTCAATATTTGGATAGTGATGTATTGCTAGATGCCGCTCACTATTTATGATATTAAATATAAAAGAGTTTTATTTTAATATCATAACCAAATATTAAAAGCCAATTGGGTCACACACATACAACAAGCCACTAGGAAAGGATAATAATTCTAATTTAATTAGAATTATAACCTAATGGGTCAGGCCCATATGTGTTATGGATAAGTGAGTGAGGGGTAAAACCCTATCCACCACTCTATAAATAGAGCATGAGATGCCTTCCCCCATACACATGAAAATAAGAGTAGTCACTCTTACTCTCTAAAACACTTCTAGCAAAGTTGAAGAGGGTTTCCTAGTTCGGCTGTTGGCGTGGATACCAATAGAGACGCGACTGCTCTTGCCTCGTTTATAATCCTAATAAGGTACGACCTTTCGTTTTAATACCTTTTATGCCTTGATTCGTGTTTTCGCATAACGATCACAACAAGGGAGGGAATCCATTTATTTCCGCTGCACCCTGACCACATGCTTGATTCCCTTCAGGAAGAACTCTTGTTTAAAGGTAATGTTCCCCCTCTTGGCCGACTCAGCATAAGGCGTTATCAACTTGCGATCCTTATGCCCCCTCAATGAAATCCAACTCTTTAGAGTCTCGGTCTTCTTACCCTTAAGATACTTCCTCAACACTTGAAAAAAATGAAAAAATAACTTTACAGAAGGGGTGAAGCCGAACTCGGTCACTATCAACTCAAAACACCTAATGAAGGCCCATGAGTTGGGGTGCAGTTGTGAGGGTGCACGCCTCAAATACATGAGCACCCTCTCTTAAAAAAACGGTGAAAGGAAGTCTCAATTTCACCTTAGAATGAAAGAAGTCATATGTATACAAGAATGGAGTGGAATTACCACATTGTACTTTTCCTTCACCTCAGTCGAGCCAAATACCTCCAGATCAAACAGACGCTCCTGACTATGCTCCGGACAGCCGGGTCTATAGAGAGAACACGTAACAAGGACCTCTGGATCCACCCACCTATACCTATCCGCCCACACAGGCATAAAGTAATCTGCATCACGAGCCTCAGCCATTTCAACACCTGCAGAGGCCGTATAACAACTACCCTCATCAGAACCGAGACGACTAGCACTCGAATCGGACCAATCAAAAATACTATCATATGAATCCGACTCGGACTTCATCAAAGACCTATCCATCTCGGCCCGAACAACCCCCCCAGAGGTCATATTCCTTCGTCTCAACACCTCGGCTACCTCGGGACTAAAACCTTCATTATCCCCACAAGATGACCGACTCCGAGACACCCACGACTCAGTTTTCCCAGGCAAAACCTCCAAAGACTCACTATCACTCATTTGCACAAAATGAAGAAAGAAAAGGAAGAGAAATACCTGTTAGTCGGATTCTGAATACGAGTCGCTGAGTAAAAGTCGGTTCTGGATTCTGAGATTAATTTCACAAATGGAGAAACTGAGAGAAGATTCAGAGCGACGTGACGAAATGCTCACCATCACCATCTATTTATAGGACCGAAAAGGCCCATAACCCTCTGCGGCCCAAGAAGTCGAACCATTGCAACCCTATACGAAAGAGACACCTCACAGGGGAGATGAAGCGTCACAAGAAACTGAAACGTTTCAGAAACGTTCGGGAACAATGAAACGTCACAATGGTATATCAGTTAGAAACCCGTCTCAGATTACCGCAAATGAGACTTGTCTCGAACTTATACATACAATGGTAGACTCGTCACGAACCATCGTATCAACAAAGGAATGACTAAAACGCACCTCGTCTCGAATGGAAACTCCCAAGTAAGTTATAAACTCCAAAGTTGTCCTGAATGAGCGAAGTCGTCCCGGATATAACATCGAAAGATACTTGAGCTCAAAGACAACTTCGTCAAAGTCGACCAGAGCTGGGGGGCTTCTGTTACGGTCTAAACCTAAGGGCCAATAACCTAGATGGCCCATGCGCAATATAATTATCATATCCATAATTATATCATATATAATTATGGTATCCTCAAACATATGATATATAATTATAATATCCATAATTATATGACAGTATCTGCCTAACTTACTCCATTTATATCTGCATCCACTTAACATATTTATACAGGGAAAACCCCTATAAATAGAGAACATTTACAGATCATAAGGTACGCAATCTTACTCAATCAATCACTTTGACTGTTTTACATATTTGACTTGGGCATCGGAGTCCCTTTGCAGGTACACCCCCCAGGTTCAACTCGGATACAAACTCCAGCAACCCAGATCCAGATCTGAGTTCGTCCCTGCAGACTCAGGCCCAGGTTCGAGTTCTATCCCAGAACAACAAATAAATTGGTTCACAAATGAATTGGTACTTTTAATTTATTTAAGTAAATATAACCTAATTAAATTCATTTAATAATTGTAAAATTACAACAATTGATAATTTAAGTATGGTATACATGACTTAATTAATGAGAAGAAGAACACATATTGAGGTTTTTTTTGTGCACAACCATATGTATCCTTCACATGAGCCAATTAGTTGGAGAGCCTCACATTAACTAGTGATAAGACCAAGTTAAAGTATATAAGTCTACCTTGGGCAGTCCTCACCCTATAAGCTAGCTTTTGAGGTTGAGTTAGGCCAAGGTCCAAAATCTAATATGGTATTAGAGCCTATCCTAGATCCGTTGTTATTGGGCCCGCACCCGTAAATGTATGTCCACGCTTCATATGTCCAGCCCTGACCGTGAGGGGCTGTGTTGGAGAGCCTCACATTGACTAGTGATAAGGCCAAGTTAAAGTATATAAGTCTGTATTGGGCAGTCCTCACCCTATAAACTAGCTTTTGGGGTTGAGTTAGGCCCAGGTCCAAAATCTAAGATCAGATAGGACCTCTATGGGCGGCAAAAATCTCTATATGGATAAAGCTCTCTCTTCGAGTATTTAACCGTCCCTTACCGGCTGATCAATGTACTATGCTAGGTAGTAGAATATATAATAAGGTGATCTCACTTTTGTTTTTGGTAAATTTAAATTTAGGGTGAGGGGATGGTGTCCCAGTCCAAGGGAGGGAATGCCTTCGGGCTCAAAAGAGCACTTACAGAGGTACTTACATTTTACCTCACCCCAAGAGGAGGAGTGGGGGTTCGAACCTGCGACCTGTCAGATACGAGACTACTCGACCAACCCCTTGGGGTTAAGGTGATTTTGTTGAAGATTAATCTAGAAAAATCTATAAATAATGGTTCATGTAAAATATCTTGTAAAAGAATAGTCTAGCAACTAGCTTAAGAAAATTCTAGACTCTAGTAGATAAAGAAATATCTAGATAGAACTATTTAAGCTAGTGGTGGTGGAAATTAAGAAATTTCTAGTAACTTAGTTAATGTGTAGAAGTGTGTAGAAAGCTCATCACCACCTATATAAAAGCATGAGTATCAAACCATGTAGCAAGCCAAAAAAAGAGAAAGTAACAAGTGCATACTTCATTAACAAATTCTCTCCCTCTTTGCTTTTGCTCTATCATTACTAACCTTGCCTACTTACTTTCCACATCCAATTAATCATAACCTATCAGTGGTATCAGAGCCAGGTTGATCCTGATGGCCTCTTCTACATCATCTAGCCCACCAACCTTCAATTATACTCAAGCTTTAATTCCCATATTCAATGGGGAAGCATATGATTTTTGGAGTATTCAAATGAGAACTTTATTCATCTCACAAGACTTGTGGGATGTTGTAGAGAATGGCTACCAAGTTCCAAGCCAAGAAGAATTGGCTTCGTGGACACAGGCAAAGCAAAAGGAGTATAAGCAAACTAAACAACATGATGCAAAGGCCCTGCTATTCACCCAACAAGGCGTTAGCAGAGAGATTTTTCCAAGAATCATGCAAGCAAAGAATGCAAAGGAGGCGTGGGAGACTCTAAAAAATGAGTTTAAAGGCACCGACAAGGTATTTTCTATCAAACTCCAATCTTTATGGAAGGATTTTGATACATTATCAATGTGAGAAGACGAAAAAATACAATCTTTCTTCTCTCGTGTCTCTAATATATTCAATCAAATTAGACGCTATGGGGACACGATAGAAGACAAGAAAATTATATTAAAAATATTAAGAAGCCTTACAGTAAAATATGATCATATTGTGGCTGCTATAGAAGAATCAAAGGATTTATCTCAACTTACTCTAGTAGAACTAATGGGCTCCCTAGAAGCTCATGAATCTAGATTGAGAAGATTTGAGCAGCCATTAGAGCAAGCATTTTCAATCAAAAATTAATATCTCTAAAAATAATGGAGAAAATAAAAATAACCACGGCAGAAATCCTCAAAACAAAGGACGATCATTTACTAACCGTGGTAGGGGAGAGGAAAGCAATGGAGCAATGACACTTTGAGCTCCTATTGCAAATTGTGCAAGAAAAATAATCATGATACAAATGATTGTTGGTATAAATGCAAAAAATGCAAAAGGCATATTCATTTTGAAAAAGATTGTTTCTAACGACAAAAAGAAGAAGCAAACTTTCTAGAAAATAATGAATCCCTTGATCATACAGTATTTTCTGCTTTATCTTCCCAAGAATCAAGGGGTGTATGGTATGTTGGTAATGGTTGTTCGAACCACATGGCAAAAAATAAAAATTGCTTTGTACAACTTGATGAAACGGTAAAATCTCAAGTTACACTTGGTGATGGAAATATCCAAAAAGTTGAAGGAAAAGGAACTGTTGCCATTAAGACTCAAGACGGCAACCAAAAATATATACATGATGTTTTTTATGTTCCAGGCCTTACTCAAAATCTTCTAAGTGTTGGTCAATTGGTCAATAAAAATTATAAAGTTACTTTTGATGATAACAAATGCAACATTATTGATAAGAGGAGAGGCAAAATCATAACTTCCATCACAATGGTGTCCAATAAAGTTTTTCCTCTAGTAATGTCACTTGGGCAAAAATGTGCATTAAATTGCGAAAAAATGGAAGAATCCACATTGTGGCACTTGAGGTATGGGCATCTTAACTTTAATGACCTGAAATTGTTAGATCAAAAAAGTATGGTGCTTGGGCTTCCTTTCATTTCAGCTAACAATAAAATTTATGAAGGCTGCATTTATGGAAAGATGCACAGATTGGCATTTCCAAAACAATCTTGGAGAGCCAAAGTGCCACCTCAGCTAGTGCATGCTGATACCTGGGGTTCATCGAGAACCCCTAGTGCTGGAGGGAGGAGATACTTTCTTCTCTTCATTAATGACTACACCTAAATGATGTGGGTGTACTTCATCCAGCAAAAATCTGACGCATTCGCTTGCTTCAAGGAGTTTAAGGCCCTAGTAGAAAAGCAAAGCGGGCATTATCTCAAAATTTTGAGAACAGACCGTGGGGGAGAATTCAATGACTACAGGTTCATCAATTTCTGCAAAGAACATGGCATTAAGAAGGAGCTCACTGTTCGACGCACACCGCAGCAAAATGGTGTCACCGAAAGGAAAAACAGAACTATAGTTGAGATGGCTCGATCAATGCTACAAAGCAAGAAATTTCCAAAGAATCTTTGGGCGGAAGAAGTTGGCACAACAGTATATATTCTCAACCGTTCTCCCACTAAAGCAATCATAAATATGACTCCCTATGAAGCATGGTTCAATAGAAAACCGACAGTTAATCATCTCAGAGTCTTTGGATGTGTTGCTTATTCGCACATTCCAAAGGAGAACCGAGACAAGCTGGATGGAAAAGGAGAAAAATGCATCTTTGTCGGCTACAGCGACCCGTCCAAAGGTTACCGATTATCGAAGCCAAATACAAAACAACTGATCATTTCAAGAGATGTCATCTTTGATGAAGGAGCAAGTAGGCAATGGAGCAGTGAATGTTAGGAATATGCACTAGAGACTTATATATTTGTGAACATCCATCACTTGTATCATATTATTTTATAAAGGCAAACTTATTCTTTTAGAATATAATTATTGTCCTTAGAATAGTAAGCTTAAACTTCATAAGGAATAAAGTAGATGACTTGATCGTGAGAGCTTATGAAGAACTATTCTTAAATAGTCCCTAGTAAATTATCATCTTAGGACAAAGATGCATTTAGACTAGTATGTGAGTTCATTGATGATCACATCTCACAGATCATGGATATGAGATATCATGTGCTCACATAGGTACACATTAAGAGTAATGGTGTACTGGACAGACCCACCTTAAGAACGTTGCATGGGTTGTTACATAAGTGTCATTAACGTTTCTTAAATTAATAAATGTCATATGAAGTCCTTCGACCAGAAATCACTACGATTCCTACATAAGGAATTATATGTTTTAATTATCATCAAACGTTACCTGTAACAGGGTAATCATAAAGTTGGTTTTTGGACATATAATAAATTATGTGGTGGAATGTGAGTGCCCTAGATGGGATTTGTCCCTCCTATGTAACAGGAATTATATCTTTAGGCCTCTTGATAAAGTGAGACTGCAAAATGCATGGCCATGCTCAAGAGGATAAATATGAGATATTTATTTTCTGTACAGTCTACTTGGGGATCAAGAAAATATATATTGAACTATACAAGGTTGACACAATCCATGCCCTTGTGTTCAATTAGATATTGGGACAAAGGGACAGAGCATATAAATTATTATAATAAAATAGGATTTATCAAAGTTATTGATAATCTCAATATTTGGATAGTGATGTGTTGCTAGATACCGCTCACTATTTATGATATTAAATATAAAAAGGGTTTTATTTTAATATTATAACCAAATATTAAAATCCTATTGGGTCACACGCATACAACATGCCACTAGGAAAGGATAATAATTCTAATTAAATTAAATTAGAATTATTACATAATGGGCCAGGCCCATAAGTGTGAGGGTTAAGTGAGAGAGGGGGTAAAACCCTAGCCACCACTCTATAAATAGAGCATAAGATGCACTACCCTAGAGACACATGAGCAATCGCTTCTTACTTTCTAAGGCTACTAGCAGAGCTGAGGAGGGTATCCTAGTTTGGCTGTTGGCATGGATACCAATATAGACGTGGCTACACTTGCCTCGTTTATAATCCTAATAAGGTACGACCTTTCGTTTCAATACCTTTTATGCCTTGATTCGTGTTTTCGCAAAACGATTATAACAAGGGAGGGAATCCATTTATTTCCGCTGCACCCTGACCACATGCTTGATTCCCTTCAATTGGTATCAAAGCTTTGGTTTGCGATAAACACGTTTTAGGCTTTTAATCTTGTGAAGATTATGATTTTTTTTTGTTTTTCTGCTAAAAATCGTAGCGCTGATATCTGCGCTTCAACCTGCGCTTGAGCGCAGACTGGAGCGCAGATCTGCGCTTCAGATAGGCTGGAGCGCAGTTTATGAATTTGATTCTGATACTTGCGCTTCACCTGCGCTGTAACGCAGACTGGAGCGCAGCTTACGTATTTTGTTTCCTTATTGATTGTTTTATGTGCGATGTATATATGTTTATATGTTCTAATGTTGGAGGGTCCCATGGAACATGAAAGAGTTCATGTCTTGGGAGTCAAATGGTTCAATTGTTGAAACCTTGTCTTGACTCAAATATTGGCTGCGATAAACATGCCACTTATCAATTTGCTGAGAAGAACGTATTCAAATGATACGAGGGACTCACTCGTTTATCCGTTTGTGAAGTATTCATTTGATGCGAGACACTTATTGATAATTGGTTAAATGTTTATCAAATCTATTTTTTTTGTCTGGGCGCTGCCCCGCACCTCGCAAGGGGCGGCCTCCCCTTGACCCCCACCCGCTGACCGGGCAGCGGGAACCCCGTGCTACACTACGTAGTGTGTTATTTCGTATGCGCGTTATCAAATCTCGCTTAATATATACGTCTTATTGTATCACTCGTTTTACAATCAATTGATGTTGAATTTACATGATGATTGGTTATGGCCTTAGTTATTTTAAATTTAAATACAACCTGCGTGTCATGCCTTACCTCTAAACATTCCTCTTATAATTCTCTTCTCATCTCTATCCCCTCGTATGTTAAACGAGGTTTCTTCTTGTATATAATGTAACCGGAAAGAGCATGGAGTCAAAGGAGCATGTGGAGACATGTGGATGGAGACTTCAAGATTATATGTGATGTAATTTTGTATTGGAATTTTAGGAGGCCATAACCATATCATGTGTGTTTGTATGAGATGCATGCTTGTTTGTTAAATGGTTTAACAAAGGAATAAAATTAAAGCGATCAAATCCCTCGAAGCGAATGTTAAGTTATGTTTTTCATTCCAATGAATAACACTCGTCAAGGCTAGAATGGATTAAATATGGGTCTGCTAAAGCAGGGTACATTTATCTATTTTAGTGAGGGGCGATTATATTTTTGTTAAATGGTTTAACAAAGGAATGGAAAAATAAAGCGATCAAAGCCCTCAATGCTTATTATGCCTTCCAATGAATGACACTCGTCAAGGCTAGAATCGATGAAGAGTGGGTCTGCTAAAGCAGGGTACCTTTATCTATTTTAGTGAGGCGTGATAGGATAAAAGTGATATCCAATTATCAAACCATTGGGCTTTGATTGGGTAAATTCAATAAGATTGAAAAACCTAAAGGCACCTGATGGGTTTCTGGCAAGCGAACCACAAATCCAGCAGTATAATAGTAAGAAGAGTATCGTATCCACAGGGAACGGTTAATTTATGTAGATTGTGATCTATTTATCAAGAGAAAGCATGGTTTAGAGAGTATAGTTGCAGAATTGTAAATAGAAAGTAAATATCAATTGGAATTAGAAAGGAAGAGTTAGAGACACTTTACTTGGATTAGGATTGGACTTCATCTCATCACACCCTTTGTGCATGTAAAAACTATCTATTATTTTAGGTTTACTCTATAATACTGTAGACAAACTTTATTGCTAAGACCCCGAGTTACCAGCGGCCTCACACACTCAAAGATAATCCATGCGGGCTCTCCCAAGCGACAGACTTACCCTCGGCTTATTTTGCTCTTTTTTAGTCAGTTTGTAAACGAACTTAGTTGATAAACGAGGCCAACTCTGTAGACTCACCTTCGCTCAAGTATTGTCACTACCCTTACTCATTAGGATACACCTATGTTCGAATCCTGGATTCACAATCAACTAACCCTTTTGCTATCGATAAACAGGCCTAATCCCGTGAACGCCCTTCGCTAGAATACTGTCACTACCCATCGCTCATTAGTAACGCTCATGTGTCGGTTTTCTGATATCGAGTCCTCTTATTCAATCAGAGAGTGAGTTTCTTTGGAAGCCACTTCTCAACTCTCAGTCCAAATCAAAACTAACCTAGTTAGTTGAGTCTACCATATAACTCCAGACGCAAGCGTGGGAATCAGGGATTAAGTACAGAATAAGACTACCAATATTATAGACAGAGAGCTCAGAAATAATAATATAGAGTTTACATACACTTGGGGATAGAATCAATTACATCCAATCCTAATGGAGAGTTAACTACACGAGGTATCCATACAAACCACCGAAGATGCTGTCACCATCTTCAATCCTTGTGAAGCGCTCCTCCTCTCCTACTCTAAACTTAGCTCTAGTGCATCATCACTGAAATATACACTGATTACAATAATCGTGCACACCTGGATTTGGCACAAGAGGTTCCTAATTATAGACTAAGGAAAGACACAGCAATTTGGGGAGAAATCTATCTAAAAACGACAACATGGAGCAAATCAGTGTGACCTGTGCTCCAGGCTGCGGTACAGCGCAGGATGGGGCGCAACTTCCAGAGAGTCTGTGCTTCACCCTGCGCTATAGCGCAGGTGAAGCGCATGTAGCATCCTGTAGCTCCAACTTTCTCTTTTTAATCTTGATCTCTCCCCGAGACTGGTTTTGGCAGATTTGTCTTTCCTTGTTTCCCTTTTCTTAATGAAATCCTTGCATTTATTGAGCAATCTTTGATTTATTTGGGAAGCTTGTCTGCAGGATCCTTGATTGATTGGCAGTGATCTCCTCATTAATTGTATTATATCTTCTTCAAATCTTCATTAAATGTCTCCAATCAATCTCAAATCTTGCAGATATCTCTCTCATTTAATGTTATCTATCCTTCAAATCAAATCTTTGCAATATCCTACAAAAATTAGCAATATTTCTATCAAAATAGCATCAAATTCAAATCTTAGATTAATAAATACAATTTATCTAATATTTAATAAAAATGGATTAAATTGGGGCAAAATTATCATTTTATCCTTGATAAGTGAAATAAAAAGTGCTCTAATTTATCAACTAATTTTCACTTATCAAAATCCCCCCAACTTAACTTCTTGCTTGTCCTCAAGCAAGAGACCTCTTTGCAATCAAAAATCAATTCTATTCTCAGTGTATTCCTAATAATTTAAAACAAATTCAAGGAACTATCCCTCAACTCTTTCCTAAGTAGCAGTCACTTTCCAAACATAAGAAAAATTCAGGATCAAGGGATGTTACCAATCATCAATCAGAATAGAAATACAAACATCAATTAAACTTTCTCAAAAACAGCAATTAAAGCAGTAAGTGATAAACCAAGGAAATCTCTCATTCTCACGGGTAAGTGTTTCCCTCAATCTTTGTCACCATTGTTGAACAGCTAGAATTGATAGTCGTTTCCAAGATCTGAACCTGGAAGCAGTTAATATGGATCAAAAGGTCTTTATTAGGTTGTAATGAGGCAGGGCTATCAAGAAATTATGGTTTTTCTGGATATTCAAGGAACACTTTGAATAGAGAGCATCTTGTGATTGTGCTTGGGACTTCTCTCAATTCACCTGGTCATTCTTGAATGGTCACCCATTTTCAGCTTGGCCTCATTGTTTGAAGAAATTCTCCCCCCAACTTATTCAATTCCACACTTTTGTGCGGTTTTTTTTAGTAAGAATAACATAGAAACTTTATTTGTGGGGAAGGATCCTTCGTTTGTGATTTCTTGTGCCTTCTCTTGAGTTTCTGTGACCAACCTCTTATCCTATGTTGTTGTGGTGCACCTTGCTCTCTATCCCAAGTGTTAAGGGACAGGTGATGTTCAATGAATATGGTTAGGGTGCATCAAGGAAAATATTCAAGCTCAAATGGGCAATCAATAAATGGAAATATTAAATCAGGGTTGGCTATTTGGCACTGTGCACAATATTAGAATCACAAATATGCCTTTGTCACTTCCATATCTCTTCAAGCAAGTAAAAATTTATAAACTCAAGCAATAACAGTTGACAAGCCGCGGTGAAAAGCTCTCAATTTAAGTGTTTAGGCTCTCATCTCACCGGTTATTGCTAAAATTCCTTGATAAAGCACTTAATAGATTTAATTAACTATTATGATAGGTTCTCTTGAGAAGTATCCTAATCCTAACTGATTATGGAATTAATCACAAAACCCTTTCATCTTTCCTAGAATGGTTAGTTAAACTACTTAATTACAGAGATTTTTGAAAAAATTATCTTGATTCCTAATTCCTAAGGTCCTAAAAATTTTAAAAATTCTAAAAATTTAAGAAAAAATGAAGTACGAAACAAAAATCCTAATTAATTAGAAAAAAATTCTATAAAATAATAGAAAATATAAGAAAAACTAAAAGAAATAAAACACCAATATCAATCTTCATCCTCTGTATCCTGTGAGTTCTTGTCCTACTGCTGCTCCATCCTCCCCTGGGAAAATAGGCCTGTACCCAGTCCACTGCAAGAATATCCGGAACTCTTCAAGCAGCATGTTCGGGTATGGGTCTAGTACTCCTTATTGGTTTGAGGGCAACTGGTCTTTAAACTTTGCAGCAGTCTATGCAATTCATGAAGAACATGAAAGCCATCATTAACCAATTTACATGCATAATTAATATTTTCACAACAAAAGTTCAGTGCACTTGGTAATGACTTCCTAAAAACAATCATACTCATTTGTTTTGCAAGTATTCAAACAATCCATGGAAAGTGAAAGTTCAAGATTTTTGAAAGAAACAGAGCATAACACTTTCAATTTTAATAAATCACTAAACAAAGAGCATTTCAATTCAAGCAAATTTTTCTTCATGTTCCACACAGCCAAAACCACATTCAAGATAGCAATAATCAATAATATTCACAATCCTAAGGTTGCTACCCTAAAGTGCAAATCATAAAAATAGAGTAAATGAAGATTTCAATTGGTAAAAATTAAAAAGAACATAACTGAAAGTTTCAAAATTGATGGAAGTTTGTGAGTGGAAAGAGTGAAAAGAAAGGGGTTAGGAAGTAGAAAAACACAGTACATGAGAAAATAGAGGATTTTTTTAAAAAATTTTGTATCCTACGCTTCACCCTGCGCTACAGTGCAAGTGAAGCGCAGAAAACATAATGCACTTTTACAATTTTCAGTCACGTTTTCTGCTACTTCCTGTTTTTTTTAAAAAAATTTATTTTCCACAAACTTATTCCAATCAATTTTGAAAATTTCCTAAATCCTAAAAAAAATGAAAAATCCTAATTAAGAAAATAAAACGAAACTAAAAACTTTAAAAATCTATGGGTTGCCTCCCAGAAAGCGCTTGTTTAACGTCTGATAGCTCGACGCCTGTTCTCTTAAGGTGGCTGAAACTGAAATATTTTGGTGAGCCTGTGTGCTGCACCCTTCCTTTTTCTGGCCCATAAACCTCCCCATAATCTTTCCTTGGAGCAATCTGTCCTTTTCTTTATTTTCTTGCTCTCATGTGCATGAGTCTTCTTCTCCTGAAGCTTGAATGATTCACAAATGATTTCTCTCAATTTCTTTGCTTCGGGGGGTTCCTTGATATGGAACACACCTGACCACTTGATCTTCAATCTGGCTCTAGGCTCTGAATTTAATTCTAGCTGAACTTTTCTTCTCTTTGCCTTGTCCTGGTCAGTGTGATTGCAGGCCTTTCTTTTGTGAGATCTGGAAGGTTCATCACTTGCACCATGCCTTTCTTGATCTTCCTTTAGAGGACTGGTTGAATAAGGCAAGGTCTTTGTTCTTGAAATCATTTCCCTTCCTTCCTCGGGCTTTGATTCCCCATCTCCCTGTTTACTCTTTTTCTCATTTTCTTGATCATGTACACCCTCATATGTTGTATTCTCTACCTCCCTTTCACAGCCAATCTCTTCTTTAAGCACCATCTTTTCTGTTGCATCCTCCTTTTTCTTCTTCTTCTGCTGCACCTTCTCCTTCTTCAGCTTCTCTTTCTTGTGTTTCTTCAAATTCATCTTCTTTATCAGCCAGATCATCATTGATTTCCTCCCCTGTTAATTTAACAATTATGGTGGGACAAAATTCTGCGGGGTTGGGTAGAGTGTTTGCTGAGCTCTGTTCTGACTGTTGGTTGGCTATTGCTTCTGCTATCTCTTCAATTGTTGCATCAGGAGACTCTCTCTTCTTGTTGAGCAGTTCCAACATGGTGTCAATGTTTCTTCTTGCTTCTTCTCTTTCCTTCTGAAGTCTTGACTCCCTTTGTTCTACTAGCTGTGCTATCAAAGCGTCATTTTTTTTCTTGCTTCTTTTCTCTCCTTTTGAAATTGTACATTGCCTTGATGAATTTCTTTGATACTCTTACAAAGTCTTAACTCCCTTTGTTCTGCCATCTATTTTAACAAAGCGTCAGTGCTTCGTCTTTGCTCTTCGCTCTCTTTTTGGAATTGTATATTGCTTTGATTGAATTCTTCCAAAAACTCATAAAATTGTGAGTCTCTTTGTTGATAGGAAGAGTAACTTTATTGTTGTTGAAAAGAAGGTTGCATACGGAGTGAAACATCATCTTGGTGCCTCCCAAAATTCTGGTTCTGGTAACTTCCCCAATCCTATGAAAAATTGTTAGAATAATTGTTGTAATTAGAGAAGTTCCTTGAATCGGTGCATGAGAGGAGTAACTTGGTTCTTGCCACCTAACATAATCTCCAAGGGTTCTCCTTGGTTGATTTTGCCATTCATAATTCATTTAGCATTTACTTCACTTAGGGTGGTAGAACAGAGAGTGTTGAGATTGTCTCCTTGAGCTTGTCCCTTCTTCTTCTTGGGTGATCAGAGAGTGGTGAAATTGTCTCCTTGAGCTCTGCCCCTTTTTCTGTTACCTGTTTTCTCAAGAGAAATAATCAAGATGCTAAAACAAAGAGAAAAACAAAATAACAAAAAATAATTTATAATAATTTTTTTTATTTATTTAAAAAATAATAATAATAATAAATATTTTTTTTAAAATAATAATAAATAATAATAATTTTTTTTAAATAATTAAAAATAAAATATTTTTGTTTTCTTCTCGACTTCTCCCTTGTCTCCTTTCCTTGTTTCTACTTTTGTTCTTCCTTGATGTCCTTCCTATTTCTGCTTCAAGTTGTAATTGATTGGGGGACACATGTCCTCTCAAAAACATAAACAAGAAACTAAAAAAAAAGGTAAGTGTGGAAGAAAGATTATAAATTTCCTAAAAATAATAAAAATTTCCGAAAATAATAAGAAGAATAAATAAAAGAAATCCTAAGATAGATATTCTTGATAATTAGACCTCCAAGTTCTACACGAATTGGAAATCGTTCCCCGGCAACGGCGCCAAAAATACTTGATGGGTTTCTGGCAAGCGAACCACAAATCCAGCAGTATAATAGTAAGAAGAGTATCATATCCACAGAGGACGGTTAATTTATGTAGAGTGTGATCTATTTATCAAGAGAAAGCACGGTTTAGAGAGTATAGTTGCGGAATTGTAAATAGAAAGTAAATATCAATTGGAATTAGAAAGGAAGAGTTAGAGACACTTTACTTGGATTAGGATTGGACTTCATCTCATCGCACCCTTTGTGCATGTAAAAACTATCTATTATTTTAGGTTTACTCTATAATACTGTAGACAAACTTTATTGCTAAGACCCCGAGTTACCAGCGGCCTCACACACTCAAAGATAATCCATGCGGGCTCTCCCAAGCGACAGACTTACCCTCGGCTTATTTTGCTCTTTTTTAGTCAGTTTGTAAAGGAACTTACTTGATAAACGAGGCCAACTCTGTAGACTCACATTCGCTCAAGTACTGTCACTACCCTTACTCATTAGGATACGCCTCTGTTTGAATCCTGGATTCACAGTCAACTAACCCTTTGCTATCGATAAACAGGCCTAATCCTGTGAACGCTCTTCGCTAGAATACTGTCACTACCCATCGCTCATTAGTAACGCTCATGTGTCGGTTTTCTGATATCGAGTCCTCTTATTCAATCAGAGAGTGAGTTTCTTTGGAAGCCACTTCTCAACTCTCAGTCCTAATCAAAACTAACCTAGTTAGTTGAGACTAGCCTATAACTCCAGACGCAAGTGTGGGAATCAGGGATTAAGTACAGAATAAGATTACCAATATTATAGACAGAGAGCTCAGAAATAATAATATAGAGTTTACATACACTTGGGGATAGAATCAATTACATCCAATCCTAATGGAGAGTTAACTACACGAGGTAGCCATACAAACCACCGAAGATGTTGTCACCATCTTCAATCCTTGTGAAGCGTTCCTCCTCTCCTGCTCTAAACTTAGCTCTAGTGCATCATCACTGAAATATAGACTGATTACAATAATCGTGCACACCTGGATTTGGCACAAGAGGTTCCTATTTATAGACTAAGGAAAGACACAACAATTTGGGGAGAAATCTATCTAAAAATGGCAACAGGGAGCAAATCAGCGTGACCTGCGCTCCAGGCTGCGGTACAGCGCAGGATGGGGCGTAACTTCCAGAGAGTCTGCGCTTCACCCTGCGCTATAGCGCAGGTGAAGTGCAGGTAGCATCCTGCAGCTCCAACTTTTTCTTTTTAATCTTGATCTCTCCCTGAGACTGGTTTTGGCATATTTGTCTTTCCTTGTTTCCTTTTTCTTGATAAAATCCTTGCATTGATTGAATAATCTTTGATTTATTTGGGAAGCTTGTCTGCAGAATCCTTGATTGATTGGCAGTGATCTCCTCATTAATTGTATTATATCTTCTTCAAATCTTCATTAAATGTCTTCAATCAATCTCAAATCTTGCAGATATCTCCCTCATTTAATGTTACCTATCCTTCAAATCAAATCTTTGCAATATCCTGCAAAAATCAGCAATATTTCTATCAAAATAGCATCAAATTCAAATCTTAGATTAATAAATACAATTTATCTAATATTTAATAAAAAGGGATTAAATTGGGGCAAAATTATCATTTTATCCTTGATAAGTGAAATAAAAAGTGCTCTAATTTATCAACTAATTTTCACTTATCAGCACCGATATTAAGTCATGTTTTGCCTTCCAATGCATGGCACTCGTCAAGGCTAGAATCGATTAAATGTGGGTCTGCTAAAGCAGGGTGCATTTATCTACTTTAGTGAGGCGCGATGGGATAAAAGTAATATCCAACTGTCACCATTGGGTTTTGACTTAACTAGGTATATTCAATAGGATTGAAAAACCTAGAGGCACTAAGTTAGGCATTAATTCATAAGATGAATTAGAATAAGAGTTATTCACCTAACTATCCAAGAGTCGTATCAGATACAATTGGAAAACGTGTTCCTACCTAAATAACCTTTTCTTAAGCGATCAGCTAAAGCTGACTTAAAATTAGGTGAAATATGGATCTTGGACCACTAAGAAAATCTAGTGATGGGATTTTCTAATTCTTTACATTGAGGGTACTTATTTTGAATCAAAATAGTGGGAGACATATTTATCTAAAGACCTTATTAAATATGTTTGTTATATGATACTTACGTGCATAATTTTGAACACAACAAATAATCTTTTACTGCGATGAGTCCTTGGGAAGGACAAACTGTCTAGAATTAACTTTCTAGACTAGTATAGAGACCTAAGGATTGTCCTTAGGCATGAGAAAAGGTTGTATGTCCTGGAAGGGCCTATTCCTGAAACACTCGTTACAAAATGCTTCGAAAACTGACAATGATGCTTTTAGAAAGCATCTGGATGTTGTTCTCGATGTAGCTTGCCTTATGCTTACTACCATGAATGCTGAAAACAGCATGAGAACATGGAGACAAACAATATGATTGTACACCTAAAGAGACTTTATCAAGGACAAGCTAGGATTGAACGATTTGAAGTCTCAAAAGCAATTTATCAATGTAGACTGGCAGAGGGAACCCCTGTTGGTGCTCATGTACTCAAAGCAATTGGGTACATTGAAAACCCAGAAAGGCTTGGATTCACATTAGGTCAAGAGTTGGCCACTGATCTTGTCCTGTAATCGTTGCTGGACAGCTATAGTCAATTCATCATGAACTATAACATGAATGAATTTGACAAATCGCTGCCAGAATTGCTAAGCATGTTGAGAACAGCTTAGCAAAACATTAATAAAGGTAAAGGGAATGCCATGTTGATGGTCCAACCTGGAAAAGGCAAGGGCAAGAAGAAGTTCAAGAAGCCCTATTTCAAACCAAAGGACAAAGGCAAGGATAAGCCTAGTACCTTTGTTTTCGAAGCCTATGAGTGGGATAGTTAAGGAAGGAAAATGTTTCCACTGTAGCCAATCAGGACATTAGAGACTGTGTAAAGTACCTAGAGGAGATCAAGAAGGAGGGAAGTGAGACTTCCGCTTCAGTTATCTATGTTATAGAAGTCAATTTACCTACTTCTGCATCTTGGGTATTGGATACCGGATGTGGATCTCACATTTGTATGAATGTGTAGGATCCAAATGGAGTAGGTCATTGGCTATAAAGGATAAAGTCGACCTACGTGTGGAAATGGAGCAAGAGTTGCTGCCTTAGCCGTAGGAACCTATTATTTAACTTTGCCAACTGAACTAGTTCTTGAACTAAATAATTGTTATTTTGTGACTACCATTAGTGGGAATTTTAAATTCCGTTTCTTGTTTAGAAAAGAGTATTTTATAAAGAACAATTCAATTTATTTGAATGATATGGTTGTGCAAAGTTGAACAATATGTTCTTGATATGGAAGTGCGTATCTATAACATAAGGGTCAAAATAAATGGTTTGAACCCAACTTATCTTTGGCATTGTTGCTTAGACCACATAAATGAGAAATGCATATCCAAACTCCACCAAGATGGTTATTTGGACTCATTTGATTTTGAATCAATTGAGACATGTGAATCTTATTTATTTGGGAAGATGACCAAAACCCCATTCACCGGAAAAGGGTAAAAGGGTCGGTGATCTTCTTTGCCTCATACATAGTGATGTATATGGGCCCATGGGCACAATGGCTAGAGGAGGTTTTCAATACTTCACCAATTTTACTGATGATTTCAGTACATATGGATTTGTGTATCTGATGGAACACAAATCCGAATCCTATGAAGAGTTCAAAGAATTTAAGAATGAAGTATAAAAACAACTTGGCAAGACTATTAAAACACTTCAATGAGATCGAGGTGGAAAATACTCAAGCCAACAATTTGATGACTGTTTAAGGGAGTATGGGATAGTATTCCAACTCACTCTTCCTGGAACACCTCAATGGAATGGAGTTTTAGAAAGGAGAAATCGAACTCTATTATATATGGTTCGATCCATGATGAGTCACTCTGATCTCCCAGACTCCTTTTGGGGTCATGCTTTGTTAACAGTAGCCTTCACACTAAACTGTGTTCCATCTAAGGCTGTCATAAAGACACCATATGAGATATGAACTGGGAAACAACCTAATATGTCTTTTATGAAGATTTGGGGTTGTGAAGCTTATGTGAAACGCCAAGTTTCAAATAAGCTAGGACCCAAATCAGATAAGTGCTTATTTATGAGATACCCAAAGGAAACTGAGGGTTACTACTTCCATAATCCTAGCAAAGGCAAAGTGGTTGTCGCTAGGACTGCTGCATTCTTAGAGAAGGAATCTGTCTCTAAGAAAATAAGTGGCAGGAGAGTAGAACTTGAATAAATTCAAGTAACACAGAGTAGCAATGAGCCTATAATGGAACAAGAGTAGATACCACTAAGTGTTGTGGAGCCACCTGCTCATGTAGCGTAAGACTTGCGTAAATCAGATAGAGTATGTCACCAACCTGAGAGATATGGTTTCCTTGTGTCTTAGAAAGGGGATGTATTGCTAATGGATCAAGGTGAACCAGTGATTTACCAAGAAGCTCTTTTGAGTCCAGAATCTGAGAAATGACTTGATGCCATGAGATCTGAAATGGATTTGATGTACACCAACAAGGTATGGACCTTGATTGAGCCACCCGAAGGGATAAAACCCATAGGGTGCAAGTGAGTTTTCAAAAGGGAAAACTGACATGGATGGTAATGTAAGTACCTTTGAAGCACGGTTGGTGGGTAAAGGGTTTCACGCAAATTCATAGTATAGACTATGATGAAACCTTTTTCCCCAGTTGCCATGCTTAAATCTGTTCGGATCTTGCTTGCTGTTGCAATTTACCATGATTATGAAATCTGGCAAATGGGTATCAAGACAGCTTTCCTAAATGAAATCCTTCTTGAAGATGTGTATATGACACAACCTGAAGTTTTTGTTATACCTAAAATACTGGAAAAGTATGCAAGTTGCAACGATCCATTTATGGATTAAAGCAAGCCTCTAGAAACTGGAACCTTCATTTTGATGAAGCTGTAGAGCAGTTTGGTTTCATTAAAAATGAGGATGAACCTTGTGTCTACAAAAGGGTTAGTAACAATATAGTTGTTTTTCTGGTTTTGTATGTAGATGACATACTCCTCATAGGAAATGACACTCCTACCCTTCAGTCTGTAAAGACTTGGTTAGGAGATTGTTTTCTATGAAAGATTTGGGCAAAGCGACCTATGTGTTAGGTATAAGGATCTATAGAGATAGATATCAAAGATTACTTGGCCTAAGTCAAAGTACATACATAGACAAAGTGTTAAAACGGTTTAACATGCAAGATTCTAAGAAGGGATCTTTTCCTATGTCACATGGTGTAAGCCTATCTAAGGCTCATTCTCCTTCCAGTGAAGAAGAGAGAGGTCGCATGAGTAAGATTCCTTATGCATCCGCTATAGGGCCTATCATGTTTGCCATGTTATGTATTTGACCAGAAATATCATATGCTTTAAGCATGACTAGCAGATACCAGTCTGATCTTGGTGAAGGTCACTAGACAACAATCAAGAACATCCTTAAGTACTTAAGAAGAACTAAGGATTCATTCTAGATATATGGAGGTGAGGAAGAGCTACTTGTAAAGGGTTACACTGATGCTAGATTCCAAACCGACAAAGATGATTGAAGATCGCAATCAGGTTATGTGTTTTGGTGGCGATGTGAGCTAGAAAAGTTCGAAGCAAGAAACAGTCGCTGTTACAAACCCATTAAACCCCCTGTGCAGCAGAAGCATGAAGGGCACACTAGATCATTAGGCATAAGAATTATGTCTGAATGTCTCTAGTGCAAGTGGGAGATTGTTAGGAATATGCACTAGAGACTTATATATTTGTGAAAATCCATCACTTGTATCATATTATTTTGTAAAGGCAAACGTATTCTCTTAGAATATAATTATTGTCCTTAGAATAGTAAGCTTAAACTTCATAAGGAATCAAGTAGATGACTTGATCGTGAGAGCTTATGAAGAACTATTCTTAAATAGTCCCTAGTCAATTATCATCTTAGGACAAAGATGCATTTAGACTAGTATGTGAGTTCATTGATGATCACATCTCACAGATCATGGATATGAGATATCATGTGCTCACATAGGTACACATTAAGAGTAATGGTGTACTGGATAGACCTACCTTAAGAACGTTGCACGGGTTGTTACATAAGTGTCATGAACGTTTCTTAAATTAAGAAATGTTATATGAAGTCCTTCGACCTGAAATCACTATGATTCCTACATAAGGAATTATATGTTTTAATTATCATCAAACGTTACCTGTAACAGGGTAATCATAAAGTTGGTTTTTGGACATATAATAAATTATGTGGTGGAATGTGAGTGCCCTAGATGGGATTTGTCCCTCCTATGTAACAGGAGTTATATCTTTAGGCCTCTTGATAAAGTGAGACTGCAAAATGCATGGCCATGCTCAAGAGGATAAATATGAGATATTTATTTTCTGTACAGTCTACTTGGGGATCAAGAAAATATATATTGAACTATACAAGGTTGACACAATCCATGCCCTTGTGTTCAATTAGATATTTGGACAAAGGGACAGAGCATATAAATTATTATAATAAAATAGGATTTATCAAAGTTATTGATAATCTCAATATTTGGATAGTGATGTGTTGCTAGATACCGCTCACTATTTATGATATTAAATATAAAAAGGGTTTTATTTTAATATTATAACCAAATATTAAAATCCTATTGGGTCACACGCATACAACAAGCCACTAGGAAATGATAATAATTCTAATTAAATTAAATTAGAATTATTACATAATGGGTCAGGCCCATAAGTGTGAGGGTTAAGTGAGTGAGGGGGTAAAACCCTAGCCACCACTCTATAAATAGAGCATAAGATGCACTACCCTAGAGACACATGAGCAATCGCTTCTTACTTTCTAAGGCTACTAGCAGAGCTGAGGAGGGTATCCTAGTTTGGCTGTTGATGTGGATACCAATAGAGACGTGGCTACACTTGCCTCGTTTATAATCCTAATAAGGTACGACCTTTCGTTTCAATACCTTTTATGCCTTGATTCGTGTTTTTGCAAAACGATTATAACAAGGGAGGGAATCCATTTATTTCCGCTGCTCCCTGACCACATGCTTGATTCCCTTCAGTGAAACCACACAAGGAGTGCAGCCTCATGAAGAAGCCAATGTGCCTCAAGAAGTAAACAATCCAAGTTCCAGTACGCCATCACCATAAAAAACACAACATGTTCAACAACAACACCAGCAAGCAGAAAAAGCTGAAGAAGAGGAAGAAGTGCCAGATCATGAACTTCGAAGATAAAAAAAGGACACCCAAACCGAATCCAAAATATGCAAACGTTGGATTCTTCGCTTGTGAGCATAAAAAATATGAGGAAGCATCTAAAGAAGAAGTTTGGAGAAAAGTCATGGACGAGGAAATCAAAATGATAGAGAAAAACCGCACATGGGAACTTGTACAGAAGCCTGCACACAAGAAGATCATTGGCTTAAAATGGGTCTACAAAATCAAATACAATGAGGATGGACAATCCAGAAACACAATGTAAAGCCCGCGTTTTACCGTTTTTGCCATTTTTATCGTCTTGAGTGTTTTATTGGATTTTGAATGATTAAAATTTATTTTAATCATCAAAATTTATATTTTTGGATTCAGAATTTAATTTCCTATTTTTAGGAATTTTCTGGGAATTTTTGGGATTTTTCTGTGAAAAATGACTTTTTTGCCCTCCGGTACCCTGAACCGGGCCCGAATACTCTTGATCCGGGCCAGAAAATATTGCACAAACCTCTCTTTTCCTTCTAGAAGCTATGCATGTGCAGCCTTGATGCATGATGAGACATTTACTTTCCTCTCTCTTCCATTCCACCAATGGGTTAAAAAGTGACTTTGTGTCATTACATCACACCATTTATCACTTCTCACCTTTTCTCACATGTAAAACCAACAATTCACTCATCTTTTTCTCTCATTTCTTTCTCCCTTGGCCGTGGAGCACCATCATCTTTCTCTCAAAATTCTTCACTTCCACCATAAACACCAACCAAGTTTAAGTCCCATTTTTGGACTTAAGCTTAAAAATACACACTTTTTAGCCTAAAATCCTTGTTGGTGACTAAAAGGAGCATCTTTTGGGGCTGTTTTTGGGAGCAAAATCTGCACCTATTCTCTTGAGAGATTGAGGTAAGGGGGGAGAACTTGAACTCTAGTACGATTTGTAACTAGAGTCAAGGATTTGCCCTTGAATCCTTGTCTTTTCTCTTGTTTTTCCTTGAAAAAAATCACCTTTTTGAGCTTTTCTTTGAGCAAATGTTTTGGATTCTTGGAGCTGGGTTGTTTACATGTTCTTATGTTTATTATGATGCTTGAAATATGTTTGGATTGTGGTTGATGATGCATGCAAATTGTGAAATTTGTTGGAAAGAAATTTTTCCCGTTTTTACATAGAGCAGCGACCATAAAATGGAGACTGCGAATTCGTTAACCGTTGGATCGGGCTGAAATTTTAGTGGCTGGTTTATAACACTTGAATCTTCATTTTGAACGGTCGGATCGTTTATATGATGTCTAGGCTGGGAGATATGCGATCTGCACAGTGGCTGTTTGCTTGGAATTTTATTGAAAAAAAAAAGAAAAACTTGCTTGTTAATGTGTTTGTGTGGCTGCATGTTTCTAAAATTTTAGTTGATGTTGGAAATGTGTTTAGATGATGATTTGATGAACATGCATATGATTGGATGGAATTACAAAATTGTCTTGATGATTGATGCTTGAGAAAGTGCTATTTTTAGCTTAAAAATGAAGTTGAACTTGAATGTGTGCATTGGTGATTTTGGTATGATTTGGTATGATCTTTGTGATTTTGAAATGATTGTATGGTGGCTGGAAATTCTGGAAAAGTTTGAAGTTGTGGATGAATATTCAAGGTTGTTCTTGATGTTCATGAGTGTTCTTGATGAAACTCATCAAGAATGTCCTTTTTGATCCTAAAAAGATCAAAAGGATGTTTAAAACATATTTTTGGGCTAAATTGGCTCAATAGGACTAAAAGATAAAATTGTAACAAAAAGGGCTAAAATGCAAATAAGTTAAGTTTTTAAAATAAGTAATTAAATTCGGATTTTTAAATTAATAAAAATAAAAGTCTATTTAAAAGTCATATTTTTAATTTACTAAGAGTAAAAATGGGCTCTCATGGGTCCAACAACCTTTAGGATTTTTATTTAAGTCCAAGGTATTTAAAAGAAAGTAAAAACTCAATTTAAAAGATAATTAAAAATAATTAATCTAAGTTGTTAAGATTAAGCTTAGAATTAATTAATGAACTTAATTAATTTAAGTACCTAAGTTGATTAACCTAATTTATTTAAGTTAATTAAAGATTAATTAAGTTTAAATATAATTAATCTTAATATAAGCATTAATTAAGAAATTAATCGCTAATGATGGTTAAGAACTAATTAATTGTAATTAACCTTAATCAAATGTAATTAATAATTCTAATCCAAGATTAAGGAGAAGATTAAGGGATAATTAGAAATTAATTAGGACCTTAAGTAAGGATTAAGACTTAATTAAAGAAAGTAAAAACTTAATAGTAATCCGATTAATAAAGATTGGTTATTATTAAAGACTAAACCTAATCTTAATTAGTCATACAAAGAGAACTAGGATGAGAAAAGCCTTTCATAAAACACATCCATAAGTCTTAGTGAGTTATAGGACTTAAGTGAAATTGGTTATCAATAACACTATTAAAAACCATCTTAAAAGATTATAACCAACACTTTCTCTTTACATAAGACTTGAGGAGCTTGGCGAGAGAGTGCAGATTGAATTCCTTTGTGAATGGGAGACCTAGAATCGGGCTGTGCCTCAGAGAAGTGGTTATTGAAAATAATTCAATGGGGCTACGCTTCGCCTATAAGGAAGTGGTTATTGAAAAAAATTCAAAGGGGCTTCGCTTCACCTATAAGAAAGTGGTTATCTTGATATCTTGCTGTGTGACATGCATCATAAGGCATAAATGATGATATTGAGGTTAAAAACCTTGGGACCTATATGACAATAACACTGTAGTACGGTGTGAAACTGGTAGGGACGGGTGCACTGGGTTTTGCAAAGAACACCAGCCGGGTCCTGAAAGAGGGACGCCAGCCCTGAGGATAAGTCAGGTCCCGGAATGGCTCAGGTGACGTAGGCTCGCCCCCTACTGTCGGGCAAACGGGGTACAGGCTTGACTATCCTGTCGCTCTCAAGTTTTCATGAATCAGTCGAGTTGTCTGGAAGACAGGGAAAATCGTCTTGGCCAGAGATTGAGCAATGCTCTTAAGTACTATTTTATTTGCTAGTACAGGCAAACTCCTGAGACATTGTCCATATATGGTTGAGCAGTTGTTGTGTGCTCTGCTGTTGGTGAGGTTTCCCTGGGCCCGCATGCATTAGTTTATATGCATCATGACAGCATAAATTATATGATTGTGATTGTGATTGTGATTGTGATTGTGATTGTGATTGTGATTGTGATTGCGATTGTGAAGAGGTCTGGTGAATGCTTTAGTTACTGTATCCTACATACTGTGAGTTCATGCGATGTTCTCACCCTTCTTTTCTATCTCTTCTTTCTATGCTCTTCTCGTCACGTTGATAGTCGGTATCGAGGACTTCCGTCATGACGTCTATGCAAGTACGGCTAAGGTGGATGCCGAGAGGCACCTGGAGAGTGACGTTCCCTCAGAGGAATTTAGGATGATCACCATTCCAGACGCTGGGCGGAGGAGTTGTAGGATTGTCTCTACTGAGTCGGAAACTGACGAGTAGTTTAGTGTCATTTTGAGTCTAGTAGTACAGCTCTGGTTTAGGAATCTCTTTTCTGTGTATTTTGGTTTAAGGTTTTATGCACTTAGTCTACTACTAGAATTCATGTTTTGTATAGTTACCTTGTTAGCTCGAGGAGCACTTGATACTGTGTCATTGTATATATTTGTGATGTTCCCTTCTTATAATCGGTCTCATGGCTGTGTGTATGCTGCGTATGTATGCGGGGTAATAATCGTCTAAATGTTTTTAGAAAATAAATTTCAGACTTAAGGAAAGTACATTTTCATGAATACTTAAAATGGAACTAGAAAGTAATAAGTTGATGATGGCTAAGCTCTTTCAAAAAAAAAAATATTCCAATATTTTCTAAGTTGTAAAACAGTAAGTTCGACGGTTACGTTTTGCAATGTGATATTCT
This sequence comes from Sesbania bispinosa, assembly GCA_026901365.1. Classification (NCBI taxonomy): domain Eukaryota; kingdom Viridiplantae; phylum Streptophyta; class Magnoliopsida; order Fabales; family Fabaceae; genus Sesbania; species Sesbania bispinosa. Next base: position 2,763,207 of record QLOH01000022.1, on the reverse strand, counting down.
TAGTGGTGTAACTAAGGGTGTCGCACACAAAGCACGACTTGTCGCCAAAGGATACTCACAACAACCAGGTATTGACTTCAATGAGACATTCGCTCCCGTTGTACGCATGGAGACAATCAGAACCGTGCTTGCCTTAGCTGCGCAGATGAAGCTTCAGATTTACCAGCTGGATGTAAAATCGGCTTTCCTCAATGGCGAAATTGAAGAAGAAATCTACGTGGAGCAACCCCAAGGATATGAAGTTCAAGGAAAAGGAGACAAAGTCTACCGCTTGAAAAAGGCATTGTATGGACTCAAACAAGCTCCCAGAGCATGGAACGGCAAGATTGATAAGTATCTCGTCGACCATGGATTCGTCAAAAGCCCAAGTGAGCCATCACTATATGTGAAGATGCAAGGTAATAAGTTCCTAATACTTTGCCTATATGTAGATGATTTAATCTACACTGGAAACAACTTACAGATGATAGAAGAGTTCAAAAAGGCAATGATGCAAGAATATGAAATGACCGATCTTGGACTCATCAAATATTTTCTCGGCATGCAAGTCAAACAAAGGCCGGGACAAATCTTCATCACACAAGAAAAATATGCAGATGATTTACTGAAGAAATTCAGTATGACATATTGCAAACCGCTTGCCACGCCTATGGCAATAAATGAGAAGCTATCAAAAGATGATGGGCAAGAAAGAGCAAATACAACAATTTATAGAAGCCTAGTCGCTTCACTAATCTACTTAACGAATACAAGGCCAGACATCGTCCATGTAGTCAGCATCGTGTCCAGATTCATGAGTGATCCTAGTAAAGTCCATTTTGCAGCAGCCAAGAGAATTATGTCAAAGGTACAAAGGCTTTTGGCATTTTGTATGAGACAAAAAGAAATTTTCATTTGACAGGCTACACATACAACGATTGGGCAGGAAACACAGACGACAGAAAAAGCAAAAGCGGATACGTGTTTCTACTTGGCACCAAACCAATATCATGGACATCAAAGAAGCAGAAGACTGTCGCACTGTCATCGGCAGAAGCAGAATACATGGCAGCAACAAGTGCCGCATGTGAGGCTGTATGGCTAAGGAGAATTTTGCAGGATATACAGCAAGAGCAGAAGACTCCCACCGCTATTCACTGTGATAATATGTCAGCTATTGCAATGACAAAGAGTCCAATTTTTCATAGCCGTACGAAGCACATTGAAATAAGGTACCACTTCATCAGAGAACTCGTGGACCGACAAGAGATAACAATGGAGTTCTGCAAGACTGACGAACAACTAGCAGATATCTTCACCAAACCACTTTCAGCAGAGAAATTCATGAAATTCAGAAATATGCTTGGAGTTGAAGACTTTTCTAGATTAAGGGGGAGTGTTGAAGATTAATCTAGAAAAATCTAAATAATGGTGCATGTAAAATATCTTGTAAAAGAATAGTCTAGCAACTAGCTTAAGAAAATTCTAGAGTCTAGTAGATAAAGAAATATCTAGATAGAACTATCTAAGCTAGTGGTGGTGGAAATTAAGAAATTTCTAGTAACTTAGTTAATGTGTAGAAGTGTGTAGAAAGCTCATCACCACCTATATAAAGGCATGAGTATCAAACCATGTAGCAAGCCAAAAAAGAGAGAAAGTAACAAGTTCATACTTCATTAACAAATTCTCTCCCTCTTTGCTTTTGCTCTATCATTACTAACATTGCCTACTTACTTTCCACATCCAATTAATCATAACCTATCAGATCTCACATTTAAAATTATTTATTAATTACAAAAATATATATAAGGCCATGTATAAGAAATGAGAATCATATTTTATTGTAGTAATCACCTTACATTTCCAAAACAATATTTTCAATCTAAAATTTCCATTACGTTCGGTTGGGTTTGACCATCCGTTTAAATCAGTCCATAATTCTAATTAAATGACATGACACAAATTAATTTCAATAATGACACTGGTTTTATAATATTTACCATTTTTTACACCCCAATTACTTTATTTCTTATGTTACACAGTAAGTTGCCATTGAAAAATTAAAATGCCTGGGTCGGCATATGATCATTATCATAGACATTAAGAATTAATTAAAGGCTATAATTTAATAATTTGATTTGATTCCACAATGGCTAGAAGCATACCCATCACTTTGGAGAACTCAAATCCCCCGGACTAACTCCATCACCTTATAAATACCATTGTCAACTTTTACCTTTTTTTCTGTGGAACATACCTTTTACCTTGGTCATGGCAAAGTCAAATTACTTAGTTCTTTTGGTCATTTTCATGGTTCTCTTAGCAGGAACCATGTCAGCTGGCATTGATGGTACATGGTATGATGCTCATGCAACCTTCTACGGTGACATGAGTGGTGGAGAAACCATGAGTAAGTATAAAACTCCCCCTTAATTTCTCTATTGAAAGAAATTTGTTATCATTCTTATAAAAAATAGTTATTTTAATGATTAATCATAGGGTAAAATACATTCAATTTGGTTTTCATCCATGTAAAAAAATTGTTTTTATCCTCAAAAAATAAGAAAATGTGACATTTTGAATCTTGTAATTAATTTTTCATTCCTAAAAAATATATTTACTTTGAATCCAGTCCTTTAAAAAATTATTTTTTATTTTAGCCCTCACAAAATAAATTAATCGTAGTAATTTTGTGAGTGTTACGGATATCAAGGATCGAACTTAACAATTTCTTATTTTATGAGGGTTGAAATCAAAAAATTATTTTTAAAGGGATGAAAATCAAATAAGGTGTATTTTATAAGGATCGAAAACATACTTAAACCTTAATCATATACATTATAGGGTTGATTCAATTTCTTGAAAAATTTCTAATTCATTTTCATTATTTTTGTTACTAAATTTGGTATATATTTTCAGAGGGTGCTTACTAAGCACAACTCTATTTAACAATGGATTCGCATGTGGTGCCTGTTTTGAGATAAAGTGTGTGTCAATGACCCTCAATGGTGCATAAAGAATGCAGGCTCAATTAAAGTGACTGCAACAAAATTTTTGTCCTCCTAATTTCGACAAGCCTAGTGGCAATTGGTGCAACCCTCCACAAAAACACTTTGACTTGACAATGAAAATGTTCACCACTCTTGCTCCATACAAAGCTGGGATTCAATATCGCCAGTGTTCCATGCACCAAGATTGGGGGTGTTAAGTTTGATATCAAAGGAAACCCTTTTTGGTTGCTTGTTTTGGTGTACAACGTTGCCGTGATGTTTCAAGTGTGAGCATCAAAGGGTCTAAGACTGGATGGCTTCCAATGACACACAATTGGGAACAAAATTGGAATGCTAAATCTAATTTGGTAGGACAAGCCTTGTCATTTAAGGTTACCACTAGTGATGGTAAAATGGTGGAGTTTGATAATGTTGCCCCACCCCAATGGCAATTTGGACAGACCCACCAGGCTAAGAGCAATTTTTAGATGTATTGATTTGGTCATGAAATTAGGAGTGTGAACATTCCATATTAATTAATCGGATTATTATGTTTTTATTATTGTTGTTTGATCATTTTATCAAGGGTTGATAGGTTGAGATTGTGGGAATAGTTTTTGAATGCGATTCACAATACTAAACTAATAATAAGATATATACGTGTGATTAACATAAAATTAAAACGTTCAAAAATAATAGACACATATAATATCAATTATTAAAAAATAATAATTTTCTATTACTTCCAACTTCCAACATCTTATCTCATGCATAGAAAATAATCCTCTCTCTAAACCAGTAAAACAGGGAATTTAGAAGCAAGCTTGCTACTGCTCAGAAGAATTATGCTTTCAAAAGCCCAATAAAACATATGTCCTTATATATGAAGGTTGTTTCTTCTGGATAAGCTTAGTTGAGATTGTTTCTTCTGAAGACATTTTGCTTCTTCTAAATAGTCTTCTTTAGCGTTTTTCTTGTTTTTTCTTAAGACAATCTCAATTGAAAACATTAGTACATATGTTCATAATTATATTAAGTGTATTTTGATAGTTTGTCATTATAAAAATATCTCAAGAATCGATAGAACTAGTTCATTAACCCCTAAAAACCAGTGCTCTTCAGAATCGGTCGAACCGGTGAAAACTGGTCAAAAAATCGGTACTAGAAAACCGATTGAACTGGTCCTTTTCCAATATTTTCAAAAAATTTTATTTCTTTATTTTTTTTAAATTATTTATTTAATCTAAAATATTTTAAAATAAATAAAGACATATGTTTTAAGTATTACACATAGATATCTATTATTTTACCAATTATTATTAATTTTCTTGTCTTATAAAACTTATAATAAAATTATTTATACTACTTTACAAATTTATATATCTTCATTTTTTTATAATTTTATATTATTTTGTTATTTAAAAATTTATATAATATTTAAAATATATATTTAATTTTTACTGGTTCGATCACGGTTGAACCATTGGATCGTGAAGCTTCACCGATTCAAGACATGGGCCTAACTCAACCCAAAAACTAGCTTTTGGGGTTGGAGTAAACCTAAGTCCAAAATCTGATATGATATCAGAATCTATCTTACATGATCTATTGTCATTGGGCCACCACTCATCTCGTATAGAAGTACACACTCTAAATGTACAGTCCCAAACGTGAAATAGTGTGTTAGAATTTCACATTTACGAAAGATAACTCCAAAAGTATATAAAGTATAGGGCAGTTGTTCTTACCCGCATTTTTAAAACATTGAAAAAAAAAACAGAGGAACGGACGAACTTAACCCTCAGCCAGTCAGCCCCCACCGCACCCAGCGAGTTGCCCACAACCCAGCTTTGGCAACACAAACAAATCCCGTCTTCTATCCGTTCATCTCAGCTCCTTCCAATGATACAAAAAAACCTTCTTAGCCCTCCTCGATCCATTTTTTCCTTTCCCACCCATGTTTGTCCCTTCCATGTTTCTGCTTCTTCTTCAGTACCCCATGTAGAATCTCAGCATGAGAAACCCAATCCTCCTCAGTCGCTTTCAGAAGCCGTTTCTCTCTTTCACCGTGCCGTTGAGGATCCTGATTCAGTGCCCTCACCATCATGCTGCAACTCCCTAATAAACAACCTGCGAAAGGCAAGAAACTATGACCTTCTCCTTTCAGTTTATTCTAAGATGGTTGGCGCTTGTGTTTTCCCCAATTTTATTTCCTTGAGTGCTTTGATTGAAAGTTTTGTCAATACCCAGAAGCCAAAATCTGCGTTTGGGGTCCTGGGGTTGATGATAAAGCGTGGTTTTAGTGTTAATGTGTATAATGTGAACCTTGTGTTAAAGGGTTTTTGTGAAAGTGGTAACTTTGACAATGCCATGGGTTTGTTTTGCCAGATGGGGAGGAATAGTGTGTTGCCTGATAGGTTTAGTTACAATACCCTTCTAAATGGTCTCTGTAAAGGTAAAAGATTAGTAGAAGCAAGGGATTTGTTTGAGGCCATGAAGGCTGGGAATTGCTCACCAAACTTGGTGACATTTAGTGTTTTGATTGATGGTCTTTGTAAGAATGGGCAAGTTGAGGAGGGTTTGGATTTGTTTGAGGAGATGGTGAAGAATGGTTTAGATGCAGATGCGGTTGTGTATAGCACTCTCATCAATGCCTTTTGTAACAATGGTGACATTGAGAGGGGCAAAGAACTCTTTAATGAGATGTTGGAAAAGCAAGTTACTCCCAATGTGGTTACTTATAGCTGTTTGATGCATGCTCTTTGCAAGCAAGGGAAGTGGAAAGAAGGCTCTGAAATGTTGAACATCATGACTGCTAGTGGAGTTAATCCTGATGTTGTTGCTTATACGGTTTTAGCCGATGGGCTTGGCAAAAATGGGAGGGCGTCTGATGCAATTAAAGTGTTGGATTTGATGCTAAAGATTGGAGAAGAGCCAAATAATTTAACATACAATGTCATCATAAATGGACTTTGCAAGGAAGGTCTCTTAGATGATGCACTTAGGATCCTAGAAATGATGGTAAAGAAGGGGAAGAAACCTGATGTGTTTACCTACAGCACATTATTGAAAGGACTATGTGGCGTTGGCAAAATTGATGAGGCAATGGACCTTTGGAATCTATTATTGAGCAACGAGTTCCATGTGAAGCCTGATGTCTTCACGTTTAATTTTCTAATTCAGGGACTTTGCAAGGAAAGACGTGTTAATGATGCCAGAAGGATCTATTCTACAATGGTTAAAAGGGGATTCCCAGGTAACATAGTAACTTATAATATTTTGATTGAAGGTTATCTAAATGTTGGAAAACTTACTAAGGCATTGGAACTATGGAAAGATGCAGTAGACTTGGGATTTTCCCCCAACTCGATGACCAGTTGTGTCATGATTAATGGCCTTTGCAAAATGCAGATGCTCAGTATTGCAAAAGGACTTTTTAATAAAAAAAGAGCTTCTGGGATTAGACCTGCGGTATCTGATTACAATGCACTAATGGCATCCTTATGCAGAGAAGGCAGTTTGGAGCAGGCTAGGAATTTATTTCAAGAAATGAGAAATGTGAATCTTGATCCTGATGTTGTCTCCTTTAATATATTAATTGATGAAACCCTCAAAGCAGGAGATATTAAATCTTCCAAGGAATTGCTATTGGAGATGGTTAACATGGGTTTGGTCCCCGATTCTATCACCTTTTCTATATTAATAAATAGGTACTCAAAACTTGGGCAGTTGGATGAGGCCATGTCGCTTTATGAGAAAATGGTCTCTTGTGGTCATGTACCAGATGCTGTTCTATTTGATTCTTTGCTGAAGAGCTATAGTATAAAGGGTGAGACAAAAAAAATAATTTCCTTGCTTCAACAAATGGCTGATAAGGGTGTTGTCCTGGACTCAAAAATAACTTCTACAATCTTGGCTTGCCTTTGTAACATCAAAGAAGATCTTGATATAAAGAAGATTCTTCCAAAATTTTCACAACATACATCTAAAGGAGCAAGCATTAAATGCAGTGACCTCTTGATGAAACTGAATAAGGTTCATCCAGAGCTTCAATTATTTGTTGCAAGATAGGTTTAGTTTTAAAAAGCGTGATGTCATGACACCCATAAGTAAGTTCTTTATTGTCTTTCATTAAATTAGTTAAGTTCCATGTGTTATCTACTTTTTGTGCTCAGTTTTTTTTTGGGTCCCCTTGTTCAGGTTAAATAGCCAAAATTATTGAGATAGTTTTTCAGATTGCTGTAAGTTATATGCTAGAACACACTTATTCAGTATCTGGTTTTGATCAGGGAAAACATTTCCTGTCTGTTTTATGCCTACTTAGATCTGGATTACTTTGCCATTGATTACATTAGTATATGAATGGTACATATGTCTGTTAATCTTGGGGAGTTGTTATTATTACCTCATGCATGTATATACAAATATTATTCAAAGGTGTGATTTGGAGAAAATTTTTCTGTATTAGTTGTACGCACATGTGAATGATGTGATCATGTGTATATTAGTATATAAAATATATACAGCGTGGGAACTGTCAGCTTAAACACAAGCCTACTTCATTCATTGTATTTAACAAGCAATGACTTATATAAGTCAAATTAATGTTTTGCTAGGACAGAGATTAACAACCAAACAATCATGGAGTTTTGAGGTTATTGGCATTTCAACCAGTTGGCATTTTATGATAAAGAGATGCAAGTGTAAAATTAAACTTCATGGCATATAATGCCCCATATGAAATGCAGCTTAGGCCATGGATGAGAATGGCAAAAAGTCATTTACAGGTTTGCTTCTAACACAGAGAATGCTGTACTTGGTTTCAATATCATCACACTGTTATTATTATTTTGCATCAACTTTCTGCTTTTGAAGTAGGAATTTTGGTTTAGATTTGCTAACCTCAAGGCTCTCTTCCTCTCATTCATAGACAAGATACAAGATAGTATTAACTGGTCAAGAAATCCAATACAACCCAAAAACAAAACCGGACGGTCTGCCAGCCTAGGGTAGTTGAAAACAAAATGGTGCCCTTCCAAAACAGATAACTGAATGGGAATAAAACTAATTAGCTCAACCTTTTTAATATCAACACAAAGCAATCATTAGCAGTACTCCCTTCTTCTTCCATGACTTGATTTTTCTCTGGAATTTACAGGCATCCATCCCAGTTCCATCAGGCATAAGGTTACGTTCCTGAGATGTTTCAATGGATTCCAGTGAACTAACTAGTACCAGAAGATTGGTGAACATGTTTTGATTTAAAACTAGCAAGTTAATCCCTGCCTGAAACTCAAGACTTGCTGCAACCAGGCCCTTAACTAATTTCCTCTACGTTGGAGCTACTTCCTATTGTCTGAATCAAAATCATCTCTGGTAACAATTCCAATGCCTCCAGCTTTGGTGTAAATTCTTTAAGAGAAGAGACTTGTTGATTAGATCCCTTCTTGACTGATTCTTTACTGTTAATCTATCAGGAGCTTGACTAGTAGATGGTCCTGTATCCCGATTAGTTACGGTGAGATCAACTTTCCAACTTTCTACTGGATATAAGTACTTTTACCAGAAATTTGTTTAGCATCTGTTTCTTCAGTCTTTTAAAATTTAAACCTAAACTACTCACCTCCTGAGCTTTGCTAATGTCAAGCTCTCATCTGGAAGTTACTGTCAAAGACAAACTCTTAAAAATATAGTTGTTAGGTGGAGGCTTAGGAATGGCTTTTATGTCTAACAGTGCACGCCTCATGCAAGAGCCCTTAAGGCTTGAAGCATGATAATACATAGGCCTACTTTACCTTGTATTGAAATTTATTTTAATTATGAAGAATTGAAGGGGTAAGGATCAAAATCATGATCACATGGTTACCCAGGATCTAATTTCATGTTAATGTAATGAAGAACAACCCTCCTAAGATCTTAAGCCGATAAGTGTAGGGAATTAGAGCTGGTCTTTTATATCTCTGTTACCTTGATAATGAATATGATAAAATTAATGGTATTTTCAGTTTATGATTTAGGATTAATTCGAATTTAAAATTGAAATTGAGGTTTCGGATTATGATTTAAATTTTAATCATGTCAGAATTGGAATTAGTTTAGATTTATAAAGTTTATGTTTTGATTACACAAAGAATCAGGAAATAAAATTGTCATTCTGGGTTTTATTCTTTTTTGTTTTTATGTGATCTATCTATAATATTCTATTATTGTTGACATATATAGTTTAATAACTAACTAAATATTTTATTGTGGTGATGGTCTCAGGGGTAGAGGTGGTAGTGGTGGCAACAGTATTGCAACTATGTTGGTGGATCTTGCCACTAGTGACAAGGATCATGGCAAAGGTGATAGTGTTAAAGGTGTTTGGTTTCTATTAAAACTGTGTTACAAACATGAATCCGCATCAACGGTATTAAGAATAACGTTAGTCTGGATTCACATTTATTATAACGTGATTTTGATGGAAACCAAACACACATTTAGTAGTCTACAGCCTATGGGGCTTGAGCAGCCAAAGTAGTTGTATAAAAAATAGGTGATGATTGAGAAGTATGGAAAATAGACTGCATCATCTTAGTTCTTATTTGGTTTGAATTGTAATTCTTAGGGTTTGGGTTTAGAATTTGGGAAGGCTTTATTTATTTAATTGTTTTCAATTCCTTGGAATTGTGATGGGCGTGATTTTATAATTAATTAATGGCCAAAATCCAATTCCGGTGTTTAATTCGGAGCACAATTACAAGCACCAAATGTCCATTAGAAAATTATTGGAATTTCATGGTTAAAAGCACAATCATTTTTTATTAAATTATGGTTCCCAACTTCCCATCCCATTGTGATGTTAGGGTAAGTAAATGGGGGACTTTTTGTCGGAATAACCTTAGCTTGGCGCGAAAAGGTCTTTTGATGAGATCCATATTACCATGAATTCTAAAAGAGATCCTTCTAGGTTTGGAGACAAACAAAACAATGATCAACCTTAGATTTGGAACCAAGAACGAACCCAAATAAAAGAATAAAAAGATGGAATAAATAGGGTTGTTCATGGTATATGAATTGGTACAGTTCCCAGTTCGGTACAGTTCACATAATTTATTTGAACAGCCCTAGGAATAAAGGAAGATGAAAAAAGTCGTCACAATTTCAAAGAGAATGATAAGCCTAGTGAAGATCACCATAAGAGTAAGGAAGCTATCACCATAAGAGTAAGGAAGCCTTTGATAAGATCAAAGCCAATAGTTCACCCAAGAACTCTAAAGAGGCACAAAACCTCTCTCAAAGTGGAAAATCTCCAATTCTATTCAAAATCAAAACTAATTGTTTTATGAGTAGGTCACACATTATAAAAGCTAACTAAAAGACCTAATGAGCTCATAGTTAAGCTCAATACATACCTAATTAAAACAATTAAATAACACTAAAGGCCAATAAGGCCCAAAATATCCTAAACTAATAAAAGCCAACAAGACCAAAAAAATATAAAGAAAATCTAAAAGATCTAAGTAAATAAGCCCAAAGCTTAACTAATAGACCCTAAATATCAAGTGGATCAACTTGGGCTCAATATCTTCCACCTCTTGGTTATGGTCCCCTCTTGATTCTCACCATTCCCTCCTTCTTTAAGTGAATTCGTCCTCGAATTGAGATCTTTATCACCTTTTACAGGAAATATCTCCTTACTCATATGAAACCACACCCAATCACTAGGTTCAAACACAAGTGTCTTCCTCCCCTTGTTTGCATGTTGGGCATAATGCTCCACTTTTTTTCTCAATATGAGCTTTAATTTGTTCATGGAGCTTCCCCACATAATCAGCCTTAGCTTTTACCATCCTCAGTTTATCCATCTGTTTGTGGATGACAAGTAGTAGAGAAAAGAAGTTTTGTCCTAAGCTTGTTCCAAAAGTCCTCCAAAAGTGGCTAATAAACTTGGTGTTACGGTTTGAAACAATGCTCCTATAGAGTGACTTATTGGGTAGAGATGCATTAGGAATGAGGTCAATGTGATGCTCAATTCCCCTCAAAGGTGGCGGTCTATGGGATATCTCCTTTGGAAACAGATCCTCAAGTTCCTGCTCAATTGAATCAATACCACTAGGCAAAGAATGAACATTAAAAGCATAAGAATTTGAGAAAGTTTCTTTGCAAGCGTATACATGGGTTGTTTTGAAAATGGAGTCATTTTACCTCACTCTCTTTTGCAAAGTAGCTCTCAACTTTTCTCTCTATCTTTTCACTCTCTTTCTTTTTATCTTTTATGTCTTTTCTCTCATGCTCTCTTTCAATTCTTTTCTTTCTTGTTCTCTTTTCATTCTCAACTTCACTTAATCCTCACATACCTCTCTTGGGGACAAGGGTACAAGTGTGACATTGTGATAATTGTGTACAAAAGAAAACTTGTTAGTAAAACCATCATGATGGACTCTCCTATCAAATTGCCAAGGCCTACCAAGAAGAATGTGACCAACCTCCATGGGTACTATATCACAAACAATGTTATCCTCATATTTCCCAATAGAAAAACCAATCACAACTTGTTGGTTCACTACAATTTCACCATCTTCACTAAGCTATTGTAGCTTGTAAAGTTGTGGGTGGGTTGTAGTCTTTAGGTTGAGTTTGGAAACCAATCTAATGCTAGCCACATTTGCGCGACTCCCACTATCAATAATCATTGAGCACACATTCCTTTGAATGAGACACCTTGTATGGAAGATGTTTTCTCTTTGAGTTTCATCATTCTCCTTAGCTTGGCTTCCCAACAATCTTCTCACCACAAGTAAATCACCTTCTGGGGTCAAAGCTTCACATTCACCTTCATCCTCACTAGGACTAGATTGAGGGGAAGATGAAGAGGATTTTTCACTAATGATGCTTTCATTATCTTTAATCACCATGATCTTCTTGTTTGGACATTGAGAAGCAATGTGACCTCTTCCCAAACATTTAAAGCACTTGATATCCCTACTTTTAGAAGAAGAAAAAAAGTTAGAAGGAATATTAGACTTAGCTTAAGTTTTACCTTGATGTACAACCATGGTTTCTTTTGAAGAGGAATCCTCCTTCTTTGATTTGTCCTTCCAACTTGTTGTGTTAAAGTTAGAAGAACTCTTCTTCAAAGTACTTTTCCCTCTTAAGTTTTCGCTCCACCTTTATTGCTTGATGCACTAGGTCTTCAAGTTCAACATAATGTTGGAGCTCCACAATGTCACTTATGTCACGGTTTAGCCCATGAAGGAACTATGCCATTGTAGCTTCCATTTCCTCCATACTATTAGCTCTTATCATAGCCACTTCCATCTTTATGAAGTACTCATCAACACTATTGCTCCCTTGAGTAAGCCTTTGTAGCTTATTATGCAATTCCCTATGGTAGTATGATGGCACAAACTGCCTTCTCATCAATGTCTTCATTTCTTCCCAAGTATCAATAGGTTGCTCACCATATCTCTTCTATCCTTTTGCACTTGATCCCACCATATCAAAGCATAATCTAAAAATTCAAGTGCAGCCACTTTCACCTTTTTCTCCTCGTTATAGTTGTGTCATGAGAAGATTTGCTCAATTTTCATCTCCCACTCCAAGTAAACCTCCGGATCATTCCCCCTTGAAAAGATGGAACTATGATTTTCACACCTTCAAGCTTTTCTTCCCTAGCTCCCCTCTCATTTTCTCTCCTCTTTCTCTCACGTCCCCTCCTATCACCATGCCTCCTATCTCCTTTCCTCTCTCTTCTCTTGGTATTTCATATTCATCCTCATCACCAAAAGAATTAGAATCATGTATAGACCTCTCCCTCTCAAGCCTATCAAGTCTGTCATGAATTTCATCACCTTGCCTTCTAAGAAGTCTCTTCAAATGTTGTGAGAATTGGATTTGTAGATTGATTGTTGCAATTCTAGGTGAAGGAGGATTGCTCCCTCCACTAGCTTCACGTTCTCTTGACATAACTACAAAATCAATAGAGTTAGCAAAAATAAAGACCTCACCACACTACTCATGTGTATCACTCTTGGATGGAAAATTCACTCGTGTTTGCACTCAAACAAGGCTTTTATATAATATTCACTCTTGCCTTTTTCCACCCAGTCTTCTTACCGAATTCTTAAGTGAATCACAAGCCAACCCACACAAAAGTTTCCATATATGCAACAATCCACACTAAACCTAAGTGCTTTAAACAAACTAAAGAAACCAATAAGACAATCAAGAAAAACTAACAAGAAAGATAAGGCACACTCAGATAGGAATTCAACAAGACAAGACCCACCAATAAGAATAAAGTATGAAAATAAACAAACTAAGAATGAAATAGCACCAAAATTAACAAGCTATAACAAAACCATTTTTTTAGCTTATCCCCTTTTTGTTTTCTTTTTTTTTTTCTTCCTTCTTTTTTTTTCAATACCTAAACTTTTGTAATATAGTGAAAATTTCCTTCAAAGGTGATAACTAACACTTCAATGTTAACTCAACAAGAATCAAGAATGGGTTATTCAAAATGCAATTGCATGATCCAATTCCAACCCTAGATCCAAGCTCTAGATACCACATGATGAGATCCATATTGCCATGAATTCAAAAAAGATCTTTCCAAGGTCGGAGACAAACAAAACAATGATCAAACTTAGATTTGGAACCAAGAACGAACCCAAATAAAAGAATAAAAAGATGGAATAAAGAAAGAAGATAAAGAAAAGCGCCACAATCTCAAAGAGAGTGATAAGCCTAGTGAAGATATCGCCACAAGAGTAAGGAAGCTCTTGATAAGATCAAAGTCAATGGTTCACCCAAGAATCCTAAAGAGGCACAAAAGCTCTCTCAAAGAGGTAAATCCCCAATTCTATTCAAAATCAAAACTAATTGTTTTATGAGTAGGTCACACATTATAAAAGCTCACTGGAAGACCTAATGAGCTCATAGCTAGTTAAGCCCAATACATACCTAATTAAAACAATTAAATAACACTAAAGGCTAATAAGGGACAAAATATTCCTAAACTAATAAAAGCTAACAAGGCCCACATATAAAGAAAACAAGTCCTAAAATATAAAGAAAACCTAAAGATCTAAGCAAACAAGCCCAAAGTGATACGAACCGGAAGCGTAAAGATAGCAACGTCTTGAAGATCAATTAACGGTAAGGAGCTTGACATAATCCAAGACCTGTTGGAAGCACCAAAGCTATCAAATATAGGAACTTGACACAATCTGTGACCTGCCGGAAGCACCAAAGTTATCAAGATATAAGCAACTAGTCCCTAACCAAGACCTGCTGGTAGAACCTAAGTTATCAAAAAGTTCTTTAATCCAAGAAAAAAGGATAAGCTCTCACAATGAGAAAACTCATATTTTATTGAATTCAACTGTGTGTCTACAACTGATTCTCAATGCCATTATATAGCAAATGAATTCCCTAAAATAAACTATCTAAAAGATACAATCCTAAATTAAATATATTTAATCGTAGATAAGATAAAATATAATCCTAAAAGATTTACATTTAATCCTAACAGATCTGAAATTGATTATTAACAAAACTGATCCTAAATAAATCAGTTACGATCTGATTAGATACACTTTCCTGAATTAAGTTAAACCACTTCTTTGGATCTTCTTCTACTTAGTGGTATTCTTTCCTTTGGATTTCAGTGATTAAGAGTTGCAAAGCTCTCTTCATCCGCTCAGATTTGGCCCCGGTCATTGGACCTTCAATCCCTTGCAATGGATCCGAGGCATCTGGTTGAGGTCGGACGGGATCCTGTCACAAAACTTAACAAATAGACCCTAAATATTATTTTAATAAAATGGATCAACTTGGACTCAATATCTTCCACCTCTTAGGGCCTGTTGGTTTGCATTTTCGTTTCCTGTTTCCATTTTCTGTTTCCTGTTTCCTGAAATTTTACAAAGGAAAAACTGGAAATGCTGGAAACAAAAATTTGCTGTTTCCAGCATTTCCAGATTTTCCTTTGTAAAATTTCAGGAAAACAGGAAACAGAGTGAAAACAGGAAATGGGAACAGGAAATGTTTTCGTAAACCAAACAGACCCTTAGCTATGGTCCCCTCTTGATTCTCATCATCCTCTATGTATTTATTCCTGGGAAAGGCGAAAAAATATTCTTAAGCTTTCCCCTAGCATGGTTAATTCTCAAAGCTTAACTATAGTCACGTTTAAGATACATCAGGTTTAAAAGTGGTGTACGTTACACCAAGAGTCCTCCGCCGTTTGATTTAATGTTTTTAATAATGACGTTGTAAATTTGTTTTTTCGCTAATCGATCACTTGTCAGGAGTACTAAAGAAAAGATTTTTGCACTCTAGTCATTCTTATAACATTTTTTCTAGTTGGTCCAACGTGTTAATTAAGCACAATAGAGTTGAAAAATGCATATTTTTTTAGAGTTGAAAAATGCATATGTTTTTTCAGTTGGTACTATGCGTTAATTTTTAAGTTGTATGTAAAAAATGCATGGCTAAGTAAACAATGCACGGATAAATGGACTGGACAAAGCTAGTTAGTTGATTAACCATTGTCGATTTGCAGCATAATTAGATAGTACTTGGAAAATTTACAAAAGGAAATATTAAACATAATTTTAGATAGACAAATAAGAAAGGTTAAGCAACAAGTCTTCAAATTGAACCTCAATCGGAGTTATGTTGTCCTCTTGGTTACCACTAGGCGTATTGCATTTTTCGCCTTCCAATTTTTGGAACTTCAAAACATCACCCTGTTGCAAATTTTCTTCCCTACATAATTTGTACCATTCGATTCCCAACTTGCAGTGATAGTCATATTGATTGTGCCAAAGCAGGTTCCATGTTTGCACAACATTGTTTGGGAGGAAAACATTAATGGTTTTGGGTCGGTTCTCCATAAAGCATTTAAAAATCCTAATGGCGACAACCTACAATAGATGCCATGTTTTTTTACTACCAAATAATGGGGAAAAAAAGAACCAGTTATTGGGAAAATAAAAAATTTATTTTTTGTTTCATGCACCCAGGACAAAAAGAAAATTTAATAAAACTTTTTGTTACCAATCCCTGCCTCCCTTTCGTTTCTGGTTGCGATATTTCATGTGTCCAGAGTAGTTCATAGGGCACTCCATGATTTAATTAGGATCATGTTGCTCATTAGGTTGTTCATTTACTGTAGGGGGTACTCAATCCCTCTATCACCACCAGACTTTCCATATACGAAAATTGAAAAGGTCATTTCCCATATTTTTGTAGCAAAAGGAAATATGAACTTATATATTGTAAAACTCCCATAAGTCACGAAGGCCGCTTGAGAAACATAACCTCCCAGAAGAAGTAGTTACCCTAATGGGAAATAAGTTCCCATTAGGGTCTTCAAGACGCACATGTTAAGGCAAAGTTGTATTGTGACGCTGAATGAAAGGTTCTCCCCAATGGTAATATTGGCTGCGGAAAAAAGTTCGTAATAAGTAAGATAATTTTGTAAAGAACAATTGACGTAATTTTTCAAAAGGAGTAGTATAGCTTTTTTTTGGTTACATGGAGGGCTAGAAGCCCAAAGGAGTAGTATACCTGAAAAGGGTACAAGGTTGTTATAAAGCATTCTCTAATTACAAAACAACGGTTCCTATGGTGATGGAAGATTAATGTGTATCAGATTTGAAGTGCAAAAGTGGTCTGGAATAGGTAAAATTTAGATTTGTTTTTAGCATCAATTAGCGTCATAACCCATTTCTATTGAATCATAACATGAACACATTTTTGCCCAACACAAGTTGTGAATGAAAAGTGGTGATTTTTTAATGTATGTTTTTTAGGTTGAAAGCGGTGTATCAATAAAAAACATCATCATTGATGTTTAACAGTGAATGAAAATGGATGAACTTGAAAACCATAACGGTGTAGCATTACCTGCTGAGTGGAAGGTGGGTCTGTGAAGACATTCCCACCGTGGGAGTGGCGAGGCAAGCCTTACGAAGCTATTGCTTGTCTTGTGGGAGAGTTATCCATGGTTGGTCACAGAGAAACTGAAGCATTAAAATCGTTTATGTGAGATGAACTGACAATGATTTACGATTTGGTTAATGAGTTTTAATTGTAGTGAAATCTGTGGATGAGTAAACAGATGGACAGTTGCAGTCGGTATAAATTCTAATAAATCCCTGTTGTTATTTTCATATGTAGTAACACTCTGTTTGTTTTATTTAAAGCATTTACCGTTCCTAGTATACAATCTATTTAGAGCCTGGGAAGACTTGTTTGTAAATGAATACCTTGTAAGGCATAGGAATGCTAGCGAAAAATATCTTATAAGGCCTCATTAGACTAGTGAGAGATACTTGTAAGGCACCTTGGTTTAGTGAAAATTCCTAACGAAGTTAGGGACTGAATGTAGCACTCGTGACTAAGTGTGAACCAATATAAATATCATTGTGTAGTTCTTTCTTTCCTAGTCTCTTTATTTTATTGAACCAATTGAGGATTTATCTATCTTAATACTTTATTCTAAATCTTTTTGAACTAATTTTTATTGTCTGAAAGTTTCTTCAGACCCTGCATAAAGGACTTCTTCATTTGCTTGAAAAAAAATTGATAGGTTAAATTATATATGATCCAAATTAAAGGGAACTCCTGATTTTGTACCCAAATATAATTAAAGGGAATAAAAACGCATTTAAGGGAATTTTACTCTGAAAATTTAGTCCAAGAGCGGGTCCATACATCATTCTGATTTAATTATAAACGATGTCGTTTAAAACATTGTCTTTGTAAACCCTCTTCCATACCTTTCTCGAAACGGCCAAAACCCTCGCGCTCTGGCATCGCATCTCCACTATTACTCACCTCGCGAACCCTACACTTACACTCTACCGCGGTCAGTGCCTCTCTTTCTCCCTCTCTCTCCTCTGTCTGATGTAATCATTTTATGCATTTCAAATCTTCATTTCTCTTCGCTTGCGAAAATTCCTCTTCACTGTGCATCGCATCCACATCTTCTTGTTGGTAGCTCATTTCCTCTGTACCCGATTCCATTTCTAAACTCTGCGTAAATCCATGCTCATTTTTGTTGCGTCTATTGTTTTTCTGTTGCAGTAGCTTTGATCCAAACCCTAGTGTGAATGATCTAAACCCTGATGGTTTCCTTTTTTTTTTCATAGGATGACGTGAAATGAATACTTAGAGCTGATTTTTATTAAGATTTAATAATGCATCAGTAGATATAACTAAGAATTTCATTTGCAGTGCTTAACCTAAGACCAGCTACAACTGATTAAGGTGTTTCTCAGTAGCCTTTGAGCGTCGTGGATTTTTTTTTTTTAATTTCAGTGTAGCTTAACATAGATACATTTTTTTTTGTGATTGGTTGTGTAACGTGATATATTTCTCTGTTCAGGTGAACACATTTGAATTCCCATAATGGCAGTAAGTTACTTGCTACTAATTTTGTTATTTATGTTTTCTTTTCTTACACCTTTTCTTCCTGAGAATTTCTTACGTGGTGAATGCTACAGATTGATAGAATTTTTAAAGATGAAGCCAGTGAAGAAAAAGGAGAGCGGGCCAGAATGGTGAGCTTGTAATGATTTTGTGTTGTGCGCTGGCTTGTTAAGACTAATATTCTCACTTCTGATATGTATTAGCGAATATATGTGTGTTGGGTTTGATGTTGGAACTGGCCAAACTCACGTTTGGATTTCTCAACGCAATTATTTCTAGCGTTGGAAACATGAGTTTACCACGTTTTAGCCCTAAACCAAACACACACTATTTCAATGTATTACCATTTTAGTGAGTCTGGGGAGGGAAAGTTGTTAACTACATGTTTATTTGGTCTTGTGCAGGCATCTTTTGTTGGAGCCATGGCTATTGCTGACTTGGTGAAGACTACCTTAGGGCCAAAAGGAATGGTAAAATCTCCATTTCACTCATTAAATGTGCTGATAAAAATGACTTATTTTCTACTCTTAAGTCCTAACTAATTTATATATCTTGGATGTGATAATTGCAGGATAAAATTTTGCAGTCGACAGGTAGAGGACATGAAGTTACTGTCACTAATGATGGTGCTACTATCCTAAAGTCCCTCCATATTGATAACCCAGCTGCTAAAGTCCTTGTCGGTATCCTTATCATTTTTTATTGCCGTGGTAAAAGCAACTGAGAAATTATAGGATGGTATCGGTTAATTTTTAGGATAGCTTAAAGGTCACCACCAACCTCAGAAATACAGACCAAGATGCACTGACCTCCTTTTCGAATAACAAATAAAAGAGTTGCAAAAATGCTATGTAGTTCACCGCTGGATGGAACTTGCCAAAGTGGTGCAGAACTAGTGAAGAAATCTCAAAAGGCTCTCCAAACCCTCAAAATAATCGTACCGGAAGTCATTTTGCATGAGAAACATTTTAGTAGATAGCCTTTGAATGTCCTTGTAAGTCATAAGTATAGGAAAATGGCTAAGTGAAAAAAGAAAAAGCTTTGGATCATTCCTCCAACCATAGGGAAATGGAAAATCAAAAAAGACAATTTTATGTGTTTAGAAAGAACCAAAAAGACACAAGTTTCAATATCATTTTACTAAATTTTGTATTCTGACTTTTACTAGACTGTGCTGAAAGTCCATAATGAAAATACGGAGTTTATTAATCTATAAGTTGACATCCAGAGCTTTCAAATGACTAGCCTTGGCCTATATCTGTGCTCAGGTTGGTCTTCAAATGTGTAACATTAAAATTCAAGGTCAAAACAGGCCTTAGTCTGACATCATGAATCCTGGCTGTAAATGGACACTTGATTAATTTCTGCTAAATCATTAGATAGGCCTTAGGCTTTGTTTTCAATTGCTTTAGCTTCGTTAGAGCATATCTAGATTATCGTTAATCTTGTATTAGGCCAATTTTTAAAATAATTTTAGCCAATGGTAATTTGTCATGTGGTACATATTTATCTTTAAGGTGGCAATAATTTTGATACTTACAAATAACCATCAGCTACTGATGAGAGCACTTATGTGGATTTTTCTTTGCAATGTAACTATCTAAGTTTAAACCGTAATATGACCATCCTTAATATAAGTTAGACATATCAAAAGTACAAGATGATGAAGTTGGAGACGGAACAACCTCTGTTGTTGTGTTGGCTGGGGAACTTTTAAGGGAGGCTGAAAAGCTGGTTGCAGCTAAGATTCATCCTATGACGATAATATCAGGTTCATTTCTTTGCTTCTGAACAATGTTTGAACTGCCCTTATGCAAAGTTGTTGTGTTTTCGTGTTGGCAACTTTATACTGACAACTTTAATTATTCACATTCTGATGTCAAGTAGTTTACCTTACTTCATAAGTAGTTATTTGTGGTAACTAAAGCAACATTTTCATTACATTCTGTCCATTATTAATTTGTATTTTGTATAAAAAGATCTTTACTCTACTTCAGAAGTAGTTCCTTTGAAGCTTGATATGAAGCAAATAATTACAATGTCTTAAAAATTTATCTGTTCCAGCGTTCTAATTAAGGATCAATTTGTTGATGGTGTAATGAAAGGATGGCAATAAAAGCAGTTAATGAAATTTCTTCATTTTCAATCTTTTATTTACTTTCCAAGGCTGCCTCATCTATACTTCCTTTAGTTTTTCTTTTTGTTGTTAGTGGATTCTTCATCCTTCTAGAAAGATCAATAAAAAGGAGAAATTGTGGGAAGCATCATAACATAAAGCATAAAAGTTTGATAGTGATGCTTAAAAGATATTTTACAATTCTGATGGGTCCCTCACCATGGGTGCTGTTTGCTGTCTTAGTGCCTGTTTGTTACGCGTTTCAATAATCAAAACCTGAAAGATCAATAAAAAGGAGAAATTGTGGGAAGCATCATAAACATAAAGCATAAAAGTTTGATAGTGATGCTTAAAAAGATATTTTACAATTCTGATGGGTCCCTCACCATGGGTGCTGTTTGCTGTCTTAGTGCCTGTTTGTTTACGCGTTTCAATAATCAAAACCATGGTTTTGTGGAATTGATTTTAAATCACTTCCGTCCAACGTGCTTTGTAAAACGTGCATCATTAATCTCAACCATTGATTTCTAGAATCAATTCTACTCAACTGTAAACCAAACAGACACTTAATTGGTTTTCAAATGAATTTGTTTTCCAATGGTACCTTTGTGATTAACATGGGTTTGCTTGATATTATTGGTTATGATTTTTAGGTTTCCGAATGGCAGCTGAGTGTGCTCGTAATTCATTGTTACAGAAAGTTGTGGACAACAAAGCAGATGCCGGTATTTATTTTTCGTTTTGGAGAGAATCTTTTTTTTTTGGTGTTTTACCAATTGAATCCATAGCTTTTGAATACATTGCTATTATCATTATTATTAGTCTTTACTGTGGGGCCAGGTATGAAAGCATTCTTGTGTCTTAATATCTGATACATAAATTTCCTGGAATGTGCAGAGAA
The DNA here is from genome assembly GCA_026901365.1 of Sesbania bispinosa. Taxonomy (NCBI): domain Eukaryota; kingdom Viridiplantae; phylum Streptophyta; class Magnoliopsida; order Fabales; family Fabaceae; genus Sesbania; species Sesbania bispinosa. The sequence goes on along the minus strand of QLOH01000022.1, from coordinate 2,741,798 downwards.
ATTTAGGTCAGACTTGATGAACATGCAATGACTACTTTGAGCTCCAAGATTCTCTCGCAGGACAAGGAGCATTTTGCAACATTAGCTGTAGATGCTGTAATGAGACTAAAGGTGGACTACTGTAACTACCTTGCTAATACAGATCTCAGTTTTGGTAGATTTAGCGAATATTGTCTGCATTGTTGCCAAGTTTTCTCTTGTGAACCATGTTTGGAAGAACTTCAGTCTGGACACATTAATTTTGATTTTGATTATATTTTTTCCTGCATACTTGGCTAAAAACATACTTAAAAGTGTATTTTATTAAGAAGTTTGGTCACAAGTCTTTATATGATCCTACAATTTTATAATCCATTCTCACTAGATGAGTGTTGCTTTTCAAATTTCTTCCAATCCCTTAACTACTTTTTTACTTTCTAATATGATTTTATAATAATGATTTTGGATTGCTTTGTAAAAGACTAAAAACATTCACTGAAATAATGGATTAACTTGGTGATATTTTTGCTGGGTTATAGCAGTCTTTCATTTCTTGCAGTGGTTTTCCCTTTTTCTAAATTGTCTTGAAATATGGAATGCTCTCTTATTTTTTCAGTTTTTTTCTTCTGTGCAAGTATGCATGCAGATATGTGATTATGCCTTGTTAACTTTATGTCTTTTCATGTTTTCATTCCTTGTATCTTGCTTTTTAATGGTAATGTTTCAATTACAGGGAAGTACTAATTTAGAAGAGCTATCCAGATTATAAGAAACCTGTGAGGATCACTAAAAGACTCATTTTTGGATGACGGGTAATATTACTGAGAAGTTAACTTTTTGTTGTTTGTGACTATGGATTGTTTCTACCCTTTTCTTGAATCCCGGTGTTTCTTTTTCGTGTTAAGTTGCATAAGCATTCTTCAAGGAATTTGTGTAAACTTAAATTTTTATCAACTCTGCACTTTTTGTATAAGCATTTTCTTTAGCAATTTTTTGTTACTTTCCAGTTTTGCTTGGATTAGTCAGTATAGAAATGATCTCTCTGAATTGGATTATAATTTTGTTCAGATTCATTCTTGACAAGAAAATGGTATTGGACAACCCAAACGCATAGAGAATGCAAAGATACTGGTGGCAAACACTGCTATGGACACAGACAGGTGAAGATATATGGTGCAAGGGTTCGTGTTGATTCTATGGCTAAAGTTGCTGAGATGATTGAAGGAGCTGAGAAGGAGAAAATGAGGGAAAAGGTGCAGAAGATAATAGGTCATGGTATAAATTGTTTGTTAACAGACAGCTGATTTACAATTTTCCAGAGGAGCTCTTTGCTGATGCGGGAATATTGGCTATTGAGCATGCTGATTTGATGGTATTGAGCGTCTGGCTCTGGTAACTGGTGGTGAAATTGCATCAACCTTTGACAACCCTGAATCTGTTAAGCTTGGGCATTGTGATCTTATTGAGGAGATTATGATTGGTGAGGATAACTGATTCATTTTTCTGGCGTTGCAATGGGGCAGGCATTGTACAAATAGTTTTGAGAGGCGCTAGGTACTTTTTATTCTTTTGTTATTGAAATTCCTTTCCAGTTCTATTCTTTTACATATTTAGGCATTTTAATCTTAATAAGATATTACTTCAAATCATCATTTTTCTGTCATTGAGGTTTTGATGCCCTGGCAGTAGGATTTGTTTGTAATGTTTTTTTTCCTGTAAAAAATAATCACTATCTGTTCATGGTGGATTGTAGTACTTGATATGGGTTGCTTCTTACCAAGTTACCCATGACCCCTCTCTATGCAGTTACCATGCTGATTTTTGATAGTTCACATAAATTTTTTATATCTTTTCCTTTCCAAAATTTGGATAATTGCTGCTTTTGATTCAATGATTTAACTAAAGACTGCTGAAATTTGGATATTACTTGCTTTTTGTGTGTTCATGTATGATCATGCCAAGTTAGTTTCTGACTTTATGTATCCCTGCCCCTATCCAATTTTTTATTTTTCAATCAGTGTACTGTGAGCTAGATATTTATAGGAGTGTTTTCTATCCATAACTAGACATCTGTTTTAACAGACTTGAATGAATATTGTGTTTTAATGTATGGTTCAAGTCTGACATATGTACTTACGTTACAGCCACCATGTTCTTGATGAGGCTGAGAGGTCATTGCATGATGCCTTGTGTGTGCTATCTCAGACTGTCAATGACAGTAGGGTGTTGCTTGGAGGTGGGTGGCCTGAGATGGTGATGGCAAAGGAAGTGGATGAATTGGCTAGGAAAACCCCTGGAAAGAAGTCTCTTGCTATCGAGGCATTCTCCCGGGCACTCTTGGCTATCCCAACAATTATTGCTGATAATGCTGGTTTGGATTGCTGAGTTGATTTCTCAGCTCCGTGCAGAGCACCAGAAGGAGGGATGTACTGCTGGAATTGATGTTATCACTGGTTCTGTAAGTACTGAAACTGAGAATGGATGGATTTATTTAAGTGATTTTTTTTTTAAATGCTACATCTTAATGTATCATACTGCAATTGCTTCCATTTTCTCTTGGGTGGGATGCCACAAGATGCACTCTTGCAAGAAGTGATTGACTAGATTATAATGTTTTGCTGATGTCTTTGTATGTGTAGCAGATCTATTTGATTGCCCCATTCACTGGTCATGTCATAGTGATTTTTGGTGTATGACATGAAATGTCTTATTGAATTTCCAATATAAGTATGTGTCTGTTTCTTACAGTTATTACTAAGTTAGATTGACTCCCCTAGTGGACATGTCCATCCAGGGGTAAGTTCATAGCTCTGGTGGAGTTATGATGTGTACCTTTTATTAACTTGAGTATATATTACTTAGGTATGAAGAGCAGATTTTACCGTGATTTATGTTCTAGTTGTAGAAAAATATCTTGTAAGCTCAACTTGCTTGCTTTCTATTTTCTGTTGGCTGACCTAGTTGTATTTCTGGAAGGTTGGAGACATGGCTGAACGCGGGATATCTGAAGCATTCAAAGTCAAGCAGGCTGTATTGCTTTCTGCAACAGAGGCAGCTGAGATGATCCTTAGAGTTGATGAAATCATAACTTGTGCTCCAAGGAGGAGAGAAGACAGAATGTAAAATTCCGGTGAGCGTCTAACTTGAGAAGCTTGGGATGCCTTAGTGATTTCTGGCGTATTCAAACGAGTGCGGTGATATTGATATGGTGTTTGTGATTGGAAGAACTGGTTATAATGCTAAAAATGTTAGGTAAATTTTGATTTGTTTTGGAACCCAGGCGGCGGTGGATTGAGGTGGGTGGCAAGGGTGTAGGGGTTCAGATGGGGTATTGCATGGTGTTGGTGAAGAAATTTTACTGAGAACCTTTCACTCCTTGCCACTCAGTTAGGAGTTGAATTTGTTTAAGTTGTTTATGAGTACATTATCTTACACTGTGTTGTTGAAAAAAGATCTCTTTTTTCTTTAACTTTCGTCTCCAAAAATATGTTCATTCCTACAAAACTTAAAAACAATGTATTCATTCTGTCTTGCCTCATATTCAATTAATAGAATTTCAAAGAGACGAAAATGACATATTTTGTAGATTGTTTGACTAAAATATCTATATTTTTATTTTAAAATTATCTTTACATTTTTATTCTTTGTAACCTTTTATCATCGACGGTGTTTTATGTGTTTTACTTTCGCATTGTGCAAACTTCAATTCTAGATGCTTTATATTATTTCAAGTCACATTAGTCAATTATTTATATTCTTCTCTCCTCTTTTTCAAGCAAACAAAATAAATGATTTTTGTTTTCTATTTCCCTTTCTATTAAATATTTTTTTCTCCTCTTATTTGATGAATGAAACAGTTTGTACATTTCGTAAGAGCAATCTCGTACACCTTATGCTACCCTTTTCATTTCACAATCTTTTCCATTTGCCCACTCGACTTGGTAGGTAGCCTCATCTCATCTTCATAAAATTGCAGAGTAAATTACTATTTCATCTCTGATTTTTATAGTATCATGCACTTTAATTTCTAAGATTTGAAAACTCCGTGTTAGAAATGTTACCGTTATTAATTGGGTGTTGATGTATCACATTGAATGCTACCATCCTTTTTAAGCGTTTGAAGAATTCCTGCTCCTAGGGACTATTGAACCTTCTCTTTTATACTGTGTCATTTGAGAGCTACTTTAAGGAAAATATTCCTTTTGTCACAGTTTGTTGACGTCGGAACTGAATTTGTCGGTTCTGTTTTTCCCCCCTTATTGATCTTTAAAGACACATGACTTAATTTACATTCCAAAACAAAGTCATAAAATTCTATAAAAATAAGATGATAAATTTATGGAAAATTAAAAGTGTAGGAATAAATGGATACTGAGGCTGAATTTCTTACACCCGCAAAGGCAGAAAGTCAATTATATATCCACATTGATATACCTCACAAAATAGTGAAGGAATGTCCTATGGTAAGATGAGTTAGCTATAATCAGTAATGATGGGCACCAGGGGTGCTGCTGAGTGGCTGGTGGTGTGGGGGGCTTGCACTGGTAGCACTTTGCAAATAGCCCAAATGTGTTAATTTGCTTCATGATGTTGGATATGCTAGCATATCCTCCAAACCCAAATCCAGCTATCAAAACCCACACCACAACAAATGTGTTAAAGACATACACTGCAGTCCAGCTTGTTATGAAGAAAGGTAGCTTCTCTGCAGCATTCTGCAAAATAAAGCAAACTATGATCACAAAGGAGGTCCCTCCTATACTAATGCATCACAAAGAAAAATCCCAAGACAAGAACCACAATGATACCCAATTGGATACAGTAATAGGATTAAGCAAGATTGTCAACAACAAAGGGCACCTAGTTTAGATATTTCTTTTTTCATAGAGATTAATAAGTATGACCTTAGCAAAACTGAAAATAGTTATAATCTGAAAGACAAATACAGTTTTTCACATGACAAATTTTAACATGAAAAGGTCCATTTTTGTGGTTCATATCTTAGTTTGTGTTCCAAACTTCCACTGTAAATCTTTAATAACTCATGAAAGGTACTAAAGTAACTCCAGTTACATCTAATTCAGATGTTGAAACTTTCAGATGATTCTTTATAACTTAAACATAACTTGACAAGTGAAGGTGGTTTAGACTTTAGTGATAGTTAGGACTTAGGAGGAAATATTTACCTGTCTTGCAGAGGCTTTTATGTAAGTGAGCATATGGGCTAAGGTGGGGATGATATAGACAGTGAAACTAACCAACAAAGCTCCAACTGCAGAGTTTATGGTCCAAAGAAAGGGAAGATTATGGCCAAGAACCATATGGGTATCACCACTGGCAACCTTGCTAGTGCCCTCAGACAAATGTTTCTTGTTTCATGCATCCCAATTACCTTCTCCCACACAAGTACAATGGAGTACATGCAAACCCAAATGTGATGAACTGCATCCATTTATTGGGGGAAAATTCAGTGTTAGTACTAAGAATCTTCTACTTGTCCATACCCAAAAACTAATTTTTATTTATTAACAATATAACAACAAAGCTCTATTTGTGCATTAACAAGCTCCATGGAACAGAGATTTCCTGCTTTATCACATTAGAACACCTCACAGGTTTCTGAATCTTTAGTCTCATTTTTATTATTCATTTTATATCCCATTCCTCCAAAATTTGACGTACCAAACAAACACACAATGGATTTCTATATTTTTTTAATCATTTATAATGATAAACTAAAAAGAACAATTTTTAATTACATGACTATAACTCCTGAAACGCATTTCACAACAATGTTATTCATACTATATTCTGTTTTGAATTAATGTGATTCTTCATTACCTGGTGATGAGCTGAGGGTTACAGCAACATCACGGAAGGCACTTTTGGGAAGGAGAGAGAAGGCATTGGAATGGTTAAGCAGTTGATCACCGAAAGCCCAGTAAACGGCAGTAGCAGAAGGATCGTTAGTGTGAAAACGTAGAGAGTGGCAAACAAATATACGTACTTGAACTTCTTAGGTTTCCACATGGCATGCATAACCTCTCTGCAACATTAGCACAATTCGTTACATGTAACATAATACTATATATATAAAATAAGATTTTTTTAACGTTAATTCGTTTGAATATCGAATCATAATTTTATATTATTGTATAAAATAAAATTTTTATCTTCAAATTTCATGACACATATTTTTTCCTACTTTAAAATTTAGAGTGAGTGAATGATACCCCAGTCCAAGACAGGTAAAGCCTCCAATTCAGTCATTGGGGTTATGATGAACACATTTTAATAATAGTCTATTTGAATTTAATTGATATATGTTGTCATTGTGAAGAAGTTTTACACCGACTCAATGGTGTGTCGTCACATCATTATGACACCTCATGTATTATTAAATTTAATAAATAATATGACAACATAACATTGAATGTCTGTGTAAAATTTCTTTACATTGACAGTTTATATATATTAAACTCATAATATTTATCTTTAGAAGAATGTTTTGTGGAAAAAGAAAAGGAAAAAAATTCAATTAATTTGAGTTTTTCATCTCCCTACTTTTATCATAAAAAATGGAGGTATATTTTTCTTTAGTTTTTTCACTTCCATTGTGACTAAGTTATCTATTTTAAATTAAATTTTAAATTTCAAGTCTTAGTTATTTTGATTATATTATATAACTCCCTATGTACTAATATTATTCTAGCTAGTTATAAATTTATTAAAACAATTATGTGCAATCTCTACATAAAATTCTCTCCTTGAAATTAAGGAGCGATGAATTGAGGAGGATGGATAATGATGTTGTGGAAAACCTACACAGTGACTGCATGTCCACCAAACGTAAACAATATGTTGGTGGCTCCAGTGAAGTATAACACTAGATTTGTTGGACCTGAGTGTCTCACATTTTCTACCTGCAAATATGTTGTTAGCACATAATGAGTAATTGGATGTTTCAAGTTTCAAGGATCAGAAAACTGTTACTACTATTGATTGCTTAATGATTTACCTGCCATTAGAAATGGATGCAATAGTCAAGTACCAAGCAGTGTAAGTGGTCATTCCAAGACCCAGAAATAACAAATACGGTATTGTGGAAAGAGGGTATGAACACAGTTTGAGCACAACAAGCTCCAAAAATATAGGTCCAAGTCCGTTTGTCCAATTTGTCATTTATGTAGTATATGTTACTGTTCCTCATTGAAAAAAACACAAAAATTGTTGTAATTAATCGAAATTTAAAAAAAAACTATGTCTTATTATCCCATACTGATTGTGGAAAAGAAGCATATATATCCATACCTTGCACATGCATAGCTGAATCACAGCTGCAAAGAGGAGCATAGTACAGTTGAAGCCTAGCCCAATAGCTTTCCAATATGGACCCAGTAACCCATCAAGCACTTCGAACCACTGAAAGTGGAATCCCACCCCAGAACAGTGCAATCTAGTTACTGTGATTTGCACCATATACTAGAAATAGAAACCAATTTGACCAAAAAAAAGGGTACAAACCAATGCATCTAGTCATTCAACCTTGAATTCTTTTAGGGTTAAATATGCTTTGGTCCCTAAACTTTCACGTGAATTTGGTTTTGGTCCCTAATATTTTTATTCGTTGTTTTTGGTCCTTAACATTTTCAAATCATTGAAATTAGTCCCTGCCGTCAACTCTGTTAAATATAGGGGTCACGCAGGGATTAATTTCAATGATTTGAAAACTTTAGGGACCAAAACCAAATTGGGGTGAAAGTTTAGGGATCAAACCTGAATCTGGTCCCTATCTTTATTTTTCGTTGTTTTGGTCCCTAACATTTTTAAATCATTGAAATTAGTCCCTACCGTCAACTCTGTTAAATATAAGGGTGACGGCAGGGACTAATTTCAATGATTTGAAATGTTAGGGACCAAAACCAAATTCGGGTGAAAGTTTAGGGACCAAAACATATTTAACCAATTCTTTTATGTCACCTAAAAAAACTTTGAATTCTTTTAATTTGCTTCTTTAAAAATGAGAAATTTTAATTTAAAAATTAATTATAATCATTGATTAAAAAATTAATGATTGAAATTTATATAATTTTAAATATGAGTCATCATGAATTTAAGTAATGAAATTGGTGTTTTCATTGAGAGTAGGACTATGAAAAAACCAACTTATAAGCTAGATTAAGGTGTAAATAATTGAATTTTGTGACAGTACTTAAGCCATGAGACTTTCTCATACTATATTAGAAGCATGGCAGAATTCATCATATGAAGACAAATTAATTAAAGAACAAACCTGTATGACATGATTCTTGAAGCTGAAATTTTCCTCTTCCTTTTCCTTTTCCTTTCTGGTGCGGTACTCCACATAGAGAACCTGATTAAATAGGCTGTCCAGCTTCCAATTAACCCATAGAACACCTGAAGCAAGATTCCTGATAGCATCCCCAGTTGAGAAAAAGAATATGGCAGTGCCAAGTACTTGAGCTACCTAAAATTAATACCAAAATTGATAGTTAATTTTCAGCCAAAGAAAAACAAGTGATTTTTTCATGAAGCTTTTTGGTAATTGAATGAGTATTAATTGATATTGAGTGATATTTTACTTGATTAGAGCAGAGCTAAACCATGCGTCCCATACAGAACCACCGTGCCAGAGGAAGCTCTTGACACTGAACATACTAGACTTGTCTTGCTCTTCTCTTCCTCATCTGTGCCACTAAAGTTAGTGAATACTTCCTTTGCCTGCTTCACGGGAGACATTATCTCACTTATAAGGAAAAGGGAAAGGTAGTACTGTATCTAAAGTCTTCAAATAATTTTCTTTTTCATCTTCTTTCAAGTTCTGCATTATATGAAGGACAAAAATTTAGAGGGGGTATAGAACACTGGTGGGTGTTGTGCTACTTACTTTATAAATAGGGTAAAATAACTTTTTCGCGCCTATAAATACCCGGGTTTTGATTTTCGTCCCTCGAAATTTTTTCTTTTTTATTTCATCCTTATAAATATTTTTGCTATTTTTTTAGTCCTAATGTTGATTCTACTGTTAATTGATGTGTCGAATGCCATAATAGTCAGCAATACTTCGAAGTACCCTAACACATTATATAAGAGTGTTGCTTCCGTAAACTCATTTAGAGAGTCAATTCATAGTCAATTTGAACTGAATTTCTTTGTTCATTTCCTCCTTCATATATATCACAAATAGTCTTTGAATTGATTAAGGATGCTAACACTATTGTATAATGTGCCAAGGTACCATACATATGATTACTGATTATGATGGACGTTCCAACATTCGTAATTAATAGTGGAATAAACACAGGGACTAAAAAATAGCTTAAATATTTTAAGGGATCAAATAAAAAGAAAAATTCCCAGGGACGAAAATCAAAACGGGTATTTTATGGGGAGGGGGGGGAGGACACCAAGGGGGATAGTGACCATGTATTTTACCTTATAAATTACTAACGTAAGAGATAACTTCTTTATACATCAAAATCATATAACAACTTATACACACACTTTTTTTCTCTCGATATCTCTCCATCACATCATCCATCACATCTCACATTTCTCTCTCTTTTCTCTTATCTCTATCTCTCTCATTATGTATACCATGTTGTTGTACAAACAACATTTCTCTAACTTAAACCATATATTGTACTTATTAACCAAAGAGTTGACTCAGACCGAGATGGTGAAAAGAGCTCGATCCCCAATAATTATATGAAGTTATCAAAAAAAATGTATATTGGAGTGGAGTTCACCATGAAATGAAGGAAGAGAAATAAGATTAGAGTCATTAGAGAGAGAGAGTATACAGTGACTCATGTGATATTTCAAATTTATAATACTACCTTTGATCCTAATTATAAGAAACATAAAATTAAAATCATCAATACCAAGAAAATGCATCAAAACTGTTAATATAATTAACAATGCCATAAATTTAAATTTTATTCATAAATTCCTAGTTTTAAATAATTAAATGAGTGAGTACCTTGTTTAATACTCACAATAATTAAAGATATATAAAGTATTTAACAATTAATGCAACTAAAAATAGTACTATTTATTACCTTTTTATACATATAAAAAGAATTAATTACCTTCTATTTCTTATACATAGTACTAGAGATAATAATACAACACACGATTCTTACAAGTGATGCGCTTAATTTAAGTGGTATATAGCTCGAGTTTGAACTATTCTCACATTAGATAGGATTGATTTTTTTATTTTTATTTTTTCTTTACAAGACTTGGACCCTATTCAAGAATGTTCACCTTTTCACTTGAATCAACCTATTAAATCACCTAAATAATATAATTTTACGAACCACATGTCACGACAAATTTATCTTAAAAAAATTAAAAACGATTAGGAGTGGTTTTAGAGCAATGGAAATATAATCATTAAAGAGGAAGTGGATCGCATGTGCTCGATTTGCATCAACCCTTTGTGGTTGAAACGCATTACATTGAGATGTTGATGACTTCAAACAATATGGAAACTAAAAAGCACTACCATGAGTTGGGGCCAGCACCTCAAATTAAATATCCAAAGATATGAAAAATGTATTGGATGCTGAAGAAAACAAATGAAGATATGAGAAAAGTCCCCTGAACCAAAATCTCCCTACAACTTCATGTTTTATATGCATAATGTGATAATGACACCCATGGAAACTCTCGTAATACAGTGCATTTAGTGTACATTTTAGTTGAGTAGATTTATTCTGAATAATTATTGAGATGAATTATGTACGTTTACTATACACGTTAGACGAAAGTGATTTAAAATCAATTTCACGAAACTATGGTTTTGTACTGTAGTAACGCCAAACCAAATAGAGGCTTAATGTAATAATGGCTTGGATATATCCCCTTTTATTTACAATTGATAAATTAATTTTAGAATCAATGTTAAATAAATGATACACTCTTTATGAAGCACTTTATAAAATTGATTATGCACGTTCATAATCTAAACCTAAGAGGCCCTTTAATTTATTTTTATATGTAATACAAAATTTCTTCCACTAAAATTGATGGTCTTCTTTTTTTTTAATTTATTTCTCATGTATTATTTTTTATTTCATTTATATGTTTCTTGATTTTCCATTTTTTAACCTTTTATATTTTATTTAAGGGAAAATATGTTATTAGTCCCTGAACTTTTGGTCAACTTGGGTTTTAGTCCGAACTTTAATTCCTTGGTTTTATATCCCTGAACTTTCAAAAACTCGTAACAGTAGTCCCTGTCGTTACTTTGTTCGTTAAACCTGTGACGTGGCATGCTAGGTACATGTGGCATGCTAGGTAATTGACACGTCACAGATTTAACGGACCAAAGTAACGATAGAGACTACTGTTACGAGTTTTTGAAAGTTCAGGGATTAAAACCAAGGAATAAAGTTCAAGACTAAAACCCAAGTGACCAAAAGTTCAGGGACTAATAACATATTTTTCCCTTTATTTAATATTTATATATATTTAAATTGTTTAAATAATCAACAAGATGGTTCAGGTAGTACATGTTTGATTCCCTTAAACAAAATGTATTAAATATGAGTATTGATACTTGTGAAGAATACCTAAAATTTATACCAAAAATTATTTAAAAAATGTATTAAATTCATTAATGATTATTGTACAGTTCTATCTTTTACACTTTCATTGATCCTTTCAATCTCTTTATTTCTTATCACATCATCCATCGCATCTATCAGTTCTCTCACTCATTCACTAGAGATAGATGTACATCCATCAATTTAATTGTTTTGTTTGATCATATAGATACAGTTTGTAACTATTTTCAGTTAGCCTTTTCTGTTAGTTGTTATTCTTTACTTGTATAAATACTTTTTGTTTCATTCTTCTTTGAGAAATAATATTCCGTTCTTTTCATTTCTCCAATTCTCTTGCTTATTTTCTTTTCTGCACGTTAGTTCTATTATGGTATCAGAAGATTAATTCTTCCAACTGCGCACTCCTTTCTTTTTGCTACCTTTACACCATGGCTGTTGTTGATGATTCTTCCAATCCGTATTTTGTTCATCACTCTGATAACCCTGGGTTGCAGCTTGTTCTTCAAGCTCTTGTTGGTGACATTATAATTCATGGAGCCAGTCCATGAAATTGATTGCACGCCAAAAACAAGTCCTGTTTTTGATGGCTTTTTACCTAAGCCTGATGGTTCTAATCCTCAAATTCTTGCTGATTGGGAACAACAATAACATTGTAACTGCTTGGATTCTCAATTTGTTTCTAAAGCTCTTAACTAGTATCCTCTATCGTGATTCTGATGTGCTATATGGAAAGATCTCAAGACCGGTTCAAGCAACACAATGGTCCTCACACCTATCACTTGAAGAAAGAACTCAACTGTATTTTTCAAGGATTCATGATTGTTGCTCAGTATTTTACCAATTGAAAGCTTTCTGGGAAGAATTGAATGATTTTCGCTCAGCATGCACATGTACTTGTGTGGTGCTCGTCCTTTACTTACTTATACCCAAAAAGATATGCAGTCTTCGCTTTTCTTTTGGGTTTGAATGATTCTTTTGCTTTGTCAGAAGCCAAATTTTGATTATGGAGCCTATTCCAAAATTGCAAAGGTTTCTCCTTGATTCTTCAAGATGAACAACAGTGAGATATTGGTCTTTTGTACTCCATGTCTTCCGATTCTCAAGCTGCTTTTGCTATTCGTGGTGGTCCTCTAAAACTTTATGATAATCGGACTAAAGTTGATCAAATGAAAGGCCAAGAAGGATAAACCTACTTGCCACATATGGTTTTCTTGGTTACACGTTGATCAGTGTTATAAGCTCCATGGATACCCGCTTGTCATCCCAAATTCAAGGCCAAGAATATTGCTACCATTGCTTCTGTTCATCAAGTCAGTGATTCAACTTCTGCATGTAATTCCATTCTTGCCTTTGACAAGTGATCAAAGTCAGATGCTGATTTCTCTATTATCTTCACAAATCTCACTTGCATCAACTCCTTTTTCAGAGTTTTCTCTTCCTGACCCTACTTCAGGTTATATCATAACTATACCTTATATGTTCTCCTCTTAATCACTATTGGATTCTAGATTTAGGTGCTTCTTGTCATATCACTTGCAATCTTGATTTTTTTCACCTCATATAGAACAGCTGATCATTGTTTTGTCACTTTACCTAACAATTATAAAATTCCTGTTTGCTATAGGAATTGTTTCCCTACATTGATTGTGTTCTTCACAATGTATTTTATAGTCCATCTTTTCATGTCAATCTTATATATGTTAGTGCTCTTCTTTTACAATCCTCTTATTATGTAACTCTTCACACTAATACTTTTCAATACAGGATCATAATCATTCGAAGGAGATTGGCAAAGGGTAACTTTGTGTAGGGTCTTTTATGTCTATGTTCCTCAAAGAATTTGTCTACTTGTAATACCATTACACATTTTGTTACTCCTATTTCTCATAGTCGTGTATCACAAAATTTGCATCATTTGTGGATGCTAGATTAGGCCACTTATCTGATCAATGCTTACAACATTTGAATAAAGAGTTTCATTTTCTTATCCTAATTCTTATTTTTCTACTTTCTGCAATATCTGCCCTTTATAAAAACAAAAAAGACTTCCTTTTGTCTAATAATAATTTTTCTGATTGTTCTTTTGCTTTGGTGCACTGTGACATTTGGGGACCTTACAAACACCCCACCTTTGATAACAAGAGATACTTTCTAACTATAGTGGATGATCACACCACCGATTTACATGGGTATATTTACTCAAGCAAAAGTTAGACGCTCCTGCTTGCATCAAACATTTTTTTTTTGCATTGGTGACAATGTTGAGTCTCAGAATTAATTCAAGTATTTAAATTAGATTCAAGACTCATTATCCTTGGTTTTAATGATTAACAAATTAGAATAACAAATTAGACTAAGACCATAAGAAATATCAAAATAGACTACAAGAAAACAGGTGCTACTAAGAAATGTATTTTCCTATGTATTTCAGGTACTGTGTAGAAGCACCCACTGAAGGAAGAATCCTGCTAAAGAAGAACAACATATAAAGAAAAAGAGAAAACATTGAAGAAACTCTCTGGAGATGACCAACCTACTGAACCAGAGAAAGAGTCTAAAAGAAATGGAAGAAGAAAAGGAAGAAGCTAAGGAAAGAAGCACATTGGCAGCTGAAGTGAAGAAAGACTTCAAGAAGATCGCCAGTCAGAAAGCAAACAAGAGTTAAATCCGATTACTCTCAAAGTTGTAATGCAGAGAAAGAAATTTGGTTAAAAGAAAAGAAACCTTCTGCCAATAGGAACTATCTGAAGAATCAAATTCTGAAGGATCAAATAAAAAGAACTGAGAATAGTCAAACACGCTGAAGTGATAAACATGCTGGAAGTGATCAACCTTTCTGAAGACATGCAACATGCTGAAGAATGTGAACTCACTGAAGAATCTCTCAATCTCTGATGAGTGTTTAAATCCTCTCTACAATGAGAAGTTTTACAAAGGCAAAGACTCTCTGCTCAAAGACCTAAAGGATTCTAATGTCTTATGCCATCATCTACAAAGGAAATAACAACAAAAGCAGTTTTCCTCATTCTAAGAAGCACGTACATAAAAGAGGGAAACCTATTGCAGAGAAAAGCAAATAGAGGTCAGAGATAGGTCAGCGTTGTTGTACACCTACTTCTGTACGACTCTGCAACGCTATAGAAGTCAGAATCCTTCAAGAAGAAAAGAAAAATTCACAAAGGATAAAAAGAGAAATCACGGTAAAATCATCATCTCTTTTCAAACAACAGACTTCGAATGATGTGAAGAAAGAAGAGAGAGAAGGCCAACTTGCTGAAGATAAACTACTCTCTCAAAGAAATATTCATGAGCCAAAATTGTTGTGTGTCAGAACAAATATACATCTACACACCTACTCTGCTCAAAGTTAGAAGCTAAGCAACGGGAAAAAGGAGAAGTCTAATGGATCTTAACATCCTACCTCCTTAGACTCACAAGAAGAGAATAAAGAAAGAAGAAGAGAGAGAAATATCAACTTGGTGAAGACAAAGAAAATCTCTCAAGATTAAGAGCTTATTTGTAGTGTGTCAGAACCAAGTCATCTGCACACCTAATCTGCTTAAGAAGAAGGTACCGGAGAGAAGTTATTTCACAACGGCTCTATGAGCTAAATCATTTCTTCTCAACGGTAAATCAAGCATTCTTCAACGACTATATTTCCAGAACATATAAATAGCCTCAAGAAAGTCTTTGAAGACGCTGACGAGTTGGACAGTGGTCCAGTTGGGTTGATGGGTTGGACTTGCTAGATAAAAGGTCTGTTGACCAAAATTTCCCAAAAGCTTCATTCACAAGAAACCAACCATAATGGGCAGCCATGAACTCTCAATCATCTATCTTTGAACTATGGCATTTATCAGCCCACAGAAGAAATTGGCCAAGCTCAATACAGATTATATCAAGCCAACCTTCCAAACCTTACGAAGATGAATTAGCTTAGAATTATACACTTGTACTCTGTCAGTCCTTGTACTTAGCACTTAATCTTTGTATTCTGAGTTGTACTCAGTAATCCCTATGTACAAGAAAACTGAAGTTTAAGTTTTCTGAGACTTAAACCAATTCATCATTGTAAACACAATATGTGTTAGAGAGCCTGGAGAGGCTTGGTGGAAGAAAATAACTCTGAGAGCCTGGAGAGGCTTGGAGAAACAATACTCTGGAGAGCCTGGAGAGGCTTGGTGGAAAAAAAGAATACTCAGGTAGAGCTTGGAGAGGCTTGATAGAAAAGAATACTTGTGGTAGAACCTGGAGAGGCTTGGAGAAACAATACTCTGGAGAGCCTAGAGAGGCTTGGTGGAAGAAAGAATACTCAGGTAGATCCTGGAGAGGCTTGATAGAAAAGAATACTTGTGGTAGAGCCTGGAGAGGCTTGATAGAACAGAATACTGTGTTTGAGCCTGAAGAGGCTTGGTTGACAAACAAACTTGGGTTAGAGCCTGGAGAGGCTTGACTGTAAAAGAATACTCATTAAGTTGCCTGGAGAGGCAGTTGAGAACAAAGAATACTTGGTTGTAATCTTGAGGGATTATAATGAAAATCCAATGGTGGTTTGCCTTGGGACTGAATGTAGCTCACTGAGTTGGTGAGTGAACCATGATAAATTCTGTGTGTAAATTTTTCTCTACCCTTAACTCTTTACTTTCTGCTATTATCTGTTTATCTCTAACCAAGGAATGGTTTGAAAAGTGAATTTATAATTAACTAATAAAACCTCATTTGTTAACCAAATCATTTTGAAAAGAGTACTTACTGAACCTTCTGAAGTGGGTTCACAACTTATCTAAATAACTCAGCTTTCAGCAATTACTGAATCAATTTGATATTAGTGTTAAACATTTTGAACAACTTGTTTTATGTTTTGAGGTTAGCATTTATCAAAATCAGTTTTAAACAAGTTTCTGAAAATGTTTTCATTGAACCTTCTGATGTGAATTCAAAAAGCACATTTATTTTTCAAGATTCAGCAAGTCTCTGAAAAACTTATTTTCATAGCTTTCGCCTAACTGTGATAATCTTTATCTGATAAATGAATTTTTCATAATAACTTGCCAAAGTATATTTGATGTTTAGAAAAAGGTTTCCAAAAATTAGCTTAAAATTTTAAAAACACTATCAACCCCCCTTCTAGTGTTTCCTGTGGTTCCTACAAACAACTCAATTTAATGTTGTGATCAAGATATTGCGGTCAGATAATGCCAAGGAACTTGTTTTGGACTGATTTTTTGGCTTTGCAAGGCACCCTACATCAATATAGTTTGTGTTGAAAGACCACAACAAAATTCAGTGGTTGAGAGAAAGCATCAACACTTGCTTAATGTGGTCCAGATCACTTTATTTTCAATCATGGGTACCTATTAGTTTTTGGGGTGAATGCTTAAAGACTGCCACTTACTTGGTCAATCGCACACCTTCTCCAGTGCTCAAGTTTAAGTCTCCTTTTGAATTGTTGTTCAACAAAACCTCCAAATTATTCAAATTTCAAGGTTTTTGAATGCTTGGTATATGCTTTTATTCTTCCATCTAAGAGAGACAAAATTTCTCCTAGAGTTACACCCACTGTTTTTATTGGATATCCTACTAGCTATAAAGGTTACAAGCTTTATGATCTTACCACAAGGACATTTATCATATCTAGAGATGTCATATTTCGCGAAAGCACTTTCCCTTTCCACGCCTTACCTAATGTGATTGCTCAATTGATCTTTTTCTGAATATGGTTTCACCTTCACCTATAAATGATGATCCTATTTTACCTACAACACTAATCCAACACCTATATCTTCCTCTTCAACCTCAGATTCATCACACACTTCTCAAACCCTTAGAAGATCTACTCGAACCATAGACCACCCTCATATCTCCAACATTATGAATGCAACCATGTGACCACTTACCCCATAACTGATCATATTGATCACTCAACCTTATCTACACAATATACTCACTTCATCAATCAAATCTATGGTTTTTATGAGCCCACTTATTACCACCAAGCAGTTAAATATCCTGAATGGAAACAGGCCATGCAAGATGAGATCTCTACCATGGAATCCAATAATACTTGGAGTGTTGTTCCTCTTCCTCCTAACAAGCATTCAATAGGGTGCAAATGAGTTTATAAAGTGAAAACAAAATCTAATGGGTCTGTTGATCGTTTGAAGGCCCGATTGGCAGCAAAAAGGTATATACAACAGGCAGGGATTGACTTTACTGACACATTCTCTCCTGTAGCAAAGCTATCTACACTGAGAGTTCTTCTTTCCTTAGCTTCTATCAAAGGGTGGAAGCTTCTGCAACTTGATTTGTTGAGTCTCAAAAATATCATAAAGAGGTTTATGATGTTTTAAAGACTGAAATTTCTCTAAGTTTTAATGATCAACAATTCAACTTAAGTTGTTTCTCATAGATACAATTGTCTAATTGTTTATCTATGATTTTCAGCAAGAAGGCCTATTATATAAGACTAAGTGTGGATCCGTCTGAAGAAGCTGATGCTGTCTGAAGATGATCAACCCGTCTGAAGCATCAAAGCCGTCTGAAAGCATTTGATGACGTGGCATCTCTTGTCTGAAGCTGTGACAATCCTTGTACCTCTGCTCGTTTTTCACGCACGTTCTCTGCTACAAACAGCTGGCACCTGTGCAATGCAATTCAAGCACGTTCTCTGTCACAACGTGTCCTCTGCTACGCAGCAATTGCAGCAGCAACAAAGAGCACCTTTTTGGCAGGAGCAAACCTTGTAAAAGTGTCAGAATTTGTCAGGGAATATCAGAATATGTCAGAGAATATTCTGTACTGCAGCAGCTGTCTCACAACGGCTAGCATGGATTTCACAAGCATGAGAGTCTTCAACGGGCCAATCATTTGGGTATAAATACCCCCTCATTTGAAGACCTGCAGAGAGAGAAGAATTGAAAAAGAACAAAAACTCTGCAAGATTTTTGCTGCAACACTCTGATTTATTTCATACATTTTTGTACAAACAAAGTTATTTATCCTGAGCATACCTCAGTTTTTCTTTGTACATTTGTATTTGTTTAAGTCTCAAAACTGTCATAGTTTGTGAGCTTAAGCACTTTCCATTCAACTGTAATTGTTGTTGAGCCTGGAGAGGCTTGTCTGAAAAAGAATACTTGTGTTGTTGAGCCTGGAGAGGCTTGTTTGTAAAAGAATACTTGGTTGTAGAGCCTGAAGAGGCTTGATAGAAAAGAATACTTGTAATCTTGCAAGATTAAGAGAAAATCCAAGTGCTAGTTGGCATTGGGACTGGACGTAGCTCACAAGTGGTAGTGAGTGAACCAGGATAAATTCTGTGGCTAAGTTTCTCTTTCCCTTATCTTTGTCATTTCAGTTTTACGCTAATCAAGGGGACTGAATATTTAATCTAATATTTTAAAAAGGAAGAAACTTCTTTTAGAACCATTTTAAGGCCGTCTGAAACCAACTTCAGACAGCTATCTGAAAAACTTCAGACAGCCCTCTAGCAACCTGTCTGAAAGTCTGTTTTGTAAATCTGTTTTCGAAAAGCTTCTTAAAATATTTAGAAACACTATTCAACCCCCCTTCTAGTGTTTCCCTGTGTTCCTACAGTTGGTACCAGAGCTCTACTCAGGGTTGAAACACCTAACAAGTGTCTGAGGACTGAAAGATCCACATGGAAGCTTCAAACAGTAACAGGCAATACATCACAGAAGGAGCCTCTATCACAAGACCTCCAGCTTTCAATGGAGAAGATTATCACTACTGGAGAGATAGAATGAAGCTGTTCATTGAAAGCACAAACATTGATGTTTGGGATGTGGTCACTGATGGAGACTATGTGCCTATGCTAAATGATGTGCCTATACCTAAGACTGAATGGACTTTGGAGCAAAAGGCTAGAGTCCAGATGAATGCTAAGGCCAAACTCTATCTGATATGTTCCTTGAACAAATCAGAATATGAGAAGGTTCATGGATGCACCTCTGCCAAGGAAATTTGGGATACTCTTGCAGCAGCCCATGAAGGAACTGAGACTGTCAAGCAATCCAAGATAAGTATGCTCATACATCAGTATGAGATGTTCAAGATGGAAGAATCTGAAACCATTGACCAAATGTTTGGAAGGTTTCAGACCATAACAAATGGACTCAGGTCCTTAGGCAGAACATACAACTCTGGAGATAATAACAGAAAAATTCTAAGGAGCTTGCCTAAGTCCTGGAGACCCAAAGTTACTGCCATTCAAGAGGCAAGAGATTTGAACTCTCTTAGAGTGGAAGAACTGTTGGGATCTCTTAAGGTCCATGAGCTTGAGCTTGGAGAAGATGACAACAAGAGAAAATCTCTAGCCCTAAACTCCAAGACCAAACAGTCTAGGCATGGCAACATCAAGGCTATGCAAGCTGAGGCAGCTTCAGAGGGAGATGAAGACTCTGAAGATAGCTCAGAAGATGATGATGATCTTGCTCTTCTAAGTAGGAAGATCAAGAGAATGCTGCAGAACAGAGGAAGATTCAGAAAGAATCAACCCTCAACCTCAAAAGGAGGTAAGTCAGGTAAAGACATACAAACTGACAAAATTATTTGTTTTGAGTGTAAGCAACCAGGGCACATGAAGGCTGAGTGTCCAAAACTGAAGAAAAACAACTTCAAGAAGAAGAAGTTTTTCAAGAAAAAGAAAGGTCTCATGGCAACATGGGAGGACCTGGATGAATCAACTTCAGAAGAGGAGGAAGACACCTCAGAAGAGGCAAATCTGTGCCTCATGGCAAGCCTACCATCTTCAGACAGCTCTGAAGCTGAGGTATTCCCTCTTACTTTGCAAGAAATGTATGATGATCTGGTGGAAAGTTCCAAGGAACTGTTCCTAGAGTATAAGAATCTATCCAAGGCTCACACAGAAATGTGTAACAAATATGAGTCTCTTGAAATAGAACATATTATGCTCAAGGAAAAGGTCCTTGAGACTGAAAACCATAGTTCACAAGCTGTGTCTGAAGAAAATAAAAAACTTCAGAAACAGATTGTAGAACTGACAAATGACTTAGCCAAGTTTGTCAAAGGAACTAAAAATTTAAACATAATGCTTGGAAATCAAAGACATTCCTCTGACAAAAGTGGACTAGGTTTTTTTTATCACAACATGTCTGAACCTCCTACTGTCTTAAATTTTTCTAAAGGCAAAAAGAAGGTTACTGGGTGTTCTCACTGTGGTAAGCCTGGACACAATGTGATTCAGTGCAAGCACAAGAGAAAAGCAAGACCCAAAGCTAACAAAACAGGACCCAAAAGAACATGGGTACCTAAAAACTTGATCATTCCTGTTGCAGACGTGTTTAACAGGACAAAGGAGACCCCACAAATGGTACCTGGACAGTGGGTGCTCGCGACACATGACAGGAGAAAGGTCTTTGTTCCAAAACCTTAGACCTAAGGAAGGAGGAGTGGTCACCTTTGGTGGAAATCAGCAAGGGAAGATCACTGGCATAGGGACTATAGGTATAATTCCTTCATCCCTCATTAAAAATGTTCTTCTTGTGGAAGGACTACAACATAATTTACTGAGCATAAGTCAATTATGTGACAGTGGTTATGTAGTATCCTTTACCAAGGAAGGATGTATAGTCAAAGACTCCTCTGATCAAACACTTTTTACTGCTAAGAGACACAGCAATGTGTATAAAATTGATCTAGAGGATCTAGCAAGTCAAAATGTAAAATGCTTCATTTCTGTTGAAGATGAAAAACAGATTTGGCATCAAAGACTTGGGCATGCCAGCTTGAGATTAATCTCAAGATTAGCAAAATACAACCTTGTTAAAGGATTACCCAAGCTTTCATACAAATCTGATATTTTGTGTGATAGTTGTCTGAAAGGGAAACAAACAAGACACTCTTTCAAGAGTAAGGATGTTGTTTCAACCAGCAGACCACTTGAACTTTTACACATTGACTTGTTTGGTCCTATTAGAACAGAAAGTCTTAGTGGAAAGAAATATGGTTTGGTCATTGTTGATGACTATTCTAGATTCTCATGGGTGATATTCCTTAGAAACAAGGATGAGACTTTTAAGAATTTCACAATATTTTGTAAGAAGGTACAGAATGAAAAAGGATTCTGTATTTCTGTCATAAGAAGTGATCATGGTGGGGAGTTTGAGAATGCAAATTTCCAATTGTTCTGTGATGAGAATGGGATCTCACACAATTTCTCTGTGGCAAGAACACCTCAACAGAATGGGGTTGTTGAGAGAAAGAACAGAAGTTTGCAAGAGATGGCAAGGACCATGCTCAACTCAAGCAACTTACCAAGAACCTTCTGGGCAGAAGCTGTTAGCACAGCTTGTTACCTTCAAAACAGAATATTGGTAAGACCAATTCTGAAAAAGACTCCATATGAATTGTGGAAAGGAAGAAAACCCAACATATCATATTTCCACACCTTGGATGTGAGTGTTTTATACTTAACACCAAAGATGATCTTGGAAAATTTGATGCAAAGTCTGATAATGGATTTTTCATTGGATATTCTGAAACATCTAAAGCATATAGAGTGTATAACTCTAGAACTTTAACTGTTGAAGAAACTATTCATGTAAAATTCAATGATAACAAAGAGACTGATAGGGAACTATCAGATCTAGAGGATGATTTTGCAGGTATGAAGCTGAATGATCACAGCAACTTGAAGGATGAGCAACTGTCTGAAGTTCCTGCTGTTTCTGAACCTCTTCAGACAAATGTTGAGTCTCAGACGGATGTGATACCTCCTCATAAACCTGATTGGAGATACAAGTCACATCATCCTAAAGAGCAAATCATTGGCAGTACTTCAGAAGGAGTTAAGACAAGATCAAAATTCAGAAATTTGAATTCTCTTGCTCTCCTGTCTGAAATTGAGCCAAAGAACATTGATGAAGCTCTGCATGATGAAGGGTGGATCCTAGCCATGCAAGAGGAGCTAAATCAATTTGCTAGGAGTGATGTCTGGACCCTTGTTCCTAAACCCCATGGGAAAACAATTATTGGAACCAAATGGGTGTTCAGAAACAAGCTGTCTGAAGAAGGCAAAGTTATCAGAAATAAGGCAAGGCTAGTAGCTCAAGGATATAACCAGCAAGAAGGTATTGACTTCACTGAAACCTTTGCTCCAGTGGCCAGGTTAGAAGCAATTAGAATTCTTTTATCTTATGCTGTAAATAATGGCATCAAACTATATCAAATGGATGTCAAAAGTGCCTTCCTCAATGGTTTCATTGAAGAAGAGGTTTTTGTTAGACAACCCCCTGGTTTTGAAGATGTATCTTTTCCTGAACATGTTTTTAAACTTAAGAAAGCTCTCTATGGTCTGAAACAAGCCCCAAGAGCTTGGTATGACAGACTGAGCAGTTTTCTTGCAACCAATGGTTTTGAAAGAGGAAAAGTTGACACAACTCTTTTTAGAAAACAGTCTAACAAGGATCTTATACTTGTCCAAATATATGTTGATGACATTATTTTTGGTTCAACTAATTCTTCATTGTGCAAAGAGTTTTCTGAGTTAATGCAATCTGAATTTGAAATGAGCCTAATGGGTGAACTAAAGTTTTTCCTTGGACTTCAGATTAAGCAAGATTCTGATTGTATATGGATCCATCAAGAGAAATATACAAAGGAAATGCTTAAGAAGTTCAACCTAAGTGATTGCAAACCCATGACAACTCCAATGCACCCTTCTGCATCTTTAAATAAAGATGAGAATGAAGAACCAGTGAATCAAACTTTGTATAGAGGGATGATTGGTTCATTATTGTATCTAACAGCAAGCAGGCCTGACATCATGTTCAGTGTGTGCCTGTGTGCTAGATTTCAATCTGATCCAAGAATCACTCACTACAAAGCTGTAAAAAGAATTTTCAGATATCTTAAAGGTACTACTAATCTTGGTCTATGCTATAAGAAAAGTAAGGATTGCAGGTTAGTAGGATACTGTGATGCTGATTTTGCTGGAGACAGAGTTGAAAGAAAAAGCACCAGTGGTGGATGTCACTTCTTTGGAGAAAATATGATCAGCTGGTCAAGCAAAAGGCAAAGCACAATTGCATTATCAACAGCTGAAGCAGAATACATCTCAGCAGCCAGTTGTTGCTCACAACTGTTATGGGTGAAGTATCAACTTGAAGATTTTAATATTGCAATATCTGTTATACCTGTGTTGTGTGATAATACCAGTGCCATTAATTTATCTAAAAATCCCATTCAACATTCTAGGGCTAAACATATAGAAATCAAACATCATTTCATTAGAGACTATGTTCAGAAAGGTGTTTTTGATATTCAGTTTATTGATACAGAGCATCAATGGGCTGATATATTCACAAAACCTCTAACTGAAGATAGATTTAAGTTCATCAGAGATAAATTGAACATTCATGCATTTTGAGTGTGTATGAAAAATGATGTGTCTGAAACTTCAGCTTGTCTGAAACATGTGACCTGTCTGAAGTTTTGGTCGTCTGAAATTAACTGGATGTCTGAAATCTATCACTTGTCTGAAATGAACAAATGACGTGGCAATAAAGGGACGGTTTAAATTTCATTTAATTTGTCTCTTCCACTTCGCACGATTCCCTATGTCTGCGCAGCCAGTTCGTGCCATCATTAACTCAGAGGTCTATAAGTACAGAAGGCAGTGAGTCCTTGATACGTTACAACTCTCTACTCTCTCAGAACCTTTGCTATTCTTCATCTTCAAGAAAGCATTTTTCTCTCAAGTTCTTTCCAACCTTCAACAATGGCACCTAAGAAGTCTGGAGCTGATAACATTGTGAAGACCAAGGGTGTCTTTCTGGAAGATCTTGAAGCACTGGGGATGGACCTTTATGCAGAATTTCAAGCAGCTGGGTGGCTTGAATATTTCAACAGAAATCGTTCACAGTGGCATGAGCAGAGTATTCTTGACTTCTGGGCCACAGCCAGAGGAATCCCTAACCCTCAAGGCATCTACACCACCATCAAGGCTACTGTGCTTGGTACGTCTATCTTTATTGATGAAGACATCCTGGCCATCGTCTGTGGTGTCAAGACTGAAGGTGCTGTCTTCTCACCTGGCTGGGAATCAAGAAATGGAGGTCAGAAGCACTTTACAGAATTTTTGTATGGAACTTCTTCCCCTGCAAGTCTGGATGCTAAGAACATGTCAGACAAGGCTAGGGTTCTGCATGCTATCTTAGGGAACTCTGTAATCCCTAAAAATGGCAGCAGAAACCATGTGTCTGAACTGGAGAGATTCTGTCTCATCCACCTTCTGAAGAAGCAGAAGATCAACCTCCCAAATATCATCATGTACCACCTTCAGAAGAGGTTGAGAGACTCTGCTGGGAGTTTTCCTCACAACACCATCATCACCAAGGTGTTGTTGCACTTCAAAGTTCCAGTTCACCAGCTCTATGATCACCACTCAATCCCTATGTTTGGTGAATCAAATCTGAAGAGCATGAAGATTAAGCTGACTCCAAGGCCTCCCTCTCCCACCGTGAAAGAAAGCTTACTGATGGAGAAAGCTCAGAGGAGGAATACTACAATGCAGATTCTGGAAAATGAACTCAAGGGTGATATCAGAAGACATGAGTTCAAGCCTTCAAAGGAATCTCCTCAACCTAAGCTGAAGAAGCTTCCTGTGAGAAGCTCAGCTAAGATAGCTTCTGCATCTGTGCAGAATCAAACATCTGAACCTGTTCAGAAACCTTCTCAAAGGTTGTCTGAAATTGTGGGTCAGGTGTCTGAACCTGCACAATCTTCAAAGCCTACTTCTATAATGGAAGGACAGGCTGAAGAAGTTGTGGATACTGATGCAGTTGCTGCTCAACCTCTAGCTGCATGTCCTTCTGACCCTGAATTGATTCAGGTTGCTGCTTTGGCTACTGCCATTGAGCAAGAGGAGTTAGAACAGAAGGAAGAGCAAGAGAGGACTGACAGAGCTCTTGCAATAGCTTCACAACTTGCTTATGCTGAGGATGACAAGCAAGCAGCCATTGCTGAGGCTACAAAGAAAAGAAAGAGGTCAAGTGCACCTCAAAGAAAAAGGAAGAAGGGTAAACTACTTCAGACAGTGCCTGAAGTTAGGGTTACCAGAAGTATTGCTTCTCAACTAGAAGAAGCAGATATTGCTGGAAGATATCAGAAATTTGTAAAGGCTGATCATTACTTCAAGAGAAGAAGGGCTCTTTCAATCTGAGCAAAGAGAAAGGGAAGATAGGGAAGCCAAGGAAAGGGAAGAAAGAGAAAGAGCTGCTAAGGCTCAAGAAGTTGCTGCTCCCAAACCTTACAAGAGGATCAAGGTGAGAGTTGATAATGTAACTCCCTCACCTCCTTCATCACCAGAAAAGCACCTCACCCCTTAATCAAAACCCACCTCAACCAGAAAAACAAACCATCTCACCTCCTTCTCAACCATTACCAACCTTACAGATAAATACATCTCCATCTGAACCTTTCATACCAGCTAAACCCTCATCACCTACACCCATCATACCATCAGACAAACTGCTGTCTGAACCCCCTGTAATTCAAGAAACCAAGTTCTTGAACCCATACCTGCACCATCCAAACCCTCCTCACCTCAGTACATACAGCTATATGCAACTCCACCTCACCTTCACCTCAACTCTTCCACACCATTCATCTACCTATCCTCACCATCATCATCTCCACCTCTTACACACCTTTACCACCTCACCACCTCCATCTGTTCATCAGTCAACCTTTCAGCTGAGATAGCAGCCATATGCAAGAAACTGACAAGAAACCTCCTTTGGCTCTTGCCCGTTGCCAAAATTCCAGCATCTGTCTGAAGAGTTGCAACACTTTAGAACAGCCCCCTGCTGTCTTACTACATCATGGGTCTCACTAGAGGACTGTGACTGATGAAAGAGCTTTATACTCCAATGATGCTGATGGATTAGAGAAGATAAGGAAGGGTGTTGTCCCTCCTGGTCATACATGGATCTTATCAATCCAT
Organism: Sesbania bispinosa; assembly: GCA_026901365.1. Taxonomy (NCBI): domain Eukaryota; kingdom Viridiplantae; phylum Streptophyta; class Magnoliopsida; order Fabales; family Fabaceae; genus Sesbania; species Sesbania bispinosa. The sequence continues at coordinate 2,715,242 of QLOH01000022.1, read as the reverse complement.
TTTCTGAAGACTCATGGAAGCTGAGCAATAGGAATGGCTCATGTAAGGAAGCTGAACACTGAAGCTGAGTTATTCCAAAGAGACTTGGCTAGAGGAATTGGAATGATGGGCTACAGGCCCCCTAGAACAAGTTCAATCAGGCCTTCAACCAAAATCTGGTGAAACCCGATAGGATTGTTCCTAGGTATCCCCTCAAGGAAGGACAAGATGAGAAATACAAGGGTCCTAAGATCTACTCTGTATCAGCACCCCTGTCTGAAGCCATGACTGCTTCAGAATGGGAAGGTCTACCTGAGTTCATCATCTCAGAAGGAGGAGGGCTTGAATCACTGCTTGAAAATGGGATGTGGGATTCTTATTGGCAGATCAGAGAAGATGTGGTCTTCTTCTGGGTGTAGTGGTCCTGATGTTGAGTCTGCAATGGGTGTTGGACATTCCACAAATGTTCAGTACCATTTCTTAAGAGATCACTTTCCCCACAGGCAGATTCATTCAACAAAGCTTGGGTGCTTCTGAAGTATGTTGGGACCTTTTTCTGTCCAGTCTACAATCCTTCAGAATATGGCTTGCAGCCTGGTTTTGGAGTTTTGAGATTTGTATGTCCCTACCTTCAGCTCATCTTTGTTGAGTCTGAACCTGACCTGTATGAAGAGAACCAGAAGCTGAAATCCAAGGTCAAGGCCCTTGAGAAGAGGTGTGAAGAATCTGAGAGGAGATGTGAAGTCTCAGAGAAGAAATCACAAAAGGTTATTCAGATCAAGAAGAAATTCTCCATGAAAACAGCTGATAAGAAGTGGTCAACAAAAGGTTATTCTGTCTCAAGCTTTGCTGAAGAAGAAGGACTGATTATCTGCCTATGTCTTTTGTTCATGTTAATTTCTACAAGTGTCTGATTGTTATTTTCACATCCTTACATTTTTAATACAATCAGTTTTTGGTTATCTCATGTGTTGCTCTGATAATTGTTTTATCTTCTTTCCTGTATTACCCTGCCTGCCTGATGATTGCACTGTTGCTGTTATTGCTCTGTGGCTCCCTTTTGATTGATGACAAAAGGGGGAGTATTAAATTCTAACAAAAATCTGGAGTGATTACAGGATTCAGGGGGAGTACTGGAAAAGATCAAAGATGTCTAATCTTGTGAAAGAAAAGCAACATTTTATCCTAACCTGTATCAGTAAAAGGATACAAATGTCTTAGGGGGAGCTAATCTTTATATGTCAATTTTTGCACAATTTAAGTTAAATTTGTCATCATTAAAAAGGGGAGAATGTTGAGTCTCAAAAATCATAAAGAGGTTTATGATGTTTTAAAGACTGAAATTTCTCTAAGTTTTAATGATCAACAAATTCAACTTAAGTTGTTTCTCATAGATACAATTGTCTAATTGTTTATCTATGATTTTCAGCAAGAAGCCTATTATATAAGACTGAGTGTTGGATCCGTCTGAAGAAGCTGATGCTGTCTGAAGATGATCAACCCGTCTGAAGCATCAAAGTCGTCTGAAAGCATTTGATGATGTGGCATCTCTTTTCTGAAGTCGTGACAATCCTTGTACCTCTGCTCGTTTTTCACGCACGTTCTCTGCTACAAACAGCTAGCACCTGTGCAATGCAATTCAAGCACGTTCTCTATCACAACGTGTCCTCTGCTACGCAGCAATTGCAGCAGCAACAAAGAGCACCTTTTTGGCAGGAGCAAACCTTGTAAAAGTGTCAGAATTTGTCAGGGAATATCAGAATATGTCAGAGAATATTCTGTACTGCAGCAGCTGTCTCACAACGGCTAGCATGGATTTCACAAGCATGAGAGTCTTCAACGGGCCAATCATTTGGGTATAAATACCCCCTCATTTGAAGACCTGCAGAGAGAGAAGAATTGAAAAAGAACAAAAACTCTGCAAGATTTTTGCTGCAACACTCTGATTTATTTCATACATTTTTGTACAAACAAAGTTATTTCCTGAGCATACCTCAGTTTTTTCTTTGTACATTTGTATTTGTTTAAGTCTCAAAACTGTCATAGTTTGTGAGCTTAAGCACTTTCCATTCAACTGTAATTGTTGTTAAGCCTGGAGAGGCTTGTCTGAAAAAGAATACTTGTGTTGTTGAGCCTGGAGAGGCTTGTCTGGAAAAGAATACTTGTGTTGTAGAGCCTGAAGAGGCTTGATAGAAAAGAATACTTGTAATCTTGCAAGATAAGAGAAAATCCAAGTGCTAGTTGGCATTGGGACGGGACGTAGCTCACAAGTGGTAGTGAGTGAACCTGGATAAATTCTATGGCTAAGTTTCTCCTTCCCTTATCTTTGTCATTTCAGTTTTACGCTAATCAAGGAGACTGAATATTTAATCTAATATTTTAAAAAGGAAGAAACTTCTTTTAGAACCATTTTAAGGCCGTCTGAAACCAACTTCAGACAGCTATCTGAAAAACTTCAGACAACCCTCTAGCAACCTGTCTGAAAGTCTGTTTTGTAAATCTCTTTTCGAAAAGCTTCTTAAAATATTTAGAAACACTATTCAACCCCCGTTCTAGTGTTTCCCTGTGTTCCTACAATATTAACAATGCTTTTTTAAAATGGTAATTTGTTTGAAGAGATATACATGGATTTACCCCTTGGATATAAGATTCAAGGGGAGAACCTTGTATGAAAACTACATATGTCAATTTATGGACTACGACAAGCATCTTGACAATGGTTTATCCCACTTCACTCATCTCAACTGGTTTCACACAATCTAAAAGTGATTACTCTTTGTTTACTCATGGAACTCAAACTTCATTTGTTGTTGTTTTGGTCTATGTCGATGACATTATCGTTGCTAGTCCAAATCCTTCCATGATTAATGAAGTTTAAAACAAGCTACAAGAATTATTCAAACTCAAGGTTCTTGGTGATTTGCGTTATTTTCTCAGCCTTGAGTTGGCTCGCTCTCCAAAAACCTGACATATGTTTTGTTGTCAAACAAATTAAGTCAGTTTATGTCTTCTCCTAGAACCTCACACCTTGACGTGTTCATCACTTATTGAGGTATCTTAAAGCCGTTCCGGGTCAAGAACTATTATTTTCAGCCACTTCTTCTTCTCAATTAAAGGCTTATGCAGATGTGGATTGGGTGAATTGTCTTGATACTCGCCGATCCACTAGCGGATATTGTGTGTTTCTTGGTGAGTCTTTAGTCTCATGAAAATCAAATAAGCAAACTGTAATTTCCAGATCTTCAGCTGTGGCTGAAAATAGATCTTTCGCTAATGCTACTAGTGAGATTACTTGGCTTATTTCTCTGCTCAAAGATTTTGAAGTGAATGTGGTCCAACAATGATGTATAGTGACAACTAGTTTTCCATTCACATTGCTTCAAATCCAACTTTCCATGAAAGAACAAAACATATCGAGATTTTCATTTTATTTTAGGAAAAGGTTACCGATGGTTCTGTTCGCCTGTTCATGTAAAATCTGCTCATCAATTGGCAAATTTCTCACCAAGTCTCTTCCCTCACCATCTTTTCGGAACCTAATGTCCAAGATGGGGATTAAAAACATTTATGCACCATCTTGAGGGGGAGTTTTATCAGTTAGATATAGTTGTAACTATTTTCAGTTAGCCTTTTTGTTAGTTGTTATCCTTTACTTGTATAAATACTTTTTTTGTTTTCATTCTTCTTTGAGAAATAATATATGTTTCTCTTCATATCTCCAATTCTCTTTGCTTATTTTCTTTCTACACTGTTAGTTCTATTATTTTGGGCTAAGAGAGAGGAAACGACATACATTTCGTCATATTTCAATAGCGATAGAATTAAAATTATTTTGATTTCTGCTTTGTTGTTCCAATACAATCTTTAAAAGCATAACTCTGCAAAAAGTATATAAGTGAATAAAAGATAAAAGCCTATTTGGAGAAGATTAGAATTATGGTTATACATATATACACACACACTAGTATTTAATCTTGACAATTATTTTACAAATGTTTTAATTTTACTAAAATAATTTTTTATATTTAATAAAAAATAATTTAATTTTATAATTAAAAAATAGAAATGAATGTGAAATAATATATAGGAAAATATTATTACTAAAATAATTATTAAATTTAAAACTTTAAGTTTTCAATTTTGTTATGTTTTTAAAGTCATAAAAATGTTTGTTTAATATATAAGATGTTTGTTAGTTTAATTATAAAATTGTTTGACATCTCATTTTTTGTCATCTTTCTTCCTTTTACACATTGTTTGTTGTGAAAATTTTCAATTGAAATCGAAAACCTTCTTGATTCTGAAAGTACAATCTGGGACTAGAATCTGAATCCTCTAAAGGTTCTTTTTATAATCAGGTTATTCAGACTTTGCATTCAGTCGTAACAGAATTTGAATCACTGATTTCTTCAAAAGAATGTTTTCAAAAATCAATTTAAAGAAGAAATAGTATTTCAAACAGTAAAAGTGAATGAAAAGCAAAATTCAAAATTTATGAGTAACCTGAATCAGAAAAATGTTGAAAAGATTAAGGAAAAAGTGCAAAAATGAAAGTTCAGAATGTAAACAACAGAAAATAAAAACTTCATAATTTTAAATAAAAGAAAAGGAAAAATTGCAGAAAAGTAAATGCAAGAAAGTAAAGAAATCAAAGAAAAAATGCAAAGAATGTAAAGAACAGAATGTAAATCAAAGAAAAGAAAATGACAGAATTGTAAATTGCATTAATGAAATGTTGGTATGGATACACATACTAGGCACTCTCCTTAGTAAACCACTGAGTCGTTTTTTATGTTAGACGTTTGGGTGTTTTAGAGAAAGTTCAGTAAATGAAATCCAACCTTTATTACATCAGATTTTGACCTATTTATAGACTTCTATCCTAACAGACACTTAACCAGATTTTGACACGTTTACAAGCCTAGATTACGTGTCAAATTTCTAAGTATGCCACGCGTTCAAATCAGCAACGATCTTCTACTCTTCAATAACTGACCATCTAAGATTCTGACATCTGTCTTCAAACAGCAACGTTCACTAACTGCTCATTTGAAATTTGAACGCTTTCTGAATAATCTTCCAATAACCGCTCCATTCGAAATTTGAATATCTTTTGAATGGCTTTCCAGTAACCGTCTTATTTGAAATTCAAATTTCCTTTGAAATGACTTTCAATAGCTGTTTCTGTCTTCACGAATTATTCTAAGTTATTGAACTCCTTTCAAATTCGAACCAGCTTTCGATTTTGATTAACTGTCAACCCAGATCAGGAAACTTAACCGAAATTGACTGATTAATTTCCCTTAAGTTTCACGTGTTTAAAATCCTGATTAGTCAATTCAATGTTGAGTCTTGACCACCGACCACACGTGGGTTTGACCATGAAACTAGTTGGACCATTCTGCAAACACTTTGATGGCACCGTCCAATCTGATTGATATAAAATAGGCATTGGCTTCAACGTTCTTCTGCACTCAGCTCTCCTCTTCATCCGTTTTTCTGTTCAAAATGAAGGAGTTTCTTCCTTTGGCTATTGCGATCAACCTAATCTTTCTTGATTTCATCTTAGATGAGGTTGTCGGAATAGCCAAAGCTATAAGCTTCTTCAATCCTTATTAAGGATTTTCTTGGGTTGAACGTAATAGCCAATTAGAATTCAATTCGTCTTCACCCCATCCTTCTCACTTTTAATTTGAATCGCAGGGCCATTCAATCACAGCGGCATAATGCCCTTGCTCTGTTGGTCAATAAAAGCTTATGGGAGAAGAGGAGGAAGAAATGGGTCAAATGAAGGATAGGTACGCAGAGTCAAGTTCTCTGAAGATCCGGGAAGACATGAGTCAAGTTCTCTGAAGATTAGAATAGCTTTTATTTTCATGTACTTTCTTATCTTTCTTTATGTATTTTCCAATTCGAATCTGTAATGTTATTTGAATACCATTTGTACATGAATAAAAGAAATATTTCTCTATTCTCTTATAGTTCAGACTTTCAATATCTAGACTCTTTTTCCTCTCCTTCGCATTCAAAATACTTTCGAATTCGAGTAGGCACTTAATTAGAAACTTGTATCCCTTTCGAATACATATAACAGAATGCCTTACATCTCTAATTCAAAAATACAAATTCCAAACTTCACTAAGTTATAGTCTTTCGATTCCCAATAAGCTCTTTGAATCTTTCATTGTATACATCGAAATCGAAGACACCATTATTGTAATAACTTAGTAAAATTGGTAAATTTCTCCCCAACAGATGCCCCCTTAAAATATTAGTTTCGAGGAATATCATAGTTTCATAAGAAACTAATATTTTAATAATTCAGAGGAATTTACTGAACAAACAGTTTCTTTCAATTCAAAACTCCTTTTTGTTTTGAATGGTATACAATTGGCAGCAGCAGTTTTTTTATATTATATTGGCTCATTACTGCGCGCCACTTTTAAAAATTTACAGTTACCAATTTTATGTAACTGACTGAACCCACTCACTCTTAACTATATAAGAAATGTGAACAGTACCAATAGCTCCACATTTTCTCTGGCCTTAAAACTGCAAGCAAGCTCTTTTCTCTTTCTCCTTATGCGTTACCTTTGTACTGTTCATCGTCCTCCTCGTTCCGTTTCTACTACATTTTCTGCAACATTCAGCTTCATCTCTTCAAGGTAAGAGCCCATAATCTCCATTACATTCTCATTCTTAGTCTTAATCGTCCTTTCTACTACGAATTTTTCTGACATTTTACAAGAACACTTCCCTTTGGGGCAACAACAATCTTTGCCCTAAATGCTGAATCTTGTACTAAAGAAGCTTTCTTTCTTAACCAGTGCTATGATTCTGCTAAAATGAGCAATTTTTTTCGCAAATAAACACTATTCTTTCAAAATATTTCAATCTGTATTTGAAAGTTGTTCTATCTTCCTCTGACATGCCTTTTCTTTATTAAGTTTTTCACTTCAACTTCTTGTTCTTTTGACCATTTCAGAATTTTCCAAATGGCTTCTCAAGATACTTCTGAACGTTCTGAGCCAGTTCCAAAGGCATTCAGCAAAGGGAAATTAATTGGATTAGACAACATTAACTATGTCCCTGAGCCGATAGAAGATTCTGATAATCTACCTATATGGAGAAATCAATCTTTGATCCCTTTTTTGATTCAGAACAAGGACCATTGTTTTCTGGGGCCTTATTTTCGACCTTCCAGGCTTAATAAGTATATTAATTTCTTCCCTTGTCCTTCTGATGAAAAATTGCTTGCTTTTCAAGACCCTATTAGAACAGATTTTCTCCCAAACCTTGTTTCTTTTTTTCAAACTGTTCCTCCAGTCAAGAAAAATGCTTATTTGAGTTGGTTGAATAGAGTGGAAGCTAGTAAGGGAATCATTGGAAAAAGTTAGGAATCTTTGACTTGATTCAGTTAAGTATATGAGCTTTCATATGACCCTGTACTTTTGATTACCTCTTGCTTTTTCTGGGATCCAAACACTCACACTTTTCACCTTCCTTATGGTATGATTACACCCACTCTGTTTGACTTAGCTTGCCATAACAGGTGTTAAGCCTGAAGGTGAAGTCTTCATTCCTACTGAATTTCCATTAGATAAAGAATTAGAGCCAAACTGGAAGAAACTCACGCATGCTCACTTCATTCAAAATAATAACAAAGTGTCTGGTTCAGTTTCCAGGACTGAACACATAGCTTTTTTGATGTTTTGGTTCTCTGGTTTTGTTTTCTGTTCCCGTTCACTTCAAATCCCAAAATCTCTCTTGAGTCTTGCTGTTGCTTTGACTCAAAGTAAAATTCAAATTAATTTCAGTTAGGCAGCCTCTATGATGTTTGAATGAAGCTATCCTGGCCCTTCGAAAGTCTGAGCCTCTGAGAGTTTTGAGTGGTCCTTTCTGGCTCCTTCAACTATGGCTTAATGCCATTTTCAAGGAAAATTTTACAAGTGTTGAGCCCAAAACTTCCAAACTTCCTAATTTGATTGAAGGATTTCGATTATCCTTTTATACTCCCACATCTTGGAAGAGGGATCCTTTTGCCTCTTTCAAAGATATTTCTCTCTTTTCCTTGGCTTTACCAAACACAAAACCTTCTCTTGCTCCTTTTGCCTCTCGATCTCGTGGACCCACTTGGTTTACAAGAAAGTTTCCTTGAGACTCCCCAGGTGATCAGGCTGAAAGCCTTGATGTGTGGGAAGAATTCCTAACTTGGGGTCTTCTTTTCTTTGGCTTTCAATGAAGGATATGAAAGCATATTCTTACCAGCCAAACTTAGTGGCAAGACAGTTTGGTTTTTCTCAGTTTCGTCCTACTCCTATGAGCTGTTATGTTGAAGACATCATTCAAGGACAAGCTACTCCTGAGATCGAAACGATGACTAATTAAACCAATCATTTTTTTGATATCAGTCCTACCCTCACTCCTTGTTCCTTTGAGAATTTCAAAAACTGTGCCCAACTCTTCCAATAGATCTCCAACACCTTCAAGTTTACAAGAATGCTTGCATGTATTGGATGAGAACCCTTTTGCTGTTCTAGATCTTTTAACAGGTGAAGGTTCAATGTCCTCTGCTCAATCAGATTCGAGATCTTATAAACCATCAACTGAGTCTATTGAAGATTTAATTGAAGGTTTAAGGAATCTAATATTCCTTGATGATTTTCTCGATCTCTATCGAAAGGACGTTGAGTACCAATATAAGGTGGATAAGAAAATGGAAGCAAGTTATGCTAAGCAAAGTAGTCTCTCAACTAATTAACTCAATGGGTTGAATGCTTTCAAGAACATTTATGTGAAAGTAATAGACATCCTAAAGGAACATCATTCGAATGCCACCAAGGTTTCTGAAGTTCGAGTTGAAAATGAAGACATGTTGGAAAAATTGAAGGACTCCAAGACTAAAATGTCCAATTTAAATGAAAATATGGGAATTCTGAATGTCCAATTATCTTCAGTAGCAGAAAAGCGTCAGAATATTGCAGAACAGATTAAGAAACTACAAGAATATGATAAAATCCTGGTTAAAGAAGAAAATAACTGCAAGACTTCAATGTCCAAACTCGAAAGCAGAAAGCTCGAACTCCTTGAAGGTGTGAAGTATGTTTCAAGTGAGTTAGTCAAATCGAATGAGCTTCTGACTGAGCTTAATCAAAGAGACAAAGTCTTGTTGCAGCATATCAAAATCTGAACCAGACCTATGAAACCCGTGAAGAAAAATCCTCCATTTTAACTTTGCCTTATTTATGCTTTTTGTAAAAAACACTTTCTAATTGGTGTTTCGAAGTCACCCATTAATTGAATGCTTTAGACAATCTTAATTCATGAAATGTTGGTGTGTATTGTTTTAAGTATTTTCCATTTATGCTTATAATTCGATCATCACCTGATAACTCTCGAATTGAATATGCATTGTTCGAAAATACTTTTTCAACTTCGAATGGTCCTTCCCAATTCGGAGACCATTTCCAAATCGTTTAGATTTTTTATCAACAGGTAATATCAACTTCCAAACAAGATCTCCTTCATCAAAAGTCTTAACTTTTAATTTACGATTGTAAATTCGAGATACTTGTTCTTTTTGTCTGATGATATTCTATAAGGCTCTTAATCTAAACTCATCTAATTCATTTAATTCATCCAACATCAAATTATAATAATCTTGAGTGGGTAAATCGAATTGTCTTTTCACTCTCATTGATTGTAAATGAATTTCAACTGGTAAAACTGAATCATGACCATAGACCAACTTATAAGGTGTAAATCTTGTTGCATCTCGAGGAGAATTTCGATATATCCATAAAATTTGACTTATTATCTTATGCCAATTTCGAGGTCGTTGGTCAAAATGTTTCTTGATCAAAGAAATAATTGTTTTATTTACAACCTCAACTGCCCATTTGCTTGTGCATAATAAGAAGTTGAAGTAAGAAGTTTGATTCCATTTTCTTGTGCAAACCTCTTAATTCTTTGGCCTGTAAATACAGTTCCTTGATCAGTTGAAATTGATTTAGGAAGTCCAAATCGAAAAACTGTGTTTCTTGAATGAACTTAATCACGTCTTCTTGAGTTACATCTTTTAATGGGATTGCTTCTACCCATTTTGTAAATAATCTATAGCCACTATAATATATTTATGCCCCCTAGATGATGAAGGACATATTTGACCAATCAAATCAACAGCCCATCCTCTAAAAGGCCATGGCTTTATTATTGAATGTAACTCACTTGCAGGGATTTGTTGAATAAAACCATGTTTTTGACATTCTTCACAAGCGTTCGAAAAATCATTACAGTCCTTAGCCATTAAAGGCCAATATAAATTTTGTCTTTTCAAAACCCATTCCATCTTTCGACCTGCTTGATGAGCTCCACAAATCCCTTGATGAGTATCAATCAAAGCTTGATATGCTTCGGATTCCCCTAAACATCGAAGTAAATTGCCATCAGGTGCTTTCTTATATAATTGATTAGCCAAAATTACATAGTGTAAAGCCCTGTATTTTAATTTTTGATCCACTTGCGCACTTGGATTTTGCAGGTAGTCAACTAAAGATTTTCTCCAATCATTCATATCTAAAGTTTCAATGTCTAAAACTTCAAATTTCATAACTGGCATATTCTTTTCGAATCGAATCAATTTTTCGAATTTAAAATCGCAAATTTTATAACCGAAGCAATTTGTGCCCAATTCAATTGGCAACTTCATTATCAATTCGAGATATATGTTCGAATTCAACTCATCAAAATACCTTAGTAGCTGAAAAGCTTTGAATAAATATTTTGACAATCTAGGATTCAAACATTTATACTGTTTAGTAACCTGTTGATCACTAACTGTGAATCCCCTCGAATTAAAACTGTTTAGCTTTGAATGATATCAAAATCTCCAATCCTAATAATAAAGCTTCGTATTCAACTTCATTATTTGAATGATCCGTTCCTATTCGAAACATTACTTTTGTTGGTAACCATTCAGGTGAAATCAAAAGAATTCTGATCCCCAGCACCATCTTTATGCTTTGATCCATCGAAATAAAGTCCAAGGTTTTAAACCTATGAAGTCCAATTCGTTAATTCGAATAGGAGGATGATCAACTAAGTAATCAGCCATAACTTGGCCTTTCACAGCTTTTAATGGAAGATATGTTAGCAAAAATTTAGTCAAAGCTAATGCCCATTTACCTACTCTACTGTAAAGAATAGGTTTCCATAACATGTGCTTTATTATATGATAATGAGAAATTACTGTTAGAACCACGGGAAACACTAGAAGGGGGGTTGAATAGTGTTTTTAAGCCTTTTTGAAGGATTTGGAAATCTTAAATTAAATTAACGTGTACAAAGAAAAACGAGTTCAAAACAAATCTTAAGATCAGAGTTAAAAATGCGGAAGTTAAAAACAATAAAGATTGATAATTTTTTACTTAAAAGCTTAATATTGTTTTGATTGAGAAACTTCTCAAAATACCTTCTGAAGGTTATTGTACAAAAGCTTTTCAGAACCTTTTCTGGACTTCTTCAGATGATTGGAGATCGTCTGAAGAATGTTGATAACTTCTGAACTGAGTTCTTTTCAGACCCACTTCAGAAGTTATTTCAAAGATTCTTCGAAGTGCGTTCTTTATAATGCTTCAAAGGATATAAGTGATGCTTTATGTTAGCGTTTCTTAGAAGCTCATTTATTGAAATTGTTTACTTAGAATTTATTATGAAAATACTTTTCAATCCCCTTAATAGATGCGAAAACTGAAAGTAAAAGAGTTTAAGGGATAGAAGACTTAGACAAGAATTTATCCTGGTTCACCCACTAAACCCGTGAGCAACATCGAGTCCCAGGGCAAACCACCACTGATTTTCCACTATCTGAAACACAGATACAAGTATTATTCACACAGCCTCTTCAGGCCAACCACAAGTATTACTTTGTTTTCAACTGCCTCTCCAGGCAACTCATGCAGTATTCTTTTACAGACAAGCCTCTCCAGGCTCAACAAGTATTCTTTCTTACCTAGCCTCTTCAGGCTCTAACCAAGTATTCTTTGTCAACCAAGCCTCTCCAGGCTCTAACCAAGTATTCTTTGTCAACCAAGCCTCTCCAGGATCTAATCAAGTATTCTTTTCTATCAAGCCTCTCCAGGCTCTACCACAAGTATTCTTTTCTATCAAGCCTCTCCAGGCTCTACCACGAGTATTCTTTCTTCCACCAAGCCTCTCCAGGATCTCAGACACTTATCCAAGTGTAGAGTATTCTTTCTTCCACCAAGCCTCTCCAGGCTCTCAGACACTTATCCAAGTGTAGAATATTCTTTCTTCCACCAAGCCTCTCAGTGTAGAATATTCTTTCTTCCACCAAGCCTCTCCAGGCTCTCAGACACTTATCCAAGTGTAGAGTATTCTTTCTTCCACCAAGCCTCTCCAGGCTCTCAGACACTTATCGTGTTTACAATTTAAACTAAGTTTAAGTTTCCATGAAACATAAACTTAATCTCTTCCTGTACTAGAGGTAACTGAGTACTACTCAAGATACAATGAGTGAATTCCTAAGTACAAGGGTAAGACAGTGATACAAGTGTTTAAGTTTAGGTACAATCCCTATCTCTAATATGAGGAATACCATCCTCTGAGAATTGGCTAGATAGATACTTAGTTAAGCTTCAGCTTTGTTCTCTAACCATTGGTTTCCATGGGTTACATTCTCACCCGTATCATTGGAATAACCAAGGTATGTGCATGGCTTCAAACCATTACTGGTTGATTGTCTTTTTGGCCATCTTTACATCATGGTTGATAGTCATTCCAATCAACAACTGCTTAAACAGTCTGGTTGATTGTTTACTCCAACCAACATCTTCAAATTTAACCTTGGGGCTATTTATATGTTCTGTTTGAATATAGCCGTTTGAAGATGATTCATAATACCGTTGAGATGTTGATGATGTGGCTCATATAGCCGTTGTGTAATAGCGTCTCAAATGGTTGCTTCTTTTTTAAGCAATAAGTGTTCAGACAATCCTGTTCTGACACTTCTGTAGATGAGTTCCTTTAAAGAGATTTTCTTGATATTCTTCTGCTAATCTCTCTCTTGACTTTCTTTTGTTTTCTTCTGCATTCTTCAGCTTTCTTCTAATTTCCTCTGATTTTCTTGGGAGTGTATATGAGGAGGTATCTGTTGAATTTGTCTTTTTGCCTATTTTGCATATACTCCATTTTCATTTGCTCTCTGACACCATTTCTTTCTTTCTTCTTTGAGTGAGGTTGTCTTGTTTAATAGTTGTTTGTTGCCGTTTTCCTTTTTGAACAAAGACATATGATATTATATTCGTTGAATCATATAGTCTTAGCTTCTGTATATGATTTCTTCTATGTTGAAATCTGTTCCAAGCATTCAAAGAGTTATAATTGATTTCTTTGATCTTCAACATATACTCAGAAGCTTGCTTTTATCTCGTTGTAATTTCATTAGCTTCAAACATGTACTCATCTCATATAATTATTTCAAGCTTATTTCAATTCTCCAGTTTGAGATGCTTTTAATAAGATCTTTTCTTTTGATAAGATATTTCTTCTTTTCTTCATACGATTGCAACTCTGTTCTTCTTTGCATTTTCTTCTTCTTCTTAGATTTAGATGAATAAAGATGTTGACTTAAAAGTGTTTTATTCAAAAAACTTTCTTGTTGCTTTTACTCTCACTCTTCTGATCCGTTCTGGGCAGCAGCAGGTGCAGGTGCAGTAGGTCTGCGCATGCAAATCCCTTTTGTTGTAGGTGCGGCAGGCGTTGTAGAAAGTCTTTGCAGAGTTTCCTTATTTGTGCAAGACTTTGGTCGAGGTAGAAAAGCATGTCTAGCTTTTATACTGAATTAAGTGTAGTCCGTTTTGTAAAATGTGCTTTACACATAGCAACGTCTCTGAAGAGATCAATTTTTGATTATGTTCGTAGACTACTTCAGATTTTCTTTATATCTTCATATGATAACTCCTCTTCAAATCTTCAGACAATGTAAATGCTTCAGATAGACGAGCTACCTTTATACTTATATTCTTCAGACGATAGTCGAGTCTTTGCTACTGTCTTCAAGTCTTCAGATTGTCTTTATGTCTTCATGATATTCTTCATGTCTTCAAATAGTCTTCATGTCTTCAGATAGTCTTCATATCTTCAGATAGTCTTCATGTCTTCAGATAGTAGGCTTTGCTTTGTAGAATTCTTCTTTTCAGATTCTGCATTTGTTCTTCTGATTCTGATCTTCTGATTTTGATTTTGTTCTTCTAATGTCCTTCTGATTCTGATTCTGTTCTTCTTATCTTCTTTTGATCCGTTCTTCTTCTTCTGTTCTTCTTTTTCTTCTAATGAGTATTCCAACCTGAAACACAATTAACAAACCAATACCTTTCTCAGTAGAACCTGTTTACATAATCTTATAATCTTATTTATTATGTTCTTGTATTATATTCTTATGTTACCTTATTTGTTCATTATTATATTCTTATATAATCTTATTTTTAATCATTAAAACCTAAGGATTCTAAGTCTTTGATTCATGTTTGAATGCTCAAATTGATTTATAGACTTCACAATTACATAAACGTCGAAAGGTTTTACATAATACTTTAATTTAGTACAAGAAAAGTAAAGACATAAACATAACTTCTCAATAGCACAATATCGAGTTTCAGCATCATTTAGAGTTCTACTAAGATAATACACTGCTCTTTCGATTCCACTTTCATCTTCTTGAGCAAGCATACTTCCCAAAGTCTCTTCAGATGCAGATATATAATTTCAAAGGCTTCCATCGAATTTGAGGTGTCATAATAGGAGGATTTGTAAGAATCCTCTTTATTTCTTCGAATGCCACTTGGTGTTCCTCTTTCCATTCAAATTTCTCTTACTTTTTGAGTTTCAACAGAGGAGAAAACACCTTAGTCTTGGCTGAAAGATTTGCAATAAATCTTCGAAGAAAATTGATTTTCCCCAATAAAGACTACAATTGTTTCTTGTTCGAAGGAGGAGAAGTTTCAAGAATTGCCTTTGCTTTATTTTTATCAATCTTAACTCCTTTCTAATGAACCAAGAAACCTAGAAAATTACCTGCAAACACACCAAAGGCACACTTAATAGGATTCATTTTTAACTTATGTAATCTCATCCTTTCAAATGCTTCTTTCAAATTCGAAAGATGATTATTTTTTGATTTAGATTTTACTACTACATCATCAATATAAACTTGCATGAATCTTCCTATTAAATCATGAAAGATGGAATTCATGGCTCTTTGATAAGTAGCACCGGCAGTTTTAAGGCCAAAGGGCATCATTACCCATTCATAAGTGCCTATTGCACCAGGACATCGAAAAGCAGTTTTCGAAATATCCTCTTCAGCAATAAAAATTTGGTTGTATCCTGAATAACGATATAACATACTTAGTATTTCATTTCCTGCTGCTGAATCTATTAACATATCAGCCACAGGCATGGGATATTCATCTTTAGGAGTTGCTTTATTCAAATCTTTAAAATCTATGCAAACTCTTAAAGAACCATTTTTCTTAATAACTGGTACTATATTAGAAATCCAGTCAACATACCTGGCAGTTCGAATGAACTTAGCTTTTAATAACCTCTCGATTTCACTTTTGATCTTCAATATAATTTATGGTGCAAATCTTCGAGGTGCTTGCTTCACAGGTTTCTTATTAGGAAATGTAGGTAATTTACGTTCCACAAGCTTTTTACTTAGACCAGGCATTTCATGATAATCCCATGCAAAACAGTCTTTATACTCTCTAAGTAATTTGACCAACTTACACTTAAAATCCTCTGATAAATATTTACTTACAAAAGTTGGCCTTGGGCCTTTAGCATCTCCCAAATTCATTTATTCAAGAGGATCTTGAGCTTCCATCTTTTCAATTCTATGAGATAAAGATCTTTCAAACCCAAGGGAGTATCATCATATATGTAATCAAGTCTTTCAAGAGACACTTCTTCCTCTTCGAATCTCATGTTTGAATCTTCTATAACTTCACGTTCAAAATCTTGTACGGCCACTAAAGTCGTTTCAAAATTATTTTTGAACTCTTGTTCAAAATTGACTTCGGTCTCGAAGACCATTTTACAATCTGTGGCCTCTAAGGCCGCTTCGAATTTCCTCTCAGCAACATATGCTGAGGTTCGAGCTATGAAGCTCGAAATTACTCTTCTTCTGAAATCCATCCAAAAGTAGAGGTGGTCCTTGAAGGACCAGTTGTGCTTTGAATGATCAAACCATATTCAACATTGAAAAACGCCTTGTGTGGAATCTTACCAGGCATAAAACCACGCTTTTCAATTGTACAAGGTGTCTGATTCATTATCCATTTCTCACAGTTCCTTGCATTGACTGTGTCTGCTTCAACCTTGTAATATGTTTGATCAGCTTCAACATACTCTGGAATGCCATCATCATTCCATAAGCATAATTTTTTGAACAGTCGAAGGAACTGCTCCTACACCATGTATCCATTCTCTCCCAAGAAGCACATTATAATTTGCCCTCGACGGAACAACCACGAAAATAGTGGGTCTTTTGATTGAACCAACACTCACGTCAAAACACAACAATCCTTCTGACTTTGACGTCTTTCCACTGAAATCAGTAATAATCATATTGTGTGGCATCAAATCACACTTCTTTTTGTTGAATTTCTTCAATAGAGAACTTGGCAATAAATTGATTGCCGCTCCACCATCAACCAATACTTTACTTACAATGACTCCTTCGATTGAGCCTGAATGAATAAAGGTTTTATGTGAGAAACCATTCCAATAGAAGGTCTATCAAACACTACTGAATCTTGCTTAACAGCCTGTGTTGACAAACAAGTATAATACGTCTGTGGTTCTGATGATTCATTCTCTATGAAATCATCCTCAAAACCTTCCTCATACTCTTTTTCGAATTCTGCAGGTAGAATCGAAACTACACCACAAATATCTTCAATCCTATCTGGGAACCCAGTTTCAAAGTCATCAGTAAGCAAGTCTTCTTCAACCAAAACCTTTTTCTTTGGGACAATACTTAACTTGTCTTTCTGAAGGATTTGGGAATATGTAGGTTGACTAGAAGCCCCTTGCGCTTGAATCAACTGTGCATTCTTGGCATTCAAATTCTTTGAAAAATTTGAAGAACTGCCCCCTTGTTCCATTGTTGCCTTTCGATAATGTTGGTTTGTCCTCCATTGTGTCTTAGTCATAAAAGGCTTTCCATTAAAGGAATTATTGTACTGCCTAAGTACTTGTGGATTTTGACGATACTTTTGACTATCTGACACTCGAATCCACTTATTAGGAGGAACGTTCGAAGGAGGCACGTATGATTTAGGCTTGTGGAACATGGGAGGTTGTACCTTATTCAATTCATACTTCTTTTGAAAAGAAGGTCCAAACCTCAACATTCGAAACAGGTTTCACTACTTTCTGAAACCTTTGATTTAAAGTTTGTTGATAATGTTTCTTGATTCTTGATGACTCAAAAAATTTGGCCACCGTTTGATCAAAGACTGCATTACAACGAGGACAAATGGAAACATCAGTATTTCCTCTTTCTTTCGAAGAAAAAAATCAACCAGAGTCTCATTACTCTTTGGAAAGATATCTTTCACTTCTTTCTCGAATTCCTCAATTGCAATGTCAATTGTTGTCTTTGAATCTATAGCAGGTTTAGCTCCTACCATATTGATTTCAACAGTATCAACATAGCTAGCATTGACATTCAAAGGGTCAGAATCAACCTTCATTGCCATTTTTTTGCTTTTCCTCGAATTTCAATCTGCCTTCTTTAATGGCTTCTTGAATGAGATCCCTGAATCGAATACAATTGTTAGTCCAATGTCCAAATGCATTATGAAATTTACAATATTTCTTTCCTTTTCTTTGTTCGAAAGAGGGAATTTTATGATCCTCACTAAGGACAATTTGTTTATCCTTTACTAATATATAAAAGATTTGTTCAGCTTTTGATATATCGAAACCATATGTCTTTTTGGGATATTAACTTTGTAAATTTTGATTCCCTGAACTACTATATGGTCTAAGGAATGAACATGCATAAGGAGGTCCTGGTTTTAACTCGGCAACATCAATTTCATTTTCTTCGAAATCTGAGTTTTCATCACTAAAGTTTTCATTAACATTAACATAGGCAATTTTATCTCTTCTTCCTATCTTTTCGAGTTTCCTGTGTTTTTCCTTTTCAAGTTTTCACTGTTCAATTTGCCTAACTCTTTCAGCCAATTGATCCATATCTCTTAATTGTTGATTTACGAGTTTCTTTCGAATTGAATAGTCAAATCCTCCTGCTGCAATTTTAACTAATTCATTTTCAGGAATTGGTACAAGACACCTAGCTCTCATTTGTCTAAATCTGTTCAAATAATCTTCAACAGATTCATCTGAAGTTCGTCTAACTGTAACCAAATCCATAAGACTAACTTTCGTTCCAGCTCTAAAGAACTGTTCATGAAATTATCTTTCTAACTGGTTCCAGGTGTGAATCGAACCAGGAGCCAAGGTCATAAACCATGTAAAAGCATTCTTAGTTAGGGAACTTGGAAAACTATTTCATTTTTAATTCTTCGTTATTGGCTAAGTCCCCACATTCTACATGATATCTTGCAATGTGTTCAACTGTGGATTCATTAGCTTCTCCTGCAAACTTAGTAAATTTTGGGACTTTCCAACCCCTTGGTAACTCAGTTTGCAACACATAAGGTGTTAAAGGAGAAACGAAACGTGGTCTAGTGGTTTGACCCACATCGAATCCATGTCTATTCAACACTAATTCAACTATGTTTGCTCTATTCTGTTCTCCCCCAATATTGTTTTGCCTTAGTCTTTCTAAAACCTCATTAGCATTTTGATTCCTATTCAAAACAAATGGTTGGGCAGTCACATTTTGAACTGGCTCTCGAAAGACATGTTCATTGTTCTCCCTTGGACCATTATTATATCCAGGATTCTGATTTTGGTTTTGGTTTTGGTTTTGATCAAGGCCAATATTACCATGTTGCTGGTTTTCAGGATCTGGGGGTGCACCAATACATCAGCAACTCTATCCATTTGCCTGGCCAATGTATTATAATTTTGATTAGTGTTTTCAATAAGTGGATTTATCACCGTTGTCAATTGAGTGGACAACATATTAACCATTTCATGGTTACTCTCATCAACGTGTTGCCTAATCGAATTCAAAGCAGTATTTGTTAATGAATTCGAAATTTGCCCAGAATTCAATCCAGAAAAACTAGTTCCAAAACACCTAAGTTTGAAGAACCAGCCTGATTGAATGCAGGTGTCATTGTACTTGCGTACATGACTGGGGCTGTTCCTTGAGCAGGAGGAACAAAACCGAAAGAAAGTTCATATGGGGGAGGTCTAACATTTGAATTTGTAACCTGTATGCCCCCACTTGATAGTGGATTTGTACTCAGAGCCTGAGTCCTTAAAGGATCTTCAGCCTGAGTGGTGTTTAGTGTTTGATCATGTTGATCACGGTTCACACTATTATTATTTTCCACTCCATTAGTCTCATTATTGTTAACAGACTCATTGTTATTCCTTTGGTTTGTAGGACTGTCTTGATTTGCAGAAACATTTCTAGTGACATTTTCAGAAGTGTTTCTGTTTCAGTTTTTATTTGCCATTGAATTAGAAATGGTTTTACCACTTCTCAAGATCATGCAATTTCTAAAACTGATTTAGCACTTAGTCCCACCGGGTGTGCCAATTTATTTGTTGTGAAAATTTTCAATTGAAATCGAAAACCTTCTTGATTCTGAAAGTACAATCTGGGACTAGAATCTGAATCCTCTAAAGGTTCTTTTAATAATCAGGTTTATTCAGAATTTGCATTCAAGTCGTAACAGAATTTTGAATCACTGATTTCTTCAAAAGAATGTTTTCAAAAATCAATTTCCAAGAAGAAACAGTATTTCAAACAGTAAAACTGGATGAAAGCAAAATTCGAAATTTATGAGTAACTTGAATCAGAAAATGTTGAAAAGATTAAGGACAAAGTGCAAAATGAAAGTTCAGAATGTAAACAACAGAAAAGAAAAACTTCAGAATTTAAATAAAGAAAAGGAAAAATTGCAGAAAAGTAAATGCAGAAAGTAAAGAAATCAAAGAAAAAATGCAAAGAATGTAAAGAACAGATTGTAAATCAAAGAAAAGAAAATGACAGAATTGTAAATTGCATTAATGAAATGTTGGTATGGATACACATACTGGGCACTCTCCTTAGTAAACCACTGAGTCATTTTTTATGTTAGACGTTTGGGTGTTTCAGAGAAGTTTCAGTAAATGAAAATCCAACCTTTATTACATCAGATTTTGACCTATTTATAGACTTCTATCCTAACAGACACTTAACCAGATTTTGACACGTTTACAAGACTAGATTACGTGTCAAATTTCTAAGTATGTCACGCGTTCAAATCAGCAACGGTCTTCTACTCTTCAATAACTGACCATCTAAGATTCTGACATTTGTCTTCAAACAGCAACGTTCACTAACTGCTCATTTGAAATTTGAACGCTTTCTGAATAATCTTCCAATAACCGCTCCATTTGAAATTTGAATATCTTTTGAATGGCTTTCCAGTAACCGTCTTATTTGAAATTCAAATTTCCTTCAAAATGACTTTCAATAGCTGCTTTTGTCTTCACGAATTATTCTAAGTTATTGAACTCCTTTCAAATTCGAACCAGCTTTCGATTTTGATTAACCGTCAACCCAGATCAGGAAACTTAACCGAATATTGACTGATTAATTCCCCTTAAGTTTCACGTGTTTAAAATCTTGATTAGTCAATTCAATGTTGAGTCTTGACCACCGAGCACACGTGGGTTTGACCTTGAAACTGATTGGACCATTCTGCAAACACTTTGATGGCACCGTCCAATCTGATTGATATAAATAGGCATTGGCTTCAACGTTCTTCTGCACTCAGCTCTCCTCTTCATCCGTTTTTCTTTTCAAAATGAAGGAGTTTCTTCCTTTGGCTATTACGATCAACCTAATCTTTCTTGATTTCATCTTAGATGAGGTTGTCGAATAGCCAAATCTATAAGCTTCTTCAATCCTTATTAAGGTTTTTCTTGGGTTGAACGTAATAGCCAATTAGAATTTCAATTCGTCTTCACCCCATCCTTCTCACTTTTAATTTGAATCGCAGGACCATTCAATCACAGATGCATAATGCCCTTGCTCTGTTGGTTCAATAAAAGCTTGTGGGAGAAGAGGAGGAAGAAATGGGTCAAATGAAGGACAGGTAGGCAGAGTCAAGTTCTCTGAAGATCCGGGAAGACATGAGTCAAGTTCTCTGAAGATTTAGAATAGCTTTTATTTTCATGTACTTTCTTATCTTTCTTTATGTATTTTCCAATTCGAATCTGTAATGTTATTCGAATACCATTTGTACATGAATAAAAGAAATATTTCTCTATTCTCTTATACTTCAGACTTTTCAATATATAGACTCTTTTTCCTCTCCTTCGCATTCAAAATACTTTTCGAATTCGAGTAGGCACTTAATCAAAACTTGTATCCCTTTCAAATACATATAACAGAATGCCTTACATCTCTAATTCAAAATACAAATTCCAAATTTCACTAAGTTATAGTCTTCGATTCCCATTAAGATCTTCGAATCTTTCATTGTATACATCGAAATCGAAGATACCATTATTGTAATAACTTAGTAAAATTGGTAAATTTCTCCCCAACACACATCAATTATCATTTTTCCACCTTCTTTCCCTTCATTTTTTCTTTCTATCCTTATCTTTCTTATACTTCTTGCACCCAAAAATAGACTTTCAAAGTTCTAATTAATACTCTTATAAAAGAGTAATTTTTTTATACTCCTTTATTTTGCACTTTCTTTCACATATTACTTTCTTTCCATTACTCCCACCATTTCCTATAATATTTTTCACCTTTTCTCACTTCATTTTTTTTATCTCATTTCACCCTACACTTCTCAAAGAGTTGTCAAAATTTTACTACTTTTTTAAAAAAAAATCATAATAATTTTTCATACTTTTTTTATTTTAAAGTTTTTTTCACATCTCCTTTTGACATCTATCTCATTCTTTATTTCCTATTATATCTTTTCCTCATTTTCTTTTCTTTTCCTTTGCATATCTCTATTTCCTACACTTATCACACCCCAAAAATGAGATGTCAAAGTTTTATCTTTCCTTATGCACATATATTTTTTATATCTCTTTTTCTTTTCTACCACATCAATTATATAACATGTTTCATTTTATCTCTTTTTATTTTTCTTGTTTTCTTTCTATATCTCTTTCTACACTTACCACACAAAAAAAAACCGGTGTCAAGGTTTTAATACTCATAAAAAATGTTTTAATACTCTTTTCTACACTACACACATCTTAAAATGAGGTATCAAAGTTTTACACTTTCTTTCACACCTAATTTTTTTTCTCTTTTATCCTATTACATCATCATCACATCTTTTAACCTTATCTTTTTTCATTTTATATTTTCTTTTTATCTCTCTTTCTTACACTTATATACTACATTTAAAAATAATGTGTTAAAGTTTTAATACTCTTAAAAAATAGTGATAAGTTTTTCACACTCATTTATTTTACACCTTTTCACACCTACTCTTTTTACATTTCTTCATTTCGTATTACATCAAAATATTATTTTAAATGAACCTAAGACATTAAAATATTAATTTTTTTAATAAAAAGTAAAAGCAGCTATTAAAATAGTATTTTTCACAGTGAATAGTATAAATATAAAGGGTAAAATACTACTTATTCCCTTATAGATTTTTTCAGTCATTTATTTTATACTTTTTTTACACCTA
Organism: Sesbania bispinosa; assembly: GCA_026901365.1. Lineage (NCBI taxonomy): Eukaryota > Viridiplantae > Streptophyta > Magnoliopsida > Fabales > Fabaceae > Sesbania > Sesbania bispinosa. Next base: position 2,692,374 of record QLOH01000022.1, on the reverse strand, counting down.
TTTTTTTTGTATTTGTTCCTTTCATATCACATTAAAATACTATTTTTCACATGCAATGAATAGTATAAAGGGTAAAGTACTATTTATTCCCTTTTAGAAGTATATAGACACACACACACACACACGGAGCATATTAGGTCTGAGAATTATCTTATTGTGAGAGATGAGAGCACTACAATATAAACATTAGATTGAAATAAATGATTTAGATGCAATCAATGTTTTTAAAAACGGACCGGTCTTTGAACCGACCTGGCCACCAGTTCAAGGTTCAATGGTCGGACCGTGGTCAAGCCTTGGTCGGACCGGTAGTAAATAAAAAAAATATTTTTTTATATATTCTACCTAGTAAATTAAAATTTAAATAGCAAAAAATTGATATCCATGACTTCAAACATTTAAAATTAAAACCCACTCATCATTCATAAGTTAAACATTCATAATTACATATAAAATAAAGTCAAGTACAAGATAACATGAAATCTTGGTTCACCAAAAGACAACAATGTCCATTACTAATGATAAATTAACAACACATAGAATAAAAAACATAACAAATAGTCCAATAGTAACTATTAGCAATTCTCCTCATCATAAGCCATAACATTCATCAAGGTTGACTGCATCAAATGACAATATGTTGGCATATGGATCACTTCCACCAGTATCATCACTCCCAAATTGGATAACATTTGAAACTAATATTGGCTTTGTAAGTTCAGTTTCTTCATCACCTAATTAAATTTCAAGAAAGGAGAAAAAATAACATTTACTCTAGAATAATACATTAAAAAATAAATATATTCAAAACAATTAAACATTAACATGCTCCATTTATTGGAACTGGCATTATCTTGAATAAATAAACAATGTTCAAGCTCAATATCATCAATATACAACTCAGGAGGTGTTTCTTCCTCAACTATCCAAAAAATCAACTTTCTCAATGGATTCATAATCAACAGGATCATAAGCTCTTTTCTTGTACTCCAACCTAAAATAAAGTATTAAAGTATCAAAAAAATAACTTATTATGGCTTAAAAAAAGAACTGACAACAATGTAAAATTTAGATTTTAGAGAGATCTATATACCTATTTTCAAACGCAAGTTATAAGTAACATAAACAAGATCACTTAGCCTTTGATGCTCTAATTTATTTCTTTTCTTTGTATGGATGCGTTCAAAGACACTCCCAATTTTCTCTCACATCCCGAAGAAGAAATTGGCTAAGAATTCGAATTGCTAACTTTTGCAATATTGGAGCACTACGATACCCGCCCCACTACCACCATATCTCCATCATTCATCTACAACAAATACATTAGATGTTATTATATATAACCATTAAACAAGAAGTATCTAGTGTCCACAACTATGTAAAATATAAACAACTAAACATAAATTGGTGCTTATCGGGTCGTATTTGTTTGCCACTTTGAAAGCACTTTCTCGACTAAAAGTCCCTTGACGATCACGATACACTTGCATTTCTTTAAGGCCTTTGCCCAAGTCATTACAAAAGGATTTTTTATCCAACAAGTCAAGAAGTGCAGACACAACCCTATTTTTCTCACGATAGTCTTCATCATAAATGAAAGCAGGATTAAATAAATAAGCTGCCTGCATGGAGATCACGCTTCAAGTGTCTATCCCATCTAGCCTTAATAAGGTCATTGTAAGGTTTATATACTATTCTTCTTTTTCCTAAACATCATCTTTATTGCATTCTTTTCCCTTTGCATGCCATCAGTAAACTGATAGTAGGATAGTTGTAGGATCTAGAATTGAGCAAAAACAACCGATTAGAATCAACAATTAGCAGTTAAAATGCGAAATATAGGTGTAGGGCAGCAGCTATATTCACGCATAAAATGGCAAGAAAATGAGAGAAAATGAAAGAAAAAGAGGAGAGGAAGAGATGAATTGGACGCCACTGATGCAGGAATCCACCCACAGCAGATAAGTCATATGCCAGACGCCACTAATTCAAGAGAATTAGATAAGTCTCAGTATGGTTTAAGCAAGAACCACCAAGCCTACTCTCAAACTCACAAATGAGGAGAAAAATGGGCATAATGCCTTTACTATATCATAAGAGTTGTGAAATTACAAAGAGTGAAGGCTCCTTTATATAGGAGAGGGGGCGGCCACTTGGGGAATAAATGGGGGAGAAAAATAAAAGATGGTAGGAAAGCTATCCTAATGGGTATTGAACACATGACCCCAAGGCTTGTAGCTAAGCTAAGTCTTAAGCCAATAAACCCCACAATTAGCGCCCAACTTAAGGAGAAAAAGGGAAATTACATCCAAGTCCTAATTACATTTATTTTCCTAATTACATTTTAATTCCTAATTAAATTGAGTCTTTGAATGTTGACTTTGACTTTAAGGTCATGGTCAAAGGGTTGACTTTGTTGAGGATGACTCATGCTGGTTTCAGCTCCAAGCACTTGAAGCAGCTCCAAGTTTGATCCTAGCTTCCAGCTGTCAGCCCAGAGTTCCACGGACAGGTGCCATCATCCCCCCTGAAAAGCATTTGTCCTCAAATCTGAAATTTTAGAAGAGTATAAGGGGTAGAAGAGAATTAAAAGGAAAGGATTGACAAGAAGAGAAGGTGCAGACTTCCCTTTAGGACTTGGAGTCCTTGCTAGGTCTTCAACCATGGACATCCTTGCGCAACCTTAGCCAACAAAAAGAAGACTCATTATTCCTAAGCATTCATTCTCTAATGTTCATAACAAGAGTACTTGGAAATCATGTAGGGAGTTTTGAGAGAGGAAAGAGTAGTAGAAGAAAGAAGAGAAGAGGAAGAAGAAGAAGAAGAAGAAGAAGAAGAAGAAGAAGAAATAGGAGAAAAAGGTGGAGGAAAACTCCCTTGTTAGTGTTGCTACTTCCTCCTTCCTTGACCAGCAACTCCCTTTCTTGATCTCCTTCAAAACAATTAAGGTCAGCAGTTTTAAATTGATGAAGTAGTAACATTGCTTCCGTTTATTTTTTGTTTTTCTTTCGTTTTCTTTTCTATCATCACCCTTGATGTTTCTTCCTTCCTTTTTCTTTTATCCTCACCTTCTATTTTTAATTTTTTGATTTTTCTCGAGTTTCAATTTCTCTCTTCATATGAGCTTGATCCTCACATATTTCTTGAATTGACATTGGCATCAAAGTAATTTAGAGCCATCGTGTTTAAAAGAATTGATTAGAGTAACCATCACGAATGGTCCTCTTATCAAATTGCCAAGGGTCTACCCAATAAAATATGAGTGGCATCCATAAGGTACAACATCACAAAGAACAATATCATCATAATCACCTATGGAAATAAAAATGAGAGTTTGCTTATTTACTTCCTTTTCCCCATCATCACATATCCAAGATAACTTGTATGGTCTGGGGTGGGGAATGGTAGATAAACCAAGTTTTTCTACCATCCTTGCACTTGCAATGTTAGTGCAACTTCCACTATCAACAATTAGGGAACAAATCCGTCCCTCTACCAGCATCTAGTGTGGAAGACAGTTTGCCTTTTTCATCTTCTCTAATTATTTGATTTCCTAAGGACCTTCTAACCATGCATAGTTCACCCTTCGGCCCTATATTATACCTCTTTCTTCACCTCATTTTCCTTCTTCACTAGTTTCTTTTTCCTCTTCACTAAGCTCTTCCTCACTAGCACTAGTGTATTCACCATTATCTTTCAACAACATCGCCCTCCTATTTGGACATTGGGATGCTATATGTCCCTTGCCATCACACTTGAAACATTTGGTGTTTCTTGAAGAAGTAGAGGGTTCCTCTTTTGGTTTTGTGGAAGGAGGTGGGTTAGAAGTAACCCTAGAACCCTTAGGTTCTTCCTTCTCTTGGCTCTTTCCTTCATCTTTTCTTAGGGTTTCCTTGTTCCTAGTCGTATAACTAGTATTGCCTCTTTTATAGCTAACCCTTTCTTTTTAGTTGAGTTTCAATTTTAATGGCTTGGTGTACCAAGTCCTCCATTTCAACATAAGGATGCAACTCCACTAAGTCCCTTATGTCAAAATTTAGTCCATTGATAAACCTAGCCATAGTTGCTTCACTATCCTCAACTATGTTTGCCCTAATCAAAGCAAGTTCCATTTCCTTAAAGTATTCATCTACACTCTTAGAACCTTGCTTAAGAGTTTGGAGTTTAATGTGCAACTCCCTAGTGTAGTGTTGAAGTATGAACCTCTTTCTCATGATAGATTTCATTTCCCTCCCAAGAGGAAACTAGAGGAGCATTGCACCTTCTTCTATCAGCCTGAAGCCGATGCCACCAAACTAAGGCATAATTTTTTAATTCAAGATAGGCTATTTTAACTTTCTCTTCTTCCCTATACCTATGGCAACTAAAGATTTGTTCAATTTTAAGTTCTCATTCTAGGTATTGCTCTACAATCATTCCTCCCATTAAAGGTGGGGACTTTCTATCTTGACTCCCTTAATCCCTTGTTCCCTTTGAGGTTCCTCTTCCCTCCTATGCTCTCCTCCTAGGTCTCCTATGGGCATCTTCATAATATTCTTATCTATCCCTCCTAGGCTCTTCCTCATAGTACTCTTCTCTATACCTTCTAGCTTCCTCATGCCTCCTAGGTTCTTTACGCCTCATATGCCTCCTATGTCCTTTATTCCCTACTTCCCTTCTCCTAAGAGTATGACTTGAATGTCTCTCTCCCTCACTACTCTCAGGTGGTACCTATCTTCACTTCTCACTATGCTAAATCTACTCCCACTTCCTCCTTCTCGAGAAGAGTGTCTTCTCTCCTTCCTAGCCCCACTTATCATTCTGGCCATTTCTTGAATTGCATGTTGCAATTTGGCCCTATATCTCAAAGTCCTAGGTGAAGGAGGTGGTGAGTTCCTACTACCCATTATTTTTTAAGTTTTTGATTTTAAGATTTGGACCTTTCCACTCACTAAGTGTTTACACTCAATGGAATGTTAACACTCGTGTATGTCACTCTTTTTTAGGCTTTTTCTATAATGAGACTCTCTTGCATCTTCTACTCGGTTGAGGTTGGTTAGATCTTGCAAAAAGAACAATGGTGAGACTAAGTCTTAACCCTTCCAAAATAGAAGCGCACTAACAAAGAAAATACCTACTGGAAGAAGATTGGAAAATCCTAAGACAAAACAAGAAATTAATATGACAAACAAGAAAAGCAAGCACTCAAAAACACTTATAGACAAGAGTGGAAAGCAAACAAGACAAGACGGAAAGAAATTGTAAAGAGAATTGTTTTTGGTTATTTTTTAAAAAAGTTGCCAAAATTGTTGTTTTGGAAAAACAACAAATACAACTCAATTACGGTATACAGGGAAATGAAAAAAGGAAATTACAATAAAATTGTCACTGTATTGTTGGGATATCTCTTTGTTTTTATTTTTATATTTTTCTGAAATTTTTGACTTTTGGGTGTCTTTTTTACTTTTCTCCTTGTAGTTGACTTTGCAACCCTTTTTTGCTTTTTACACATTTTTTTGTATTTTTGACACGTACGTACTTTTTGTATTTTTCTTGCCTTTTTCTTTCTTTTGTATTTTTCCCCAAACAGAAAATTACAGAAATTTATACACAATGAAAGAAAATAAACTGTAACTATATAAGTTTTTTGAAATTTTCTGACAGTAAATTGGTCCAAGTGGTACCAGAGAAAAGCAAAAATAATGAATAAACTGAAATCTAAAAACTGTGAAAACGTAATGACAACCTGATTTCAAAAATGTCCAAAAAAATTGCTTAGCACTTTCTTGTTGATTATACAAAAAGCGGTACGGTCACAGAAATGCGTTTGGTTCAATTTAAGATTGGAATTAAAATTTGAAGGAAAATCAACAATTAGAATTTGTTGATCTTCTTCCAATACTATGAACCAAAAAGAGCCTATAGGTGAGTGTTTTGCACAATCAAACAGAGAAAAGTCCAAGGTAGAGATAGCAGTCAATCTAAATTTTCAATCAGAATGCCAAACAGACAGACATAACAGGAGTAGAAAATTGAACAACACAATGCCAGAACAATGCGCATAAATTGGCAAAAAAATAAAGAAGGAAAATTGCGCAAAATAAATGGCACGAAAATAAAAGAGGGAAACTGAAATTAAAATGATGGGGAGGACAGAAATGTAAATGGCAAGAAAGTAAATGGCAGAAAGTAGAAGGATGGGGGAGAGCAAAAATGTAAAGGGGATGGCGGAAATTAAAAGGATGGGGAGGACTGAAAATAAATGACTGAAAGTAAAGGGGGGAAGCAGAAAGTAAAAGGATGGGGAGGACAGAAATGTAAATGGCAGAATGTAAAGGGGAGAGCAGAAATTAAAAGGATGGGGAGAAGCGGAAATTAAATGGCGGAAAATTAAAAGCGGAAAGTAAAGAGGTGAATATGGGGGATGAACAATTAATGGTGAAGGTGAAGACAACAATGCCTCCTCTTACCACACTTCACCAACAAACAAGCAGTTTATAGCAGTTAATTGCAAGAATCACTCAAGAACAAGTATGAGCAATTAGAGAGGCATTTAATCAAACACCTAAGGGGTTGGATTAGCGGCCTAAAAACAGCCCCATACTAGCAGAATTCAAGCAATCAACAATCAAACAGACAATGCTGACAGCAGCAGAAAGGCACCTCGGGCCCGGGAAACAGTCCAAGTTCAATTACAATTGAAAAAGAGAGATGGAATTACACTAAAATGATGAAAATTCTGCACAAAAGAGGTGCAGTAGGCGCGCCCAAACAGCCCCAAAGTTGCTCCAAATTTGCTCAAATTCAACAAGCTCTGATGACCAATTGAAAGCAGGATAGTTGTAGGATCTAGAATTGAGAAAAAACAACCGATTAGAATCAACAATTAGCAGTTAAAATGCGAAACATAGGTGCATGGCAGCAGCTATATTCATGCATAAAATGGCAAGAAAATGTGAGAAAATGATAGAAAAAGTGGAGAGGAAGAGATGAATTGGACGCCACTGATGCAGGAATCCACCCACAGCAGATAAGTCCTATGCCAGACGCCACTAATTCAGGAGAATTAGATAAGTCTCAGTATGGTTTAAGAAAGAACCACCAAGCCTACTCTCAACTCACAAATGAGGAGAAAAATGGGCATAATGCCTTTACTATATCATAAGAGTTGTGAATTACAAAGAGTGAAGGTTCCTTTATATAGGAGAGGGGGGCGGCCACTTGGGGAATAAATGGGGAGAAAAATAAAAGATGGTAGGAAAACTATCCTAATGGGTCTTGAACCCATGACCCCAAGGCTTGTATCTAAGCTAAGTCTTAAGCCAATAAACCCAACAATTAGCGCCCAACTTAAGGAGAAAAAGGGGAAATTACATCCAAGTCCTAATTACATTTATTTTCCTAATTACATTATTAATTCCTAAAATTTAATTCCTAATTAAATTGAGTCTTTGAATGTTGACTTTGACTTTAAGGTCAATGGTCAAAGGGTTGACTTTGTTGAGGATGACTCATGCTTGGTTCAGCTCCAAGCACTTGAAGCAGCTCCAAGTTTGATCCTAGCTTCCAGCTGTCAGCCCAGAGTTCCACTGACAGGTGCCATCATAAACATAACCCATTGAAGGCTTTTAATCGGCATCAACAATTCTCAATAACCAAATAATGGGAGCTACAATCTTTGACACAATTAAACAATCATTCCAAAATTTATTATCCAGAATGATAGAACTCACAACTTTTCCTGCTGCAGTTCTTGATAACCTATGGCTAGTAAAGTGTTTGTCCACAACCAAAGCTTGCAAATCATGCTTGTGATCATAAATATTTTTCAAAGTAATGAAAGTAGTAGCAAACTGTGTCACAACTGGATGAACAATTTCTTTCCAACCATCTCTATTTCTAAGCCAAGACAAAAACACCATATGATTGTACACAAAGATAGTTACCTTTGAAGCCTTGGAAGCAAGATCTGCAATATGAGGCATGCTACCAATGTCCTTTAAAAGAAGATTCAAACAATGTGCAGCACAAGGGGGCCAAAAAATGGTACCATATTTTTCATGTATTAATCTACCGACAGCTACATAATTAACAACATTATCTGTAACTACATGAAAAACATTTTGAGGTCCGACCCACTCAATAACTTCAAAAAACAAATTGTACAATGTGGTAGCATCTTTTACAATATCTGATGCATCAACAAATTTCACAAATGTCATACCTGTAGAATAATAAACCAGAATATTCAGCAAAGTTCTTTTAGAAGATGCATGAAATAATTTTCAAATATCATACTTGTAGAACATAAACCTGGAAATTTATGAAAGTTTTTGTCTTTGGTCACTCCACCCATCAACCATGATTGTGCATCCACTCTTAGCCCAGTTGGCTCGTTGATTTTGAACAAGTAGTTAACACTCTCTCTTGCAATCCCCCAACAAGTTCACTCTTACTTCATGATAAGATGGACCTTTAAAGCCAGGGCCAATAGCTGCAATTGCATCCAAAGCAGGTTGAAAATATTGTGATTGAACTGTTTTAAATGGAATTCAAGCATCATATAACCATCTAACGATTGCCATCTTAGCTTTGTGTATTGCTTCCTTATTAGATAATACACTTCTAAGGCTTGGTTGGGAGCCAGGAGTTGTCCTTGGAGCAAAATAACTACAAATGTCAACATTTGCTTTTCTTTTTCCTTTATTTTGAGGTGTTGATTGCATTTTATTTGAACCATCATTGTTTGCTTGAACCTCTGGGTCAACAAGTTGATCATCATATGCTTTATTGAGCTCCTCGTTTTGCTTCTTTTATTGGATTTATTTCAATGATTCTAGCATTCGGTGACGAACATCATGGGGAACCTTTTTGCATTTACTTATTTGACCCGGAATACCTGCAAGATGTTGCTTCATTCTATTTATGCCCCCTCCTCGATATGTTGATCCACAATGGAGGCAAGTGTATACTTTAGTTCTTCCATCTTTTTTATATGCAAAATGCTCCCATGCGGGATCAGATTTTCCACGAATTGCACTAGAGACTTCGGTGCATTCTTTTTGTGAAGATTGAGAACTATTAACATTAGATGCATTAGCATTGGAATCTTGAGGAGTATTTACGCTTCTTGGTTCCTACAAGAGAACCACAAATTTTGTTAATTACTTAATAAGTTGCCATTAAAGCAAGGCAAAATGAAAAATGCAATATATTAAAGAAGCATGCATGTGTTTAAATTAAAGAAGGAAATATAATTAATTTCTAATTAATTTCTCCAACAGCATATATATAAATCCATATATATATATCCATATATATAATTTCTCCAACAACATATATATTATATCCAACAGCATATATAATTTATAATTAATTTCTCCTACAGCATATATCCAACAACATATATATCCAAAATTGGAGTTAATTTAACTTTAACTGCAAATCAAATTACTTCTTAATGTGCAAATTTCTTTGGCAAAAAGGTCAATGGAAGTGGCAGTATTATATTCTCCAACAAGGCAATAACATATATTCAACAATACTAATTTCTCCAACAACATATGAAATTAAAAGATAGGTTGATACAAAGCATTTTAGCCACCAATAACAATTGAAAGGGCGGTGAAAAGAACATGTGCAGGCTGTTGTTGTGATTCATCTCCCGTGGCCATGTGGAGAACTGAGGCACGACCGGGGGCGGCTGGTCACGGCTGGAAGTGGCTGGGAGGAAGCAGATCGGACACCAGCTGGGGCGCACGCGATGGAAGCAGGAGGAAGGGCGACGGACAACAGCCTGACAGGCGGCGGACGGCTGCTAGACGAACGGTGGGTTTGGGCCGAGAGATAAAGGGAGAAGAAAGGGTTTCTTACTTTCTTTGTTGTTTCCAATTAGGCAATTAGGGGAACATGTTTTAAGTATTCAGTAGTCTAAATTCTAAAACGCTCAGCAGCAGTGCAGAAAAAAATTACAATTTTTTTTAACAAAACGACCTCGTTTTGGTATTTTCCCTCAGAACCGGCAAAAATCGGTGAACCACCGGTTCTGGACCGATTCATCGGTTCGTGATCGGTTTTACCGATTCTTCACCAGTTTTCTACCCCTCCAATTTTCAGGGTCAACCGAACCACTCCTACCACCAGTTACCGGTCGAACCGTCCGGTCCGGTCTGGTTCTGACAACCATGGATGCAATTGCTCTTTAACCATACATGGGTATATGTTAAAATTTTAGTGGGGGTAGTACCTGTTATTATAGCACTGAAAGAATTTTGGTGGGAATGGGAAACAAGAAAGATGTAGTGGGTGTGAGAGAGAAAGGGTCACATGTTATTTTAAAGAGAAATTACATTTTGTTTTAATCTAATGGTTATATGTTAATGCTCTATCTCTCACCATAAGACACTCTCCTTCATCTGATATATCTCCTCCTTCTCTCACTCTCTCTCTATATATAAATGAGTAAACTAGCACTTAGGTCCTTGACTTTGTGGGCGTCGTGCAATTAGGTCCCTGACTTTGCTAAATTGATCCCGTAGTCCCTGACTTAAACCTCTGTCATGCACTTTAGTCCAAACGTTAAGTTTCTGTTAAATCCTTGTTGAGGTGTCACTCAATAAGGACTAAAGTGCAAGATTTTTGACAATGTCAGGGACCAAACTGCATGGTGGTCCCTTATCTTCTTCTTCCCTCTTCTCTACAGAATTCTCATTCTTCTTCTTCACTTTTCTATTCTTCTTCGCTATTTTTCACACTTTCAGTTTCTCTTTCTTCCAAAAAGCTCTTTCTTCTCTCGCTCTTCTCTTCGTATCCTTTTCTCCCATTTCTTCTGAATATTCCAGAGGTCTCTTTTATCTTTGTTGGTCTCTCCCATTTCTGTTTCCTCCTAAAATTTTCATATGGAAGGAGTTTAATTAATGTAACTAGTAATAAACAAGGGAGAGAATGCAATTAAACCTTTTCTTCCCTTTTCCTTTCTCTCATTCCCTTTCAACCACACTGTAAACCTGTTGTTTTACTTCAATTATATGAGGAAAGAGGGAAGTGATATTAATTTCTGGTTCAAAATGTTTGATACAGATATGGATGACACTCTACCCATTAAGCATAGGTCTCAATTTGGCATGTCGCAAGAACATATGATACTCTAATGTTTAGATTATTTCATATGTGACAAAAGTACTGTAACCAATCTTGTTTACAGAGTATATGTTGGAACGCTTGCATATTGAAGAAAGTAAAGTGCCAAAGATGTGCCTGGATTTGTATATTGAATATAGGACAACTATGGCAGGATTGAAGGTATAAAGATTTGGCATTGCCCTCAGTTTTGTCTTCATCATACTTTCTTCTAAAACACTGATTCACTATCAATGATGTAATATCAATAAGTTTTTATCTTAATTTCCTATCAGACCCTTGGTTATGAGTTTGACAATGATGAGTTTCATGCTTATGCGCATGGAAGATTACCATATGAGAAATTGAAGCCAGATTTAGTGTTGAGGAACCTTATGCTTTCCATGCCTCAGCGTAAAATAGTATGTCTTAAAAAAGTTCAACCTTTTGATACTAGTTTGTTTATTCAAGAAATTTTCATCATAATCAAAGACTCAAAATATTTGCAGATTTGTGTGAGGTTAAAACCACACAATTATGAAACGCCGAGATTGAAGCAAAGGAAAACCATATGGGAGAACTTGAAGGCTTCTGTTTCAAACCCTCTAATTTTCATAAAGAAGCAAAAGAGCGAAGAAGAAGAATGAGAATTCTGCAGAGAAGAGGGAAGAAGAAGATAAGGGCCACCATGCAGTTTGGCCCCTGACATTGTCAAAAATCTTGCACTTTAGTCCTTATTGAGTGACACCTCAGTAAGGATTTAACAGAAACATAACGTTTGGACTAAAGTGCATGACGGAGGTTAAAGTCAGGGACTATGGGATCAATTTAGCAAAGTCAGGGACCTAATTGCACGACGCTCACAAAGTCAAGGACCTTAGTGCTAGTTTACTCATATATAAATACATTGGCATATAGCATATATAAATAGGCTCTGCCATTTTGTAGTTGTAGATATTACTTTATTATGTAGACGAGACAAAAAATGTAGCGGCGCAATCTCTATACAATTCTTGAATTTGATCAATAATGTGTAGAGATTCTTTATGTTTATAACTTCAAATAATATTTTTTTGTTACGGTAACTTGAAATAATAGTGTGAAGTCTTTTTTTTTTTGTCAAGAGAACATTCATTGAAAAATGCCCAAGACACTTACAAAGCTTAAGGATGCTAAATAGAGAGTATTACAGCAGTGCACTACAGATCTAAACACCAAATCTAGCACGCATACTCAGTCAATCTAAACAATTTAGCAGTCATAAAACACCTCCTATTACAAAAAAAATCTGAAACAGCCTGAACTTTCTTTTTCTTTTTCTTTTTTAATTCCTTCCGGATCAGCACATGTTCAACATCAACTTCAAGCAAAAAACCACAACATCAACCGCAGTCAATCTGAGTAAAGCAATGCTGCAAAATTGAGCTCTAGTGGTGGAAATGCAAAGAAGGCAACAAGACTGAGTAAAAATAGTGCTGCAAGATGATGACTCTAACAGAATCTCGCAAAGGAGGAGGTGGTGGCCGGAAGGAGGAAGGGAGAGGTGGTGATGGTAGTGGTGGTGGTAGTGGATGGAGAAAGCAAAAGAAAATAAGAAAATAAAAATAAAACAGAAAAATAGAATATAAAAGCTCTCACTAAAGAGAGAGAAAAACTCACCTATAATGAGTAGGAAACCCTCATATAATGGGAGGAGCTCCTCCCATGGAGGGGAAGAGCCCCTAAGGGGGACGAACTATGCGGCGCTAGGGACACAGATCCTCTCCATTTGAGGCGAGAACCGGAGGTGCAGTAGTTATGTTTGAACCGTCCGATGCATCGAATGACTTAAATAATTTCAGTTGGATAACAAATTTAAACGTTGTTGTTTCACTTGCATATCAGAGACATGAACAGCTGGACTAATACATGATATTTTCCTTGTTATTTACTCCATTTAACATCATATTGAAAGATTCTTGTAACGTTGTTGTTTCACTTGCATATCAGAGACATGAACAGCTGGACTAATACATGATATTTTCCTTGTTATTTACTCCATTTAACATCATATTGAAAGATTCTTGTTACGTCTAAATAAGCTTGTGGCTTTCAATTTTAAGACTTTAGAGGAATATTTACCTTTGCAATATCTGTTGTATAATTGTATTAATTTTACTTTGCCATACATCTTTATCAATAAATCCGTGGTTGTATTGTATATATAGCTAGGAATCGGAAAGGGTGGTTTTTTCCTCCCTATACCGTGTCGGAACGATGAACAGTGCAACAACAAAATAGCAATCTATTTTCTCCTACAGAAAGCATAAATTAACCATTTGTTTCCAATAAAAATTTGCTAACAGCCTAAGACTCCTATTCCGCCTTCTAGTTTCATGAAATAGAAAAACAAAAAAATAAAAGTCATTGAATTTACAAAGACTAACAACACAAACTCTGCATTCAACTACTACCCATTTTTCACGATGAAACCATGAACTGACTTTTCAGTCCTTACACCCACTCTTTCTCAATTACTTAACAATTTTTGGCTTGGCACATTTCTTCTCAATTGATCACCGGGGACCATTATCATTGGCAAGTAGCATGGATTTATTAAAAGTTTGATGAGAAAAAGTGTGAATATCTTGGCTTGCTGCAAAGCTTTGAAGGGAATTTGGGATCCGAAAGAAAGACAAGGTTTATAAGTTTGAGGGTTATTGAAATGTGCATTTTTACTAAATATGATATGAGCCATTAGATCACTAATGCTTTTAATCTACGGTTAAAATATATACAACTGCAGAGTCTCCCGTTTTTATGCACGGGAGAGGATCCGGTTCCCGGCGCTAGGGTTCCTTCTTTTTCTCCTGCCGCGCTGCTTTCAGCAAGGTTCCCCTCCTTCAAAGTATTTGATAATAGTGTGAAGTCTGAAAACCAACTAAATGAAAATAGTTTAAAAAAAAGTATAAAAATACGTGCTGGTTATTAATCTGGACATATGATTGAGTTTACAGCAAAATTTCCTTTTTTTTTTGTCAAATACAGCAAAATTTCTAAATGGACAAAACCATGAAAGTATTGGGAAGGGGAAAAACTTAACAGCTATAGAAAAACATAGTTCTAGCATTACCAAAAGAAAAGGAATAGATTTGCCATTGCTTGTTTTTTTCTTCGGTCGGTTTTTCGGTCCATTCTTTTCGGTATTATAACGCAGGGCAAAACCCAATGGGCAACGAGCTGGGTAACAGGCTAACTAGTTTATACCAGTCCAGTCTATAATGGGTTGATACAAAATTACCTTTTTTATCTGACACGCTTTTTAAATGGGCCATAAAAAACTAATTTTTATCCTGTAAATTAGCATGCTCGTCAGCCTAGTGCCAATCCATTAATTTTATTTCTTTTTTAGGATATTTTTTAATAAATTACTTAACGTGTTGGATCATATTTGAACTTTGAACTTAATTCTTCTTTTTTCAATTTATTGAGTAAGAGAGATGATAAAAAAGTTAAATTCTTTTTTAAATAAACTTTTAGGTCTTGATTGGACTAGTGGAAACATATTAGGTATTATTGTTTGAATTGTTTAGAATGGAATGGAATGAAATATGATTCCATCCTATTATATGTGATATCCCACTTTTTTACCGTTCCAACTTGATGGAATTGGATACAAACATTTTTTTTCTCTTTATTCCACTGTTAAAATGTAAGTTTATTACATTCAGTTTTATTTCACTTCACTCCATTTTCATTTCATTTCATTTCACCCTGGATTAGATATCTAAATATATCCTTAATATAAGTTAGCATGTTATAACCTACTCAACTTAAACGGTCATCGGTTGTAAACTTAGTCTTTTAACTACTCTATATTTCAGACATTTTTTTTATTATTATTTTAACTAGTATGTGAAATTTTTAACTCATTTTCCCTTTTTCTTTTTTTTTGTTAATCACATGTATCACCTATCCCCTATTAATGGGGACAATCATATTCCCCCTTTTCATTTGATTTTAACTAAACATTATTGGGCATCACAAAAAAATGAAAAAGAAAGGTTTAATTGCACTTGTGATTCTTCTAACTTTAATCATGTTCAGTTTTGGTCTTTGTTTTCAAAATCAAGCAAATATGCTCCCAAACCCAAGTCATATCTCATCAATTTAAAGCCCTCAAATTCTTACTCTCTACTCAACATATTTATAAATTGAATTGATTAAATCATTTTAAAGCTTCTTAAACTCAAAATTTATCAATTAAAATATGACTTCAAATTGAAAAACTCCAAATTTTTGTTCTATTTAAACTCTAATCCCATGCATATCCTTAAAATATGTTGAAATATTTTGAGTTTCTATTAACTTTTTACATTTTAACCTTTAATATGATTTCATATTTTAAATTCATCATTAACTCCAAAATTTTTAGATAGAAAATGAAACTTAAGGGTTTTAAATAGAAGATAAACTCCCAAATACATCATAAGCTCAAACATGTGCAATTTTCAAAATTTTACTTAATTTTAAAATAGAAAGACTCAATTTACTAAAAAAAACTTCAAAAACCAAAATTTAACATTATGCAAATTAGAGGAATTAATAAGGCAATTCAGCCCCAAAATAAAATATGTACATGTGAGCCCACCGTATAGTCTGAATTGAAATTATTACTCTACACCTTGTCTCTGCTTGAAACTCAAACATTACAAATTTACAATCGACTGGTATGGTTAAAGTGGGAGATAATAACAATAACATATAATTGTTTTACACATATGAGGAATTAATTTATTCTCAACGACATGAATGATATATGAACACCCAATAATTCTATACACTTGTTGAGTACTGTTAGGAACTACTTTCTAGAATAAATTTGGTTAAAAAAAATTTAGTTTTATTAATTTTATTTTATCTTATTTTAGGAAATTAGAATTTAAAAAATAGTTCATTATTTATTTTTTTGTTGTTTCAGGTTCAATGCTCGAGCGTTATGTACTTTTCGCTAAAGCGTTAATATAGGTTCCATGCTTGAGTGTTATGCACTTTTCGCTTGAGTGTTAACAGAAAAAACACAATTTTATTTAAAGAGCGTCAAAATCATTTTGTTAGAGACAAAGAGACCTAATAGATTAAAAGACTCTGTAGAATACAATTGGGAAGTTAAAGAGAAGGCCAATACCGGGAGGTGGAGTGATAGCTGGATGGATACGAATCTAGAATTGAGCAAAACAACCGGTTAGAATTAATTAAAACAAGCCAAAATGCGGCTGGAACAGCAGCAAATTGGGCGTGAGAAAATGAGAGAAAATAAGGGAAAGTGAAAGAAAAAGTGGAAGAGGAAGGAATTGTTGGGACGCCACTGAAGCAGGAATCCACCCACAACAGATAAGTCCAGTGATAGACGCCACTAATTCAGGAGAATCAGATAAGTCTCTAGTTGGTTTAAGCAAGAACCACCAAGCATACTCTCAACTCACTCATGAGGAGAAAAATGGGCATAATGCCTTTACTAATTTCATCAAAGGTGTGAATTACAAATGAGGAGCCTCCTATATATAGGAGTGGGAAGGGGGCGGCCAAGTGGGACAATAAATGGGAAAAATAAAAGATGAGTAGGAAAGCTATCCTAATGGGTTTTGAACCCATGTCCCCAAGGCTAATTAGCTAAGCTAATGCTTAAGCCATTAAACCCACAAATTAGTACCCAACATGGAAAGAAAAAAGAAAATTACAAGCATATCCTAATTACATTGGAGTCTTCATGTTGACTTGGGTCAATTGGTCAAAGGTCAAAGGTTGACCATGAGAGGGTTGACCAAGGCTTGACTCAGCTCCAAACATCCCAAACAAGTCCAAGCTTGCCACTAGCACACCAGCTCCCAGCTGCCAGCTCAGAAGTCCACTGACAGTTGCCATCATTCCCTCCCCTTAGAAAGGATTTGACCTCAAATCTGAAAAATTCAAAAAGAAGCCATAAGGAAAAGAATAGGAGAAGAAAGGATGGATGACAAGAGTAGAGAGGTAGGTAGGTACTTCCCTTATAGGATGGGGAGCCTTTCCTAGATTCCACAAGTTATGAACATCTTCCTTGAACCTTGTCAACAAAGAAAGATCCATTAGTATTATTCCAATGCAAGCAAAGTGAAGACTCATAACAAAAATACTTGGGAATCATAAAGATTAGCAAGTGAAAAACATAGGATGTGAACAAGAGGTAGTTGAGATAAGAGTTAGAAAACTCCCTCAATGAAGATTGAACCATCTTGTCCATGTACTCTTTGGGTTTAGATCCTGGATCAAAGACTAATCTTTTGAAGCCCTTCTTTTCAAGTAAATGGGTTAGTTGGTTAAAACGAAATTTAAACAAGTGATATGCATGTTTCAAACCAACAAAATAATCCACAATATATTGCCAAATGAATGCACAATTAAAACTATGTGGTATGAATATCCTATTTCTGTGAACTGAGATCCCATCATGCTCATTGAATATAAGACACGCATCTTGAGTATGATTGTTAAATCATAGTGCATATGTTTGTGTCATGAAGTATTCATGCAAGTTTGCTCAAGAGCCATATTCATGCTAAAGCACTCACTCAAATAAGATGACACCTTTTGCATATTATCATATGTGTTCATGTAAGGTGAAATACCAAAAGAATCATATTGAGTATGCATATCAAGAAGCATATCATCATTTGAATTAGATGTCAAACAAGTTGTCCCATATGTGATAGCTTCATCAGAATTTTTATTCTTTTCACTAAGTAGTTCAAGAGCGTAATACACATCTTTATATGAGACAATTATTTTAGGCCCAAATTGTGTAGTCAATTTATAAACACAACCCAAAGCTACATGCATATTCAATCCAATTTTATCATTCGTATCATGCAATCTCAATTGACCAAAGGAATTGACTAAACATGTATCCTTAGTAAGCTCTATGGTACTCTTAAACTTAGTTGATTCTCTAAAACATGCAATAGGTTTCAAAGCACTATTAAAATTTTCTAGTTTAACATGCTTGTAATGCTTTGAGGCATATGGTCATGCATAGAGTAAAACATATCATGCATAAAGAAAGGTAATTTAGGAAACTCCCTTTCAATAGCTTGAATTGTACTTTTTGCAGCACTAGATGTATTCTCCATCAACCTATTCATGCTTTCACTAGAAGAGTTAGCATTCAAATGATCACAAGATAAACATACTTTCTCTTCTTTCACTCTTAATTCTTTTTCCTCACTTTCTCTTTTAAGTTTTTCTTCTTTTATTTTTCTATTTGTTCTCTTTTCTCTTGTTCTATTAACCTCTTAAGTGTGGTTTGATCTTCTTTTATTTCCTTTGAGGTCATAGGCATGAGTGTGCATTTTATTCCTTGGTGGCGGAACCTATAGGTATTGGCAAACCCATCATATTTTACCCTCATCTCATATTGCCAAGGTCTTCCTAATAGGATGTGTGAGGCTTCTAAGGGTATAACATCAAAGGTTATTTCATCTTTGTAGTCCCCTATGTTAAACCTTATTCTCACTTGCCTATCCACCATAATTTCTTCCTCATCACTCACCCATTGAAGTGTATAAGGTTCTGGATGTGGGGTAGTAGGTAAGTTTTGCTTGTTAACTAACCTAAGGCTAGCTAAGTTGCTACTACTTCCTCCATCTATGATCACTAAACATACCTTATCTTCAATGTGGCACCTAGTATGGAATAGGTTCTCTCTTTGGCTCTCTTCTTCACCCAAGGGTGTTTCTAAGGCTTTTCTAAACATGGTTGCCCTTTCCCCTTGCCTCCTTCCTTCCATTCTCCTAAATTGATTTTAATCTTAAGAGTTTTTATGGACCTCTCCACTCAAACTAAGTGTTTACACTCAATGGAATGTATCACTCGTGTATGTCACTCTTTTTGGGCTTTTTCTATAATGATAACTCTCTTGCCTCTTCTACTCGGTTGAGGTTGGTTTGATCTTGCAAAGACCAACAATGAGACTAAGTCTTAACCCTGCCCAAATAGAAGCGCACTAACAAAAGGAAAAATATCTACTGAAAGAGGATTGGAATTTCCTAAGACAAAACAAAGAATTGATGAGACAAGCAAGAAAAGCAAGCACTCGAGAAAGCTTATACACAAGAGTAGAAAGCAAACAAGACAGGACAGAAGAAATTGCAAAGAGAATTATTTTTGGTGATTTTTTAAAAGAGTTTCCAAAATTTGTTGTTTTAGAAAAAAAAAACAGCAATGACAACTCAAAATACAGTATACAGAGAAATGAAAGAGAAAATTACAGTAAACTGTCAACTGTATTGTTGGAATTTCTTTCTTTTGTTTTTCTCTATTTTTCTGATTTTTTTAATTTTTTTACTCTTTGGGTGTCTTTTGACTTTTTCCCCTGTAGTTGACTTTTGCACCCTTTTTGCTTTTTACACCTTTTTTTGTATTTTTGACAATATAATTTTTTTGTATTTTTCTTTGCCTCTTTTCTTTCTTTTTGGCTTTTTCCCCAACAGAAAATTACAGAAATTTGTACAAAATTACATAAAATTAAACTACACCTACTATAATTTTTTGAGATTTTTAACACTAAACTAGTCCAAATGGTAGCGGAAAAACAAAATAGACAGGCTGAATTCTAAAAATTGTAAAATAAAACGGAATGGCAACCCGATTTCAAAAAATTCCAAAAAAATTGCTTAGCACTTCCTTGTTGATTATACAAACACAATACGGTCACAGAAACGCGTTTGGTTCAATTTTAAGATTGGAATTAAATTTTGAAGGAAAATCAACAATTGGAATTTGTTGATCTTCTTCCAACTCTATGAACCAAAAATCAACCTAATGGTGAGCGTTTTGCACAATCAAACAGGGAAAGTCCAAGGTAGAGATAGCAGACAATTCAATTTTGCAATCAGAATGCCAAACAGATAAACAGAACAGGAGTAGAAAATTGAACAAAACACAGCCCAAAAAATGCGCAAAATGGCAAAAATAAAAGAGGAAAATGCGCAAAAATGAGAGTAAGGGGAAAAATGAAATTAAAAGGATGGGGAGGACATAAATGTAAATGGCAGAAAGTAGAGGGGATGGCAGAAATTAAAAGGATGGGGAGAGCAGAAATGTAAATGACTGAATGTAGAGGGGATGGCAAAAAATTAAAAGGATTGGGAGGACTGAAATTAAATGACAGAAAGTAAAGAGCTGAAAGTAAATGGCAGAAAAGTAAAAGGATGGGGAGAAACTGAAATTAAATGGCGGAAAATTAAAAGCGGAAAGTAAAGAGATGAATATGGGGGATGAACAAGTAATGGTGAAGGGGAGAAATGTAGGTGAACGATCTTTGGAAAAATGAAGACAACAATGCCTCCTATTATCACACTTCACCAACAAACAAGCAGTTTATAGCAGTTAATTGCAAGGATCAATCAAGAACAAGTATGAGCAATTAGAATAGGCATTTTATCAAACACCTAAGGGGTGGGATTAGCGGCCCAAAAAACAGCCCCATACTAGCAAGAATTCAAGCAATCAACAAGCAAACAAACAATGCTGACAGAAGCAGAAAGGCACCTCGGGCCCGGGAAATAGTCCAAGTCCAATTACAATTGAAACAAAGGGATGAAATTACACTAAAATTGATGAAAATTCCGCACAAAGAGGTGTAGTAAGTCGCGCCCAAAACAGCCCCAATTTGCTCCAAGATTGCTCAATTCAACAAAGCTCTGATTACCAATTGATAGCCGGATGGATACGGATCTAGAATTGAGCGAAATAACCAGTTAGAATTAATTAAAACAAACCAAAATGCGGCTGGAACAACAACAAATTGGGTGTGAGAAAATGAGAGAAAATAAGGGAAAGTGAAAGAAAAAGTGGAAGAGGAAGGAATGGTTGGGACGCCACTGAAGCAGGAATCCACCCATAACAGAAAAGTCCGGTGATAGACGCCACTGATTCAGGAGAATTAGATAAGTCTCCGGTTGGTTTAAGCAAGAACCACCAAGCCTACTCTCAACTCACTCATGAGGAGAAAAATGGGCATAATGCCTTTACTAATTTCATCAAAGGTGTGAATTACAAATGAGGAGCCTCCTATATATAGGAGTGGGAAGGGGGAGGCCAAGTGGGAGAATAAATGGGGAAAATAAAAGATGAGTAGGAAAGCTATCCTAATGGGTTTTGAACCCATGTCCCTAAGGCTAATTAGCTAAGCTAATGCTTAAGCCATTAAACCCACAAATTAACGCCCAATATGGAAAGAAAAGGAAAATTACAAGCATATCCTAATTACATCATAAATCCTAATTACATTGGAGTCTTCATGTTGACTTGGGTCAATTGGTCAAAGGTCAAAGGTTGACCATGAGAGGGTTGACCAAAACATGGTTGACCAAGGCTTGACTCAGCTCCAAGCATCCCAAACAGGTCCAAGCTTGCCACTAGCACACCGGCTCCCATCCCAGCTGCCAGCTCAGAAGTCCACTGGCAGTTGCCATCATGGAGTCTACCTCCATATAATCAACTGCTTCACCAATTTGTGGCTTTATCATTTAATTACCTTATCCATAGTTAATTATTCTTTAGTTAGGGGATTGATGTAATTTTTGACTTATATGTTCTGAACCTATTTGGTTGATATTTAGTAATTTTATTTATCAATGTGTTCTATCTATGTTTCTATTGTCCATTGATAAACAGTTATTTCTTGAGCAATTCTACAATTGGGAAACTAGGGTTACTTGCGAGTAGAGGTAGAACAGATTAATTTTGTCACAATTGGGAAATTGAGCATGCTTAATTAGTTCTTCATAAGAGACGATAATTATATTTCACGGTTCTATTGAATTTCATAATTTTCCTAAAGAATTGGGGATTAGGTTTCAATAAAAAATCTACTTGCCTAAAAAATTAGGGATAAACAACTAACAATTATCTCACTGGATAATTAGAATATTTGTAACAACTGATAAGGGTAATAACATATAAGAAAGAAAATGAAATCAATTATCTAACATTTTTTACGGTGATAGGATTAATATTTTAAATTTAGTTTTATATTCATATTTTTAAAATTTTATCATTATATAAATCATCTATGCTCAATTTTATTAATTTCTCAAATTTAACATTTAATAGTAAGCTAGTATGTTTTTTAAAATTTTATCATTATATAAATCATTTATACTCAATTTTATTAATTTCTCAAATTTATCATTTAATAGTAAGCTAGTACTTAACAATTTCAATCCTTGAGGACGTTCATTTTATTACTACATTAACGATTGGTACACTTATCAAACGCGACAACAACACTCATTTAATGTGTGTTCCGTTTGACGTTAAAAGTAATTAAAATTAAATTTGGATTCCCCAAAGCTATTATTTTTAATGTTAAAAATATGAGTTTATCATGTTTCAATCTTAAACTAAACATGTTTTTAATACTCCTATTTTTTCTTTATTTATTCATGTCACGTCACACCACTTATCACGTCTATTATTTCTCTTCTATTTCCATCTCTATGTGGGTGTAAAAATGGATGTTTGGTAAACATTATCCCAACAACTATTAGCATTAGCATATGTGATTTACAGAAGTTTCCAAATTATATTTTGACCAAAAACTAATGTCTTGTAGCTTTTATTCAAATATAACATTTCAGGAATTTCTAATAGAAACCCAAAGACACGCTATAACATCAAATAACAAATACATTGACTATTATTTTTTTTATAATGTATAATGTACATTATTCCTATTTTTTAAATCCTTAACTAATGTATTAGAAAAATGGTTAGCAGGAACCTTTTAAAATAACAGGCTCAAGCAAAAACTCCTGAACAAATCAATGCCATGTTTTTATTTTTTTGACTGAAAATCAGTGCTACATTTTTACACTCCATATTCCATAATATTCTTATCAATACCGGAGTTAATTGGGGACTATTAGGTGAGTTCTTAGAACTTGGTCATTAATTCAAGTATTAATTTCCACCTACAACTAAAGCAAGATCCCTAGAATCTCCCTTCTCTGTCTCATATTGGGGATCCAATCAAATTTTTCTCCGGCCCAATTTCTAATGTGCTCACTTACTTTCTCTATCATAAATTACAATACAAACGAGACAAATAAACAAATCCAATGACATGAAATTATGGGTGTTTTAGCTGCTGGCAGAGAGAGATTCATGAATCATGAATTATGATTTTACGAACACACACACAGTTCTTATATAAATAATATTGATCACTCAAGAATGGCACATGAAGAGCAGAAGAAGGCACATGCAGCCCATGTGAATATGGAACAGATCCACGTTCAATTTCCCTCATATGAATAAAGGAGTGAGGAATCTAAAGGCTTTTAAGTGGGAGATTAAACAAGTCCCACACCGCACACACAACCTTTTAAGACTACAAACCTATTCCTATGCACATTGGCATTTTTTGGAAACATGCAAAGTAATAATGAGATTGAATCTATAACAACAAAAAAAAGTGGACAAGAAAAGTAAGATACCAAAACACATG
This sequence comes from Sesbania bispinosa, assembly GCA_026901365.1. Lineage (NCBI taxonomy): Eukaryota > Viridiplantae > Streptophyta > Magnoliopsida > Fabales > Fabaceae > Sesbania > Sesbania bispinosa. Next base: position 2,668,751 of record QLOH01000022.1, on the reverse strand, counting down.
TAATTTAATTAGCCTATGCATTTATAGCAAAGGAATCATAACCATTGGCCACACTATTTTAATCAACTAATCTTAAAAGTGAAGAAAAAAAAATAAAACCTATATAGTAAAAACAAGGAAAAGGGGGAAAAAAGGAAAAAGAAAATTTGCAAAACACACATCCAACACACATCAAATGAAGGGGGAGTATTACTACCATCCCCTCATGTATGATACAAAATATTGAAGAACCTATGAGTAATTTCAACTATGTTGAGGTGAGTGACATCAGTGATGATGAGCATGAGGGGGTGGTGCTGCCACCATGGCTGGTGGTGTAGAAGGTTTGCATTGGTAGCATTTAGCAAAAAGCCCAAATGTGTCAATTTGCCTAATGAAATTGGTCATGCTGGCCCATCCTCCAAACCCAAACCCAACAACCAAAACCCAAACCACAATGAATGCATTCAAGACATACATTGCAGTCCAGCTTGGCATGAAGAAAGGAGGCTTCTCTGCAGCATTCTGCAACCAAAATAATGCACAAATTAAGTTAGTTACATCATTGAGGAGTGATACCAACACAACACAACACTACTATTACATTACTCAGAAAATTCCCAAAACAGGACCAATAATGATGCCAAATAGAATAAAGTAAGAGGAATTAAATTAATATAGTAAGGAACAAGAAGCGCATCAGAGGATGATATCTAAAGATTTTATGTTCCAAAATTGAATAATAATAATTGGGAAAAGATGTATATCAATCAAGTCATCCAGCTCAAGAGAGGCATAGTACAGATACAGTAACTGTAGAGCATGTAGCAAATAACTAAACGAAAAGGACCTCCCACCAGTCTCCACTTTTCCCTAATGTTTCCAAATTCAAGTCTTAAATGCTTTTGTACATTTTCTGCTCTCTATCTCTATCTCTCTCCTAGACTCTGTCTGCAGTGGTCACTTTAATTTAATAGTGGAATATGGGAGAAAGTCCCCATCAAACCCGGGTGTCCAACCAATGTACAATTACATCTATACCCTCCATTCAATTCATATACTTACAATAATGCCATTAGCACAATTCCACCTGTGCACATAACTATGTACAAGACTACTAATACTTTGCAAGGCTATTAAGCAGATCATTTAGGGTAACAATCATACTATAAATAACTTTATTAATGATCCTAATAAAGCCTACCTTATAGTTAGTTTGTAAAAGATTTCATGAAATAAAAGCCTATACAAGTATATTCCTTACTCTATCTAATACATCTAATTAACAATTGAGAAACCAAAGAGTTGTAACTCAGTTGTCAACGCAGACTGAGATTATAGGAAGAGCTCCCGGGTTCGATCCCCACTAAACACTGGGGAGCTTAATGGTGACTAAATCCAGAATAGGATTATCCCTGATAATAAGGGATACCTATGATAAAAAAAAAAAAAAAATTACAACTCAGGAGTATAAAGGAAATGTTAACGAGTGTGAGTGTCCTTAAGCACTAATTGATTAACGAACCAAAAATATGTCACATTTAATGTTAAAATGTAATTAATGTCATGATTTTAAATAAAAATCTTTTATTTATTATTTTTATGGATTCAATATAAAATACAACATAAACTAAATAAATCTTATCCTATGATGTAAGGTGAGATATGATATGTAGGCAAAAGAGAGTGAAAAACATTGAATGATTTACCTGTCTTGCGGAGGCTTTTCTATAAGTGAGCATGTGAGCTGCGGAGGGGATGATGTAGACAGTGAAGCTAACCAGCAAAGCACCAACTGCAGAGTTTATGGGCCCAAAGAAGGGGAAAATTATAGCCAAGAACCATATGGGTATTACCACTGGTAACCTTGCTAGTGCCCTTAGACAAATGCTTCTTGTGTCATGCATCCCAATTACCTTCTCCCACACAAAGTATAATGGAGTGCACGCAAAACCAAATGTGATGAACTGCACCCATTTATTAGGGGGGAAATGTCATACTCATATCATTATTTGTAGTAAGAAATCTAGTATTCATTCATAGTAACATTTTTTAATTTCTTCAATAATTTAATAAAACCATCATTAAGGGGAACCAAGCTAGGCATTTATTTTGTTGTAGCAAATGTGTTTTACCACTTTGACTTTTAAGTTTTTGCCGTGAGTTATATGAAATTCTTAAGATGATTTAAAAACCATCTAAAAAGTTAAATAAATTGATTTTCTTTTGTTTTTTTTTGTTTTTCGGTGTAGAAATTTGATTTTTTTTTTTGGTTGAGAGAAATTTTGGTTTTGAATGTACTATATATCTAACATAACCAAATTTATTTTGAGGGGTAGGGGCAATCATCTTTCCATTATAGGCAATGAAAACATTAAAAAATGGAAGGTTTGACTTGGGTGTACACACATTAGATCCATTCATGAGAAACTATAATTTTTTTTCTAAAATTAAATATTTTAGTGATTAAGCTATATAATCTACAGATTAAATTACATTTAAATTATTCTACTTGAAGAAAAGAACCGTTGTCATTAGTTTATTTTTAAGTAAGGTACTCTTAATTTCACCAAAAAGTGTATTATCTTTCTCTGACATGTTTGCCAAATATGAATAAATAAATAAACTTTTCAATTATTTAAAGGAGCATTTATTGTAATAAGTGTTTTCAATAACAAGTAGTCAAGTACTACTATATACATCATCTACCATGGTGTACATATAAATATTTAATGTGATTATTTTTTATTTTAGTACAAAAGTACTGAAAATGAGGATTCAACCAATAATGATCTCATGCCAATCACTCAAACCCCTTCACAATATCTCACTCTTAGTGGCTTGTGTTTATTTTTCTAATGCATAACTACTAACACTCAATAAAATGAATATACTAACGTAAAAAATATCCAATTATGTGTTATCACATCATTTAATGAGTTTAAAGTTACATGGCGTCTATATTCATCACACCATTGTTATATAGTAATTAAACTCATAAAATATTATAAGTGGACTTATTTAAAGTTTCATTATATGTTTCTATATTTTTTTCTCTCTTACAATAAAAACAAAAACTAAAGCATAAAATAGTTGTGACTTCCACTCTTGAAATTGAAAAGGTTACCTGGTGAATGAGCATAAGGATTACAGCAGCATCACGAAATCCATTTTTGGGGAGGAGAGAGAAGGCGTTAGCATGGTTGAGAAGCTCATCACCAAAAGCCCAGTAAACGGCAGAAGCAGAAGGAATGGTTAGTGTGTAAACGTACAAAGTGGCCAGTAAGTATATGTACTTGAACTTCTGTGGCTTCCACATGGCGTGCATAATCTCTCTGCAACATTTGTCACCATTCTTCACTTTACACTCAGATCAAGGAATAATCATAATAATGGGGACATTGGAATTTCTAAAAACAGTTAAGGAAAATAAAAGTAACATCTCTTGGCTCCATTGCCGCTTGTTTTAATACACAACTCCATTCTAAGACAAAATGGACTAGTACAATACAATGCAATGGGAGACTAAACTGTTTTTTTTTTTACTTTTCCAAAGTTCAAATGTTTTAGAGAATTAGATTAAAGAAAGGGTAAAAAATCAAACAAGAAAGAAAAAGTCATTCAAACAATTGGATTTTCTCATAGTTTTACACAGTAATCCAATAATTGGTGTGTTTAATTTACACTATATTCACGTTTTAAACGTGGATCTGGGCAGAAGCTACTCTCAATAGGGTTTGTACGGATCCATGTTTAAGATGTGATTTTCGGTTAATTAAATCAAACACACACAATATGATGTCACATTATTATGAGTGAAACCACATGTGTTATTAAATTCATTATAATGATGTAATAACACATTATTGAATAACTATTGGATAACTTTATAAATTTTTTTACAGTAATCCATTAAATCATCCTTAATTAATTATATCTAATAGTATGATAATATTCTCACACTATGTCTCATTAGTACAATAAAATAAGACATTATTAATTGTCTTATATTAACCATGTTATATGTTACGGTGATTACTGATTTACTAAAGAACAAAAGCTATGATTAAAGACAATGATGACATGTAGCTTGGACCATATAATGGTTCTTGGAGCCTAATGACACATGTAGCTATCATTATAAACTTTATTTTATTTTATTATCCATATAGTGTCTCTCTTCCTTACTAATACTTTTTCCTCCTAGAGATGGGAAAAGTGATTTGTATGATTTTAGAAAACCGAGATAACCGGCAAAAGCTGCTAAGAGAAGCTGTGCAGAAATGAGTGAAGAAGAAGAAGATGATAAAGGATAATTGAAAAGGGTATAGTTAGCAGCTTAGTCTTACACAGTAACTGCATGTCCACCAAAGGTGTACAGTATGTTGGTGGCTCCGGTGAAGTACAGCACTAGCTTTGTTGGACCCGAGTGGGTCACATTTTCTGCCTGCAACATTATTTTCAAAAAACCAATATCTTATCTTAATTAATTATAGCATATAGTATAATAATAATAATGATGATTTTCAACTTTAGAAAAAAAAAAGATTAAAAATAGAAACTTTGGTTAGTTGTAATTACTGATTTATTACCTGGCCATGAACAAGAGCTGCTATAGCAAGATACCAAGCAGTGTAAGTGGTCATTCCAAGTCCCAGAAATGACCAAATACGGTAATTGTGAAAGGAAGGTATGAACACAGAAGTAGCACAGCAAGCTCCAAAAATATAAGTCCAAGTCCTTTTGTCCAATTTGTCATTTATGTAATATATGTTACTGTTTACAATCAGAAACCAACTGATTAGATTATAAAACCCATATGAGATCATCCCAAACTTGTTGCAGAAATCAAGAAAAGGATCCAACCTTGCACAGGCTATAAGCTGTATCACAGATCCAAAGAGGAGGAAAGTACAATTGAAAGCTAGCCCCACTGCTTTCCAATATGGACCCAACAACCCATCAAGCACTTCAAACCACTGAAAATCCAAGATGAGTTTCAATTTAGTCAAAATTTGATTTGTGGGATATGGTATTAAGTAAGGTCTTTTCAGAAAGAGATTAGAAATCAGTGGTGGTAGAAATAGAAATAAAAATAGAATACATATATACATACCTGAATGACATGATTCTTGAAGCTGACATTTTCTTTTTCCTTTCTGGTTCGGTATTCCATATAGAGAACAGTGATTAGATAAGCTGTCCAGCTTCCAATGAGTCCATAGAATACCTGAAGCAAGATCCCTGATAGCATCCCCAGTTGAGAGAAAGAATATGGCAGTGTCAACAGCACTTGAGCTACCTAAAAGGACCAAAGAATTTGATATGGTTAGTTATGACTTATGAGCTAAGAAGAAGAAAAAAGTGTTTTTTTTTATGAAGTTTTTGGTAATGGACTAATGGGTTTTGAGTGAGTGATTTTACTTGATTTGAAGCACAGCTGAACCATGCATCCCATACAGAACCACCATGCCAGAGGAGATTCTTGACACTGAATCCAGATTGAGTTTGTTCCTTCTCTTCTTCTCTGCCACCTCCTTCTTGCTCTGTCTCATTTAAGCTAGTGACTATTGCTTCCTCTGCTTGTTTCTGAGGCAACATTGTGTTTTTTTGTTATCCAAGAAAAGTAGTGTCTTAAACCTGATGGATCTGAAACACATAAAAGTACACTAAAATGAGACAAAAACCATGATCAAATAACACCATGAGAAAATGAAATCTGAGAAGTAAAACACCACCCCAGATCCAGAAAGTGGAAACTCCTTGCAGGCTTTTTACCAAAAGAACAAAAACAACTTGAATTCCACCACAACAAATCCAAAATATAAAGCGAGAAAAAGGAAAAAAAAAAAAGTGGGTGCAGAGTGTTTACATGTTTGACACACACCAAAGGAGCATAAAATCCAATGCAAATCACATTCCACTAACCTTGGTGGTGATGTCTCTATCTCCAAAAAGGCCTAAAAAATGAACCAACCCCAGAAGAAGAATTTATCTTCCAAAAACAAAAATGGCCTTATTGAATGTGTTTTTACTGAGACCTACTTAGCAGAGTGTGCCAGAGATGGGTTTAAGTATTCTCTAGTAATGGAATTGGCAAAAGAAGCTTTAAATGCAAATGAGATTTGATTTGAAGCTTCTTCTTGAGCTTGTTGGTTACCCTTTGGAGGATGAAAACTCAGCAAAATATTAAAGGGCACCGCTTTAATGCGCGCCACCAATTGGCACAGAAAAAGGCAGAACCGAACGGCAAAGGCGGCGAGAAGCCGCAAAAGCAGGAAAGAACAGAAGAAAAAGAGACTCTGAGGTTTTGAAAGGTGTCTTCAGAAACTGAACTATATTTATTTATATAAGTAAAAGACCCTTTTCGTTACTGTTCAACAGATTGCATATAAAAATGAAGGTGGATGGTTTTATTTAATATTAAATATGTTGTAGTCAAAAGCAAAGAAAAAGCACAGAGATTGAAGTAAAGGAGTTGAGCCTAAGCAGGAATAGTGTGTGATTAGTGCTTGTGGTTGTGCTGTTTTTTTTTTAAGCTCTTTTTTTCTCCCTAAAATGGAGAGCGGTGAGGAAGAGTGAGAGAGATGAAAACCCAATTGTGGTGTTGAAGTGATGCTTGGTGGTGAACGGTGATGACACAGAATTTGGAGAACAAAGTGGCTGAGATTTTGTTGTGGTAAGTAAGAAGTGAATTAAACTGAAAGGTACTCTGTTTTTATAGGCCCCAAAAAGGGGTTTCAACGATAACGGCTAAGATTATACGTTAATGAAAGAATTTAAGCATATTGAGTATCTAAACTTACTGTCTTTCTAATCTTTTATGGAGAATTTTCACGTGCATAATTGTGTGTTTAACCTTAGGGTAGTGATTAAATAAAATCCTCCCGAGAGTGATGGGTTAGAACTCTTGACGTAAAGTTCAGGTCACATTCCACTCTCATCACGAACAACCGTTATTTTGTCAAATTTACTTTCTTTACCTAAGTTACTCCATTCATCATAAAATAGCTAGTTTTATTATACAATTTTTAGTTTATGTCCAATAATACGTGACTTTAAAAATTAAGAAAATTTTGTTTTTAAATCTTACTGTGACTCATTTCGTTGAATAAACTCTTCTTCAAAATATTTAACACAGTAGTGAGTTTAATCTCGAGACTATTAGTTAAGTTACAACATTGTCAACCGATCCACACACTTGATGATTTATTTTTACTTTAACATAATGTTTAGTTTGAGAACAGAAATAAAAAAAAGTGGTGAAAAATAAGGGTTTTTTTCTTTACGGAGAGAAATAAGGTAAATTTATATGGTGTTTGATATAAAAAAAATAGGAAACAGACTTTCCCAACTTGTTAGGTTGAGTAGAAATCATGAAGAATTAAAGTAACATATTTTGTAAGTAAGCAAAAATGCTAATGTTGGCCATGATACCTATATCAACAAATAAAATTTATTATGAGACAAACTATAATTGATTTTTACTATAGTCAAAAGTTGGAAACTCGTATTTGTGAAGAGATAATCGATTATTTGTAAACATAGAATCGATTATTACCTTTAAACTTGTTGCATTCATCAACCTATAATAATTGATCATTTATTTATCTTATTTGATTAAAACGGGTTGTATCAAATAATTCATCCCACATTTGCATTGATGTTATCGATTTTAAAATAGCTTTAATTGTGGGGGTGGAAATTGATTATTGTGGAGGTGGAAATCAATTTTGAAATAGCATAAAAGTATACCCCTCAAATAAAAGATTGTATTTCCACCCATTGTGGAGGTGGAAATCAATTTTGAAATAGCACAAAAGTATACCCCTCAATATTATAATTAATAATTATAATTTCATATATTTTATTATTTAAAACATTTTTTTATTTTTTTGGTTTTATAACCACATGTATCCTCCACGGGAGGCAATACTGTTCGAGCCGGAACATCCACATCATGGTGGGGTTAATGTTAGACAACTGGCCTCACTAACTTAAGAGGGGGGTGAATTAAGTTATTCGATTTTATCCTCTTTATTCGACTATTCAATTATTTTACCTAATTACGCTTAAAAATAATTCTTTTCAAAGATGAATGATGAATGTCTACTCTTAAAACAATGGAATTGCAAATAAAATAAGTAAACAAGAGTTAAGGGAAGAGGAATTGCAAACACGATTTATACTGGTTCGGCCAATCCACTTGCCTACATCCAGTCCTCAAGTCCACACTTGAGATTTCCACTATCTTGTAAAGTTTCTTTACAAACGATGAATCCTCCAACACCTTGGAACCCTTCCTTGTGTTGAGAATCACCCACATACAAGAGAGGCACCCTCTCTTCAACTCAAAGTACAGGAATCAAAGATGAATATAATTGGACTCTCTTTTAGAGTAGATTTTACAAATTGAAAGCCTATAAGAAGTCTTAATGATTTTCAAGTTTTTGGCACAAAGTGATTTTCACAAGAATATTGTTTACATGAGGAAAATCTTGTTAAAATCCGAATCTGGACATATATTTATAAGGATTAAGATGAAACAGTGTAATCCTTGATCAGAAGTCATGTCTCTTCAAAATTTTCAAATTTAGAACACTGGTAATCGATTACAAGGGTTTGGTAATCGATTACACAGTTCAGTTTTACGAACAGTTGTGCCTGAAATTCAAAATTTGAATTTTCTGCACTTTGGTAATCGATTACAGGTTTTGGTAATCGATTACACAGTTCAAAAATTTTTGAAATTTAAATTCTGGAAAACCTGGTAATCGATTACACATGTTGGTAATCGATTACCAGTTCAAAAATTTTAATCTTTGAACTGATTTTTACCTTAGAAATATTTTCTTTAAAAATTTTTTAGTGCCAAGTAACTTGTAATCGTTAAGAAGTCTTTTGACATTTTATATCTAATAAAATCAAAATTTTAACCTAATAGACCTTTTGACTTGATTTTGATCTTGATCTTTTATTTGACCTTGAAGCTTGAATTTGGATCTTTTCTTTGTCATTGTCTTTCTCATTTCTTCCAAATATATTGACATCATCAAAACCTGAAATTAAGGCATCTACAGTTAATTCTCCCTTCTATTTTAAAAAAGGTAAAATTTCATCTCTAATATTCTTTATTAAGGCTAACTATCATTGTTAATAGTTAAATTAATTTTTAGGGAAAAGAGTATATAAACATCTTTAACTTTTACCCTTTTGCAAATAGGAACCATGAACTTTTATTTTATCCTAATTAATCTTTAAACTTTCATTATTGTTGCGATATATCATTTCATTAGCGTGAAGTTAAAAAATTAACAAATATAATCTCAACCCTTCAAAATTGTGTTTAAAATATTGAAATTATATAAAATAAAGTTCCAAAAATTAACAAAATAGGAAAAAAAACTCTAAATTAAAAGAACACATGGTCATATTTCGCTTATAAAATTGTAAATATGCTTGATATTTGACATAATTCAAGAATAAAAAATGTAAATTTTACTCTTTTATGTCTTTTTAGTATTTGAAACACAAAATCTCGAAAGATTGAGATTAGTTATGATAATTATTTAACTTGATATTAATTAATAGACCTATTGTAATAATGATAATAGTTTAAAGGTTAATTGGGACAAATTAAAAATTCAGGGTGCCTATTTGCAAAAGGGCAAAAGTTTTCCCTAATTTTTATAGAAAAGGAAATGTATACTCTTATATTTTGGACCTAGGATACTTTTAAATGGCCTTATCACTAGTTAATGTGAGACTTTGCAACACACCCCTCACGCCCAGGGCTGAAACATTTGGATCTAGGATAAGCTCTGATACCATCTAGATTTGGACTTGGGCCTAACTCAAGCACAAAACTAACTTGTAGAGTGAGGACTGCGAAAAAGTTTATATACTTTTAAATGGTCTTATCACTAATCAATGTGAGACTTTCCAACATTTACGACTTAATTTGAAAATATTTGAAACAATGCTCCAAAATAATATTAATCAATATAACAGATGAGCAGTCGAAAGAAAATATATATAGACGAAAGGTTAAAAGAATATGATCTAAAATTCCAAACTTGCCCTTTTTTTTATCCTTTGCATTTAGATCTAAATATTTTAAAGAATAAAAAAGCAAATTAATGAAATTAAATAAAATAAATAAAATAACTATGGAATCTCATCTCATTATTTGCAAATTTGAGGAGATATTGCAAGACATCTGGGTGTATATATATAAGTGGTGGTGCCGATGGTGGAGCCACCCCACAAACCCACAATCCCCAAAGCCACTGTAGTTTTGGGCAGAGAGGAGAATCCATGTTAAAATGGAAAAGTGTTTGTTACACATAAATTGAACACTAACCCCTCCTTGTCCCGTTCTAACGGGAATTTGTCTCCTTCGTGATGGTTTCCCACTCCAGCCATCTTAGCATCCCACTCCAACACAACACTATATATGCTTCTTGCTTTAATATATATGCTTCACTATTACCTTCTTTGTATTACTTTTTTTACCTTTTTGTTTGGGAGGGACCTGAGCACATGTTTGGTTGTAAATTGTAATTATTTACTAGAAAACAATTGGTTTTTAAAGTGTTTTATTTAAGAAACATTTTAAAAAGATGGTAATTAAAATATATTTTCAGTCCATATAAAATGCGTTTTGATGTTGTTTCTTATAACTTTTTTTATTCTCCTTTTAAAATCTAAAATTTTTAAAAACGTCCTTACTAATATGCCAAGCTAAAAAATTGTCACGTACAACATGAGTTTCTATTATATATTAATTTTTTGGCTTGCCACAACAGAGAGAATAATGTTTTTTCAAAATTTATAATTTTAAAACTGTGCAAATGAAAAGAAAAAAATTATGAGAACCAAAATCAAAACTTGCTTATTTTAAAAGGGTTAAAAATATATTTTACCCTAAAAATGATTATTTTTAAAAAAGATTATAAATAGGCACTAAATTAATCTTAACTTAGTTTATATTTTAACTTCTGACTTGCAAAAAATAGAAAATGAGAGACAATGTTGCTTAGACAACATAGCTTAGTTTAAGTAAAAGTAAATCACCAATTTCGTCCTCAACATATTCCACAAACTTCAAGTTTGTCCCTAAATTATATAAAAAATTATTAAATTAGTGCGTGTACATGGACTAATTATTTGATTAATATAAAATACATGGACTAATTTGATGATTTTTTTATATATTTTTGGGACTATTAATGAAGTTATTGTACCATTATGAATGAACTTGATGTTTGTGAAATACATTGGGGGCGAAATTGATAATTTACTCTTCAAGTAACATCAAATTTTTTTCTTAAAAAATATTTATAATTAAATTTCATGTTTAAATTTTACAATTTTTATGATAGGACTTAAAACATTGAAATGATTTTATTAAAATAGAAAGTATTAATTATGTCAAAAATATAAATGAATAATAAATACATTTTAGTTTAATAAAAGTATTCGATTTTTGTCTTATTCTCTCATTCCTAAGAGATGGTGTTATGTAACTTTTATTAAACTCGTTTTACCTCAATTTCGGCGTACATTCCCTTTCTTAAAATTTCTTAAAATTAAGCATTAATAATTAAACAAGTGGCATGCACTGACATCGAATCCCTTTAAAAAAAATTACTTGGTTCAATTTTCACTTAAAAAAGAGAGAGGTGGTTTTGTCGAATGATAATTTGCCCCCAGATTTGGTCAAACTTACAGATATATTATTACCTGTTTTCACTAATCCACTTTAAGCTTTGGGGCTTAGTGGGGGAAGCAATGATTAGATAATGGATTTTGACGCCACTAAAGTCCTTTACCATGAGGATCAAAACTGGGAGTATGTTCCACTGGTGCCCTTCAAATGGGCCCTCTTTCTCCTCCATTTTTCATTGCACCTTTTAAATCACAATTCATACGTGTGTTTGGAGAGACCAATGAGAGGAGGTCATTTGCTTTCATTTTTCTTCACTTTAATATTGGTTAAGGATTCAAGCGATCATACATGTTTTGTAAATGACATTTTTTGGTTTTTTTAGAATTTTTTATTTTATTTATGTTTGTCCTAAACTTTAACACAAACAAATGTATCTCAGAGTAATCTAGGACGAGATACAAGTCCTCTTAATTTGAGTGGGTTCTACCTAGTGTGAAATCTATAAAAGAGTTTAGCAGGACAAAAACGTCTATAAACCAGCCTCTGAAAAGGCTTTAAATTGCATTAAGAATTGTGGATGAACAACGTATAGAGAGACAGTAACTTAAAGGAAAATAAATTACAAACGCCACTGATCCCTAGGTGTTAGAACCACAGGCAACACTAGAAGGGGGGGTTGAATAGTATTTTAGACATTTTAAGACAATTTTGGTAATCTTTAAAATAAACAATCACGTTAAGTGATCATTGTACAAAACCAATCTTAAGATCAGAGTTATTTTAAAAACATGCGGAATATATGAAAGATTTAGATTAAAAACTTTTTCTTACACTTAAGATTGTTTTGATTTTAAACAAACTTCTCTTAGTGTCTTCTGAAGAATATTACTAAGAGTACCTTCAGAACTGTTTCTGAAATACTTTAGACGATCAGAGACCATCTATATCATGTGTCTGAACTGAGTTCCTGTTGGGCTCACTTCAGATAGGTATTTCAGACATCCCTCTGAATATATTCTTCTATAATACTTCAACCTACACTAGAGACGTTTTAACGTTATGTTTGTATGAAAACTTGTTTTATTGAAATCCTTGAGTTAAGTTTGTCATGAAAAATACTTTTCAATCCTCATCGTAAATGTAAAGACTGTAAATAAAAGAGATTAAGGGAAAGAAAACTTAGACACAGAATTTATCCTGGTTCACCCACAAACCATGTGAGCTACATCCAGTCCTAGTGGCAAACCACCACTAGCTTTTAATCACAATAAACAACAACACATATGTGCCACTCCGAATCCCCCAGACCCTTACAGCCACATATATGTCACACTATCTGAAACCACAGATACACATGTTAACCTCTCCAGGCCAACACAACAAGTATTCTTTTCTATCAAGCCTCTCCAGGCTCTACCACGAGTATTCTTTCTTCCACCAAGCCTCTCCAGGCTCTCAGACACTTAACTAAGTGTTGAGTATTACTACTCAATCTAAGCTAGATGTTCGCTAGAACCTCTCAACTCAGATTCTTCTTGTACATAGAGATTACTGAGTACATACTCAGGATACAGTCATTACAAACTAAATACAAGGATAGACAGTTATACAAGTGTTTGAATTTAAGTACAATCCTTGTCTTTTCTATGAGGAATACATCCTCTGAGAGTAGGCTAACTAAGATATGAAATTAAGCTCCAGCCTTATTCTCCAACCATTGGTTTCCATGGGCTACATTCTCACCCGTATCATTCGAATACCAAGGTATCTTCAAAGCTTCAGACCGTACCCGGTTCGATAGTCATTTGTACAGCATGATTGCCTTCCCGACAACCAACTCACTTGATCAACAGACCAACTGTACAATCTAACTAACTGACCAGCTGATCAGTAGCCCGATTGAGAATTAACTCTCTGATCAATTGTTGTTGACTTTTTCATGATGTATTTAAGCTCGAGTCAACTCTTGTTAACTGTAAGACACTCAGCCTAGTTAACACTTTTCATCCTGATTGATTTCAAGAACCTTCTTGAAAAACAATCCCAATTGATCTAATTTGGTTGATCATTCTGACCAACTTGGTTGTACACCACAACAACATCTTCAACTTCTTTCTTGAGGCTATTTATATGTTCTTCTTGAATATAGCCGTTGAAGATAATTCATAATACCGTTGAGCTTTTGATGATGTGGCTCATATAGCCGTTGTGTAATAGCTTCTCAAACGGTTGCTTCTCCTTAAGCATATTGAGTGTTCAGAATACTCCCGTTCTGACACTTCTGTTGATGAGCTCTGTTTTGAGAGATGCGATGATTATGTGTATTCTCTCTCTTGAATTCTTCTGCTTTCTTGCATCTGTTTTATCCAGCTTGCATCTGCTTGCTCCAGCTTGCATTATCTTGCATCTGCTTGCATCTGCTTTATCTGCTTTATCCAGCTTGCATTATCTTGCATCTGCTTGCATCTGCCTTTATCTGTTTTGTCCGGCTTGCATCTGCTTTCTTCAGATTTCCTCTGATTTTCTTGAGAGTGTGTATCCGTTGAATTTGCCCTTTTTGCTTATTCTGCATATACTCCTTTTTTTCATTTGCTTCTGACACCATTACTTCTTTGAATGAGATGTCTTGATCAATAGTCGTTGTTTGCAGATTCCTCTTTTGATATTTAGATAAAGATGTTGAATTGAATATATTTTATTCAAACATCTTCCTTGTTGCTTCTGCTTAGTCTCCTGAGCTTTTCTTCTGCTTTGTTCCAGATTGCACAAATGAAGAAATGTCTCGTTGAAATACTATCGTTTAGAGACAGCAAATAGTCTTCTTTTAATCCGTTGTGAGACACGCTTCTTGAAAGTTCTGACATAGTACAACGTTGGTGCTGCAGTAAAGCTGCTACTGTTGTTGCTGCGAATGCTGCGTTGCAGAGATTTCCTCAGTGGTGTATGAAGTTCAAATGCACCAGGAAAGGTCTTTGTGTTTGTTGCCACAAATGTGTTTCAAAACGTACGAGCAGCAGAGACTTAGAAAAGTCTTCACGCAAGGTTTCAGCAAAGATGCCACGCCATTACTAAAGCTTCAGAAAGCTTCCAAACTTCAGACGGGTTCCAGTCTTCAGACAGGTTCCAGTCTTCAGACGGGTTCGAGTCTTCAGACGGGCTTGGCTCTTCAGACGGCTTCAACACTTAAGACAGGTTGATGATTTCAGACAGCTCAAGTCTTTCAGACAGCTTCGTTGCTTTAGACAGCTTCAATACTTCAGACGGGTTGCGTCCTTCAGACAACTTCAGTTCTTCATACTGGTTGAAACTTCAGACGCCTTCTTCCTTATGATAATAGAATTGTAGCTTCATTCTTCTTGTATCTCTTCTTCTTCTTCTTCTTTTTCTTCTTGTATTCATTTCTTCAATTCATTGTTGTTCTTCAGACAGATGTATATTTGAATCTGTATTTCTTCATATCTTTTGCCTTCAGTTCTCCAGATAGTCTTCTAAGTCTTCAATTCTTTAGATAGTCTTCTAGTCTTCAATTCTTCAGTCAGTCTTCAAGTCTTCACTTCTATTCTTCAGTTGCTTCAATTCTGTTAAGGATTAATCTTCTTCAGATTCTGCACTCTTGTGATTCTGATTCTGTTCACAAAATCTTCTTCTTCTTCTAAAGAGTATTTCATCCTGAAACATAATTAACAAACAAATACCTTTCTCAGTAGAACCTGTTTATATAATTTCATTGGTTCTTTATATAATATTATTTGTTCTTTACATAATCTTATTTGTTAATCATTAAAACTAACAGATGTTAAGTCTTATAATCATGTTTAATTACTTAAACAGATTTATAGACTTCACACTAGGTACTATAAAGATTGTGAACATGGAAATTAAGAAAGAAAAAGATGAACATAAAAGAAATAAGGGTGGTCTGCGTTGTCCCTACTTTCTCTCAACATACTGGGTGCCTTGGATCGCTATGGTGGATGCTACGGCTTTCAGGGTGCTATTTGAGTGTTCAGGTTGCGGACCTTTGTCCCTTCAAGCTTTCTCCTATTTATAGCTCCCTCTGGTAACCGTTTCTGGGCTGCTGGTAACCTCCCAAGACTTCACATAACTCCTCACGAACCCACGTTCTATGCATGCACTCTGGTGGGCTTGTGCTTAATAATTGTCATTGATGACGTGGAAAACGTCCAAGGCAAACTGAACAACAACAGGGAAAATGATTCTCTCTCAATATGATGGGGAAGGGCTCCTTCAAACCCAAGTGGTGGAGAAACTTTGAACTAGTTCAAGGTTCTCCTTCTTCGAACCGTGACTTACTTCGAACCTGCCTAGACCCTTTCCTGATCATGTTTGCTCTTTCGAGACCTAGATCCTCCTCTTTCCTTTCGAAGCTACTTACTTGCCATCCAACTTAATTGTCTTGACCATCGTCCACTTTGGTCAATGTGACCATGACTTCTTCTGATTGGCTCGTTGGAGCAGCATTCTTAATTCTTCCATGGCTTTCCACCCCTATAAAAGGAGAAAGGCTTCATTTGGGTTCCACCATTCTTCCCTTTGATCATGGAGAGATCCCTGATATTGGTTGCCCTGTACGACCTGATCTTGCCATTACATTTGGACTTCAGGTCGACAGGGTGTCCAACATTAGTGGTCACTCCACGGTGGACCCTGATTTCAGGTCGAATAGTGCAGCCAACATTCAAGGCCTTAGTCCCATGCATGACCTGGTATTACTCCCACCTCCTTGGTATTAGGAAGAGGTTCAGGGTAATGGGTTATCTCAAAGCCCATTGCCTAATCTTCTGATTCTTGGGGGAAGAGGAAGATGAAGAGGAGGAAGAGGAGGAGGAAGGCAGAGGAAGAAGATGGGGGTGAGGCCCTCAGCCCTTGGATTATTTGGAAGGTCCAAGGCTGAGAACCAACCCCTTTCTAAAGTTTGAACTAAGGTGTTTTTCCTCCTCCGAAGACATGACACTGACACCTAGATCGAAGGGTCTACTTCCTCCATTCGAAGCACTGGTTCGAAGATCAACATACCTGGAGACATGTAATAGGAAATAAAGTTAAGTTCGAATAACGAACCTTTAGGCTTTAATTCGATTCTGTTGTAATCCCTATTAGAAAGCCTTTAATAAAAATGAATATTCTTTCTCTGGCTCTCTGTTAGCCACTTCGAACTACATTTCATTTTTTAACATGCAACAATTTAGTTTTATTTGATATAATTAAGTTTAATATTTAGACTTTAAATTAGTCTTTCATATCTATTTTATATTTCATTTGAATTTTTAGTTATATATGCTTTAAAAAATTTAAACTAAATTTATAGATAGAGGAGGGTTCAAATTACACATGTGTAAGTTACACCAAGTATTACACCGTTGATAACTACAAATCAAATGTGGTTTTTTAGTAATCCAACCGTTGAATTATGTTTATTCATCATCATGATTATTTGTGTCAAATTTCATAAAATTTTGACACTAATAATTTGATAATCAAATAGTTGGGTTTTTTTCATATATTTCAAATGTATATATAACGTTAATCTTGAGACATCTCAATGACATCTACATGATAGTAACTTTCAAGCTAAATAAGAGAGACCATTGTTTCCAGAAGAAGTGTAAGGTCCAAGACCTTTTTGAGCAAAGGTTTTAATGACAACAAACTTTCACAACATATTCTAAGTGTTCTGAATACTTTGGTACTAATGCTTGCACTTGAGAATGCTTGAAAGAATACATGAAAAGTTATAGAAGGAAGGTGGAAAGATAAAAAACAACATTTAACATCAGAACATGTGTCAAGAAGCATGCTACATACAGCTTTCATGTCGAAAGTGATGAAAGAAGTTCAAGAAGTAGCTTCTCAGCTTCAGGAAGGTCAAAACCTAAGATCCCATGAATATTAAACAGAGTTGTATCAAGCTTCAGAAGCAAAGTTGAAGCTTAAGAAGAATCATTCAAGAACACTAGAAGCATGTGAAGGAGCTTTTCATGAAACCTGACACCTTTTGAATGTGAAAGACCACTTAAGCAATTCAAGCATATTCATTCCAAGTGTTGTTGATGCAAACAAAGAAATTGGATAAGGTCAATATCATTAGAAACACATTTTTGTCTTTAGAAGCAAAACCAATATTTTCTACAGTAAAGTTATCACTCTCCAGAAAAATCAAATAAGAATTTCAAGTTGTAAACATGTTCAAAGTACTTTTAGAAGCACTGAACAAGTTCCTAAACTCCTCAAGCTATTACCCTTGAATATTTCAAGTTGAACCACACTTAAGAAGCATAAAACAGAATTTCTACATGCTTCCAAAAGAACCAGTCTTCTTCAGAAGCAGAAAACAGAATTTTTTCACACTCCCAGAAGAAACAATTTTCTCCAGAAGCAGAAACAGAATTTCTGCACACTTCTAGAAGAATCAGTTTTCTCCAGAAGAAGAAAACAAAACTTGTGCATGCTTCCAGAAGAACCAGTCTTCTCTAGAAGCAGAAAACATAATTTCTGCATACTTCCAGAAGGAACAGTTTTCTTCAGATGCAGGAAAAACATCACAGATTTTTTCCAGGAGCTTATTATTGTTATTTATCAATTGTTAGATGTTTTTACACGTCCAAAAGAAAGATTTTGTGAAAGAACAAAAGAAACCCATCAGAAGTATTGACTAGTCAAAGAATGAGAGAGAAAAAAGTTGTCCTATATGATAGTGGCAGCTCCTACAAGGCCAGCTAAGAACTTGACCACTTCTCCAAGCAACTCCAACGGCTAGTTTGACCCCAGAATTCTATATATACAGCCCCATTCAACTGGGTAACATTAAGGAGAGCAAAGGGAAGAAATCCAATGAGCCATAATGTAGAAATCCCCTTCTAGAGTGGCATTCTCCTTCGACCACTCCAAAATGCAGAGCTGCTGTTTATAATTCTTAGAGAGTGTGTCTAGGTTCAGTTTTTGTAAAGATTAATCCACTCCAAGAATGTTTTATGAGCCATATGTAAAAAAACCCATCTCTTGTTGAAGAGTGTTTGTGATTTCCCAAGCTAACTAGAGAGAGTCAGTGTTGGATTGAGAGTGTGTAGAGCCTGCAGAGGCTGAGCAAAGAATATTGGTGTTAGAGCCTGAAGAAGCTGCAGAACAATACTTGTCAGGATCCTAAAGAGGTTGCAAAAGAATACTTGGCAAAGAGCCTGAGGAGGCTGTGGGAGCAAAGAATACCTTGTAATCAGGATTGATTAATGGAAAATCCTACTAAGGTAGGTACTGGACGTAGCCCAAGGATTGTGAGGGTGAACTGGTATAAAAATCATTTGTGCAATGTCTCTTACCCTTACTCTATTTATCTTTTGTACTTACATTTATTGATTTGCTAGTTATTATTCATACTTTGAATATTTATTAAGCTGTAAACCAAATTTTGATAAATATATTTTTGAATTGATATTTTAACATAAATCACATCCATATCAGTTCAAATACTAATCTGGAAAGTTTCATTAAATTACGAAACTGTTTGGTGCTTCAGAAGCACATTTCTTGAAATTTGTTCATTGTTCAACATTGAAACTTGGGGTTCAAATTACCAGATCTTTACAAAATCGATTTTAATTATATTTAACTTTATATTATGATTTTTAACTATTTAAATATATGATCTGGAAAGTTTCAACAAGTTTCAAGTCTATTTGATACTCTAGAAGAAACATTTATCAGATTTCATTGTGTAACTTGATTTAAAATATCAGATTGATATAAACTTTCTTCTAAACAAATTTTCTTATATAATCTTATTAGTTACTGGTTAAATAACTATTCTGTAAAGTTTTATTATAATATAAAATCATTTGACCTTTCAGAAAAATGTTTTAAAGTGACAAATTCACTGTTTTGCTTCTGCATAACTGCAGAAACATTATATTATTCTTCTGAACCTTATTTGAGTTGTATCTACATTAAATACATTATATGGAAGAATAAAATTTGATGATATCAGTCCCTATGATATTGCTTGCCTTTAAGAAGATAGTTTCAGTCAACTTAGTTGGCATTATACACTAACCACTATCTTTTAGAAGTAACTTATGATAGCCAAGGTATTCCTTGAGCAAAGATCAATAAGTTTTACAAAGTACTAGTAGGTTGGACCAAAAGTTTTCAAGGGTCACAATTCAACCTCTTTTCTTGTGACTCTCTGTTTCACTTCACTTACCCCCAAGGTCGGTCGACCATTGGAAAGATTTACAATCCGCCTTTATAGGTCGATTCACCATCTCCACTGAGCTTCCAAGAGACATATTCACACTTGCCAAAGTCAAACATAACTAAGGAAGAACCCCTTAGAGTCTTTCTTGCCCACTTTTATAAAGAGTGTGCCCCCATCCCTGACCTAGCTAAAAATGTTCAGCTAGTATGTGTCGTCTCAACTCTCACCCCAGGATTGCCCCTAGTCGTGTCACTATCTGAGGAGCTAGTTCATTCCATGGAATAGTTCCAGACTAGATCACACAAGAATATTGAACGAGAAATTGGCTGGAGCTTCTGGAAATGCAGCTTGCCAACACCAGGATCGAGATCCTTCTCTAACTACCGAAATCGTCCAAGGGATAGGAACCACCACCACCATGATACACCTCGGCTTACGGGCTGATAAAACACTTATGCTCCTTTGAACACTAACCCAAGAAAGATCTTCAAGGAAATAATGCATACAGAATTGGCCAATGTCTGGAAACCCTCCCTCTGGAGGCTTCAGCCTAAAAAGACAAGTCCAAGTATTGCTCGTTGAAGAGAAGTAACCGGGGGGGATACATGCGACCTGATAATAGAAAGAGATCCCCAAGCCCGTATGGTTCCGAAACCAGAAAAAGAAGAAAGGCAGCTAATCGCGGTCCCAGTAACCATGACTCTCAAACCACAATCTCCCGGGTGCGAATAAACATGATTTTTGGTGGTTTCGTGGGTGGTGGATTGTCTAACAATGCAAAGAAGAGACATTTGAGAGAAGTATATGCCATAGACCGGTCAGACTTGGATCCCAGACCTGACCAAGCTCCCAACCCAGTCATCTATTTCTCAGATAAAGACTTCACTGATAAAATCGAAGACCACGATGACTCATTCATGATCAAGCCAATTCAATCGACGTCCTCTTCTATAAGGCTTATTTACAATTGCTTATTCCCTTGACTTTTTGTTGCCTTATGAAGGTGATCTTTGTTGGTTTTACAGGTGAGAGTATTCAGCCTAATGGGTATCGTCAAACCACCCTTCGCGTAAGATCTGAGACCAACAACAAAGCAGTCAATGCAAAATTCTTGGTAGTTGATTGTCCCAGCCTTTACAACGTCATTCTCGGTCAACCTTCATTGAATGCCTTGGGCGCAGTTATTTCCACAAAACACCTGGTGATGAAATTCCCCAGTCGAGATGGTCAGGTCATCACCATCAGAAGAGATAGAAGGAGGCCAAAAAATGTTACAATGCAACGCTCCAGCAGCCCACCTCAACTCAAGCTAAAAAGAAGCCTCTTAGGGGAACGAGAATGGGGGAGCGGATTCTGAAGAAACTCATTCTCTGATTGAATAAGATTACTCGGTTACTACTGACTGCTGAAAGGGGATGTTTACTAATGAGTGAAGGGTAGTGTGAGTACTCTAAGTAAGGGAGCATTCGCCAAATAGGACTTAGTAATCGATAGCAAAGAGTTAGGGGGTTGTCAATCCAGGATTCGAACATGGGCGTATTCCTAATGAGTATAAGGTAGTGACAGTACTGGAGCGAAGGGTGCGTCTACCATTAGGCCTCGTTTATCGTCTAACTCTTACAAACTGAACAAAAGAGAGCAAAATAAGCCGAGATAAATCTGTCGCCTGGGAGAGCCCGCACAATTTATCCTTGAGTGTTAAGGTTGCTGGGTAGGGGCTTTAGTAATAAAGTTTGTCTACATATTTTATAGAGTATTACCTAAAATAATAGATAGTCTTTATATGCACAATGGGTGTGATGAGATGAAATCCAATCCTGATCCAAGTAAAGTGTCTCTAACTCTACCTTTCTAATTCCAATTAATTATCTACTCTTTTTACCATTCTGCAATCATACTCTCTAAACTGTGCTTTCTCTTGATAAATACGATTTCGGTCTACATAAATAACCGTTCCCTGTGGATACGATACTCTTTCTTACTATTATACTGCTGGATTTGTGGTTCGCTTGCCAGAAACCCATCAGTCTCGTTGTTGTTCTTTGCAAGATCAAACCAACCTTACCCGAGTAGAAGAGGGTAGAATGCTTCATCTTTAGAAAAAGCCAAAAAGAGTGACAAACACGTGTTGATACATTCTTTGAGTGTAAACACTTAGATTGAGAGGAAAGGTCCTTTAAAAACTTAAAAACTTAAAAATGACAAGTAGACACCTATCCCCCCCCCAAAGCCTCAAACTTTGAGGCATAGGGCTGAGATAGAGGAGTTGACCCAAAGGTTTACAATGGTCATGGAGGAAAGGTTAGCTGATATAAGGAGGGAAATCACTCGTAGTAGAAGGGAGAGAAGACATTCTTCTCGAGATGAGGAAAGTGATGGAAGGTATAATAGGGTTAGAACTGAGGATAGATACCAAATGGAGACTAGTGAGGGAGAAAGAAATTCTAGTCATACCTTTAGATGTGGAGATGATGGGAATAGGAGACATAGGAGGCGTGAAAGAAGGGAAGAGCCTAGGGGAGAAAAAGAAGAGTATTATGAAGAGATACCTAGGAGGCATAAGAGAGAACATAGGAGGGAAGAAGAGCCTTATAGAGAATAAAGCTTAAGAGGAGTTAAGATAGAAGTCCCAACCTTCAATGGAAGGAATGATGTAGAACAATACCTAGAGTGAGAGCTTAAAATTGAACAAATCTTTAGTTGCCATAGGTATAGGGAAGAGGAAAAGGTTAAGATAGCTTCTCTTGAGTTTAAAAACTATGCTTTAGTTTGGTGGCATCAACTTCAAGCTGATAGGAGAATATTTAATGCACCCTTGGTTTCCTCTTGGGAGAAAATGAAATCCATAATGCGTAAGAGGTTCATACCTCAACATTACACAAGGGAGTTATACTCTAAACTCCAAACACTTAAGCAAGGGTCTAAAAGTGTAGATGAATATTACAAAGAAATGGAACTTGCATTAATAAGGGCTAACATAATTGAGGAAAGTGAAGCCAATATGGCTAGGTTTATCAATGGCCTTAATTTTGACATTAGGGACATAGTGGAATTGCATCCTTATGTTGAAATGGAGGAATTGGTTCACCAAGCCATAAAAGTTGAAACCTAACTTAAGAGGAAAGGGAGATATAGGCGTTCCACTTCTTCTTACCAAAACAAACCCAACAAAGAGGTAGTAAGAAAGGAAAAGAGCAAAACCCAAGAGAAAGAGATAGTGAAGAGTTCAAAGGAGAACTCTAGTCCATCTCCTTCTAATGCAAAGGCAAATATTACTTCTTCTTCTCATACTAGGGAGATTAAATGTTTTAGGTGTTTTGGTAAGGGTCATATTGCTTCCCAATGTCCTAATAAAAGAGCAATACTTTTGAAAGAAAGTGGAGAGTATACTAGTGCAAGTTCATAAGAGTCATCTAATGAAAGTAGTGAAGAGGAAAAGTAAGGAAAAGGAAAAGGAAAAGGTGTATAGACCCGACGGCAACATTCTTATGATTAAGAGGTCTTTAGGTAGTCAATCCATAAGAGAGGATGATCAAAGAGAAACAATCTTCCACACTAGATGTCTAGTAGAGGGACGACTTTGCTTCCTTATCATTGATAGTGGGAGTTGCATCAACATAGCTAGTGAGAGGATGATTGAAAAACTTGGGTTGATTACCACACCCCACCCCAAACCATATAAACTTTCATGGATTAGTGATGATGGGGAAAGGGAAGTAAATAAACAAGTCCTTCTACCTATTTCTATAGGAACTTATGATGATAATATTTTATGTGATGTAATTCCTATGGATGCTACACATGTCCTTTTGGGTAGGTCTTGGAAATTTTATAAGAGAGTCATCCATGATAGCTACTCTAATCAAATCAGTTTTAAACATGGAGGAATAAAATTAACCTTGATGCCAATGTCAACTCAAGAGATATGTGAGGACCAAGCTCTTATGAGAAATGAGTTTGAACTTGAGAAAATAAAAAAAAAATAAAAATGGGAGATGTAGATAAAAATAAAAAAAGGAAGAAACTTCTAAAAATAAAGTAGAGAAAGTAAAAGGAAAAGAAAAACCAAAAAATAAAGGGAAGCAATGCTCTTACTTCATTCATTTAAAACTGCTATCCTTAGTTGTTTTGAAGGTAAACAAAAGGAGGAGCACCTACTCAAGGAAGAAAGAAGTCACATCACTTCAAGGGAGTGCCCTTCACCTTCTCATTCTTCTTCTTCTTCTTCTTCTTCTTCTTCTTCTTCTTCTTCTTCTTCTTCTTCTTCTTCTTCTTCTTCTTCTTCTTCTTCTTCTTCTCTACTACTACTACTACTACTACTACTACTACTACTACTACTACTACTACTACTACTACTACTACTTTTGTTTACATGATTCCCAAGTATTTTTGCTATGAGCTTTAAAGATGAATTTCTTGGGAATAACACTAATGAGTCTTCTTCTTGTTGGCTAAGGTTCAAGGAAGATGTTCATAGCTTGAGGTTTCTAGCAAGGACTCTTCGTCCTCTAAGGGAAGTTCCTACCTACCTTTCTACTCTTGTCATCCATCCCCTTCTTCTTCACTTCCTTTCCTTATGGCTTCTTCCTGAATTTTCATATTTGAGGTCAAATCCTCTCTATGGGGGAGGGAATGATGACAACTGTCAGTGGACTTCTG
Organism: Sesbania bispinosa; assembly: GCA_026901365.1. Taxonomy (NCBI): domain Eukaryota; kingdom Viridiplantae; phylum Streptophyta; class Magnoliopsida; order Fabales; family Fabaceae; genus Sesbania; species Sesbania bispinosa. The sequence continues at coordinate 2,644,233 of QLOH01000022.1, read as the reverse complement.
AGCTGACAGCAATGGCAAGCTTGGACCTGTCGGGATGCTTGGAGCTGAGTCAAGCATGGGTCAACCTTGATTTGGTCAACCCACTCATGGTCAACCTTTGACTTTTGGACCTAAGTCAACATACAAAACTACACTCAATTAGGATTTATTGTATTAGGATTAATTTTGCAATTTTCTCTAATCCTCATTTTAATGAGGGGAGCTGGTTTTAAGTAGGAATTAGTGGCTAGTAGCTTCATGAGCTACTTTAGCCATAGGTTATGGGTTCAACACCCATTTAGGATAACTTTTACTCATCTTGTAATTTCCCCCCTTTTTTTCTCCTCACATGACCGCCCTTTCTCCTATAAATAGATGCCCCCCCTCATTTGTAACATTGGATTATTAGTAAAGGCACTATGCCGAAATTCCTCCTCAACCTTGTGAGTAGAGAAGGCTTGGTGGTTCTTGCTCAAACCAACCAGAGACTTATCTGATTCTCCTGAATCATTTGCGTCTAGCACCTAAACTTATCTGTTGTGGGAGTTGCCTGCATTTTCTTTCATTTTCCTTCACTTTCTTTCATTTTCTTGCGCATTATAGCTTGCTGCCCAGCCAGTTATTTTGCTTGAATTTCACTTCTAACCAGTTGTTTTTGCTCAATTCTAGATTCCTAACCTTCCTGCTATCAGCTAGTTTGTTCGACCTGAAGAAGTGTTAGACAACGTTGGAAAAGCTTATGGCATTGGATACTCCGTTAACCTGATCAACAACAAAGCTATTTGGGATTAGGTCAAATGGAGTAGGCAATATCAGAAACTTTTCCATAAGAAAGGATGAATGGTAGTGAGTTGATTGAAACAAGCTGCTATTTATAAGGGAAGAGGATAGCCTGTTGAGTAAATGCCCACTGAAACGACCCAATCGTTAGTAACACCATAATTAATACAGTGGAGTGGACAGTGGTCAAAAGAATTTCTCGATCAACGAGAAGAATGGAGACATGTATTAAAATCCATGGTATGGGTTTATAGCTTCAAGTTATAAGCCAAATGGGGAGTTAGCCTTCGAATAGTAGCTTTCAGTTCGAGGCATGGCTAATAGTACGCTGTTAAGTGAGAACCAAGTCTAAAATCCAAACTCGAAATCAATCAGCAGCAGGTCCTTATCCATATCAAGAAGCAGTTATGAGGCAGTTTCACTGTCCAGAGCATTTGAAGAGCGTGAGGACGTGGGTCTTTGAAGGAGCAATGTGTGTGGAGCTCATAGGCTATTACATGCAGTTTTTGTAGTAGTTATGAGGAGTGCCTATAAATAGGATGAAGACAAAGGCTCAAAGGTCTGAAAATTGAAGATTCAAACACCGTGAAGCTAGAGCATCCATCTTGAGATCAAGGCATATAGTTGCAACGAGCAAGTAGGGACTACAGACCACCATTTACATTTTTTGTATCTTTACATTTTCTGCAATTTACTTTTAGTTTTAATGTACTCTTGTTAGATACTTTTTAATTCAATAAGCGCTAGTTCATCATTCTCATCTCTTGTTTCATTTGCTTTCCTAAAACTCTTTAATTGTAACGCTAAAATGAGCTCAATTAGAAGATTTGTATCTCATCCCAAAGTGCTCTTGAGATACATTTGTTTAGACTAAAGTCAAGGATAAACATATATAAAAAAATTCAATATCCCAATTCAATTAGTTCTAAGCTATGATTTGGTTAGGTTGATGTTACTAGCTAAAATCATGCAAAGGAACAATTCTAAAGAAGATTGGATTTTCACTTGGAACTTTGAAGAAACGTATATTAAACATAATAAATTCTATATGAGGTCGATCGGAAAGGAAACTAAGGGAATGAAAACTTTAACAAAAAATAAAACGACACGAAATAAAAAAATTTATTCGGTTGTGTGAAAAAGGGGAAGAAAACATGGAATAACACCTGTATTTTAGACTAACTAAAAAAAGAAAAGATCCAAAAGAAAATTAATTATCCGCCTCAGATAACCACTCAATTATAACCATTCGCTGGTGATCAATAGAATATTATTGGAAATGAAGAATATGCACTCTATTTACACTGTAAAGCATGTTCTGTCTCACACAAGAGAATTTATGGAGGTAAGTTATTATATATACTTTATACAACTACCTCTTTAAATTCAAATGTTTGTTTGTTGGGCCAAAAAGAAATGCGAATTTTGTAATATGAAAAAAGATGAAGCATTAGACTTGAGAAATCTCTAGTAACCCATAGATGGGAAAGTAAAAATTTCAACTTAATCCTTCAAAAGATTAAGAGCCTGTTTGGATGAAACTTTTGTAGAAATACTTTTAGGTGAAAAAAATAGAATGAATATATCAAAGAGGTCAAATGCATTTAACTTCTCCATAAGTTAAAATTAGTCTTTGTAGCATACCTACTCCAAAAGCTCTCTCATTTAACTTCTTCATAAGTAACTAATTTCAACTTATGGAGAAGTAAAATTCATTTGACCTCTTTGATTCATTTTATTTTTTTCTTCTAGAAGTTTTTCTGTAGAAGTGTATCCAAACAGGGCCTAAAGTACAATTTGGGACTAGAATCTGAATCCTCTTAAAGTTCTTTTAGAGAAATAGGTTTACATAGAAGTTGTGTTCAACAAATAGCAGAAAATCAAATTACTCACTATTCGTGGAAGTGAATTCTAAAAATAAGATGATAAGAACAATTTTAAGAAAATAATTGAACATAAAGATTTAAAACTGAAAATTAAAGTTAAAGTAAATGCATAAAAGTAAAAGGAAAGAAAAGTGCAGAAGATAAACAAACGAAGATAAAAATTGCAGAATATAAATTGGATTAATTGAAATGTGGATGGATACACATACTGGATAATCTCCTTGGTAACCAGTTAGTTGCTTCAAGGTTTGGACGTTTAGTGTTTTGGAGAGTTTTCAGTAAATGAAAATCCAACCCCTATTACATCAGAATTCTACCTATATATATGTTTCTATTCTAACGGCCACTTAACAAGATTTTGACACGTCTACAAGCTTATTTGAAGTGTCAAATTTCCAAGTATGGCACGTATACACAGACAACAACGATTATCTAATTCTAAATAACTGCCTACTTGAGATCTTGACATTTGTCTTCAGATGTTAACTGCCAATAACTGCTTAATTTGAAATCTGATAAGTCTTCGAATAGCCTTTTAACATCTGATAGGTCATCGAATTCCTTTTCAAGCTTCTTACATCATAAATTCTTCTAAGTTATCAAAACAGGGCTTAAAGTACAATTTGGGACTAGAATCTGAATCCTCTTAAAGTTCTTTTTGATAAATAGGTTTACATAGAAGTTGTATTCAACAAATAGCAGAAAATCAAATTACTCACTAATCATGGAAGTGAATTCTAAAAATAAGATGAAGAACAATTTTAAGAAAATAAATGAACATACTGATTTAAAACTGAAAATTAAAGTTAAAGTAAATGCATAAAAGTAAAAGGAAAGAAAAGTGCACAAGATAAACAAAAGAAGATAAAAATTGCAGAATATGAATTGGATTAATTGAAATGTGGATGGATACACATGCTGGATAATCTCCTTAGTAACTAGTTAGTCGCTTCAAGGTTTGGATGTTTGGTGTTTCGGAGAGTTTTCAGTAAATGAAAATCCAACCCCTATTACATCAGAATTCTACCTATATATAGATTTCTATTCTAACGGCTACTTAACAAGATTTTGACACGTCTACAAGCTTATTTGAAGTGTCAAATTTATAAGTATGACACGTATACACAGACAGCAACGATCATCTAATTCTAAATAATTGTCTACTTGAGATCTTGACATTTGTCTTCAGATGTTAACTTCCAATAACTGCTTAATTTGAAATCTGATAAGTCTTCGAATAGCCTTTTAACATCTGATAGGTTATCGAATTCCTTTTCAAGCTTCTCACTTCATAAATTCTTCTAAGTTATCTGAACTTCTTTCTTTCCTTGAACTAGTCTTCGATCTCCATCTGAACTTCGAATCAGTTCTGGGAATTTGACCAAAACTTGAATTATTTCTTTTATTCCCACATACTATATTTATGATTGGTCCATTTAGAGGTGGACTTGACCACTGACCACACGTGGGCTTGACCTCCAAATTGATTGGACAATTCTGTATACACATTAATTCCACCGTCCAAATATTTCACTAAAATATGCCCTGGCTTTTACGTTCTTTCTCATTTCCTTTCTCTTTCACCATGAAGAAGTTTCTTCCTTTGGCTACTACGTTCGACCTAAGATTTCATTTTTGATAAGGTCGACGAGGTAGCCAAAACTATAAACTTTTTCAATCCTTTTTAAGGATTTTCCTTTGGGTCGAACGTGTTAGGCAATTTTTACTGCGTTTGTCTTCACTCCATCTTTCTCACTTTTTAATTGAATCGCAGGGCTGCTCAATCATGTCAGCATAATGCCATTGCCCTGGGGGTTCAATCAAAACTTGTGGGAGAGGAGGAGGAAGAAGAGGGTCAAATGAATAACAGGAAGGCAAGAGTCAGTGTTTCTTGAAGATTTAGAATAGTCTTTATTTCATATATCTTTGTATTTTTCTTATGTATTTCATTCGAACTTCTTATGTAATTCGAATTATTCTCATATGAATAAAGACTTATATTTTGTATCTTATGTCTTCAGATTCTATACCCTAAATAAATAAATGAGTTTCTTTTACACTCCATTTTCCTCTCATTATCGAAATATGTTTCGAATTCAAATACGAATACGTATTTGGCTCAAATCTCGCGTATACTATACATACTCAAAGATCAATATCTCTATCTTCAAACTCGAAACAACATAAACTCTTTAAATTTCACTCGAATCTCTTTTATATATATATCTTTGCATTCGAGAATATTGATACATTATAATTTAGTAAAATTTTGAGTCTCAATTCAACAAGAGTACATCACCTGTGACTAAGATCATCTGAGTCACCGTAATTACGACCACCCGAGTTGTTTGTCCTTCTTGCTTCGTCACACAACTTAAACATTTCTTTTTTCTTTACTTTTTTTATTTTTGATCGCGAATCCCCTACTGAAATAGTTGTGAGTTTAACCTCTTGAAAGTGACAATTTCGAACACTTAACCTTACACGTGAAGCTATATAAATTTTATTCAAAAATAAAAAAAGTGTATTTGAAAAAATTATCACTGAAGTTGAGAATATACATGAATTATTTTCTTGTAAGTGTACTTCTTCATTAAATTAACTACAATTCGATCGCGTGAGTAAAACTAGTTCCCAAGTTATTGAAAGGTTGAGTTGTGTTCAGCTCGATCAATATAATTAAAAGTTAGGTTCACAAGTACAAGAGTTTTACTTAATATAAGATTTGAGTTTATTTGATCACTAATAATTAAGCTGCATGAGTTCGAACAACTTTATAGTTAAAGTGAACCGAGTCCAAACCAAGAAACAAACTTTCTTGATCATGAACTGAATTTAATTTTATTATTTGGCCAAACTCGATTTAGCTCGACTTATAGTCCATTTGTGTTGACATTGAAGTTGTGGAATTGACAAATTTCAAAGAGAGACGTAATAATAATTTCATTTGTTATGGTGAGATGAATGTATATTTAAAGAATAGTTTTAATTTTAAACCACCTAATTAGTAGTTTAATTAGAAATATTTCAGTTTGAAATATTAAATAATTGGTTATAGATGACCATACAAAATAAATCAATAAGAGATGAACCATCACTGGACATACAGATAATGATTTTTATGAAATTAAATGCATGTATATATTTGACCAAAAAAAATGCATGTATATATGGACCCCTTGTAGATTGTAGAAACTGAACTCCCCCATTTTGGGTCCCAAAAATATACTCCTAATTTATTTGTGACAGTACACTTTTGGTCCCCTCAGACATACATAGAAGGTATTTCCATCAAAGCTATAAATGCCTACTCAATCAAAAGATGCCTTCCATTTGTTTAATACTTTTAATTCAGGCGAGTAATTAATTAGGCTGAAAAACCTGGCACTTGTCATTTTTTGTTTAAATTTTAGGTAAGTTAATTTACGATTTTGTTTAAAATCAATGGATAAAAATGAATTAGGCCTGAATTATAAAACACATCTAATGGAATCAATTAATTTAAGAGTGAAACCTCAAATTGGTCCCTGAAAGATATGAGGTCGGTCAGAGTGGTCCCTGAAAGAAAGAAAATTGCAAAAAGGTCCCTCACAGATTGTAACGTCAATCAAAATGGTCCTTCTGTTAGTCAAAGTCTGTTAAAGTTGACAGACTTGCTGATGTGGCATAAAAGACTGAAAGTCTTCATTTGGTCCCTGCCCAGTCAGCCCAAAAGATTGGAAACTCATCAAATTGGTCCCTGTCCAGTCAGCCAAAAGATTGGAAACCCATCAAATTGGTAATCTCTATCTCCTCCTATCTCTCCCTCTCTACCTTTCTCTCTCTCTCTCCTCACTCTCTTGTCCCCACCCTCGTCTCCTCTCTCCCTCTCGCTTTTCTCTCTCCCCTCTCTCTCCTTTCTCTCTCCCCTCTATCTCTCTCCTCTCTCCTTTCTCTCGCTCCTCATGCATCTCTCTCTCTCCCCTCTCTCTCCTTTCTCTCTCTCTCTCCTCTCTCTCTCCTCTCTCTCGCTCAACAAGAAAAATGAATAGAATATGGAAAGAAACCTCTCCTCCAAGAGCACTTTTTACCAACCGAGCCACTGCTCTATTTTCCCAAAACTAACAAATCTGAATGCCTTTCCCTTCATCCTTACACGTATTTAAGCTAAACAACCCTTGTTCTCCAACCTCTTTATGAACTAATTATTACTCTAACTAACCTTTGATATCCACTGTAACTGATATTTGACCTAAAATTACATTCAAAGTGCAGTTTTGTCACAACTATGTATATATCCATGCTATATACTGAAATTTAATATGGGAGTATAATCTCATATCATAAGTTTATACGAAACATATTTGTACATCATAAGTTTATAACAAGTTTGTTTGTGATATGCAGGTCTAGCTTGGGCCATTTGTGAGCACATTGTTGAAGTGATCAAAGCGCCTACTTTGTTTACATCCCACTTTCATGAACTGACTACATTAGCCCTTGAAAATGCAAGCAATGATCCACATAAGCAAATTGTTGGTGTGGCAAATTATCATGTTAGTGCACATATTGATGCATCAACTCGCAAGCTAACCATGCTATACAAGGTAAATGCATTCTGAACATTCATTTTCAGTGGTGATGATGACAGTGATAAGCTCCTATACCCAATATAGGAGATTATGGACACAAGTATTGGCGCTTTGGAGGAGAGGTTTCTTTCCTTATTCTATTCATTTTTCAGTTATTGAGAGAGAGAGAGGAGAGAGAGAGTGAGGAGAGAGAGAGGGGAGAGAAAAAGGAGAGCGAGAGAGAGAGAGAGGAGAGGAGAAGTGAGAGAGAGAGAGGGGGGAAAGAGAGAGGGAGAGAGAGAGAGAGAAAGGGGAGAGAGGGGGGAGAGAGAAAGGAGAGAGAGGGAGAGAGGGAGAGAGAGAGAGGAGAGAGAGGAAGAGAGAGAAGGAGAAGGAAAGGAGAGAGTGGGGAGAGAGAGGAGGAGAGCGAGAGAGGAGAGAAAGAGGGGGGACAGAGAGAGTGAGGAGAGAGAGGGGGAGAGGAGAGAGGAGAGGGAGAGAGGAAGAGAAAGGAGAAAGAGAGAGTGAGGAGAGAGGGGGAGGAGAGAGAGAGAGAGGAGAGGGAGAGAGAAAGGAGAGAGAGAGGAGAGCGAGAGAGGGGAGAAAGAGGGGGGACAGAGAGAGTGAGGAGAGAGAGAGGGGAGAGAGAGAAGAGAGAGAGAGGGTAGGAGGACCAATTTGATGGGTTTCCAATTTTTGGCTGACTGGGCATGGACCAATTTGATGAGTTTCCAATCTTTTGGGCTGACTGGGCAGGGACCAAAATGAAGACTTTCAGTCTTTTATGCCACATTAGCAAGTCTGTCAACTTTAACAGACTTTGACTAACAGAAGGACCATTTTGATTGACGTTACAATCTGTGAGGGACCTTTTTGCAATTTTCTTTCTTTCAGGGACCACTCTGACCGACCCCATATCTTTCAGGGACCAATTTGAGGTTTCACTCATTAATTTAATTTGCAAACTTATATTTTAAAATATAGGACGTTTTATTTTTAACATTGATTTACATTGATCCATGTTTTAAATGTGTATTTGAGCCAACACTCACTTAATATTTAAATGGTTTCATTTATCAATTAATTCAACATTGATTTACTTAACCACCTAATGATTTACCACTTAGCGTGTGGATCAATTGTCGTTGATAGGGACTATTCCAGTTTAATTAGTAGTCTCGGATTCGATCCTTCAGTAACTGCGTTAAATATTCAGAGAGAAAATTTTACCGTCTAAAGAGATTCTACCCGGCTCGAGTAGGATTGTTTCCCCTGTAGGATACATGTAATCTTAAAAAAAAAAATTCACCAAAAATAAAATAGTACTAAATTAATTCATCATAGAATAAAATAAATTAATTTAATTTGCAAACTTAATTTTTAATTTAAGGCAACTTGTCCCACCCCATTTTTCAATTAACTGTTGCTATATGTCGGAGCAATTTGACCTATATTGTAAACTCTAATAACAATTCAGTAAGTTAGGTTCAAATTTTAAAGGAAAAAATTTGGTCACAAATCAATATACATATAAGACCTGTCATTAAATTCTTTAGGTTCTAGGTCATGATTTGGATAACGCAAGCTGAGATTGTGGGAAGAGCTCTCGGATTTGATCCCCACTAAACACACTCTTCGAGAGGGGTAAAGAGCCTTAAATGTGACTAAGCCCCGAAAAGGATTGGCCCTGGTAATAGGGGATACCTATGGTTTATACAAAAAAAAAGGTCATGATTTGGATCGATTACACCAATAGGGTCAACTTATGATAACGGGAATAAAACAATTATTATTCCCCAAACCCTATAAGTTGTGTAGACATGGCAAAGGGTGGGTGGGGAGGGGGAGGAGTTCTCTCCATTTACTAGAGCTCTCCATTTGGAGAGAGAAAGAAATAGAGCACACGTGGGACCCACATGGTTTTGTGGGTCCCACATGTGCTCTATTTCTTTCTCTCTCCAAATGGAGAGCTCCAGTAAATGGAGAGGATTTTCTCCCCGTGGGGAGCGGGTTTTCTCTCTCCATCATCGTCCTCGTAAAAGTCAGGATGAGTTCGAGTTTAAAGATAATGCGTGTGAAATTATGAAACTCAACCACATCCTGCGGGTCTCCGTCGGGTTCAGGGAAACCCGCGGGAATTTCACCTTCTCTATTTTTCATTCTATTCTCTATTTTTTATAATTTAAATACATGTTTTTAAATAAGTCATATATATAATATATATTAACTATGTCAGAAAGGGCCTTTTAGCGTGGTTCCGCGTGGCCTTTTAACACAATTACAACCGCGTTCTACCGCGGTGGAATAAAAAGTAATTATTGCGGTTACATTTAGCCAACCGCGGTAATTGAGTAACTATTTTAACGCGGTTCTGAATTTTAACCACGGTAGAAAAAGATGGACAAGCGTGAAATTCTGGGACTTTTATACCGCGGTTGAAAATTTGAAAATTCAGAGCTCAATTCTAAACATTGCAATCCAACAAACAAAGTTCAACCTCATGCAAATAGATTGTATAGACAATGTGTACAAATGAATTCCAAAGGGTCATGATTCATGAATTGAAGTTCCACAAGACGAAACTGACACATACATACTTATAACATAATTAAAAAAAAATCAAGATGCTCAAGAAATTTCAAGTTGCATATAGATGGGGATATTTTTCCTCCCAAACAATTTCTAGCATACTATTATTGTGGCTGGAACCAATAATTGAAATCCCTACAAGTTCAACTAAATCAATATCGCACAACAAAGTTCCAACAAAACTCATAGCAAGGTGCAGGCAGCAAGGCAGAGGAGCAGCGCGGTAGCTGTAGCAGCGGCGTCACGGAGGGAGGCAAGGCAACGCGGTAGTTTCAGCAAGGTGCAATGACGTTGCAAGGCGGACAGCGCGCAAAGACAGGCGCAACGGCGACGTCACAAGCTGGAGCAAGGCGCACAGCGACAGAGGGCGACCACACGGCGGACGGCGCGCGCGGAGACAGCTGTGCACGCGACAGACAGCGGTGAGCCAGAGCGCGACCACATGGTGGATGGCGAACAACTCAATGGAGAGACATGGTCGGACTTAGGAGGAAGAAAGGGGTTTTGCTTTCTCAGATTGGGTTTTTGCTCGTTCTCAGATTGGGTTTTTTGCGAGGATGGGGCAATTTTCATTAATACAAAACATCGCGGTTCCTTACCGGGGTAAATTCTAAAAGAAATATTTTTTAAAAAATTAAAATTTAAAACATAATTACTGTGGTTGCTAAACAGAACCGCGTTAATTTACACTTTCAAGATTTACCCACGTTCTGGTTAGCAACTGAGGTAATTTCTTGTAAAACTTAAAAAAAAAAACAACTTTAATTCTATTACCACAGTTAGTTTTTGGAACGCGATAATTTATCAATTCCTGCATTTTACCACGGTTACTTATTGTAACCGAGTTAATTTGGGCACGATAAAAGCCCAATTATGGCATAGTAATTCTAAATCAAATAATATATAAATATAGACATTGATAATCCTGAAAAAATATAAAACTTAAGAACTATCTTATATGTTAAGGAAAATATATAAGTTTACCTTTATTATTTAACTATTAATATAACACAAATTATTTAATTAGTTTATTAGGGTGAGTTCTTGCATCCCCAAACCCGCCCCCGTCCCCATTAAAGGTGGGACGAGGTCGAGTTCGAATTTTTTTAAACTCGGTCAAAGCGGGTTTTCCCTGTTAAATTCGGGGCAGGGGCGGATTGGTACCTGCAGGTTCGGGTATGATTGTCGTGCCCAGTTGTGGTATACGTCTGTGGATGAAAATCTCATGTATCATTTGCGTATTTCCTATCACGTACCACCAATGATATTTTGAGAACTCGCTTAAAATAACAACTCAACTTTTAACGTTGTTACTATTCACTTTTCTAAGTATGTTTGTCTCCTAGCTCCACTCCCATGCAATTTCACTTCTCTAACTCCCTTTTAAATCTCATTGCACATGATTTGAGCATATGTTCAAGTTTATTCTTTGCACCACTAAAATCCAATTTTCGACCCTTTCACTTTGAATAAGAATGTGGAAAAGGACATAAACTCATACCATCTTTATTTTGTGATATGTAAACATTTTGAGTAGATTATTTTTATTGAAAAATTAATTTTTTTACATTTTTCCATATGCACACAACAACCACAAATTCCAGGAGAAAAACAAAATAAAAAACTCATAGGGCCGCACCTAATTAAGCATAAACTTGATTGATATGCCTCCTACAAAATAAAAAAAATTAACCAAAAAAACAGCCATAAATGACTTGACAGCAAAAGCTTGAAGACAATCGTTGGGAACAGATAGACCAAAACCTTTGCTCAAATCATGGGTGATGAGATTAAACGGGGAGAGAGAAGTGAAATTGGAGAGGAGTGGAACTGGGAGACGAATGTGTATTTGAAAGATGAATAGCAACGACGTTAAATGCTAAGTGATTTTTTAAGTGGGCTGTCAAACTATCATTGGTAGGACATGATATGGGACATGTGATTTTCATCCGTACGTCAGTAGTTCGACATGTTCATAATATGTTATTAAAATTTTCTATGAAATATAAGGTTTCCACGTATCCTTCAATTATAAAATAATGGTTATTTTTTCTGGTGAAATGTGCATTGATTTATGATGATAGTTATATTGCTGATAATTGCAGATGAGGAAGTCTTTAACTTGTATTAAATGACAGGAAATTGATGTATGGTAACTATAAAAATTCATGGCTGAGTTTGATTATTGTCTGAGTAGTCAAATAAGAAGTATTACTTGACTGATAAAATATTTACTTGGATAAAATTTATCTTGACAAGACTTGATTGGTTCATATGAGTTTACTCGATCAAGGTTGTTATTTCAAACGATTGACCTTGTTTAGAGGTTTGGCACAATAACAAGGATCTTTATTGGTTTCAAACTGAGTTTCCTTGTCATTCTCTTTCTTGTTGTGGCCTTAACTTCAATGTAAAGAAAAAAGTTAAAGTAACTATATAGATAGTCCAATACTCAACTAAATAGGTGTTTTAGGCCAGGAGAAAAGGATAAGAATGAAACATTATATTTGACTAGACAATGTGGATACATGGTGAGTGCTTGAGAGGATAGTGGCGGGGGGACAAAAATATGGTACTATACGACACTCACAAAGAGTCTACACTATGTAACAAAATGGAAGACCCTTAAGATAATGATATTTTGTCCCTTTATAAGGGAGTGTATTGTCGAAGGTGGTTCGTTGAAACTGTATAATGGGTTGGGTGGTTCTCACAGGGCTTACTGGAATACACAGAATAATTGGCCCTAACTAGGTAACTCGATTTAGTTCCGAGACGTTGTGCTCCATTATTCGAGAATTGAGTTTCTCCTTTTATGGAGGTAGTTGTGTGTGAGTATTATTTTTTTGCAAATATTACATTTATGATCTTATGAACTATAAAAAAAATCATTTTGGTTGATTCATAGGGATTTGTTCGTATGCATGATACTTGCGTAATCATTGTTGTTGTTAGAAAATTCTCCACAAAATGGTTGTTGGTCTGATTTCTCTATGATCATGAATTTTATTTTTTGCAGATGATCTCATTTCTTTTGTATATTAAATCCAGTTCTCTTACTTTTCTTCATGGTTTAAGAACTTACCTTTTTGTTTCTCTTAATGGTTGCTCTTTTTTTTCTTCCTCTTTGAATATAATCCTCTAGTTTCATTAACTGTGGGGTTAGGCTTTGGTTTGCTCCTTGTCTTCTTATATTCAAAGATATATTATCCAGTTGACTAGCTAGCAGGGAATGGTCAATAGTGTTTTCTTAGATTTGATAAAGATGTAGAGTGTTCGAGAGCCATATTTGATGTGTAAGAACCACAAGAAACACTAGAAGGGGGGTTGAATAGTGTTTTAAAAATTTAAAGTTAATTTATGAAAACCTTTTGCAAAAGACATCAAATGAACTTGAGCAAGTTATTTTGGAAAACTCAGTTGAATGATAAAAGACTATAAGAGTTATGCGGAAGTTATAAACATTCATTTTTCATAAACTTGCTAACTTTGATAGAACAGATAAGTGTTCTATCAACACTTCAGATGGTTTGATGAAACATTTCTCAACACTTAGTTTAAATAACGATTTCAATCATGTAAAGCAAGTTGTTCAGAAATGTTTCTCATCGTAGTTCAATTGATTTGATTACTACTGAAAAATTACGTTAACAGAGAACTTGTTGAACCATATCAGAAGGTTCAATAGATACTCCCTTTTCAAAAATGATTTTGCTTAAATAAATTAAGTTTTACTGTGGAAAAGATAAATTCACTTTTCAGACCCTTCCTTAGTTAGTAATAAACAAGTAATAACAGAATGTAAAGAGTTAAGGGTAGAGAAGAATTTACACAGAGAATTTATACTGGTTCACCCACTAACTCAGTGAGTTACATCCAGTCCCAGGGCAAACCACCACTGGATTTTCCACTATCTGAACACAGATACAAGTATTATTTTATCCCAGCCTCTTCAGGCTTACCAAGTATTCTTTGTTATCAACTGCCTCTCAAGGCAACTCATTGCAGTATTATTCTTCCCAGCCTCTCTAGGCCGAACAAGTATTCTTTTGTTATCAGCTGCCTCTCTAGGCAACTCATTGCAGTATTCTTCTTCCCAGCCTCTCCAGGCCTAACGAGTATTCTTTTCTATCAAGCCTCTCCAGGCTCTACCAAGTATTCTTTTCTATCAAGCCTCTCCAGGCTCTACCAAGTATTCTTTTCTATCAAGCCTCTCCAGGCACTACCAAGTATTCTTTTCTATCAAGCCTCTCCAGGCTCTACAGAGTATTCTTTCTTCCTCCAAGCCTCTCCAGGCTCTCAAGAGTATTATTTCTTCCACCAAGCCTCTTCAGGCTCTCCAGAGTATTATTTCTTTCACCAAGCCTCTCCAGGGTCTAACACACTTAAGGTGTTTACATTTAAGCATATGTTTAAGTTTCCTAGAAACTTAAACTAAAATTTTCATGTACTAAGGGATTACTGAGTACTACTCAGGGTACAAAGGTTAAGTGCTAAGTACAAGGAATGACAGAGATATAAGTGTATGAATTTAAGCTCTAATTCATCTCTGTAGGTTCAGAAGGTTGGTGGTATATGATCTGTATTGAGCTTGGCCAATTTCTTCTGTGAGCTTGATAAGTGCCATGGTTTAAGGATAGATGATTTGATATCCATGTCTGCCTCCTTTTTATCAATGCCATATGAATATATCATTTTCATGTCAAGGCTGACTTCCTTCTTTCTTCCTCTCTTGAGGTATCTCTGGGATCTCTCCCAGTTCTTATATGTGCTCTCTCTTTTTCAAAGGCCACAGGCCTGAGGCAATAAGCTGTCTCTCAAATTCATATTTCAGACTATTTATATGTTCTGAATAAAATATAGCCGTTGAGAGATGTTTTAATTTTACCGTTGAGAAAGTATGCGTGATGTTCTTCAAGCCGTTGTGAAATAGATTTCTCATGTGGTAGCTTCTGAGATCAAGCAGATTAGGTGTGCAGATGATTTGGTTCTGACACACTACAGATAATTTAATAAGCTTGCCTTTATCTGAGAGATGTTCTTTGATCTTCAGCAGGTTGATGTTTCTCTCTCTTGGACTTTCTTCTTTATATTTTCTCCGAGAGTGAAATTGCTTCTTCATCAAGTTGGCTTAGTTTCTCTCTTCTTATTCTTTCACTGTATGAAGTCTATGGCTAGAATAAAGATGATTTTTAGCCATTGTGCTTCTTCTTTGTCCATAGTGAGTTTAACTTTTCTTTCCGAAAAGACTTCTGACTTCTAATAGCGTGTTGCAGAGTTTGTACAGAAGTAGGTGTACAACAGCGCTGACCTATCTCTGATATCACTATTTGCTTTTCTGCCTTTTTCTTTCTCGAGCAAAGCTTTCTTGAAAATAAGGAAAATAGCTTTTGCTACTATTTCCTTTCTGGATAAAGGCATAAGACATTCAGACAATTTTCTAGTTGTTTAAGCAAATGGTCTTTGCCTTTCATGAGACTTCTCAACGTTGGAGATTTGTCCACGTAGTCAGAGAGTTGAGAGTCTTCATATCTTCAGAATGTTGTATAACATGTCAGGCTTCTTCTTCTTCAGATAGATTGAAATGCCATGTCACTGCGTTCATAGAGTATTTGTTCAACAGGTTCATTCTTTATCATGCACATACTTTCAGAGAGTTGAATTACTCAACATAGATTGATTTTTTTTCACACTTCTTCTTCAATTTGCTTCTTCTAGATTTGCTTCCTCTATTCTCCATATTGTTGCTTCGTTGTTCTTCCTTGATGTTGATGATCTTCCATGAGCCTGATTCAGGTCTTCATTGGTTGATTCAGCATGTTGACTATTTGATTTTCTTCAGCGTGTTTGACTTTTCTTAAACTTCCTTGATGATATTCAAGTAGTTTAATCTTTCAGATAGCTGCTATGATGGAGGGTTGCTTTCCTTCTAACTGACTTTCTTTCTTCAGCACTGCCTCGTAAGAGTGGTTGAATTCATCTTTTGTGTTCTTTCTGATTTGTGATCTTCTTGAAGAGAATCTTCATTTTATCTTGCAGATGTGCTTCTTTTCTTCAGTCCATAAGCTTTCAGCAGGTTGATTCAATTCTTCAGATAGTTTGTTCCAATGCTTTCTTCTTTCTTCTTGATCTTCTGCTCGTCTTTTTAGCTTGCTGCTTCTTTTCTTTTAGTCTTTCTCTTTTTGCCAATTTTTTGGTTATCTTCAGAGAGTTGCTCCAATGTTCTTCTCTCGTTTTCTTGATCTTCTGTTCTCCTTTAGCAGGTTTCTCCTTTCAGCAGGTTGCTTCCACAAAGTTCCTGAAATGCAGTTCCAGAAATGCACAGACAAATACCTTTCTTAGTAGCGCCTGTTTTCTTATAGTTTAATCTAATTTGTTACTGATTAAAACCAAGGATAATAAGTCTTGAATCTAATTTAAATACTTAAATTAATTCTGAGACTCAATATTCTCCCCTTTTTAATGATGACAAATTAGATATGACTAAACAAATTCCGATGAAAGATTTAAATTACAGAAGTTTTATTAAGAGTGAAAACTTGTGAAAACTCCCCCTAAACTAGACGGTTTTTCTTCTGAAATGAGTTTAGTTATATTTCTCCCCTTTTTATCAAAATTTAATACCAACTGTGGATACACGTTTCTCACGTTTCTTATTACCAAACTTTATCTAAGCACTTAAGTTTGTTTACAGATTAGATTTTGTTAGGTGTTTAGTTTGTTTAGTTATACATCTTCTCCCCCTTTTGTCATTATTTAAAAAGGTGGATTAACACTAACACTTTTGTTACCTTATCTGATTAAGCAGATAAATTAAACACATTACAACAAGATCACAACAAGATATTATCTTGGTAAAACTTTATAAAAAAGAATCACATTTCAAGAAGAATAGAGTTTTATCAAAGCAAAGAAAAAGAATGCATAAAAAAATTTCTTTAGGCAAAGTAACAGATTAACAAGAAATACAGAAAAGTTTTTATTAATAATTTGCAAATATATCTTAGTTACATCAAAATATTTTTAGAGACAATAATTGATACTAGGCTTCTCTCAGGTAAGGAGCTTCCTCTGTCCTCCTTTAGCTGTGACGCCTTTCTCAGCCTTCAACCTCAATAAGACCTTCTGAAACCTGTCAGGCTTCAACCGATTACTCTCTGCATTAAGTCTTTTCCTTCATTAAACTTGTGGGGGGATCTCTTTTGTTTCCACTGAGTTTCGATCATCAGTCCTTGCAACAGCTGAAGCTGCTTTAAGGAGACTGGATCGTCTGTGACTGCATATTCTACAACGGGAACACCATGGTGCAGCTGGATCTTCATGATCAAGAGGCAATGCAAAACCTTTTGATTAATTGCACCATAGCATCCTGATCATTGCATGCAGAATGATCCAAGGTACATTGATTTTCTTCTTCCGAAGAAGGATGATAATGCAGGCACGCACTAATGTTCCTTCCGCCTTTACACCGAGTACCCATTTTAGATTAGCAGTGTCAACAGAGATTTCTTGCCCCACCATACAAATTTTCAGAAAGACTCTTCTATTCTCATCACCTTCTATCATGGTCCTTACAAACACATGAACACTGGCTTCATCCCTTTTGAGAAGACTAGATAAGTTTGAGGGAATGAAGTTATCCTGAGAGTTCTTGTGAATATAAAGGCCCTTGAGAGATGTGACAACATAGAAAGCAGAGAAAGATGTATATCTTTTGGTTGATTTTTCACGCAAAATCCACAGGTTCAGATGACTTTACTGACGGTAGAAGCAGGCTTAGAGTAGACATAGAAGGACGTGCAACGTGCAGAAGGAATAGTATAGGTGAAGCATCAATAGCCTTGGGAAACCCAATCATCAATAATAAATATAGTTTACAAAATATGATTTTTCAAAGTATTTTTTTTAAATTACAACTTTTGAGATGCTGGTTATAAAATTAATAATTTATGAACCCCAATTAAAAAGCATACGTATAATCATATTAAGATAATTATTTTTATAAACGCACACAAAAATGTTATTAAAGGAGTTACTTAGAAAGTTTGAGTCGAAGAGACGTATCTGTTGAGATTCAACTTGTCTTCAAAAGCAATTTTGTTTTTCAATTGACTATGTTTATGAATTCTTCTCAGCTTGTTATGATTTACCATCTCGATTTTCTTCTTCTTCAGGAAGGTCATCATCTATCATGACTTGTCTCTCAAGGATTGAGATAGACTAAGTGACTTGAGTAACAACCACCTTAGCAATTCTGACCCACTATTTCAGAAGTTCATTTTGAACTTTCTGAACAGGTTCAGAAGCTAGGAGTGATGCCACATTAGCCACTTTTGTGGATAGAATTGTCTTTTAATGATCAGTTTTTAGGTTTTTTGTTTGCTGAAGACGTAGACCATTGAGAATGCCTTTCTCAAACCAGATTGACAATCCAGAGAATAGTTATTAGGTTAACAGATAACAAACAAATTTTACTTATAGAGTTCATTAATTTATTTTCCTTTGAAAATTTTAACTTTCTTTGAGAGGGGCTCCCCCTGAGTTCGAGATTTTCTTACTTCAATTGAGAGTTTAGATGCTTTGGTGATTTAGTAAATCTTTTATCCTTTGTTACATTATTTAGAAGAAAGAAAGACAAGGAAGATTAAAAAGACTGGCTATCACTAAATCCATCATTCTCATCGGTTCCCTTCTCCTCTTGCAATCTCCTCATTGCCCTCTGGGTCTTTTCAAGATCTAGACGAAGAACAATGTTCTGAATCTTTAGCCTATTGACTTCAGCATTCTCCAAGGATTGTCTTCCTCTTCTTTCATCATTTGTATCATCAATCCTGAAGATGTTGGGGCGTCTGTGATCATACAGGTTTTCAAGAGGAATATCATTCTGGGCAAGAATCCTCATGATCACAGTATTATAAGGCAGGAAGTTGGGATTCTCTTGTTCTCTTCCGATCATACTGTAGAAGATGATCCAAGGTAGATTTATCTTCTTCTTTTGAAGAAGATTTATAACTCAAAATCTTTCAACCATGGAGAGATGGTTATATCCCTCACTTGGAATCACACGGTACTTTAAAATGATGAAGAGAATTTTGCAGATATTCTTCATCCCATTTTCTTTATAGATCAGTAAATTCAACCTTCCTGACCCACCGTTGAACTGCTCCCAAATGGATGAGAATTGCAATCATTGAAGATTTCACGACACATTATCTCAGCCTTGAGGTAGAAGTTCCTTGGTTCTTTCATTGCTTTAAGGGTGCTCCAGAATTCGCGAACACTTGCCTCATGCCATTTGCAGTCAACAACTTCAAAGAATGGAAACCATCCCACATTTTCAAACATTTTAGAAATATTTTGTCTTTCCTCTGAAAGACTATTGAAGTCCAGAACTTGAGTTTGAAAAACGATCGATGAGGATGCCATGAGGAGGAGTAGGCAGAAGTAAGTCCTCAGAGAGTTTCTGGGACGAATTAGGATCTTGAGATAACTGAAGAGAAGTTGTAGAGTGATTATAATGATGTTTACTGCTTCCTACGTGTGACTTTATAGACATCGATTAGCCTTTAATGATGGTTTTCGCGGTGCCGTTATAGGAAAATGTGTGTCGTGTAAACAATAGTTGAAGAGCCATCTCCTTTCATCAACCATGTCATTTATTTTTCAAGTATCAATTATATATATAGTTATTATTATATATATATATATATTTAAAATGAGTTGTAAAAAAAATTTTCAACAAGTAATCTTACTTCAAATAAATACCTATCAGAGCAATTATTTTTCATGCAGATGTATGTCATATAATGCATACAGATATAGATAGGAAGGATGTAACCGCGAGGGAATTTTAATTTGAACGTGTTATCCTTCTTCTCGTCATGCCCTTCTGAATGTTGCTTCCGCAGCTAAAGTAATGAACTTTAAGAGAGTATTCTCTTTTCTCGTTCATTTGTTCATTTGATCTCAGAGTTGCTTCAGCTCGATGAGGTTTCCATCTTCTGAGGATCTACTCCTCCAGCATTGTTATATGCTCAACCCGAAGGTGAGCTCTGATACCAACTGTAAGAACCACAAGAAACACTAGAAGGGGGGTTGAATAGTGTTTTGAAAATTTTAAGTTAATTCATGAAAACCTTCTGCAAAAGACATCAAATGAACTTGAGAGCAAGTTATTGTGAAAAACTCAGTTGAATGGTAAAAGACTATCAGAGTTATGCGGAAGTTATAAACATTCATTTTTCATAAACTTGTTGACTTTGATAGAACAGATGAGTGTTCTCTCAACACTTCAGATGGTTTGATAAAACATTTCTCAACACTTAGTTTAAATAACGATTTCAATCATGTAAAGCAAGTTGTTCATAAATGTTTCTCATCGTAGTTCAATTGATTTGATTACTTACTGAAAAATTACGTTAACAGAGAACTTTCTGAACCATATCAGAAGGTTCAGTAGATACTCCCTTTTCAAAAACGATTTTGCTTATATAAATTAAGTTTTACTGTGGAAAAGATAATTTCACTTTTCAGACCCTTCCTTAGTTAGTAATAAACAAGTAATAACAGAATGTAAAGAGTTAAGGGTAGAGAGAAATTTACACAGAGAATTTATACTAGTTCACCCACTAACTCAGTGAGTTACATCCAGTCCCAGGGAAAACCACCACTGGATTTTCCACTATCTGAACACAGATACAAGTATTATTTTATCCCAGCCTCTTCAGGCTTACCAAGTATTCTTTGTTATCAACTGCCTCTCCAGGAAACTCATTGTAGTATTATTCTTCCCAGCCTCTCTAGGCCGAACAAGTATTCTTTTGTTATCAGCTGCCTCTCTAGGCAACTCATTGCAGTATTCTTCTTCCCAGCCTCTCCAGGCCTAACGAGTATTCTTTTCTATCAAGCCTCTCCAGGCTCTACCAAGTATTCTTTCCTATCAAGTCTCTACAGGCTCTACCAAGTATTCTTTTTTATCAAGCCTTTCCAGGCTCTACAGAGTACTCTTTCTTCCTCCAAGCCTCTCTAGGCTCTCAAGAGTATTATTTCTTCCACTAAGCCTCTCCAGTCTCTCCAGAGTATTATTTCTTTCACCAAGCCTCTCCAGGCTCTAATATAGTTAAGGTGTTTACATTTAAGCATATGTTTAAGTTTCCTAGAAACTTAAACTACAATTTTCATGTACTAAGGGATTACTGAGTACTATTCAGGGTACAAAGGTTAAGTGCTAAGTACAAGGAATGACAGAGATATAAGTGTATGAATTTAAGCTCTAATTCATCTCTGTAGGTTCAGAAGGTTGGCGGTATATGATCTGCATTGAGCTTGGCCAATTTCTTCTGTGAGCTTGATAAGTGCCATGGTTTAAGGTTAGATGATTTGATATCCATGACTGCCTCCTTTTTATCAATACCTTATGAATATATCATTTTCATGTCAGGGCTGACTTCCTTCTTTCTTCCTCTCTTGAGGTATCTCTGGTATCTCTCCCAGTTCTTATATGTGCTCTCTCTTTTTCAAAGGCCTGAGGCCTGAGGCAACAAGCTCTCTCTCAAATTCATATTTCAGGCTATTTATATGTTCTGAATAAAATATAGCCATTGAGAGATGTTTTAATTTTACCGTTGAGAAAGTATGAGTGATGTTCTTCAAGCCGTTGTGAAATAGATTTCTCATGTGGTAGCTTCTGAGATCAAGCAGATTAGGTGTGCAGATGATTTGGTTCTGACACACTACAAATAATATAATAAGCTTTCCTTTATCTGAGAGATGTTCTTTGATATTCAGCAGGTTGATGTTTCTCTCTCTTGGTCTTTCTTCTTTATATTTTCTCCGAGAGTGAAATTGCTTCTTCATCAAGTTGGCTTAGTTTCTCTCTTCTTATTCTTTCACTGTATGAAGTCTATGGCTAGAATATAGATGATTTTTAGCCATTGTGCTTCTTCGTTGTCCATAGTGAGTTTAGCTTTTCTTTCCGAAAAGACTTCTGACTTCTGATAGCGTGTTGCAGAATTTGTACAAAAGTAGGTGTACAATAGCATTGACCTATCTCTGATATCATTATTTTCTTTCTGCCTTTTTCTCCTTTTTCTTTCTTGAGCAGAGCTTTCTTGAAAATATGGAAAATAGCTTTTGCTACTATTTCCTTTCTGGATGAAGGCATAAGACATTTAGACCATTTTCTAGTTGTTTAAGCAAATGGTCTTTGACTTTCATGAGACTTCTCGACGTTGGAGATTTGTCCACATAGTTAGAGAGTTGAGAGTCTTCATATCTTCAGAATGTTGTATAACATGTCAGGCTTCTTCTTCAGATAGATTGAAATGCCACGTCAATGTGTTCATAGAGTATGTGTTCAATAGGTTCATTCTTTATCATGCACATACTTTCAGAGAGTTGAATTAATCAGCATAGATTGATTCTTTTTCACACTTCTTCTTCAATCTGCTTCTTCTAGATTTGCTTCCTCTATTCTCCATATTGTTGGTTCGTTGTTCTTCCTTGATGTTGATGATCTTCCATGAGCTTGATTCAGGTCTTCATTGGTTTATTCAGCATGTTGACTATTTGATTTTCTTCAGCGTGTTTGACTTTTCTTAAGCTTCTTTGATGATATTCAAGTACTTTAGTCTTTCAGATAGTTTCTATGATGGAGGGTTACTTTCCTTCTAACTGACTTTCTTTCTTCAGCAATGCCTCTTAAGAGTGATTGAATTCATCTTTTGTGTTCTTTCTGATTTGCAATCTTCTTGAAGAGAATCTTCATTTTATCTTGTAGATGTGCTTCTTTTCTTCAGTCCATAAGCTTTCAGCAGGTTGATTCAATTCTTCAGATAGTTTGTTCCAATGCTTTCTTCTTTCTTCTTGATCTTCTGCTCGTCTTTTAAGCTTGCTGCTTCTTTTCTTCTAGTCTTTCTCTTCTTGTCAATTTATTGGTTATCTTCAGAGAGTTGCTCCAATGTTCTTGTCTCGTTTTCTTGATCTTCTGTTCTCCTTCAGCAAGTTTCTCCTTCCAGCAGGTTGCTTCCACAAAGTTCCTAAAATGCACAGACAAATACCTTTCTTAGTAGCACCCATTTTCTTATAGTTTAATCTAATTTGTTACTCATTAAAACCAAGGATAATAAGTCTTGAATCTAATTTAAATACTTAAATTAATTCTGAGACTCAACATGATGATCTTACTAGCCTTAGGTATTTCACTCCACCTTCATTTTGAGGTTGTGCAAGAGTGAAAAAGTTGTTTCCTTTAAATGTATATGTAGGGATGCTCTTTTACATGTATTAAACTCGAGGGGTTGATCCATATAAACAGTCTCCTTTAAATGTCCATGTAGGAATGCAGTTGACATCAAGTTGTTAGGGGGGAGAGAGAGCAAGAACAAGACAAATTGTTATTTGGTTAAAGACAAGACAAAATGTTTAATAAAAAATAATTCCAGAACAACTAATCGAGCCTTGAAATGATCAATCAAGTCATCTTCAACATATGAACCTTTTTTATCATCACTCCCTACTTCCTCACCACTCTCGGTCTCACTAAAACCATCAATTAGGGACTCAATAGAGGGTCTGAGGTCAAAAGAATAAGTGAAACCATAGGGGAACTTGGAAGGAAAAAATAGGGTATCATTTAGGTACGGTGTTTGAAAGTTAATTTCTATTGAGAAATAAGGAAAAAAATAAACTTAAAAGACGGAGATCACGAAGAGAAATAACATCATTCAAGTGAACCAAGGAACTTACTGAGGTCGGAAGAGATCGGAACCACGCACGTTCTTTATGCTCATGTTGTTTATTCCACTGAGGCTAATGTTGGTGAAGAGAATGAGCTACACAACATCGTTTCACTATTTACAATTGAGGCCTACCACCCTCAATCATACTTTTGCACGTATTCACTATCTTCCTCCACCATTCCTTCCATTGGCCATTACCACCTACACGCAAAAAAACCCAAACAGAGACCATGAAAGGATTAAAATAGAAAAGAGAAGAAAAATAAAAGGAATAGATAAAGGGGGACGAGAAACAAGGCAAAGTATAGGAATCTATGGTTTTATAGTATTTTAAGGAGAGGAGATGAGGGAGAGGCAGGGATACGAAAGGGATGAAGCGTAGTAT
The DNA here is from genome assembly GCA_026901365.1 of Sesbania bispinosa. Classification (NCBI taxonomy): domain Eukaryota; kingdom Viridiplantae; phylum Streptophyta; class Magnoliopsida; order Fabales; family Fabaceae; genus Sesbania; species Sesbania bispinosa. Next base: position 2,620,325 of record QLOH01000022.1, on the reverse strand, counting down.
GGAGAGAATACTTCACGAGTAAGAGTTTATACTTAGAGAGCAATTAACCCTTAGCCGCACTTTTAGTGTGTGAGGAGGACTAAGAGAGTATGGTTCCACGTGATAACCGCACTCATAGTGAAGCTATTAATAGTTCGATTAAGGTTTCACCGCTTTCTAAAAGTTTAGGAGTGTAGTTTCGTGCTAATCGCATTCCAAAGACCCGTTTCTTAATCCTAAAAATGGTGTAATGTACCTCGTTGGTCAAAGAATGCTTGTGCATGTTCCATGAAGTTATTTTCCTCTTCCTTTCAATCATTTTTCATAGGTTTAAATCCTAAGGTGCTAGTAGAAACTAATAAAGAAAGGGTAAGGTGGATTGGTAAGCATAACGATAGGAAATGTTTCACACCTTGGTCCAAGAACATGAGCAAATTGAAACACCTTGTCTTTGTGAGAATCTTGTTCTTTTTTTGCATCAAGATTGTTACAAATTGATTTGAATTCCCTTCAGTACTCTTCGAATAATCATGACCCATTCTTAATGGTTATTAGCATGTTTTTCAAGATTTATGCTTTTTCTATTATGGTAGGTAGTAGTTGTTCTTCAATGTAGGTCTAAATCTCATATGTAGTGTCATAATATTTTAAAGGTAGAAAGTTGTTTGTTAGTAGATTTATTTTACTAAATTTCATTTTATTGTTATTTTAGAATGTTTATATTTAAAATGGAAACCCATAATTTTACAATTTTCCATGTCAACCAATGCTTGAACATAGCAATGTGAACACTCAAGCGTGCAAGTCAGTGCCAAGTTTAATCATGTAATTATGAACGCTTGAACATTAACATGAGAATGTGAAGGCTATTTAAAGTGCATTAGAATAAGTTGAAAGAGGGTATCTAGGGTTTTAGAGTCTAAAAGGGTAAAGAGTTGGGAGCCAAACTTGGGAAGCATAGGCCTCCATCTATGATCTCATCTACATTCTTAACCTTTGGTTTTTACTTACTAATCATGTATAGCTAATTTTATTTTAGTTGGACATGATGCAACTATCGTGAACACTTATCCTCACATTCTTGAGGATTTAGATTGATTCAATTTAAATTTATTCTTATGTTCTTCCTTTTGCTTAATGCTTTTTTGTATTACTTGGATGATCTTTTGAGTTGCCTTTCAATTGGAAAGTTGGGAAGGTTGTTTTGAATTAGGGTAAAACAATTTGGGTTTTTGTTGGAAGTGTAGTGGAATAATTCCCCTAACACCAATTATCATTGGGTAATTTCTAAGTCATTTGTGTTTGTTTGAATTGTGTAGTTTGTTTGTGTATTTTCTTAAATCGTGTCTTTTAGTTCTTGATTTTGCATTTAATTCAAGTTAATTTTAGTCAAAACTTATATTTGTTCACTTAAAACATGATAATATATAGCTAGTGTGTTAGTATTTAGAAAAATACAATTCTTGAGGATGATATCTTTTTAGGATTAGGCACATCTAACGTGAAGGAATGACTTTAGAGGGTAAAGTAAGTAATTATGATCATTGATTTGTAAATTAACTGTTAAGATTAAAAAAACTTCATAATTTATCATACATATGGATGTATATGATCACAATCTTAACTGTCAATGGTCATAATTACTTACTTTATCTTCTAAAGTCACTCTGTTACTTTAGAGGAGTCAAATCCATCTTTTTATTACTACAATAGCGTTTTGGTGTACTTGCCAAGGAAGATATCATTTGTTGTCCTTTGCATTACCCTTAACATTCTCTTCTAGTTTTTCTCCACTAGTGAGGTGGTGAAGAACACCCAAGATTTTGAAATAAGGGACTGACTTGATTATAGCACAATAGAAAGTTGTGTGTTAAATTTCTTGGAGGTGAAACTTGAACATTTGTGAAAATATTGAATGTTTAGTGTTTATCCTATTTGTGGGAGAAATGAGCTAGTATTAGGTGAAGACATTATATTTCTAGCTTTTAGGTTCCTAGCTTTGATATAAAAAATTTAACGGAAGCGTTTGTTCACAATTTTATTAATAACATAAGGGATAGTACTAATTATTAGAAAGAAATTAAATGGATTTCTTATTAATAAGATTAAATATCTAGACTTATTTTATATTATTGACTCTTAAAACTTGCCATATTACTGGCGGTTATATCAATCTCGTCAATCAATATTTAATGTAGTATTATTTTTGTTTGTGTGCAATTTCTCTACAGCGGATTCCAGCTGAAGAGGTCGGAGTGGATTCAAAGTCCACGACGGGGCAGGGTGTACTTGCAAGGACTTAGATGGCAAAGTCAGAAAAGATTCTAATCAGTGTTTGCACATAATGAAAACGTAACTAGGAATTCACACAGTGTGGTTTATATAGGTCAGTTTTGGCGGGAAATTCTGTTAGTTTGTTATAACAAAAATGATCAGGCAGTCCACGCGCTCGTGTATGGACAATTATCTTATGCTCGATATTTGATGTATTCAGGAGGTTTATATCAAAGTCGATTTAACTTGTAATTTATGGACTTAGCCTGATTCATAACTTGAAATGCCATAGTCGGTTATCCTAAGACTTCGACAGGTTGAAGTCGGTCATGAGCTTGTGAAGTCGGTTGACGTTGGCATGAGCCTAACAGGCGTACATATGGGACTAAGCTTTGATTGGCGCTTGCACAATGGCTTTACATCTCATCAAGCTCGGATAATGTCGGCAATACTTGACATGTCTGATCACGAGACTGAGCCCCGGACAACGTTGGCATAAATAGGCCAGAAGTCGATCTTGAGTCAGCACATGTTGGTCTTAATTCAGTCCAGAACAGATGCCCCCAAGTTGAATACATTAGTTAGAATGCATGCGACTTTCCAAGCACTGATTCTAAAATCGGTTTGGGTTGGCGCAAGCAGGATAGATCTCGATCCAAAAGTATGAGAATGTCCGTCAATTCGATATTTGTACTTAGTCATATTTCACCTTATCACATCATGCTGACTCTAAGTGTCTTGTAAGCTTAAGGGATTCAACCCTTTGCATTTTGGTGGCAATCTTCTTGCTTAGTTCCTTGCGCGTGTCGTTACGTAAATAGCATAGCCGCCTAGGGCTTTGGGGTCCATGATTCCATGAGTTCAAGGCATATTTAGTTGACTTGACCGGGAAAGCGAAAAATTAATAAGCTGATGAAGGCGAGCTGCCGTGATAGAGATAACTTTAAAAGAGAACCGATATATCCTCATTATATGGGACGCGAATGGATGCCAATATCTTTGATTTTGTCAGATGGCTGACGCAGTTGCTTTTCACGCCTTAATTTCTTCCGTTTAAGAACCTTTGTTGGTCTATGATTTTTGCTTGGGGGCGCACATTGGTAAATCCCTCAAATATAAGACCTCGGTAAAAATCGAGATTGTGGGGCGTTTTGATGCTTTTCATCGTTATCTTGATGTTAAGTCGAGATAATAGGGTAACCCATGATCATAAGAATATCTAAGAACATAGTCTGAATATCAGGGGAGGAGAAGAAATTCGAGGTGTCGAGGAACTAAATCTGACTATCAGGAGATAAGAAGAAATCTGAGATATCAAGTAATTAAGTCTGATCATCAGGATTGAGGAGAATCTGAGATGTCAAGGAACTAAGTCCGATTATTAGGATTGAGAATAAATCCGATATATCAAGGAACTAAGTCCGATATCGGGATTGAGAAGAAATCAGAGATGTGAAGGAACTAAGTCTGAGATTTCAAGGAACTAAGTCCGACTATGAGGGAATGATAAGAAATCTGAGGTCCTACTATCAGGGAGCGATGTCCGACTATCCAGGAATGAGGTACTATTATCAAGGAACAAGGTCCACCTATAAGGAGCGATATCCGACTATAGAGGACTGAGGTCCGACAATCAAGGAACGAGGTCTGAAATAAAACTATTAATATTATTGAATTTACATTGAGATAGAATTTCTAAGGTCAAGGAACGAGGTCCAACTATCAAGGAACCATGTCCAACTATCTAAGAGCGATGTCCGACTATCAAGGAACGAGGTTTGAAATAAGACTATTAATATAGTTGAATTTACATTGAGATATAATTTCCGTCTATTCAAGAACGAGGTCCGACTATCAAGGAACCATTCTAACAATCGAGGAACGAGGTCCGACTATATATCTAGGAACGATGCTCGTCTATCAAGGAACGAGGTCCGAAATAAGACTACTAATATTGTTGAATTTACATTGAGATAGAATTTCCGAGGTCAATGATTGAGGTCCGACTATTCAGGAACGAGGTTCGGCTATCAAGGAGCCATGTCTGACTATACAGGAGCCATGTCCGACTATCAAGGAATAAGGTTGGAAATAAGACTGTTAATATTGTTGAATTTACATTGAGATAGAATTTCTGAGGTTAAGGAATGAGGTTCGACTATTTAGGAACAAGGTCCGACTATCTAAGAGCGATGTCCAACTATTAAGGAACGAGGTCCGAATATCCAGGAACGAGGTTTGAAATAAGACTATTAATATTATTGAATTTACATTAAGATAGAATTTTTTAAGTCAACATGAAAACTTCTTGAGTTTGCATGCTTGTTTGATAACGAAAAGCGTGCCTCGGGGAACTGACCTAGCCAAGGTGGTTTCCCTCTAACTCGGGACCTTGGTGCAAACTAAAGGTTCGAGTGTACGCAAGCCAAATATGCTTCGAAACCCCAATGGCTAGTCGAGTTGTGAGCATGTTGGATGTTCCTTGATCAATATGTAATTCCTGTAATGAGAGAACAAACTTTGTATTTCACAAGAATTAGTTGTACAACAGGTATGTTGGCTAACCTAAATGTTAGCCTGACTTGACTAATTTCGGTGAGAGCATAATAACCGAAATGGTTAAGTCCACCACTTTATGGAGAATGTTAGCATCTCGGTAATATCTCAGACTAATCCTAGATTCAATGACCAAAATGGTAAAGTCCACCAAAGGAGATGCGGGCGGTGGGAGTTCAAGTGCTTGGCTAGCGACGATGGAGACGATAGCAACAGAGGCGATGACGAAAGTGTCACAACAGAAGTAACATTGACGGTAGGTGCTTGATCTACGACGGCAGAGGAAGAGGCAATAACAAAAACGTCACAACAGAAGTGATTACGGTTACAGGTGCTCGACCAATGTCAGTGGAGCCAGTGAAAAAGGCGATGATGAAAGCGTTGTAGTGGAAGTGAAAACGATAATAAGCTATTTGTATACAAGATACGTTGGGAAGTTAACTACCGGAGAAGTAATAGTGGTGGTGTCTTGGTGCCCACCATGGTTTCGAGAGGAGAGACATGAGTAAACGTTGAAAGAAAAGGGATGAACAAAAGTCATTTTTTTCCATAGACGACGCCAATGTTCGTGTCCAATTTTTCTGCGGCGGATTCCGGCTGAAGAGGTCAGAACAGATCCAAATTCCACGATGGAGCGCAAAGGGTCCATGGCGGGGCAAGGTGTACTACAAGGACTCAGATGCCAAAATAAAAAAAAGATTATGATTAGAGTGTTTGCACATAATGAAAACGTACTTGTGAATTCACACAATGTGGTTTATATAGGTCGATTTTGGCGGGAAATTTTGTTAGTTTGTTATAACGGAAATGATCAGGTAGTCCACGCACTCGAGTACAAATGCTATCACACGCTCGTGTATGGATGATTATCTTAAGCTTGATATTGATGTCCTCGATAGGTTTATAGCAAAGTCATTTTGACTTGTAATCTAGGGACTTAGTCTGGTTCATAGCTTGAAATGTCATAGTCGGTTATCCTTTGAATTCGACACTTTGAAGTCGATCATGAGCTTGTGAAGTCAGTTGATGTCGGCATGAGCCTAATAGACACACGTATGGGACTAAGCTTGGATTGACGTTTGCACAACGACTTCATATCTCATCAAGCTCGAATAATATCACAGTACAAAAAAACAACTATTTTGCGGGGAATTTTTTTTTCTATTTTACGACGGTTTTTTACCTCCTCTAAACAAATTACGGCGTTTTACAAAAATGTCGCAGATATGATCGCCACAAGCATTCCGTGGCCATTTTCAGCAACCCCCGCTACCTTTTTCATACCGCGACGTTTTTGTTTAGGAAGGGGGGGTTCACCCTCCTCTATTTGCAGAGTTTTTTTTTTCTATTTGTAGGGGTTTTATTCAACATTCAAACCTATTCATTTCTGGGGGTTTTGTATACAATTTTTCGGCATTTTAAAACCTCCGCAATTTGAATGATTTATTTTTTTAAATCCATAATATATTTCAATTTTTATCTAAATTATATTTAATTTGTGTGTAGAAAAAAATGGACGTACTGATATAATATAAATCAAATTGCATTGAAAAATATTAATTATAATAAAAAGATAGTTGGAATCTTCAATACAAATCCTAAGATGATTCATCCACCATAAGTTTATCATACCATTAGGAGGTTGAAATAAACAATACCCTAAATTTGTCCATAATAAACTAAATGTAATTCACCACCATACCATTTACAATACAATATAAAGTCATAAACCATAACAACCAAAAGTATTCTATAAAAAAAGTAAGTCTAAATATTATTCTGGCTATTCAAGTTGCTACAACCAGATGATCCTCTAACATGTAGCAGCGATTCAGGTTCACTTCCAGCATCACTTGGCTAAAATAAGAAACATAAATTAGTATTAGTACAATTTAGAAATAAAGGAAATGTAGTGAAGTCCTAATTTACTATTCCATAGTTCAAGTATAATCTCCAAGTTCATAATAACATGTCCTATACAAGATATTTGAAAGCACTTTAAACAATTCCACACAACAAACTTTCTGATCATTCCAACATATATTCCCACAAAATGTGCTTTCCAAAGTCCTTCAAAGCCTTTACTGTTACAAATACCAATATGCTTGCATTAAGAAGTGTCACTATTTAGGAAAATAATTGCCTTCCACATGTATATCAACAAATAAACTAGCATAAATTTGCCACCCTTATATGGTGTTGAAGCAACAAATAAGATAAAGCCAAAACAAGATGAAATCACATTCAATCATCAAATAGTAAGTTATAATATTTACCTGTGAAACAAAGAAGCTATCCAATTCATCAGGAACCTTTCCTTCCTTCATTATCATATAGGCCTTAAGTGCATTTAAGGTGCCTTGTAGTTGGGATTCCAAAACGGTGTACTTCTCTTTGCACTGGTTAAAACATGAAGAAGAAGCAACAATGGATGAAGAGAGGTTCAAGTCTCTAATTCGAAGTATAGTATTTCGAAATGTATTAGTAGAGGCTTCCCCCCACATCTCACCCTCCCATAATGTTCTGGCCCAAAAGGTGTAACGATTGCACAATTTAGTAGGACATATTGATGAGCTTGTAGTTTTTCCATATGGGTTAAAGTGAAGATTGAGGAAGCTCCTACTGGTTTACCCAATCGAGGGAAGATGGAGGGAATTTCAGATGACTCATTCTCATCTGGGTCATCACAAACATGTCTAGGCCAGTTGAACCTTGTTTCTATATCTTCAATGTATCGTGAATAAAAAGTAAGAGACTCTTCAGCTAAGTAACCCTCAGCTATGGAACCTTCAGGTTGTGCCTTATTTCGTACAAAGGACTTTAGGTGACCTAATTCCCTATAAAAGAAATGTATAATTAGTATAAAAAAGTAGAATTTGTATCACAAATAACCTCAAAAGTAGGATTTTTACCTCTCCACGAGATACATATATCGATAATGCACAGGACCTCCCAACTTTACTTCATCTATCAGATGTATAGTTAAATGAATCATATCTGTGAAGAATGATGGAGGGAATAACATTTCTAGATGGCAAAGTGTAACCACAATGCGATCTTGGAGCTTATCAAGGTCTGAAATGGTCAAGCTTTTACCACAAAGAACTCTAAAAAATGAGCAGAATTCCACCAAGACCGTAGTCACATGGTTTGGCAACAAATTATGAATTGCTAATGGCAACAATTGCTCCATAATGATATGGTTGTCATGACTTTTTAACCCAAAGATCTTCTTCTGTACCTCATCAACACATCTTCAGATGTTACTTGAGTAGTCATCCGGTACTGTAACATTTTTCAAAGTTGCAAGAAATAACCTTTTGGCTTCACTTGTTAGTGAATACAAAACAAGGTGATATGATCCCTTATCATCTGGCCAAAGGTCAGGCTTTATGCCTATTTCTTTTAGATCTTTTCGGGCATTAAGATGGTCTTTTTATTTGACCTTGTTATGGAGCAAAGTATATATAACATTGTCACATATTTTCTATATGCATAAAATCCAGATTATGACGCAACAAGTTGGACTTCCAATACGGAAGTTCAAAGAATATACTTCTTTTATTCCATTGCTTAGTTGCTTGTCTAGATCTTTTTCCTCTGCCATCATGCACTGCTCCTCTCCTAAATGTAACATTAAGACCTTTCACTTGCCTTAAAATGTCAAACCCTGACAATTTTAATGGTGGATTTCGTTCCTCTGTGCTTCCATCAAATCGAATTCGATTTAATCTAAATCTATGATTTCTGCTCAAAAATCGATGATGACCCATAAAGCACAACTTTTTACTATGAGGAAGACGACAAGGTTCTGTGTCAAAGTTACAAGTTGGGCAAGCCTTACGTGTATGTGTATTCCAACCAGATAAAATGCCTAACTCGGGAAAGTCACTAATTGTCCACATAAGAGCTGCCCGCATTTTAAAAGTTTCATTCAATGATGAATCAAATGTTTCCACGCCATTATCCCATAACTCAAGTAACTCTTTCACCAAGGGTTGTAAGTAAACATCTATATTATTTCCAGGCATCTGTTTTCCTGGAATGATCATTGACAACATGAAAGAAGTGTCAAGTGTGTTTCATACACATCCAAGAAGGAAGATTATACGGAATCAAGAACACTGGCCATATGCTATATGTAGAACTCATGGTTCCAAAAGGATTGAAACCATTACTAGCAAGGCCTAAGCGAATATTTCGAGGATCTAAAGCAAATTCAGATGTGTTAAATCAAATGTCTTCCATGCCACACCATCCCTTGGATGCCTTAGCAACCCGTCTTTGTTATTTTCCAAAACATGCCATCTCATATGCTCAGCAGTACATAAACAATCTTTGTAACCTTGGTTTCAATGGAAAATAACGCAAAACCTTCACATCTTGCTTTTTCATTTCTTTGGGTTCCATCTTGATGTACCACAATGCTTGCATGTCCTTTCTATACTAGCTATATATAATATGATTAAGAATCCTCAAAAGGGGATCAACATCACACTTGTGTAAACACAAGGTAAATAATTGAACACTTCAGTGGTAGAAACGTATGGAATTTGTCCTCCCAATTTACCATAGCTTTTGAATATTCTCAGTGGTTGTGGTATGCCACATGATATTGCAACAAGTGGCCTTAAGAAATTCTTCCAACAAATTGCCTGATCAGCTTTTTGGTAAATGGCTTTTGATGATTCTCAGGAGGAAAATATGGAGCTTAAGAAACTCAAAGATCAGCTTGGGGAGCCACTGTGTTGGAGTGATTACTTATCATTGCCATTTACTCAAACAGTAAGGCAGACATGGCTCCTCATCAAAGACAAACAAAAATAATCCATAATCTTGAACTAACTTACTTACTATGTGTTCTACTTATACAGGTTATCACAGAAACTTTGAGAATGAGAAATATTATAATTGGAGCTATGAGGAAGGCGGTAAAAAATGTTGAAATAAAAGGGTATATAATACCACAAGGGTGGTGTGTGCTTGCAAATTTAAGATTAGTTCATCTAGATGAGAAAAACTATGAGCGGCCATATTAATGCAATCCATGGAGGTGGAAAGTAAGAGAAATCCTCTACTCTTTAATTATTTGTTGATTTCTTTATGTTTCATTTGTATGTTACTTGTTTAGCTTAAAGTGATGTATTGGGGGAATTCAGGATAAAGACACGAGCAGTTGCTATTTCACTCCTTTTGGAGAGGGAGAAAGGCTTTGCCCTGGCCTTGACTTGGCCAGGCTGGAAGCTTCTATCTTCCTACACCACTTTTGTTACTCAATTCAGGTAATCATCATTCTACACTTGGTTCTAATAATCAATAGTCACGGTGAGTCATTATTAATTCCTTTTGACATATGAGCAAAGGCAAAATCATAATAGCAGACATGAAAATTTCTGTCATTTTGGGAGCCAAAGTGGCATTTACAAGGGCTTTTTCTTTACCTTTACATTTCCACTCATGATTTTCTCTTTTCAAACTCAATTTGATAGCAGAAAATCTTAAATTCCACATATATGTCCAATTGAATTGCCTTGTTCACTCCATTATATGTCTGAATAGAACAATGTGTTACTGAAATGGTTTAATTATAATAAACAGTGATACTTTCAACAAATGATATCATGAATTTTGGGTTTAGGAAATTAATTCATTGAACTCAGGTTTAAGTTGGTATATATACTCATGTTCATATAATTACCACAGTAATGCATGGACATTTGTGAATCTGTGTTGGAAAAACTTATATATGGGAATATAAACAAAGAGTTATGTACCAAGGGATGTGAAATATGCATGATTACTAGCTGCTAAAGTTAGTAAGTATTTTCTTTTGAAAAATTGGTTTGATGTTCAGTACTATTTGAAAGATGGAAAAATTCACAAGGTAAGTTGGTCAAGGATTTATTCATGTCTGACTTCCCCAATGAAGCAGATGCAGTATTTTATCTTGTTCTGTATAGACAAGAGTTTTTAAGTTTTAAACTTATTTTCTCAATCAAAATGTATTTTTTTGTATATTCTGTAGATTAAAAGAACTCAGAGAAGCAAGGATATGCTTCCAGTTTTCACAGATTTGAGAGGAAAACATGTGGAAAGGAATAATTACATATTTCAAAAGGTTATACAGTTACACAAAAATCTAAATACATTAAATGGTTTTGACTTGAAATCCAAAACTATGATAATGAGAATAACAGTCCTTCAATGTAGAGTTACGGACTATAAACATTTCTGAAGTTATAGAGAGAATAAATATACCATTAAATCTAAAATTTCTGAAGCCGAGAAGAAAAGGAAAATATAAACATACTTGTGGGTTGGGGGAAATGGTTTTCTACTGTCACATTTGTGTTTTCCTTTGTTAAGTTTCCTGCAAGAAGATCATTATATATATAAATTTATTTTCAATTGATGAAAGTAAAAAGAAAGAAGAAACTAAGGAGCATTGATCAAAGGAAAGAATATGGACGGTATTTGAGATTAAAAATGTATTGGTAAACAAAATGCTCGATCAGAGATGGCACAAACCTCGATCTTATATGACCAATGGTTGCAGATTAGGATGAGAACGAGAACGCCTCTTGTCTCTCTTGTTGCAGAGTGTCGGAATGATCAATGAACACAAGCTTGAAGGAGGATACGAGCGCAAAGGGAGGTTGGGGTTCAGTAAAAACAAAAGAGGGAAAATAAAAATGAGGTTGAGAACTGAATACGAGAGGGAAATCATAAAAAAATATGAGGGAAAAATTTTAATTTGGGGAGGTTTTTAACCTCTTTAAAATGGATTAAAAAACGCCATTGTTATGATGATTTTAGGCGATATGAGCAAATGCCACAATCTATATCAATTTGAGGGGGTTTCTTACGACCTCCGCAAAAATAACCTCTGTTAAATGGCTGTTTTTTTTGTAGTGTCGGTACTCGATATGTCTGATCGTGGGCATGAGCCCGGAATAACATCGACACAAATAGGCCAGAAGTCGATCTTAAGTCGACACTTATTTATCTTAAGTCAATCCAAAATAGTTTCCTCATTTTCTATCATTAATAACTTTGAAATCCATGCGTTCATTTAAGGAATTCATTTCCTTATTTATTGTTATCATATCAATTTCATAATCACTATTTAATGGGTGGTTTCCTTTCATTCTTTCTCATAATATATAAAGCAATCAATTTACAAGATTCTTCCTTTCTTTCATATTTCATAATAATTTTACAATCAATATCATTAATGAATTTTTTTCCCTTTTTTATAATTATCAATATCATTAATTGGATTCAGATTTTGTTGCTCATCAAACTTACACTTTGATAATACAACAAAAGCATTGGATTCTTCTTCAAGTTCAGCATGAAATTGAAACCAAATCATATAATTAGTTGGCTGCATGTGGACCCATATCGCAGTTGTACAAATTGGGTGAAGGTTCCATCCACCATGTGAATGCCTATACTAAAAGGTAGTATATACTACCATGCAACCCCACATTTCTCATATATGCATAATCTTTTTTTCTTTTTCTCATTTTTTCTATAATATATATATTCAATTCCCTTCTTCTCAAATGCTATTCGCAGCATGCATCAGCCTGACGGTTCCTTGTGCGCAAACAATTTTTTGCTTTAGGCTGATAAAGAATCGCTTCATTATCACCATAATGATTATACGTACATATTGAGAATTAATTTGTTTTTTATTTTTATTTTATGCATCAGGGAAAGAACAAGGAAGAATCGATTAGAAAGAAACATTATCAATGTGAAAAAGTGGGAACGGAAATATGAGCCGTGTTATGTTATGGGTTTTCAGATCCCCATAAAGTTCTCTTTAGGTTTTATAAATTAGAAACAGATTTGCCACGTCAGGGTGTGGATAAGTGCTAACAAAGTTAAAAGGTGGAATGTGTTCTGGGACTTCTATTTTCTCTTGGTTCTTTCTTTACTTTTGGCACTGTAGTGGGAAAAAATGAAAAGGAATCTCCAATTTTTGAGTATAGCTACGAAGAGAGAAATAAAAGAGAAAGTGAAACAGATAATAATTAATGTAATAAAAAAAAAGAGAGAGAGTATAAATTAAGAAAAAATTGATGTAATGAGAAATGTTAAAAAATTGAGTGTAAAAAAAATCGTATCTCAAATGAGAAAGAGCTCTCTTGGTATATTTTTTTTTTTCGTTGGATATAGTTGATTTGAGAAACTATAGTAAATAATTCATTCTACACATACTCATGACATGTGGGAGAGAAATTAAGAAGTAAAGATAATTAACTCTCTATATTATAATTTTGAGACCTCACATCGGAGAGTGAGACACTCAGTTATCCTACTCTTCATTTTAAAGTTTGTTTTATATTCTCCCTCTTTCTTTTATTGGATAATGAATTTCACTTACACTTGTGAGAGTGAGGTTCCCCTCCAAATCATTAATACTAATTTTCTCTCTTTCTATTTGAATTTTTAAATGCAAATAAATACTCTATCCGGTCCTATTTATAAGACACGTTTAAAACTTTTTCATGATCCTATTTATAAGACAAAGTGCACAAATCTAGAAGCATTTATTTTTTTTCTCATATTTGCCCTTGTTGATCATTAAAGGTTTTAAGGTGACACAATTACCGTGGTAGTGAAGTTTAGTTTTAAATAGGGGTAAACTTGTAAACTTATAGAGTAATTTCTTAAAAATCAACGCATTAATTACTTTTCTTAATATGTGTGTTTTTGTCTAGATTATCTTATAAATAAAATCGGAAGGAGTATTAATATTAAAATTTATTGAGATTTGGGATGTTATCATTATTTTCTATTTCAATCTTTTTTCAATATATAAATCTTTATTCTTATTTTTATGATTTTTTTTTATTATATCTTATTATCAAATTATAATGAAAATTATATTTTAATAGTAAAAAATAATATAATAATAGAATTTAAAATTAAAAAATGTCCAAAAATATTTCATTTTTATTTTTTTAATTTAAAAATATTAAATTTTAATTTTAATTAAATCAAAATATATATTTATCCGTATATTACGAAGTTAATATACTAGTTATATTTATCTAAAAAGTACTTTCCAGCTATATGGATGTGTCTAGAGTTGATTATGTGATTCACGTGATCTAGAATGTAAAAATATAATAATTTAAATTTATGACCATCAAATTCAATACTCATTTTTATTAATAACTTATATTAAACTGATTTTTAGCTACTTTTATGAAATATTAATTAAAAAAGTTAAAGACTCAAATTGATAATAACGTAGAAGATTCACTTTTCAACTTTAAATTGATATATTCTCAATGAAATTAACATAAATTGTATTGTAAATTCATATTTACCGTTATATTAAATTCAAATAATCATATATGAATCATTTAATAAAATATAATAATATTTATTATTTTTTATAGTTAGTTTATTAAATATATATAGGTTAAACTAGGTAATAGATTATTTATTCCACCCCAAGAATCGTCCGCAGCTATAAATATAGCATATTTGAGGAAGTAAGCTCTCAATGGTGAACTCATCACGCTTTCCCATGCAAAGTTATTACTTTGCAATTTGAGGTATAACAATTTTAAATGTATAGAGTACTCCCTCCGTTCCAAAACTCTTGTTGTTTAAGGTTATGCGCACTGACCAAGGAAATGATTGATGTGTCTTAATTTAATACTAATTTTACTAAAATAGCCTCATTTAATATCCACCCATATCATTTACCTCCCTTGAAAATATAAAGACTTATATAATTAAGAGAGATAATAGGAGTAGGTGTTAGTTGATGTAAGTAATTAAACAAGGGCATAGTTGGAAAAATATTAATTAATTTTTCTTGGATATCTAAAACAACAAGAGTTTTGGAATTTAGGATTATGCTAAAACAACAATAGTTTTGGAATGGAGGGAGTATAAAGTAGTAAACACTTAGAATCATTTTTTCCGCCTAAATGAAGTTAGTAGTGTAATTTAACCTATTAATAAATGTGACGTCTTTAGTGGAGAGAGAGTGTGCCAATCAGAATTTAGATTTATGGCTTCTATTTACTCACTCATCTTATTCTCTTTCCTCTGTACTAATAATGTAATTAAGCTTTCTAATAAATATGGTATCTTTATTGGAGAAAGTGTGCAGTAATTAGAATTCAAATTTGAATTATTTACAAAAAAAAATTTATGAATAAAGAGCCCAAAAAGGACTAGAGAAAAACTACAGAAAACCTATAAACCTCTATAGAAAATAGTAGCAAAGCTATAAAAAATAAAAGGTAAAATGGCAAATGGGGGAATGGACCCAAATATATTTAGTTGGGATAAGATAAATGTTGGAGCCCATGTTTAGCAAAAGAGTCTGCCAAACTATTAGCCTCACGCAGAGTATGAACCCAAGTAACCTCATATCAACCCTTAACTTCAGATCGAATTTTTTCCACTAAAGTAGAAACACTATGTGTTGGTGGACAACCCTTCTTCAGAAGATTAATGGCAATAAGGAAGTCTGATTCAATGGCTATATGTTAGAAACCTTGATTCTTCGCTATCTTCAACCCGCGGAGGATACCATTCAGCTCTGCTTCGAGTATTGAAGAAATTCCAAGGAACACAGAGAATCCTAGCACAAAACGACCTCCACAATCTCTGATAATGCCACCACACGCCGCTTGCTTTCGAATGGGGGAGAAGGCACCATCCGTGTTCAACTTCACCCAACCCTTCGGAGGAGGAGGCTAACGAATTGGAATGTTATTTCCATAGGTAATCTGCAATTGATTGGTTGATTGAATAGTTAGGGCTTTTGTTGCAGTTTCACTTTGAGATTGTAAACTGTGTATGATGGAACTAGTTGAAACCCTAATTCCATTGCAAATAACATCATTTCAATGCTTCTAGATGTTTTCCAAGGTTAGACCTAGGGTTATGTCTCTCCTCAGAATATTGGGAGCTCAAAGCTGATAGGAGCCATTGATTTACATTTTGAGCTTTAAAGAACTCGCAGCAATAATCAAAAGGAAGAAGGTGAATCCAAATCTGTGTTGCTTCTCTCCAATCACGAAATAAGTGGAGTAGGGTTTCAGAGTTGTTTTGGCATAATTGGCATGAATCGTCAATACACAATCTCCTCTGTTTTGTCTGGACATTAGTAAGCAAGCCCTGGGATGCTATTTTCTAAAGGAGCACTCTAATGCGTTGAGGACCCTGGCAGGCCCAAATCTTCTTCATCAAAACATTAGAAGAATTCATTCTAAATGATGTAATTTGATCATAAGCTGATTTGATTGTGAACCATCCATCAGATGTATGTTGCCAAGCAATTAAGTCCTTTTTCTAAATTTCTACAAGGAGGTGTCATTCCTTTAATTCTATTGCATATACTTGCAGGTAGAACAACAGAGAGTTGCTCCATATCCCAATCTCCACTATCATAGGTGTACTCAATCACTTTCTTTTGAAGATCCTCACTTGGAATAAGAGATGAAGCATATTGATATAAAGTTCCAGTCTCTATGATCCAAATGTCTGACCAGAAATTCAAAAATGAGCCATTACGAATCCTCCAGGTACAGTTATCTAACAGATCCTTCCATATGCTACATATACCTTGCCATATATTAGAAGTTTTTGATTTCATCTTAACTTTAGGAATTATATCAGTACCACACTCGTACTTAGCTCTGATCACTTGAGCCCAAAGGTCTTGGGCTTGATTAATTGATCCCCACCCAATCTTCATCAAATAGGCTTTATTTACGTCACTGGTCTTCTTCATGCCAAGACCACCCATCAATTTTGGGCTACAAATTATGTCCCAACCAATGAGGTGTATCCTTATTCTGTCTTTTGAATCTCCCTATAAAAAATCTCTGTATATCTTATCCAGTTCCTCACAAGTACTCTTGGGAAGAAAAGTAGTTTGTAATAGATAAGATGGAATAACATTCAAAACTGATTGAGATAGGGTAAGACGACCAGCAAAAGAAAGAGTTTTAGCCTTCCAATTAGAGAGACGATTCCGAGCTCTCTGATAGACACATGTTTAAATGTGGATCTTGTGACTCTACCTTGGATAATAGGAACTCCAAGGTATTTACCCAAATCTATAGTAGGCTGAAATCCTAATTACCTGAAGCAATTTCTTCCCTAACCTGAGAACAGACATTGTTAGAAAAAAAATACTTTGGTTTTTTCCATGCTTACCTTTTGTCCTGATCTAGAACAAAATAACTCAAGAATAGTATTGATAATTTCCACCTGGTCCATCCTGGCTTCAGCGAAGAGAATCAAATCATCCGCAAAGCCTAGATGAGAGATTTTAGGACCATTCCTGCCAATCTTAATAGGTCTCCAAAATTTATGGTTAAATGTGGTATTTATAAGATGGAATAAACGTTCTATACATAAAACAAAGAGATAGTGAGAAATTAGGTCACCTTGTCTAATACCTCTGGTTAGGGAGAAAGGATTTAAAGCCTCACCATTTAGAAGAATATAAATATTAGTTGTTGAAATACAATATTTAATTAGCTCCCTTATCTGGAAAGGGATACCTGTTTCCAAAAGAGTATCACAAATAAAGTCCCAGTTGAGCCTATCATATGCCTTTTCAAGGTCAATTTTGATAGCCATCCAGCCAACCTTGCCTTTCTTCTTTCTCATAGAGTGAAAAACCTCTTGAGTTATTATAATATTATCTTTGCCTTGTCTTCCTGGTATGAAACTGCTTTGGTTAGGACCCACAAGCTGACTCATAATCCCTCTCAGCCTTTGAGAAATAATCTTAATGATAATTTTATAAGACACATTATAAAGACTTATGGGACGGTATTGGCTCAAATTTGAGGCAGAATCTACCTTTGGAATCGAAGAAATTAAGGTGTCATTCAATATAGCTATCTCTTGAGGGTGACAGAGTATCCTTTTAACCAGAGAACAAATATCTTTAGCCACTAAGTTCCACTGAGATTGATAGAAAATAACATGCAGGCCATCATAACCAGGTGCTTTAAGACCACCAATTGCAAAAAGAGTTTTCCTGATTTCCTCATCTAAATCAGGCTTATTTAACAATTCTAACTGATTATTAGGTAAAGTTGGGAAGCAAACCTTAAGGCAAAAAGTAGTACAGTTACCTTTATCATGAAATAAAGTTTTATAGAACTCAATAACCATAGATTCAAGAGCTTGAAATTCAGAAATACAATCCCAAAGCTACTTTTAAGACTCTCAATCTTTCTTATTTTTCTTTCTTCTAGCAATAGTTGAACCATGGAAGTATTTGGTGTTCCTATCACCAAATTTAATCTTGTTGCAACTAGCCTTTTGAAACCACAAGAATTCCTCTTGGTAAGCAACATCCTCATATTCTCTCCACAATTTCCTTTGTAAGTTCTCCAGGTTAGAATTAGATTGTACTGCTAATTTTCGAGCAATACCATTCTTCTAATAAGAGTTCTTTTTTTTCTGAGTAATACGACAAAAATTATCCCTATTCCAAATCTGAACCTCATTAGTAAAATTTGAGATGATAGAGTTCCAGTTCCTGTTACTCTGCCAATTGTCCTCCATAAATTTATTGAAAGATGGGTGATTCAGCCAAGCAGCTAGAAATCTAAAAAGGCCTTCTATGTTGGTTAGGAATAACTTGGTTATCAAACTTCAATAATATAGGACAATGGTCTGATTTAAAGAAGGGAAAATGAACCAATGAAGCTGTAGGAAATTTCAGTCTCCAATCCCTATTCATTAGAGCTCTATCCAATCTCTCCATAAGTGATCATCTCTTCCATGTGAAAGGATTACCCACAAAACCCGCATCCAAAAGATTGTAGTCAACTATCATATCCCGAAACTGAATATTACTCCTCTGAGATGGATTAAGTGCTCCACCTTTTCTTTCAAAACTATTTAAAATAGAGTTGAAATCACCTAATAGACACCAACTATCAGTCATAGTCGAAGATATTATTCTCAAACCCTCCCAAAAAGTTAACCGATTAATAGCTTGAGGGCTAGCAAAAATTGCAGTTAAGAACCAAGACTCAGCCACACCATTGTTAACCCTCACATGAACATATTGTTTAGAACTAGAAATAAAATCCAGAGAATATACAGAACTATCACATAGAATGATAAAGCCCCCATCCTACCCAGAGGAATCAAACACTTTGAAAGAGTCAAAACATATTTCTTTGAGCTACCTTTTTAGCTCTTTCACCACTCGCATATATTTCCATAAGAATAAGAATACTTACTTTATAAACTATTTTCAGATCTTTAATAAGACTGATAAAACCTTTACCAAAAATACCTCTACAATTCCATGATAGAAAATTCATTTGGAAACTGTTGATTTTTTTGGCCTAGTTGACTTAGAATCCTCTTGCAACTTATTGCAATCTTTCATTACCAAATCTTGATCATTTGAATTTTGATCGGAATCCATCATAACAGAATCTGTAATTACACCTTCTGAACTTGTCTTAAGATTCTTGCTAATATTAGGTGGCTTGGGATAAATTGATCTACTAGATAGGGCTTCCAAATAGATTTTCTGCATATCCAAATTGATTCCTTTCTCAGCTACCATTTTACCCATAATTCGCATTAGCATCAGATGATCTTGTTCCTTTTGTTTCTGGTCCTAGTTACTATTAGAATGACTTGAAGATGGTACATCAGAAGCTATTGTCTTTAACTCTGGTTTGGAAGATGACTGGAAATTAGATTCTTTATTGTTCTTCTGCCTAAAACCTTCTGAACTTTTATTTGCAACATTCTCCATATTTTTAGGTGGAATTTTCTTGGATTGGTTCTTCTGGGAATATTTCCCTGCATTCGGGTCCCTGACCCTAGCAACCTTTGGGCTTGAAATCTCAGCTATTGATTGATTTTCCAGAATCATGGAATCCTCCTGAAATTCAGTCTTAAGTAGATGAAATATGGATCCTGAATCAGTAGAAACCCCAGTAGCACATGTTTTCTTTGTTGAGTTTTCGATTTTCCTTCTGGGTGTGCGTTTGACCATATCATCCATGGACCATAAGGTCCTTTCTCTGCAACAATATTCTTTTCCGCAATCACAGATTGATTTCTAACATCATCTTCATTCCTCTTTGGTGTTGATGTCTGCTATTGATTATCAATCTCTAATTCCTTATGAGGATTTTCTTTTTCTTGCACTGGTTCTTGATAATTCACAACGTCATCAATACTTGGTTCAGAGCAAAACTCAGCCTTATGTCCATATTTCCCATACCTAAAACAAATTTGGTGTAAACCTTCAAATTCAATTCTAAAAAATATTCCCACCGCTTCAATCTATGGAATTAACCTCTTTGTCAAATCAATTTCAACACATATCCTCGCAAATCTTCCCCTTGAATGTATTGAGGTTAATATGTTTACCTTTAGCATTGTACCAAGAATGTTTCCCACTCTATAAAGAAAATTGTTATTATATAATTCTATATTAGGAATTCTTACCCATACTGCAACTTTTTTGACTCTTCTTGCTTCTTCCAGAAAGAGGGGTGACCTTTGCATAATTAGGTAATGGTCTACAACCATCCAGGGGCCATCATATAGAACATGGAGGTAATCCTCCTTTCCTGTAAAATAAACCAGATGATATTCTTGTGACATATCTATAAATTTGATTGGATTTTTGCAGGCCCATAGTCGTCTAAGCCAATTCTCAATGAATTGTTTGTTGACTTTCTTGCCCATCACATTTACAACCATGGTATTCAGCCAAGGACAACACCGATTATTATTCATCCTTTGTAATTGAAACCACTGGCCGCATTGGATTGGCATGTTGATTATTTTCATCATCATCATACGTCCCCATTCTTGACAAATCATCATCACTGTTTGTTTCAGCAGGGAACTCCACATCATCAACTTCAAACAAAAGGTTTAGATTGCATTCCAATTTGCTGAAGTAGTGATTATTTGTAAGACACAAATTGTCCTGCTGTAATGATCTCCTTAAGATTCTTTCCTTCCTCTTCCTGATCAACCATTTTAACTTTCTTTGTGTGCTCCCATGAATCAAGTCTTCCTCTTCAGTAGTCTTGCCTTTCGCAGATTCAAGATCCATCTTCAACTAAACTCGAGAATTCTTGGAGAGAATTCTTCAATATAACACTTTGGGATTACAAAACTAAATGTTGATGTCAATTATCACCCAATTTAGCTTAATTACATTATTAGTGTAATTATTTACAAAATATTAATATTAAAATTATATGAATGAAAAAATCTATCTATAAATATATGTATAAAGTAGTAAACACTTACACCTTGTTTGGTTGAAGAGAATTTTGTGAGGAGGGAGGAGAAATTGGGGGAGTGGAAATAGCATTTATGTTTGGTTGAATAGAAATTATAGCAGATGGAAAAAGACAGGTTGTAGCTCCCAGTGTTTATTCTTTCTTCGCAAAAGTGCGAAGAAATAGAGAAGAGAGAGAGTTTTTCGTTACATAGCATGTGAGACCATGAGTCAAATGTTGAAAGACTGTAATGCCCTCATTTCTCCCATTCTTCTCCCACCAGTCCACCTCATGAGCGAAGAAAGAAAAGTTATCTCATCCTGATATGGTATGGTTCCGTTGGATATTGTCACTGTCATCACTCTTTGATAGATTTTTTTAAGAAAAATGCTAAACATTACAAACACAAAATACACGAAAAAGATGTCACATAATATGATTTTTAATTTTTTATCTACCCATGTGTCATTTTTTTTCAAAAAATCAAACTTATAAATTTATTACTTTTTAATATAATTTTTTTGTTTTTAAATAAATTACATACATATTTTATATAGAGTTAAATATTGTAATTTTTCTATAAATTTTACTTATCAATACTTTAAATAGGGGTATTTTGGTCTTTATATATTATAATCAAATTTTTCTCTTTTCTTTTCTCTCCTATCAAACAAAAATATCATTTCTTTCCACCCTATTTCATCTCTATTTCTTTCCTACCAAACAACTTAATTTCTTCTTTATTTCTCACCTATTTCTCTTTACCATATTTCTCTACTTCCTACCAAACATAGCGTTAGGGGCATTTTTCCCACCTAAATGGGGTTAATATATATATAAATTAAGTAGTAAACACTTAGGGACATTTTCCCCGCCTAAATGGGGTTAGTAGTGTAATTTAACCTGCTAATAATTGTGATGTCTTTAGTGGAGAGAGAGTGTGTCAATCAGAATTCATATTTATGGCTTCTATTTACTCACTTCACTTATTCTCTTTCCTCTACACTAATAATGTAATTAAGCTATTTTAATAAATATGGTGTCTTTATTGGAGAGAGTGCATGTGTAGTAATTAGAATTCAAATTTGAATTATCTACAAATATTAGTATTAAATTTATAGAGTAAACTAACACTTTCGCTCTCGACTTTTACAACGTCTTACAGTTTTGTCCCCCACTTTTCTAAAATAACACTTTAATCTCTTTAACATGCACTTTCGTCCTTAACTTTATTAGAAAACATGCAATTTAGTCCCCGACTTTATTAAAAATATGCACTTTTAGAGACTAAAGTGCATTTTTTTAATAAAATCAAGGACTAAAGTACTATTTTAAAAAATTCGGGGACGAAACTACAAGACGCAATAAAAGTCGAGATAAAAGTGCTGGTATACTCTTTGATTAATATATTTGTGTGATAAATTTTAAAATTATTTAAATTTTGACTATTGCATGTAACTATTTATTTTTCTTCTGATGAAGTTACTCTTTCACTTCAATAAAGCCAAATCCGCGATGATATACAGAGAGTTGAAACCAGGTGGCAGAGTTCCCTTTTATGAATCAGATCGAAGCAGCTTCCTGAGCAGTTCTGCGTTATTTTTTGAATTTTGGAGTCCGTAGGTAGTACCCATTTGTGGGAAACACTAAATGACCCGTCAGAGTTGAATATTACATATTTGAGTATAAATCATATATATATATTTCCGCTCATAGAGGTCCTACCACCCGGTTTGATAGGATTGTCTCCCGTAGAGAATACATGCGGTCTTACAAAAAAAATCATGTATATATTGATAGTGTTTGACTTTCCCTCAACCCGTCTAGTTATTTTTATCATAAGATGCAAATCTTATTATTTGGGATCGAAGAACCCACGTGATAACTGATTCCATATATGCTCCTCCCATGTGTGAAAGTTGGATTCTCACAACTTAACGTAGTGGGTATGCTTTGCTTCATTGAGTTGCTTCATTATCTAATATATTTAACCGACTTAGCATCCAAATCATTTTATTCATGCCAATATTTGGAAAAGGAAGATACTTTAGTATTAGTCAAAGATCGCACCATTAATATTTGTATGTTTAGATGGAGAAAAATGTGTAGTTGGGCAGGTGAACAATTGACCACTGAATAGTGTACCTAGCTAATGAAAATGAAACATCATACGATACCTAATGGGGGCTAATCACACGTACTTTTTTATTCATTATTAACAATCACTACACCAATTTTAGGATATTAGAGCAATGTCTTTATGGCGCTCCCGTGTTAGCTAGCGTCTGAAATGATCGTTTTAAAATCAGAGCGCTCCAAAATTTGGGCAGGAGCGCCCTTAAAGGTGACATAGAGGGAACTCCATCTGCGCGCCCTCGTTCACAGGGTATTTTTTTATTTCCCTGCAATAGAGGGCACTCCCTGGAGCGCCCTCCTTTATTTTTTATTTTTGTGGTGGCAATTTTTTTTTCCATACAATAGAGGGCGCTCTCTGGAGCGCCTTGCAATAGAGGGCGCTCTCTGGAGCGCCTTGCAATAGAGGGCTGCTTTTATTTTTAATTTTTTTTCCTGCCAATAGAGGGCGCTCCCTGGAGCGCCCTCGTTTTTTGTGGAAATTTTTATTTTTTTTATTTCCCTGCAATAGAGGGCGCTCCCTAGAGCGCCCTCCTTTTATTTTTTATTTAATTTTTTTTTATTTTCCTGCTATAGAAGGTGCTCACTGGAGTGCCCTCCTTTTCTTTCACGTGTTAATTATTATCTGGAATAGAGGGCGCTCCTTGGAGCGCCCTTGTTTCTCATTTAATAGGGCGCTCAATGGAGCGCCCTCGTTGCCCCTGTTTCACTTTTAATTTTTTTCATTCACAGAAGCCTCATTCACTCCCGCGTCTGTCTCCCTCTTCTTTTTTCCTCTCACACTTACTCTCTCCCTCGGCCGTCTCCGTCTACTCACTCTCTCCCTCACCATTTCCGTTTAGCTCCGTCGTCCACCGTCCCCTCCTCCGTCACCATTTCCGTTTTAGCTCCGTCGTCCACCACCCTCGTTTTAGCTCGCGTTGCCTCTTCCTCCTCCTCCTCCGTCTCCTCCTCCACTTCCGTTCTCCGTCGCGGCGTCCTCCTCCTCCTCTGTCTCCTCATCCACTGCACAGCAAGGAGACCTCCGTCCGTCTCCTTCTCCATTCCACGCGGCCGCAACACAACAAGGAAGGGAGGTAGGGTTTCTCAACTTTTTTACTATTTTCACCCCCTGTTTTGGTATGTTTCCTGCTAGTTGCATCCCCTTTTTTATTTTTACTAGTTTTTATTAAAATGATTATGTTAAAATTGCTATTATTCATATTGATATAGTTGTTGATAATAGGGAACGAAATGTATACCATAAATTTGTGATACTTAAAAAAAGGTGAAATGTTATCACATTTTTACAATGATTTAGGTATTAGGTAAACATGCATGTAGTAAATTTGTTATTACATTTAAATTATATGTTCTTGTTCGAGTTAATTATAAGTGATTTCATGTTATGTTGATAGAATATGGATCGTTCTTGGATGTTTGCAAACCGTCTGACACATGAGTATGAGGAAGGAGTGGAAATGTTTATAAAATTTGCCATTGACCATGCAACAAACCCTAGTAGAATTCTCTGCCCTTGTACGAAGTGTTTTTGTTCTAAGCGAGTTAGTGAAACAGAGTTGAGGGACCATCTTTTCTGTTTTTAGCATATGGTCCGAGTTTTAATGTGATATCTTACAAGGCTTACATGATTAATGGCTACACTTTTTACACAAAGGACCATGATGATAGAACAACGGTTCAAAATAGTGGTGTCACTTTAATTGCCCAAGCATTGCATATGTCAAGTGCAAAAGATAGAAATCCAGTTTATGCAAATATGTCCTATTTTGGGGTCATTGATCGCATATGGGAATTGGATTATACTAACTTCTGGTTGCCTGTCTTCGGTTGTAAGTGGGTCGACAATAATAGTGGTGTTCAGGTTGACAATCTTGGCTTCATGAAAGTTAATTTTAGCAAGGAGGGTTACAAAGATGAACCATTTATCCTAGCTTCCCAGGCTCAGCAAATTTTTTATGTTAGTGATCCCGCAGACAAAAATTGCTCCACAGTGATGTTAAGTAACAAATTCAAAGACTCCCCAAATGTGGATGATGACCAACTGGAGGATGTTGAAGATGATCCTTTTGTTACGACAACACACATATTACAAGGTGACTCCACAACAGATGATGTTTGTTACACTAGACCGGACCACGATGAGGGTATTTGGATCAACCCATCAATTCGTATTAGAAATCGACCCACAAGTTTCATACCAACCAGAAAAAGAAAGAGAATGAGTTAGTTAATGTATGCATGTTTATACTTATAAAAATTGCATTTTTATTTATACTTTTAAGAGATTTTAGTTATTAATCTCTTATATTTTTTTATGCAGCTGTCATGTCAGGCGTGGACCATGATGATCCTCAAAACATGGATAGAGAGCACCGACGTGGGATTACCACAATGGCTCATGTAATCAAAGAAAGAAACAAAGGAAATATAATCAAGGTAAGCACTTCATTGGCACCATTGCTATAATTTATGCTTATTAAGTTGAATTATGTAATTATAAACTTAGTCATGTTACTTAGGTGTCATGGAATGCAAAGGTTCTTTGATTATTAAGTAAGTATTCTTTGATTTACTATGGTTCCATGAAGAATATGATTATTAAGTAAGTATTCTTTGATTTACTATCACACTTACATAGTTAAGAGCTCTTATACAATTTACTTGTTATATTGCTTTAGATCTTTTAAAGAATATAGAACGTTGAGTGGATTCACAGAAGCACGGAATAGGATTATACGTGATCCCATATGGTACCGCATTAAGGTAATATTGATCTCTTCTGGACATTTTGTTTCTTCATTACTGAGTGCGTAAGCATCACTTATTTTTAAACTAATTATACTTGTAGTGTCCTACCCAAACAAACAATGACGATTGTGGGCTCTTTGTAATGCGTTATATGAAGGAGATCATTGATCAAAACAGACTGACAATACCTAAAGAGGTAATTATGACTTGTGATAGCAATTTACTTTTCTGAACCCCATTAACTAGTTCATATACTGAAATCAATTTTTGCCTTTTACAGTACTTTGCTTAGTTCCGAAGCTCAACCTACACAACGGAGCAGCTTGATGAGGTTCGGGAAGAATGGGCAAACCATGTAATTACCAGTTATTTGTAATTGATTTGTACATTATATGAGGGTAAGTAAACATATACATAATGTTAAAATGTAGAACAAAATTGTATATTAATGACTTAACTGACGGGTTCAGCAGAGTAGATATGATCACTATTCTTTTTGCAACTTGAAGAAGAGGCATGTTTGTAGTTTGTGCACATTTTCATTATAAATTCCTGACTGGTTATCACTATTTGACTTATGAATTCTGGATGCTGGTATGGGTTTGTACAACTGTTTGATAAATTGGGAAATGTTGAATAAACAGAGTAAACTATGCCAAAAAAATTTTAGTTTAGAAGACTTATAGTTGTTAAGCATATATATATATGAGATGCATGTATATTTACCAACTGGGTTGATTATTGTGAGATGTCATGTGTTTTGGTTATTTCTATATAGTTGTATAGGTACTTCATACTTTCACCACACTTTATAGCTTCAATAGGAAACTATTCATATTATGACAAGTTTGAATTCTTATTTCAAGTAGATATGTGTGTTGTTTACTAAGTGTTGTTCATAGAATGACTAAGTGTTTGAATTTTGAGGAATTAATATGCATGGTTTTGGATTAAGCCATTGGGATCATACTGAAATAAATATGCAGGTTAAAGTGGATTAAAAAAACAAAAAATGAAAAAAATAAATAAAAGGAGGGCGCTCCTTGGAGCGCCCTTGTTGTAAAACAAAAATTGAAAAAAATAAAAATGAAATGAGGGCGCTCCTTGGAGCGCCCTTGTTTTAAAGAACCAGGGCGCTTCCTTGGAGCGCCCTTCATAAGTATGTCAACAAGGGCGCTTCCGTCACTATAACAAAAAAAGGCTATTACCGCGGTTAAAATAGCCCTTTTACCGCGGTTGTGACCGCGGTCTATCGCGGTGGGATAAAAGGAAATTACCGCGGTTAATTTTCAGTATCGCGGTTCCGAAAAGTAACCGCGGTAATTGCCTGGAAGTGTAAAATTTTTGCACACCTTTTTTACCGCGGTTGGCTTTGTAAACCGCGGTAAAAAAAACCCTTTTTCGTAGCTATTTCTTAGTTAATGCCTATCTGTTATATTAAAAATCCCATGCATTTCGTTTATTGTTATCACTCCTAATGAACCTTACAATTGCAAACAAATATACTTAATTAGCCCAACAAATGAACCTTACAAGAAAATAAAGTTCCAAAATACTATAACTTTGAGGCACAAACATCTTCTACCTAAAATCTTTTGTTTTCCATCAAGAATAAATTAGTCTACCCAACAGCCACCCCTCAACCATTTTATTAGATTATAATGTCTGCAAGACATGGAAAGATGAAATTGATGAAAGGTATGCAAGTGTTCCTAAAACAGTAAAGTGAGTAAACCACCCCAATGCACATAAATGCATATTTCCATAATTTATACATCCAAGAAGCACATGCCACAGCTTGTTAAACAACCACGAACTTCTAAAATCAAGCATGCTTTATATATAATATTCAAGTACTTAAGACATGCCTTTTATAACTTACATTAAAAAAAGCTTAGTAGAATAGCATGGTTTAAACATGTGCATACCCTCATCTTTATCTTCATCCACCCATTTATCCCAATCTACTTTCACATAATGCAGAGGCTTGCCTTCTCCCTTCAGTAACCTTTTCCACCATCCTATCTATGCCTTCTGCACTACAGTGAATATGCCTCTGTATGCAAATATAGTATGCCTTTGGCTGCACTCATTGCAATCCGCATTCTCATACCAAAACTTAGGCCTTCCTTGGTTTTTGTTCTTTTACCTGCCACATCAAAGTATCCATTAACTTAGACCATGTATTTTATGCATCATTCAGAACATTCACAATTTAAAATCATGGTGCTGTATTATTTTATTATTCATTGCCTTTCCTTTCCCTCATGCAAATTTCTTCCTTTCTAATTTTATTTCTTCTAGGAAAAAAACTACAGTCCAAATTGACACAACTTGAATATAAAGTTATAGATTCAAACAGAAATCTGTCACAACATGCAATTCATTTGCCCCTTATTAGTGATAAGCTCATCTCACATGTGAGCTTAATAGAACAGACACACCAAACGGGATCAATAGAAAGAACCAACATAGGAAAAGAATTATACAAACCAAAGGAGAAAAACTGGAGAGGAGGGCATTTGTCAATAAATAAGTTAACAACACAAACATCAATGAAACAACATCAAGAACATTGCTTGATCAGTGTAACATACAACACTACCTCTGATGTACAATATGAAGCCCATTTCCAAAGATGCCATTGATGACCAATGCCACTCTCAAATTCAACAGCTTGCAAAGTTCTATTTTTACCATTCTTCACCAGAGCTTCAACAGAAGGAAACTGGTTCAAACCTCCAAAAGGGCATAGAGAAGCAGCTCTCCATGGTTGCCAGAATATTAAGATATTAATAGCAAGACTTAGGAGGTCAATAAACTTATCATTTTCAAAGTTATCCTCACCTGTCCAGCAGACCGACAAAGTCCACATGCCTCTTCTATTCTTCCAGCCCTTAAAAGAGTCCATACATCTTCTAGAAGAGATTCATCTTGTTTCTATAGCCAAAAAGAAAAAAGTCACTGACATTCAAGATTATAATAGGACTAGGAGCGTGCATGCACTAACTCATCTATTTCATCATCAATAACTATCAGAAAAGTATATTCTAAAGCAAGTGCAGGTTCTTGAAACTTATCATCCAACCATAAACATAAATAGGTAGCAGGATTTTTATATAACCAAGAAACTGAAAAGTGTTTTAATAGAAAGAGATAGAAAAGGAAACAATAAGGAAAAAAGATAAAGAATGAATCAAAGCATAACAAATAAATCATAACAGTAACACCTTCCTACTATCTGAGCAGAGTGCCACAAACTGAACATCACACCATCATTTCCTCACTTAATAATCACCCCACAAAAATTCCTTAGTTAACATAAAATTAAAAAAAAAAGGTTTGAATTCAAAGGAAACTGAAGATTGTCCGAAAAAAACCTACTCTAAACGTAAAAAGGGACCAGGTAATGTAAAATAAGTTATTGCTGGAAGTAGAACAAGATAATACACATGTTGAGGGAAAGAGACTGAATGTGAGTACAGCAGAAATGTAAATATCAATTACAAAACCGATGTATTACAACAGATACATCCAAACCTAGCATAAATTTGCTGAGTTATCTGTATTCTGTACAGATAACACAATCTGGTTATTAAAAATAAACGATGCATCAGAAATATAATTTATGCATGATCAAATTCATTGTGTGTATAGTCTGAAATTCATTGTGTATGGGTTGTGGTGAAATCCAATAAATAGAGCAATCCATCAGGGAGCTAGGGAAGTATCTGATTGAAATTATACAAGCATGGTCCTGGAAACATGACCATTGGTTAAGAGTTCCAATAAAATAAAAATTTAGCAATTGACACAACTACTATTTGATTGTCTGACTCTAACTCTTTTTTGAGACACTACAAGAAACATATTTATAATAAAGTATGTCAAAGCTATCAATGCAAACAGTCAGATCTTACCTGGAGGCAAATTTTACTATATCAGGACTAAACACCAAACAAAAGAGTACAGATCAGTTTAGGAATTAAGTGTATGTAAAACATAAATGTCCATTTTACCTCCCGTATTCGAGAAATTCCACCATCTGAAGGAACAATGGGGACTTTCTGCAACATACAAATTATGGATATTTCAGTAAATATGCTCCTTGGACATCAGTTCTTAAGGTTTGTTCATGAAAGCAAGTTTAAAATGAATCCACTACTACAATCTTACCTGGGGCTTCCATCCCATTTCATCAGGGCAACGGAAATTAGCCTCGTTGACATCTTGATTCTCTATAACAAACCTTGTTGCACCACTGTTAACCCCAAAATGCAGCTGAATAAACCCAAATCAGAAACAACTATAACTTGCAGGTTTGGAGAAATGAAAAAAATAATCTAACAAGTAATTATTTAATATATAGTTGAATCCAACCTAGGAAAAAATCCCAGTCAACTGGTTGATCTATTCTTTCTAAGGCTTCTTTTGCCCATGACATGTTCCTCATATTCTCAACCTTTCACCACTATCCTTTTTTAGTTTAGCCCTTTGAATTAATGTGTAGAAGTGATAAAAATGAAAATCCAATATAAGTTTCATTCTAGCTCTGTGCTAAAATTTTGAAAGAAACCTCAGTTCAGAGTCCAGTGTGCTTTAATCACATCTAATTCATTAACAATATGATCTTCACATCTGGATATGGTTCTAGTCACTTTAAATATTAATTAAAACACTAGTAATTGCACAAACAATTTCTTAAGGCATTGCACTTTGAGAAAATACTATTCCACAGCATAATGGCTTGTAATGAGCAGATTTTTATAGATACTATAATAGCTACAAAGACTCTATCCATGTTGTGGTCGATGTTGCTTATTTTAAATTATTAGAGCAGTATCAGGTTTCTCTGCAGTTACTGAAGACTTTTATTTCTACATACAGAAGCGCACAATTAAATTGAGCTATTGCCATGTTATAAGATGATGTTTTTGTTCTTCTTGGTCATATCTATTTCTGCTTGCAACAATTTTTATTTCTTTCAGCAAGAATAACATAATATATCCAGGTTCACTAGGAAATTAATCAAGAGGTATTAATTTGGATCAGATTACAAAAATGACCACTATAGAAGGATAAGCTATATATCAAGTATATGGGCAACTCACCCAAATAATTCTATTGGAATTTGAAGATTCAAAGTCCTTGGCAGTAATGGCAGATTGTAATCTCTGGAAAAGTGATACTACCAAAAGCAGGGCACTAATACTACCAAAAACAAAGGCAAAGTGTTTTAGCAGAGAAACAAACTCACTACTTAAATTCATTGTTTGGAGCTGCGTCGCGTCTCCCTGCAGTCTCACGCCTCCGTCGAAGCTCACCGCAAGCCAGCCACCATCAGTCGCGGCGACGCGTCCCGCCGCCGCCCTCAACCTTCCCTCCACCACGCCGCAGCAGCAACCGTTCTTCTTCAGGCTGTGCGCGAGCCACCGCTCGCTGCTCCTCGCAGCCAGCGGCCTCTCTTGCGCCGGTTACCTCACAGCCTCCCACGGCCGCAACCCTGCACCTCCATGGCCACCCCCCTTTGCCCCTTCTCTCTCTCACCTTCACCCTTTTTCCCAATCCGTAAACCCTAAATGAATGTGTGAGGTTGCATCTGAGAGGAACGAAGAACGAATAGGAACGAAGAATAACGAAGAAGAGGAACGGCACATAGGAAAGGAAGAACGAATAGGTTTTAGGGTTCTTAATAATCAAATACCGCGGTTGCCTTGCAAACCTGGGTTTAAAAAACCAGGCAGTTTTTTTACCGCGGTTCATTTTCGGAACCGCGGGTACTTTTGTCTTTCTTTTTTTTTTTAAAAAATGAACTATGCTTTTATTACCTCGGTTGTCTTACGGAACCGCGGTAATTGACATCCATACTACGTTTTACCCCGGTTCCTTGTTTTAACCGTGTTAATTGAAGCACGGTTAAAAGCCATATTTTGGCATAGTGCGTGTTTTACAGGAGCGCCCTCTTTTTGCTTCTGTTAGGGCGCTCCAATGCACGTCCTCGTTTTAATGACCAAACAAGAGCAGATTCTATTAGTGCGCACGGAAGCGCCCTTTAAGGCTGCACGGGAGCGCCCTCTATGGCCTTTTTTGGCATAGTGAATGTATAATATAATTGCAACTATAAATACTGTACATATACATTTATATATATATAGAGAGAGAGAGATGAGGGTTCAAATTACACCGGTGTAAGTTACACCAGGTGTTACACCGCTGAATAATTTATTAACGGATCATTGTATTAAATAATCTACCGTTGGATTGAAAGTTACTATCATATAAATCATACATATAAAATTTTTCATTAATCCGAAAATATTTGATATGTTTTGAGATGTCTCAAAATTAACGTTATATATACATTTAAAATATATGAAAAATTCAACCATTTGATTATCAAGTTATCAGTGTCAAAATTTTATGAAATTTGACACATATAATCACGATGATGAATAAACATAATTCAACGGTTGGATTACTAAAAAACATATTCAATTTGTAGCTATTAACGATGTAATACTTAGTGTAACTTACACCAGTGTAATTTGAACCCTCCTCATATATATGTGTGTATGTATGTATAACTTTTGACCACTCTTTTATTGTTTTTACTTATATTATATGAATATATCGTTTATTATAATATTATTTATAAAGTCTATATAATAATTAATATGCAAAAGATTTAAGGGATAATTTTATTTTCTTTGGAAGCAATAATGTTAAGGTATTGTTTGGTTGAATGAATTTGGAGGGAAGGGAGGGGAGAGATTTTAAAAGGACTGTTATGTTTGGTTCAACTTTTTAGGATGAGAGGATTTAGAGTGGAGGAAGGAGGTTTAAAATAAAATAATTAAAATTACTTAAATATCTCTCCACTTAAGTTAATAAAGTTGCATGTTATAAAAGTATAAGGATATAAAAGTAAATTAGTTTTATTTTCCCAATCCTCCCCTTGTGAACCAAACAAAAAATGTCCCCCCTCCCCTCCCCTCACCTCCCTTCCCTTCCCCTGGTTTAAACCAAACAAAGCCCAATTGTGATGAAGTGCACTTTATATATATATGTGTGTGGGGGGGGGGGGGTGATCAAATTACTTTGAGATCGAGAGTACCTCAAGGTAAAGTTATTTAATTTAATAAATTTTTATGAATATTGATTTTCATCCATCCAACCATTGCAATGAATGTTTTTATTAACTAGATCAAATATATCTACAAAAATTTATAAAATTTAAAAATAATTTGATACTTCATTAGTTCATTAAATAACTTGATTTTAGCCTTAATATACTTTTCAAAATATAAGTAAATATTAATTATAAAATTATATAGCTATAAATGTCAAATTTATTTAAAATTTGTATGCATCATACTATTAATATCACATTATTGCGATTAGATTTATCAAATTCATATTTTACAAAAAGTTATTAAATGAAGTAATTTACAAAGAGTTAATCCTGAATGAATGAACTTTATTCTGCATGTCATCTAATAATGTATTGCACATTATCATATTTAATTAGTTTAATAATATATTATGTGTCATATTTATTAAATAATGTGATAACATATAATTAGATAATAATATATAAATTTCTTATATTCATAATAATTAAAGCGATCATATATATATATATATTTCATTCTCATGATTATCTGAATTTCATAGATCTATGTGGCAAGATCTCCGGATCCCTAAGTTCCCTAATCTCAACATGGGAAAACTTGCATTTAGTTATAGGATCGTAGATTCAGATTCAAACTAAATTAACTTGGATAAGACTTACTAGAATTGACAAATAAATTAATTCATTAATAATTTCGATCATATTTCTAGCATATGAATTAACTGTAAATAATTTGACTGCCGATCGAAGAATTTTATAAGTTTAATTAATATATAGTTTCAGAAATTTAACGAATGAAAGGGAGAGAAATTACAGATTATATGGTTCACATTTGACTTTATAATCAAATGAATGAACCACTCTAATATGCGGCTGAACTAATACTTGGAGGGGTGGAGAGTTTTATCATTCATAAAGATTCTATTTATCTCAACAGAATTGCCTTTAATAAAAAAAAATATCTGTAATTTTACAAAAAAAAAAATAATGAATCAATTGACATCCACTAAAGTGCACCTAATTAATGATAGAGTTTAATTAACTAATTTAAATAAAGTTCTAACTTCAAACCTCAATATTTTTCTATAAAAAAATAAATAAATCAACCGATACCACGGCACAGGATTAATGTTTATGTGTGTAGATAGATATAGATCTTCCTTGAGGTTGTCAAATTTGGTTGACAACTGCAATACAATTCATCAGAAATGATAATTGGGTATCATGTGTTTAGTTCAGGTATTTGCTGATAATATCTTCCTTGAATTTTTCAAGGAGAAGATATTCATGTTCGTGACCCACACAAATGATCATTTTCTGTTCCTGATTAAAAGGCAAATACACATTTTTTAATATATTTTATTACTAGATAAAATTCACATAGATTTCATTCAATTATGTGGATTTTATTTATTTTTTAATTTATGAGAGTTGTTTTTTATTCAGTGAGATTTATATAAATTTCATTAAATAATAAAAGAAGAGAAAACTCATAAAGAGAAAAAGAATGTTAAAAAAATATTTAAAGTATTTTTCATGAAAAAAACTTTTAGATAATTTTAAAATATTTTTCTTTTAACTACTTTTATATTATAATATCACTCATAAATATTTTTATTTAAATGCATGTAAAATGAACAATGATATTAAAATGATTAACCATAATCATCTTAAAGGTTATGTTATCTTTTAAATGGTCGTGACCAAGAGATAAGTTTTTTTCGGTGTAGAAGGAAAGCAATAAGGTTTGAACCTAGAATCTCATGTTAAACTACCTGAACTCCTAACCACTACGCTAACCCAGTGGATTACCAAGAGATAAGTTTATAGCAACCATGATATTCTCATACATTTATAAATATTTTACACCTTTTTTTTTTCTATTTCATTTTTCTTTCTATCTCTCTCTTTCTTTTATATTATATCATTCATCTCATGCATCTATCACTTTCTCGTTCTTTCTTTTTTTTTTTATCTCTTTCTTCCTTTCATGTTTGTACCCCAAATTTGAGATGTACAATATTAATGGTAATTATTCAATTTTAAAGATATTAATAAATTGTATAATGTTCCGTATACACCTCTAAAAAAATCGGAATAAAAGATAGAGAAACGATATATGTGAAAGTGTATAGAAATAATAGGTGTTCATATATAATTTTTATTGTTTTATTTATAGAAGTAGCAAAACTTATGTAAATAATAACAATACTTTATGTTTATCAGAAAAGAATAAGAAACTTTTTTAATTTTTTAATTGATTGTTTTATTTGTAATATATAAATATATATAGTTACACTTTTATAATAATAATAAGCATGTTTTGGTAAAATAATTAAATTTACTTAATTGTTTTATTTATAGATGTAGAGATTTTTTTTAATTAATAATAAAAAATTCTAATTTATATTAATTGATTTTTTGTAGATATGGAAACAATTATTCGATCATAGAACAACTTTTCAATTTCATAATTGATTGGTTTATTATAAATATGGAGAAAATTTAATATAGAAATTTTT
This sequence comes from Sesbania bispinosa, assembly GCA_026901365.1. Classification (NCBI taxonomy): domain Eukaryota; kingdom Viridiplantae; phylum Streptophyta; class Magnoliopsida; order Fabales; family Fabaceae; genus Sesbania; species Sesbania bispinosa. The sequence continues at coordinate 2,584,698 of QLOH01000022.1, read as the reverse complement.
TTAAAATATTTATTACCATATGATCGAAAAGCATACATATATAATTTCATGAAATTAAAGAAAAAAAGAAGGATACGGTTCATAATGCTGAAGAGGTGAGGACGCATACAATGTAATTAACTAATTATAATTGATCGATCAACAATACAGCCTCATCATATAAAATTATCATCGTATATTAACTAACGAATTTATATAGCATTTATTTGTAGAAAACGTTTTTTGTTTTCATTTTTTATTTTTTATCTTAACCAACGTTTTCTGATTTTTATACTGCACAATAATTATAATTGATCAACAATAAAAAATTATCATCTTACACTAATTGTTGGTGCGCAATTTCTCCATGGCGGTTTCCGGTTGAAGAGGTTGGATCTTCCCAAAGTCCACGGCGGAGCACGACGGACCCACAGCGGGGCAGGATTTACCTGCATGGACTCTGATGCTTAAGTCAGTAAGTGTCAGGGCAGAATTTCTATAATACAGAATGAAAGCGTACCTGGCAAGTAACACCACGGTGTATTTATAGAAATATTTTGGCGGGAAAGTCTGTTAGGCAGTTGCAACAGACTCCCACAAATGTCATCACGCGCTCGGCCGAGATGTAAACATATGCGCCTAGGTAGAACCGACTTCAGGGCCGAGGTTGGACAACGGGATGGGCTTCACGGTTATACTTGAGGAATGACAACTATGCAGTCACAATGGTTATAGCCAGAGTGAAATATTAATATCGTGGCGTGAATAATCAGTATAATTAATGTCGAGAATGTCTTCTTCATACCTCGGATTATGCTTCCGAGGTCAACATTGGGTCGTGTTCAATACCGGCCCAGAACAGTTGCCTCCCAAGTCGGGTGCTTTGATATAAAGTATCTGACTTGAAATGGTCTGGAGTCATTCGGCCTACTTGGTATGTCCTGTAATCATCCGGGATAGTCCCGTAATCAGAGTCGATTCACATTGTGATTGATGGATGCGACGGTTGAGTTTGAGGTGTTGTTACGCACTCGTGTATGGACGTTTATCCTAACCTCGATATTCGATGTTCTCGGCAGGTTTATAGCAAAGTTGGTTTGAGCTTAACAGGCATAAGCATGAGACCAAGCCCGGATTGTCGTTTTGCACAACGGCTTCCATCTGTCAAGCTCGGGAACAACGTCGGCACAAATAGACCTGTACAGATGCCCCCAAGTTGGTATTATGTGGATACAAGTTGTCAAGCATTGAAGTCGGTTTGGATTGGCGTAGGCAGGCCAAATCTAGATTCGAACATGTATTTGAAGTTTGATTGGGAATGTCTGTCAACATGATATTTGAGGATGGATGTTTATGTGTTTAATTTTGTCAGTTGACTGATATGGGCGTGTATCACGCCTAAATTTCCCCCATTCAAGAACCTTCACATGTATGTTTTTGCTTGGGGGTGCACATTGATGTATCCTTCAAATCAAAGACCCCGGAGAAGACCAAGATGGGCCATTTTGGTATTTTTCCTCATTATCTTGAGGTCAAGTCAAGGTGAGGGGGTAGCCAATGGGAATATCTAGGATCATAGTCCGACCATCAGGATTAAGGAGAAACCTGAAATTTCAAGGAATTAGCCCGACTTGTGAGGTGCTGAGGGCCTCATGAATCCGAGATGTTAAGGAACGAAATCCGACATGGAGGTGTTGAGGACCTCATGAATCCGAGATGTCAAGGAACAAAGTCCGACATGGAGCACCGAGGTCAAGGAACGAGGTTTGACATGGAGGCGCCGAGGTCAAGGAACGAAGTCCGACATGGAGATGTTGAAGACATCATGAATCTGAGATGTCAAGGAACAAAGTCCGACATGGAGCGCCGAGGTCAAAGGACGAAGCCCGACATGGAGGTGTTGAGGACCTCATGAATCCGAGATGTTAATGAACGAAGTCCGACATGGAGGTGTTGAGGACCTCATGAATCCGAGATGTCAAGGAACAAAGTCCGACATGGAGTGCCGATGTCAAGGAACGAGGTCTGACATGGAGGCGCCGAGGTCAAGGAACGAAGTCCGACATGGAGATGTTGAAGACCTCGTGTGATAGCAGGATGGATACGGATCTAGAATTAAGCAAAAACAATCGGTTAGAATCAATAAAAGACACTTAAATTGAGAAATATAGTGGTTGGGCAGCAACTATATTTGCGCAAGAAAGTGAAGGAAAATGAGAGAAAATGAAAGAAAAAGTGGTCCAAGGTTGACCAACAAAGGTCAAAGGTTGACCATAGCTTGACCAACAAAAACGTTGATCAAGGCTTGGTTCAGCTCCAAGCAACCCCAAACTGGTCCAAGCTTGCTCCATGCTCCATAGCTCCCAGCTGTCAGCTCAAAAGTCTACTGACAAGTGCTATCAAACCCTCCCCCTTAAGAGGATTTGCCCTCAAATCTGAAAGTTCAGAAGGACAAAAAGAATGAGGAGAAGAAAGCAAAGAAGGGAATGGATGGCAACATTAGGAATGTAGATAGGTACTTCCCTTAGGAGATGGAGAGTTCTTGCTAAATCTTGCAAGCTTGGGCATTTTCTTGAACCTAGTCAACAAGGAAATTCCATCAGTATTATTTGTTAGGACCACAGGAAACACTAGAAGGGCGGTTGAATAGTGTTTTTATAATCTTCACAGATTTTTGGAAAACCTTTCAAAACAAGCCAAGATATTTTCATGTTCAAACAACTTGCTGAAAAATGAGTTTTCGGAGACTTGTTGAAACACTTCAGCAGGTCTGGTAAAATTGCTTTTTAAAAAGATTTGCGTAATAAATAAAGTTGATTTGTGCTGCGCAAATTATAAACTCACTTTTCAGAACCCTCCTTGGTTAGAAATAAACAGATAACAGCGGAATGTAAAGAGTTAAGGGTAGAGAGAACTTAAGCACAAAAATTTATCCTGGTTCACCCACTAACACAGTGAGCTACGTCCAGTCCCAGGGCAAACCACCACTGGATTTTCACTAATCCCGCAAGATTACAACAAGTATTTTTTGCACACCTGGCCTCTCCAGGCCCAACCGAGTATTGTTTGCACACCTAGCCTCTCCAGGCTCAAACGAGTATTCTTTTACAGACAAGCCTCTCCAGGCTCAACAAGTATTCTTTTACAGACAAGCCTCTCTAGGCTCAACAAGTATTCTTTCTTCCACCAAGCCTCTTCAGGCTCTCAGACACTTAACCAAGTGTAACCCAAGTATTCTTTAACAAACAAGCCTCTCCAGGCTCAATTCCAAGTGATTACAGTAAAATGATTTAAGCTAAGGAACTATGAATAAGTTCAGAGCTGAAATACAGACTTGTACAAGATAACTGAGTAGAACTCAGGATAAGAAATTGTTGTACAGTGAAGAGATAATAAAATATATGAGTATGAAATTCAGCATTTTTTTAGCAAGTCGATTTTTGAGTTCTCTCTTCACACCCAGTTTCTGTGTGGAGTCTAGTATTTATAGTGAGGAGAGCTTCCGTATGTTGAACTCCAATCGTTTTCCCGTTGAGAGATAGCATTTAATGCAAATGCTCCCGTTGTGACACATAGCCTGAACCCTCAGTAGTAGTAGGTAGTAGAGTCAGCTCACAGACTTTACTTTTTCTGAGCCGCATGTACTTTTCTGCAGACTTTTGCCTTTTTGATGAGAGAAAATTGAAATATGCCAAAAAGCACTTTCTCTGACTTTCCAGAAGAAGAAGAGGCATAAGTAATCTGAGACTGCTACACGAGACTTGAGTCTTCTAGGAAAATTTCTGAGAATATAATATTGAAGACGAACAAACATTGATACATTATTTCGCAACTTCAGGAGGTTCTTTGCTTTCAGCAGGTTGATTTCTCTTCAGTAGGTTCTTTGCTTCGGAAGGTTTCACTTATTTCTGAGAATGTGATTTTTTCTTCAGGTGGCACCTTCTGAAATACTGAACAGACACCTTCAGCAGAAACTATTTTAACTTATAAAAACCAAATTTGTTATTCATTAAAACTTGGGGTTAAGAGACTTAAAACAATATTATCCTCTTAATAAAATTTTGAGACTCAACATTATTCCCAAGCAAGCAAAGTGTAGGCTCATAACAAAAATACTTAGGAATCATAAAGATTGGTAAAATAAAAACATAGGATGTGAACAAGAGGTAGTTGAGATAAGGGTTAGAAAATTCCCTCAATGAAGACTGGACCATCTTGTTAGGACCACAGGAAACACTAGAAGGGGGTTGAATAGTGTTTATAAATCTTTACAGATTTTCTGAAAACCTTTTCAACAAGTAAGCTGATATGGAAATATTTGAGCAACCTTCCGAAACTGGGAAGTTCATCAACTTGGTGATGCAGCTCAGAAGGTTAAGTAAACAGCTTTTAAAATGTTTTTAGTGCAAAGAAAAGATTGTTTTCTGCGTGGATTTATAAAACAACTTTTCTTAACCCTCCCTGGTTAGTCAAAACAGATAACAGCGGAAAGTAAAGAGTTAAGGGTAGAGAGAAAACTTAGCCAGAGAATTTATCCTGGTTCACCCACTAACATAGTGAGCTACATCTAGTCCCAGGGCAAACCACCACTGAGTTTTCACTAATCCCGCAAGATTACAACGAGTATTATTTGCACACCTGGCCTCTCCAGGCCCAACGAGTATTCTTTTCACACCTCGCCTCTCTAGGCCCAACGAGTATTCTTTCTTCCTCCAAGCCTCTCCAGGCTCTCAAACACTTTATAGTGTTTACAAATATGATAGGTTTAAGTTTCTGAGAAACTTAAACAGATGTTCTCTTGTACAAAGGGATAACTGAGTATAACTCAGGATACAGATGATAAATCTAAGTACAAGGAAAAACAAAGATACAAGTGTATCCTTCTGACTCATTCTCTTCTCTGTTTCTGATCAGCAAGTATTGCTTCTTCAGAGAGTTGGCTTGATAGAATTTCATCATTGACCTTTTGTCGATTCTCTCTTGGGCTTTCTCATTGCCTTTTCATATCCTGGGATTCATGGCGGCCAGGGCTTCACCAAAGGTTCGCCAGCCTTCATAATCTTCCATGATGGCATGTATATATATATATATATAGTCCAGAAATATGATCGTTGAAGATTGCTTTGTTATCGTTGAGAAAGAACAATTCATGTTCTTAGAGCCGTTGTGAAATAACTTCTTTTCCGTTGAGGTGCAGGCTTCTGATTCGATCAGAGTAGGTGTGTAGGTATGAATTAGTTCTGACACACAGCAGTTTGGCTCTTAATCTTGCTTGCGAGATTTTCTAGCATTTCAGCAAGTTGATGTTCTTCTCTCTCTTCATTTTCTTCAAGAAGTCTGGTATTAGATAGAGATGGTGAGATCCGTTAGACTTCTTATTTTATCCCGTTATGAAATAACTTTTCTTGTTGTTGGGATGTAGGCTTCTGATAGTCGTAGCACAGAGATAGTATAGGAGTAGGTGTGCAGCAACGCTGACTCTACCTCTGACTTCGATTTACTTTTTTGCAGCAGGTTTCCTCTTTTGTGTCAGAAAATAAAGTTGTGCCAGAAAGCCTTTGCTTCGCCTTGCAACTGATTCAGCTATCATTAAAGCTTTGCAACGTCCTGAGTCTTCAAGGAGAATAGCAGAGAGTATTATATTGAATACGAACAGGCTTTTAAAGTGTCGCTTTACAGCTTCAGGAAGTTCTCCACCTTCAGCAGGTTATAAACTCTCAGTAGGTTCTTTTACTTCAGAGGGTTCTTTTTCGTTTCAGCAGATTCAGCCTTTTCAGAGAGTTTGATCTTTTCCAGAAGGTTGACCATCTTCAGCAAGTCTTAGCTTTTCAAACGAGAGATGCCTTCAGCAAGTTCTTCCTTTAGTAGGTTGCAGATTCGGAGAGTTCTTCAGTTCAGCAGGTTTGCTTTCTTTTGTAGATTTGCTTCCTTCAGCAGGTTCAAGATATCAGTAGATTAAACCGTAGCACAAAGAAAAACTTCCTTAGTAGATTATGTTTCTTAATCAGATTGAATAATGACCAAATTTGTTACTCATTAAAACTAAGGGTAATGAGTCTTGAATCAAATTGAATACTTAATTTATTCTGAGACTCAACACATCTTGTCCATGTACTCTTTGGATTTAGATCCTGGATCAAAGACTAATCTTTTGAAGCCCTCCCTTGCAAGTAAGACAAGTAAGTGGTCATGGAGAAGGCTTAGGAAATAAATTCCACACAAGTACAAAATGTGTTTCAATGTGCGATATTCATCAAAATATTCTACGCTATGTTCCCAAATAAATGCACCAGTGAAACTATGTGGCATGAATGTTTTAATATTTTTCAATAACATCCCAACATTTTTATTAAACATAACACATGCATCTTGAGTATGATTGTCAAAAGAATAATGCATATGTTCATGCCATGAGTCACAATTTATCCTAATGAACTTACTCAAGTATGTTGGTGCCTTACTCAAATCAAAGGTATCATCTCTTTGCAAGCAAGGCAAAACAATTAAGGAATCACTTTGAGTAAGCAAAACTTGAGGCGTACCATCATGTGATTTAGGTGTCATGCAAATGTTTTAACATGTGATAGCCTTATCCCAATTTTTATCATTTTCTTTTACTAGTTCAAGAGTATAATACACATTTTTATATGAAACAATTATTTTAGGTCCAAAATGTGTATGCACATTATAGATACAAACCAAAGGTACATGCATATTCAATTCAACTTTGTTATCATTCCTATCATGCAATCTAAATTGACCAAAGGAATTGACTAAACATGCATCTTTAGTAAGTTTCATGGTACTCTCAAACTTAGTTTCTTTTTCTGAACATGCAATAGGTTTTAAAGCATTATCAACACTGTTTATTTCTTTCAAACATGCAATGCTTTGAGGCATATAATTGTGCATAGAAAGAGGCATTTTATGCATAAAGAAAGTTAGTTTAGGAAACTCCCTTTCAATAGCTTGAGTCTTCTCGCATGCACCATTAAGCTTAATTTCCAACAACCTATCCAAGTTTTCATTAAAAGGGTTAGCATTCAAATATTTACAAGATAAGGTAGGTTGCCTTCCCACATACACTCTTTCTCTTTTTATTTTATTTTCTTCCAAAATTTTCTTAGTTTGTTCTTCTTTTTCCTCTACTTGTTTAGATTTTTCTTCTTTCACTTTTTCTATTAACCTCTTAAGTTGGATTTGATCTTCCCTAACTTCACTTGAGGTCATAGGCATGAGTGTGAATTTTATTCCCTGGTGGCGGAACCTATAGGTATTGGCAAACCCATCATATTTTACTCTTCTCTCATATTGCCAAGGTCTTCCTAATAGGATGTGTGAGGCTTCTTCTAAGGGTATAACATCAAAGGTAAATTCATCTTTGTAGTCCCCAATGTTAAACCTTAATCTCACTTGCCTATCCACCATAAATTCTTCCTCATCACTCACCCATTGAAGTGTGTAAGGTTTTGGGTGTGGGGTAGTAGGTAAGTTAAACTTGTTAACTAACCTAAGGCTATATAAGTTTCTACTACTTCCTCCATCTATGATTACTAAACATACCTTATCTTCAATGTGGCACCTAGTGTGGAATGGGTTCTCTCTTTGGCTCTCTTCTTCACCCAAGGGTGTTTTTAAGGCTTTCCTAAACAACATTGTTGCCCTTTCCCCTTGCCTCCTTTCATCCATTCTCCTAGATTGATTTTAGTCTTTAAAGTTTTTATGGACCTTTCCACTCAACTTAGTGTTTACACTCAACGGAATGTATTCACTCGTGTATGTCACTCTATTTTTGGCTTTTTCTATAATGAAGCACTCTTGCCTCTTCTACTCAAGGTAAGGTTGGATTGATCTTGCAAAGACCAACAATGAGACATAATCTTAACCCTTCCCAAATAGAAGCGCATGAGCAAAAGGAAAAAAGCTACTGAAAGGACTAGGAATTGCCTAAGACAAAACAAAGAATTGATATACACAAACAAGAAAAGCAAGCACTCAGGAAAGCTTATACACAAGAATGGAGTGCAAACAAGAAAAGACAAAAGAAATTGCAAAGAGAATTATTATTGGTAAGTTTTTGAAAAAGAGTTTCCAAACAGTCGTTTTGTGAAAAACAGGTATTACAACTCAAAAATACTGTATACAAAGAAATGAACTAAAAAATTACAGTAAAATGTCAACTGTATTGTTAGGCTTTCTTTTTATTGTTTTTCTCTATTTTTTTTAAAATTTTTGACTTTTTGGGTGTCTTTTTGACTTTTTCCCTTGTGGTTGACTTTTGCACCCTTTTTGCTATTTGCACCTATTTTTGTATTTTTGGCCATATAATTTTCCTTGAATTCTTTTTGCTTCTTTTCTTTTTCTTTTCTTTTTACCCCAACAGAAAATTACAGAAATTTGTACAAAATTACAAAAATTAGAAATCTACCTAAATTTTTTTTTTCAAGATTTTTGAATTACAACTGGTCCTAAACGGTACTGAAAAACAAAACAGACAGGCTGAATTCTAAAAACTGTAAAATAAAACGGTATGGCAACCTGATTTCAAAAAAATCCAAAAAAATTGCTTAGCACTTTCTTGTTGATCATACAAACACAAAACGGTGTTGGAAACGCGCTTGATTCAATTTTAAGATGGAAATTAAATTCTTGAAGGAAAATCAACAATTGGAATTTATTAATTTTCTTCCATCTTTGTGAACCAAAAAGTAGCCTAACGGTGATCGTTTTACACAATCAAACTGGTAAAGTCCAAGGTAGAGATAGCAGTCAATTCAAGTTTGCAATCAGAATGCCAAACCGACAAACAGAACAGGAGTAGAAAATTGAACAAAATAGTTCCAGAAAAATGCGCAAAAATGACAAAAATAAGGAAGAAAATTGCGCAAAATTAAATGACAAGAAAGTAAAGGGGGAAACTGAAATTAAAAGGGTGGGGAGGACAAAAATATAAATGGTAGAATGTAAATGGCAGAAAGTAGAGGGGATGACAGAAATTAAAAGGATGGGGAGGACATAAAGTAAATGGCAGAAATGTAAAGGGGGGTGACAAAAATTAAAAGGATGAGGAGGACTGAAAGTAAATGGCAGAAATTAAAAGGATGGGGATGACAGAGAGTAAATGACTCAATGTAAAGGGAATGGTAGAAATTAAAAGGATGGGGAGAAGCTGAAATTAAATGGCGGAAAATTAAAAGCGGAAAGTAAAGAGATGAACAAGTGATATGGGGGATGACAATTAATGGTGGAATGGGAGAAAATGTAGGTGAGCGATCTTTGAAAAATAAGACAACAATGCCTCCACTTACCACACTCCACCACAAACAACAGTTATAGCAGTTTAATTTGCAAGAATCACTCAAGAACAAGTATGAGCAATTAGAAGAGGCATTTCATCAAACACCTATGGGGTGGTATTTGCGCACCAAAAGCCCCTCTAAATCAAGTAATTGCAAGCAAATCAAACAAGCTGAAAGCACCAGAAAGGCACCTCGGGCCCGGGAAATAGTCCAAGTCCAATTACAAGTGAAACAAAGAGATGAATTACACTTAATTTGAGTGAAAATTCTGCACCAAATGTGCAGCAAGAACAGCGCCCAAAACAGCTCCAAAATTGCTCAATCCAACAAAGCTCTGATGACCAATTGATAGAAGGATGGATACGGATCTAGAATTGAGCAAAAACAACCGGTTAGAATCAATAAAAGGCACTTAAATTGCGAAATATAGTGGTTGGGCAGCAACTATATTTGCACAAGAAAGTGAAGGAAAATGAGAGAAAATGAAAGAAAAGTGGAAGAGAAAGAGATGGATTGGACGCCACTGAAGTAGACAACCCCCACAACAGATAAGTCCCAGTGCTAGACGCCACTGATTCAGGAGAATCAGATAAGTCTCTGGTTGGTTTGAGCAAAACCACCAAGCCTTCTCAACTCACACATGAGGAGGAATTTTGGCATAATGTCTTTACTATTTCTTCGAAGTTGTCAAATACAAGGGGGGTGGTCTCCTATTTATAGGAAAATGAGGTGGCTAGGTGGGAAGGAAAATACAAGATGAGGGAAAAATAATCCTAATTGAGTCTTGAACCCATGACCTCCTACCCACTTAGCTAAGCTAACTCTTAACCAATAAAGCTCCTAAAAACAGCGCCCTTATGTAGGAAAACTAAGAAAATTACAATTAAGTCCTAATTACAATTAAAACTCTAATTAAGTCCTAATCTAATAATGTCCTAATTATGTAGAGTCTTCATGTTGACTTTGGTCATGGGTCAAAGGTCAAAGGTTGACCATAGCTTGACCAACAAAAAGGTTGACCAAGGCTTGGTTCAGCTCCAAGCAACCCCAAACTGGTCCAAGCTTGCTCCATGCTCCATAGCTCCCAGCTGTCAGCTAAAAAGTCTACTGACAGGTGCTATCATCATGAATCTGAGATGTCAAGGAACAAATTTCGACATGGAGCGCCGAGGTCAAGGGATGAAGTCCGACATTGATGTGTTGAGGACCTCATGAATCCGAGGTGTTGTGTCCAACATAATCAAGGAATAAATTCGATAGTTGTCGAGGAACTGTGTCGGACATAATCAAGGAATAAATCTGATAATCGTCGAGGAACTATGTCCGACATAATCAAGGAATAAATTTGATAATGTCGAGGAACTGTGTCCGAGATGAGGATCAATCTGAGGTGTCAAGGATTTATGTCCGACATGAGGATCGATCCGAGGTGTCAAGGAACTATGTCCGACATGTTGAGGAACGAGGTTTTACAATCAAGGAACTTAGTCCGAAATGAGGATCAATCCGAGGTCTCGAGGAACTAAGTCCGAGATGAGGATTGAGCTGAGTTCTCGAGGAACTATGTCCGAGATGAGGATCAATCTGAGGTGTTAAGGAACTTGTCCGACATGTCGAGGAACGAGGTCCGACAATCAAGGAACTTAGTCAGGAATGAGGATCAATCCGAGGTGTCAAGGAACTATGTTCGACTTTCGAATGTCAATCCGAGGTGTCAAGAAACTATACCCGACTTCCGAGGATTGAGAAGAATTTGACATGTCGAGAATGAGGTTCGACAATCAAGGAACTTAGTTCGAAATGAGGATCAAACCGAGGTCTTGAGGAACTATGTCCGAGATGAGGATTGAGCCTAGGTCTCCAAGAACTATGTTCGAGATGAGGATTGAGCCGAGGTGTTAAGGAACTAGTCTGACATGATGATCAATCTGAGGTCTCGAGGAACTAAGTCCGAGATGAGGATCAATCCGAGGTCCGACAATTAAGGAACTTAGTCAAACCGAGGTCTCAAGGAACTATGTCAGAGATGAGGATTGAGCCGAGGTCTCAAGGAACTATGTCTGAGATGAGGATCAACCTGAGGTGTCGAGGAACTTAGTCCGACATGATAATCTAGGAACTGTGTCTGATATTGTTTATAAAACTCGAGGGACTACGACCAACATAAATTTATTAACTACTCAAGGGACTCTGTAACATCCTAATTTTTATTAAATAAAATAAATTAATAAAAGTAGTGAAATAAACAAATAAAATAAGATAAGAAGGATAAATAATAGAATTAGTAATATTTTATTATGAATAATGTTATGTTAATGATAAGAGAAATAAATAAATAATAATATTAGTAAGATTAGTATATTTTATGAATAAGGTTATTTAATAAATAATAAGAATAATAAATAGAATAAGTGGGTTGAGAGTGGACCTAGCCCAATTAAATATTTATTTAAGGAGGGGTTCTCAGTTCACCCTAATCCTTATTCGTAAAATCGCCAGAGAGCGAAACGCTAAGGAGGGGAGAAGAAACGACGTCTCAAGAAGGGGTTGCTGCGGAATAATCATTAAGAATCAAGAACTGTTGCGGTTCGATCTTCACTTCAAGGTACGGTGGGGGGAGAGGGTGCTGCTTGTATGTGCATGTGGGGGAACTTGGGTAGTGGTTTAAGACTTTAAATTCATATTGATATATGTTTATATTGAGTATGGATGATGTAAATTGTTGATTGATGAATGATTTGATGAATCTTGATGAGTTCTTGAATGAAATTGATGAGGATAGCGAAAATAGCGAAATGGGTAAATGAGGGTTTGATGATTTGGGGTTTTGATTGAATAACTGTATAATCGTGTTAAAGATTGATTATTTCGTTGAATTTGTTTGATTTAAAACGTGTTGGATCGAAGTATAAACGATGAAGATTGAGTAGAGATTGAAGAAAGGGAGCAAAAGGGGGCAAAAACGTAGAACAGGCGCAAGCCTCTAGAATCTGCGCTGCAGGTTGCGCTGCAACGCAGGTTGGGGCGCAGCTCGCAGATCCTGTTTTGACAGCTTTCTCTCCTGAGCAAGAATGTGTCGGTTAAGGGTGCAAACGAGCTCGGAACCCTATCATATAGCATATCAAACTGACGCCCCAGATCTTAACTTTCTAATAGAAGTGGAATCATATTAATTGGACACCTAAAACTCTAGATAATTCCAAATTAGTGCACTAAGGTCATTAAGCTTAAAACTTGAAGACACCAAAATTAAGGAAACACCTCGGGTAATCGATTACAGCTGAGTGGTAATCGATTACCAGGTCTAATTGAGTATGAGAGTGTTGTTTATGTGAGGATTATGATCCTTTTGTCTGTTTGATGAGCTTATACACATTGTTTATGAATTTAAGAGATCTAGGTGAATGGATCATGATTATATTATGATGTATGATGATGATGTATTGATGTGTTGAGTTCATGATGATGATGTATTGATGTGTTGAGTTCATGATGATGATGTATTGATGTGTTGAGTTCATGATGATGATGTATTGATGTATTGAGTTTATGATGATGATGCATGAGACATATGATGATAATATATTGATGTAATGAGCATGTGAGGAATGAGGTGTATGATGATTAGATATATTGATGCATTGAGATTATGATGAATAGTGATATTTACGATGATGATGATATAACTGATGTTATGATGTTTATGATGACTTGAGCATAGATGATGTTGTACTTGAGATACACAAGCCCAGTGAGGGGTGGGGTGTAGCTCAGGGAGGTGATTGTACCTGAGTATAACTCGGGGAGGTGATTGTACTTGAGATACACAAGCCCAGTGAGGGGTGGGGTGTAGCTCAAAGAGGTGATTGTACCTGAGTATAACTCAGGGAGGTGATTGTACTTGAGATACACAAGCCCAGTGAGGGGTGGGGTGTAGCTCAGGGAGGTGATTGTACCTGAGTATAACTCGGGGAGGTGATTGTACTTGAGATACACAAGCCCAGTGAGGGGTGGGGTGTAGCTCAGGGAGGTGATTGTACCTGAGTATAACTCGGGGAGGTGATTGCACTTGAGATACACAAGCCCAGTGAGGGGTGAGGTGTAACTCAGGGAGGTGAGTATTGATTATGTTATTGAGGTTGGTACCTGAGTGTAACTCGGGGAGGTGAATATTGATTATGTTATTGATTATGGTACCTGAGTGTAACTCAGGGAGGTGGGTATTGATTATGATATTGATTTTGGTACCTGAGCGTAACTCAGGGAGGTGAGTATTGGTTATGTTATTGAGGTTAGTACCTGAGTGTAACTCGGGGAGGTGAATATTGATTATGTTATTGAGTATGGTACCTGAGTATAACTCAGGGGGGGTGAGTAATGATTATAATAATGGTGATGATTGTACCTGAGTATAACTCAGAGAGGTGAATGATGATTATGATGATATTAATGGTGATGATGAGTATGATGATAATGATGTTAACGATGATTTGGTGATTAATGACGACGATGATGATAATGATGTTAATAATGATTTTGGTGATTAATGATGATTATGATGAGTATGATGATAATGATGATAATGATGATTTTGATGATTAATGATGATTATGATGATTGTGGTGACATTGATGATGTTGTTGGTGCATATGATGATGGATATAGATGCGTTATACTTGATGATGAAACTGAGTTAAATAATGATGTTAGGAATATTAATGATGAATGAGTATTATGTGTAAGGATAAAGTATGTGATTCCTTTGGTAAATGACGATATGAGATTTATATGATGATATAGATGGATAGTTATATGATGATTTATAGATGATTATTATCTGATGAATTATTGACGTTTGGGTATGTGGTGTGATGAATGATGATGTTGTTTATATGTGGGTGAGGATAGGGTAGTCTCCTATGTGTATGTATGAGTAGTATTCTTTTCCTCACCGTTACACTGTGGATATTTTACAGGTGATGATGAAGACACAACTGGTGTCGAGTCTTGAGTAAAGGGAGTGTTGCTCTGGTACATGTGACATCTGGGCATATCATTGGGGTCCTTTTCTTCATGTTTTTAATTGGGAAGGTTTTTGTAATCTGTTTTAGATGCCTTGTACGGCAAGTAGAATGTTTTGTTATTGTTATTTTGGAGATTCCGCTGCTTGAGTATTTTGAGTATATTGAGTTCTATTTTTATTTTAATTAAGTTGTTCTTTTGAAACAATGAAGTTTTTGATGAAGAGTTATGTGAACCTTTTTACCCATGTGGGACATTACCTTTCATATATTACGATTTATTTAATGAATAAGAGTTTGGGGTAGAAGGGTGTCACAGACTCCGCTCGATATACCTTTATTAACGACCCAAGGGACTCTACCCGAGATGCATTTATTAACAACTCAAGGGACTCTGCTCGAGATATATTCACGCATAACACTTATTCAAATGAGTTTACAAACTAAAACAACTGAAGTTTAACAATACCTGCGGATCTTGTCCATGTTTAAGGTCCGAGGTATAGGCACCCCGGGTGATCATGTCAAATCTCGGCTGATCATGTCAGCATCTCGGCCAGGCTCGACATGATTTCAGGCTGCCCCCAGAATACTTCCAAATTTAATAATAGAAATGATTTCAGATTGCTCCCGTCGCTGCCTCTCTCATCGGAGGAGATGCGGGTGGTGGAAGTGCAGCTTCTTGGCCAGCAACGACTGAGACGATAAGAATAGAGGAAATGACAGAAACATCGCAACAGAAACCAAAGAGGTCCTTCGTAGCAATCAGAGGGCGGCGTACGTGGTGGTGCAGGCGACGACGAAAGTGTCGCAGTAAAAGCAACAACGATAGAAACTTTCCACATACTAGAGTGGCTAGTGTGGTTGTCCATCAGAGAAGAGGCGGCGGTGGCGTCGCTTCGATAGTCCACCATGATTTTTGGAGGAGAACTTACACGAACAAAAAATGAAAAGAAAAAGATGAACAGAAGTCAATTTTCCCACAGACAATCTTGAGATTCTTAAAGATTCTCGAAGAAGATGGGGATGCAAGAAGTGTTTCTCGTTCCCACAGACGGCGCAAATGTTCGTGCACAATTTCTCCATGGCGGTTTTCAGTTGAAGAGGTTGGATCTTCCCAAAGTCCACGGCGGAGCACGACAGACCCACGCGCGGGGCAGGGTGTACCTGCATGGACTCCGATGCTTAAGTCAGTAAGTGTCAGGGCAGAGTTTCTGTAATACAGAATGAAAGCGTACCTGGCAAGTAACACCACGGTGTATTTATCGAAATATTTTGGCGGGAAAGTTTGTTAGGCAGTTGCAACGGACTCCCGAAAATGTCATCACGTGCTCGCCCGAGATGTAAACATACGCGCCTAGGTAGAACCGGCTTCAGGGCCGAGGTTAGACGGCGGGATGGGCATCATGGTTATACTTAAGGAATGGCGTCTATGCAGTCACAATGGTTATAACCGAAGTGAAATATCGCGGCATGAATAATCCATATAGTGTCGGAAATGTCTTCTTCATACCCCGGATTATGCTTTCGAGGTCAGCCTTGGGTCGTGTTCAATACCGGCTCAATACACTAATGAATGAGTTTTAAGAAAAAACTTTCATAAAACGTTTACTTATTTTTATTTCTTATTTTTTAGTTTTACTTATAAAGAATGTTAATTTTTTTATTTTATTTCATCTTTAAAAATTTTTGTACATAAAATATAGAAATTAATATAAAGTTATTTTCATTGTTTTGTTGTATAAAACTTTGTAAACATAAAAAAATGATGTTCTTATAATCAAAACTAAAAATATTTTAATAATTAAAATTAAATAATAGAAAATAAAATAGAAAATATTTTCTCAAAGAAAAGGACTAATTAATTTTTTTATACAACTCATTTTTCATATGCTTTTTTTTATCTTTTTTATTTATTTCCCATTATATCACCTATGACACTTCTTTTTATTTTTCCTTCATATTTATTTCTCGTACTATTTTTTTTTTATGTTAACCACAAGTATCTCCTATTACTAGAGACAATTTTGTTCGGGGCTTAATTTGTCACAGTTAAGGTTTCTCAACTCTCCCTAAAAATGTGTTTAGTAAGGCTAGCTTTTCGTACAATACCTACTAGACCCCATTTTGGGTGTTAAAGGATTCTTTTTCTTAACCGATTAATTAAGTAGGTTAAATGTAAATATATTTGACAATATTTTTAGTGTAAGAGACATATTTTCCAGATCGGAGCAATTTTGGAGCCGGGAACTTTATCATGAGATATGATGATGCTAGCTCTCTGGTCCTAGAAGAGATTTTCTACAAAATTCCCATAGAAGATTTTACTGAAGGAAAATTGAGATGCATACTATTTGAACTAACAATAATCTCTTGTTATATTTGACAAAATCAATATTATGTTCGTGATATATATATATATATATATATATATATATGAGTCAGGATCTGTTGACACCAGGTGTCAAACTTTAAGAGTTACACCTCTTATAAAGTAGATCGAGTTTATAAAATTTCATAAAAATCGAAAACCAGTTGATACTTAATCAAACTAATTTATTTTAACGTATATTATGTTTTTAAAATATAAGTAAAAGTCCACTGTTAGATAACATACCTACGAATGTCCAAATTACCTGAAATTTGATATACATGATCATGAAGGTAATATAATGTGATTCAACGGTCGGATTGGTTAAATTCACATTTTATAAAAAATTATTAAGAGGTGTAACTCTTAAAGTTTAACACCTGGTGTCAACGGATCCTAACTCTATATTATATATATATATATATATATATATTATATGGGTGGGGATCAACTTACTCCAGGAGTAAGTCTGGGTAAGTTACTCCGCTTAATAACTTTTTATAGAATGTGAATTTAACAAATCTAACCGTTGATTAATTTGATATTAATATGATGATTATGCACATCAAATTTTAGATTAATTGGACATTCATCGGTATGTAATTTTAGAGTGAACATTTACTTATATTTTAAAAAGTATATTGCCCGCTAAATTGAAGTGATTTGATGAAACATCAAATGATTTTTAAATTTTATAAAATTTTGTAGGCTTGATCTACTCAATGAAAACTGTTAATATGACGGTTGGATGAATGAAATTCAATGTTGATAAGAAGTTATTAAGTGGAGTAACTTTACCCAGACTTACTGCCGGAATAAGTTGATCCTCACCCTATATATATATATATATATATATATATATATATATATATATATATAAAAGAGTTTTATGAATGATAATCTTACATAGGATGCAGAGGGCCCAGATGTCGTCTAATCGGTGGCTATGAAGTGTGAGGTGATATCAGTGGTGCTTCTATTCAACCCTTCCACCGTTATTTCAATCTTTCATTCATTAATTTAAAATGCAACTTGGTGCGTTTTATGCTCCACCGTGCCAATCTATGAGCCCAAAATTAGTAATGCCATCTCAAATGTCCTGTGTATGATGAACATCACATCAATGCCTACAAAGAAAGAAATAAAAAAAAAACAACAAAAAAAAAATGGGTAAAATAACATTTTAGTCCCTATAAAATACGTGAGTTTTGATTTTAGTCCATGTAAAATTTTTCTTTTTTATTTGATCCTTATAAAATATTTAAGCTATTTTTTTAGTCCCTATTGTTGATTCCACTATCAATTACGAATGTCTCGAACGTCCATCACAATTAGTAATCATATGTATTGTACCTTGGCACATTATACAACAGTGTTAGCCTCTTTAAACACATTCAAAGACTATTTATGATATATATGAAGGAAGAAATGTACAAAGAATTTATGTTCAAATTGACCATGAAATTTGACTTTTTAAATGAGTTTAAGGAAGGTAACACTCTTATATAATGTGTTAGGGTACTTTTGAAGTATTGTTGGCTATTATGAGTTAGGGTACTTTTAAAGTATTGTTGGCTATTATGTGTTAGGGTACTTTTGGGAGTTTCCGTGACTTTTTTTAAAGATTTTATTTCTAATATTATCTTATCTTATCATATGTAATTACTTATTCATTGTAACATTCTTTTCTATGTAACACCGAGCTTATTTTCTTAGTCTCTTTATCACCCAAGATTCAGTTCCATAGAACATTACAAAACTTAAATATATGAAGTTATTTTTTTTTAAGTTATTTGAGTGGTATATATTTTTTAATTACAAATCATACATGAAGAATACGTTTATGACTTGAGTAAGAAAGCAAGCATTGAAGATAAGAAGGATTAAAAAGGAAATCTCAGAACGTCTCAATAAGTTAAGATGCATATCCTAATATATATATATATATATATATATGAGGAGGGTTATAATTACACCGGTGTAAGTTACACCAAGTATTACACCGCTAATAACTACAAATCGAATATATTTTTTAGTAATCCAACCGTTGAATTATGTTTGTTCATCATCAATATTATATGTGCCAAGTTTCGTAAAAATTGACACCAATAACTTGATAATCAAATGGTTAGATTTTTCATATATTTCAAATGTATATATAACGTTAATCTTGAGACATCTCAATGGCATATCAAATAATTTCGGATTAAAGTAAAATTTTATATGTATGATCTATATGATAGTAACTTTCAATCCAACGGTGGATTATTAAATACAATGATTTGTTTAAAAGATATTCAGCGGTGTAATACTTGGTGTAACTTACACTGGTGTAATTATAACCCTCCTATATATATATATATATATATATATATATATATATATATATATAAAATGAAAAGTTAAGATTGCTAAGGTGGATTAGCTAAAAAAGAGATACTAAAGGCCTAACGGTAATATAATGACTACTACACCCAAGAAAGATATAAAAAAGAACAAATAACTCAAAATAGCTAGAGGAGCCCAATCAAATATAGTACCAAAACACTAACCAAAAAGTGTTTAGTTCCTCTTGAATTTAAAAAATTTACATAGTTATATGTGCCATTATCATTTATTTGTAAATGTGAGAATTTTCCATCAAAACTGCCATCTAAATGTAATTAAACATGGGTTTAATTTGTATCAAAAAACATGGGTTTAATTAATATACACTGTAAGTGTAAAAAAATTTTACACAGACATCCAATAGTGTGCCGACACATCATTTAATGAATGTGACACCTCACGTGTTATTAAATTCAATAAATGATGTGACAACACATTATTAGATGTTTGTGTAAAAAGTTTTTATACTGACAGTGTATATATATTAAACTCATTAAACATAATATATGATATTCAACATTAAAAAAGTAAGTGAAAATTTTATACAATATACATATATAAATCGTTATAACTTACATTGTATTAATTAATTTTTATCACTCAACTATCACTTAATTATATATAACTACAAAATAACTCAAATAGAATTATTATATTTATCTATTATATACATATTTTTACTTAAAAAAATAACTCAAATAGAATTTTGAAACGAGATTTTTTTACATTGATTTTTCTTCACATACTGACAATTATCTCATAATCTATAAATTCTTACTGTGAGATTACAAATGATCTTTTGTTTCTATTATCTCCTATTTTATGCATTCTAATATTGTATTTTCACTTCTTATGCAATGTCATGCCATCACCCACACCTTCATTATTTTTCATCAATTTTAAATATGTATTTTAATACTAAAATTACGTACTAATATATTCTTTTCCTAAAATTATATTATTAATTTCATAAATATATATTTAATTGTCACATTTATTATTATAAAACAAGTATCATAATTGATTGACCAATTATTGAGACAATAATATTATTTATATATTATTTTATAAACAACTTATTTATAGATAAATTTGGATTTACGGGAAATAAAGAAAAATATTCAAAGTTTATATTTCAAGGATTTAATTTGTATATACTGTCAGTGTAAAAAAATTTTACACAAACATTCAATGGTGTGTCGCCACATCATTTAATGAATATGACACTTTATGTGTTATTAAATTCAACAAATGATGTGACAGCTTTAACAAATTCAACAATGAAATTTCACAAGGACAAATATAACTTTGAAAATACTTTTATTTTCTAGTATATTTTAAGAATAAGGATAGAATATGTTTTTTGTCCTTGTAGTTTTGCTCAACTTTAGTTTTTGTCCCTAACTTTTAAAACATTTGTTTTATATCTTTGTACTTTTAAAACACTTTAAATCGCAGTCTCTAACATTAATTAGCTTTGTTAAATTGTTGACTTGTTTAATAGATTTCCATGTGAGTCTCATTTAATCAATATGAATGTTGAGTTCATTTGTTATGTAATTGAATTCAGTAGTAACGTAACAAATTAATTAGCGTTAGAGACTACAGTTAAGGTATTTTAAAAGTATAGTGATATAAAATAAAGTTTTAAATGTCGGGGACGAATACTAAAGTTGACCAAAGATATATAGAGGGATGAAAAATATATTTTACCCTATGAATAATAATCATTCTTAAGTTATTTTCTTTTATATTTTAAATTTAAGTTTTTTGATTAATTACACGTATTTTTCTTATAAGGCTTAAATATGTTTTTAGTCCCTCGAAAGTTAGCGAATTTCGTGTTTAGTCCTTATAAATTTTTCACCTAAATTTAGTCCCTCATTAATTTACTGTTTTTCCAAGTTTAATCATTGGCATTAATTGGTGTCGTTAAGTGATGACCTGTGACTGTTACAGTATACTGACGTGTCTATCTATAAGGCTGACGTGGCTACCACGTTGGATTGTGTTGAAATTATTTTGCCCCAAATTTTTTTAATTATTAATTTCAATATTAATTATTTTAATATTTAAAACAAAATACAATAAATCCCTCTTTTTTAGTACCGATACAACTCTCCAATTCTTCACTGAAACATTCTTCCTCCATGATATATACGGTAGTAAAAAAATTAGAGGGATTTGTTGTTTTTTTGTTTTAAATTTTAAAATAATTAATATTAGAATTAATAATTAAAATATTTTGGGACAAATAATTTCAACAAAATCCAACGTGGAAACCACGTCAGCATAAATAGATACACGTCAGTATACTGTAACAGTGTAAAATCATCACATTACAACACCAATTAACGACAAGGATTAAACTTGGAAAGAAAAATTAGTGAGGGACAAAACTTAGGTGAAATATTTTATAGAGACTAAACATAAAATTCTCTAATTTTTTAGAGACTAAAATCATATTTAAGCCTTCCTATAATTATTTAGAAATTTTCTTTTAGTCTACATTTTTAAATTTTTATTTGAATTAATTACGCTTACCTCATTTATGTTTTATTTTTTACTTTGTTCCTTTTTAAAGATTACATACACATTTCCTTAAAGAATAAGATTACATACACATATATAGATACTTATACCATTACTATTAATTATTTGTTCGTGATCAAAAGGAAAAGGGTACCGAAATGTGAATATGGAATGGAAACAAAGGCTCAGGCGCTCAGCCCTCACTGCACGCCGAAAAAGGTGCTGCTTGCTGCATCTCACCAATTAGCTTAATTGACATTGTTTGCTAAACTTGTTTAATTACACGAATCGAACGAACACCGTGTTTGTCTTTGATGATTAATTCGTTATTTTAGATAAGTTCTTTAATTTCTATCTATCTAGTCAGATCAGAGGATTCGAATTCTCATAAGGTTCCATGTGGGTCATCCATGACCATCACCACTTGCTTTCACTTCACTTCCTTTGTTTTATTCCACTAACATGCAAATAATTAACGCGTGCTTGCCACTTATCTTCTCCTTTATCTACTAATGTTATATCACTTCACCTCTCCTCTTCTGTTCTGCAGATTTCATCACTTTGACCATCTTCTATGGCTTGGGTCCATATTGTTAAAACTTCTATCGGTCTAAGTTACACAAGTATTGTACCATTATTAGATAACTTTTGTTCAGATAATTATATTTTAAAATTTACTGTTTAATTAAAAGTTATTATCATATAGATCATACCTATAAAATTTTACACTGATCCAAAATTATTTAATACATCATCAAAATATATAAAAATTAATGTCATATATACTTTTAAAAATGATTTGATTATCAAGTTATTAGTGTTAAAATTTTATGAAATTTTACATAAATAATCATGATAGTGAATAGTTATAATTCAACAGTTGGATCAATAAAATTCATATTCAAATAGTGTAACTTACACACGGTCTATAAGTTAAATCCTCATATACATATATAGAGGAGGGTTCAAATTACACTGGTGTAAGTTACACCAAGTATTACACCGCTAAAAACTACAAATCGAATATGTTTTTTTAGTAATCCAACCGTTGAATTATGTTTATTCATCATCGAGATTATATGTGTCAAATTTCATAAAATTTCGACACTAATAACTTGATAATCAAATGGTTGGATTTTTCATATATTTCAAATGTATATATAACGTTAATCTTAAGACATCTCAATGACATGTAAAATAATTTCGGATTAATGTAAAATTTTATATGTATGATCTATATGATAGTAACTTTCAATCCAACGGGGGATTATTTAATACACTAATCCGTTTAATAATTATTCAACGGTGTAACACTTGGTGTAACTTACATCAGTGTAATTTGAACCCTCCTCATATATATATATATAGAGAGAGAGAAGGGTTCAACTTACACCAGTGTAAGTTACACCAAGTCTTACACCGCTAATAACTCTAAATCGAATATGATTTTTATTAATCCAACCGTTGTATTTTATGTTTATTCATCATCTTGATCATCTTCGTAAAATTTCATAAAATTTGAACACTAATAAACTGATAATCAAATGGTCCTTTTTTCATATATTTTAAATGTATATATGACGTTAATTTTGAGACATCTCAATGACATATCAAATGATTTCAGATTAATGTAAAATTTTATATGTATGATCTATATGATAGTAACTTTCAATCCAACGGTAGATTACTTAATACGATAATCTGTTAAAAAGTTATTCGGCGGTGTAAGACTTGGTATAACTTACACTGGTGTAAGTTGAACCCTCCTCATATATATATATATATATATATATATCAATGCAATTTTTTTTAGGGTTTGTCTACGGTGGACCATGGTTCACGTGGTCCAAAATATGGAAATATAATAATTTAAATTACTAATCACCAAATTTAACACTCATTTTATTAATGATTGATATTAAAATAGTTTCCAGTTAGTTTTATGAAATATTACTTGAAAATAATAAAAATTCAAATCGATATTACCATGTAATGTAAAATTTTGCCTTTTATTTTAAATTGATATATCCTCAAAGAAATTAGCATAGATTATATTGTAAATCCATATTTTTCCTTAAATTAAACTCGAGTAGTCATATAAAGACTATTTAATAAAAAATAAAATTATTTATTCACCTTTTGTAAGTAAAAAATATAAGTCGGACTAGGTAGACCAAATTTTATTTGTTCCACCCTAGAATCTTTTTTTTTTTTAAAACAAAAAAGCCTGTAACCCATAAATAATATATAGATGTGTTAAAAAACAGTTAGAGCAGAGACTTGAAACAAATACCAGTACAATTAATAAACAGTGCTAGTATAATTTATTTTGTTTCTAGTTGGAATACCAACCCCCCTCCCCCATTTAGTAACAGTAAGAATTCATAATAATATAATTGTGTTGAACGATGATCTTTATCTTTCCATATATATATATATATAGTTGCTGAATTGCATGCTTCTGAAGGGAATCAAGGAGTTCTACTGAGTATTGAGCACATGCTAACTGATCTGACACCATAAATCATATTACGTCATGCACATTATCGTTAAAAGAAAACTGTCACAATATATATATATATATAAAACAGCTAAGGATAGTTAATTAGGAGTCAGATTTCAAATATATCTGCTCAAAAATAAGTGTGCCGTCCATTCTATATAATCAACATGTTGTAGCTGCCAAATACAATCAAAGTACTATTATTTCATCATTAACTTTAAAATTTCACTAACTATGTGCTAGTGTTTTACTGTTTAAGATGACTCATAGCATGCATATCTTGAGCTGGCAGCCAGCCAATTACAAGCTTGTGATGCAGATAGGTAAGAAAAGGGTCTTAGCTAATCTGATTTTTTTTTTTGGGACAAATTTGTAAAATTTGAAAAATCATTATCTCCTGGTCGTAATTGAGAGTTGGAGCAATCATAGGCTATATATATTTGATGGACTTCTCAGAAATTCATGGTCATGGATATTGACCAGGATGATCATAATAGACTAAACATTGTAATTGCTATACTCTGCACATGAAGCTACTCAACCAAAATAGTTTGAATGATAATTTGTACATGTTATAATTGTACTTTCTGAGTCCTTATATTTATGGCTTATAATCAAATAGGCCAGGTTGTTAGCCATGTGGACATGTCTATGTGAGACATTCTTCATATGCCTATGGAGCCCCCTTACTCTGAGTATACTATGTATTGTATTGGTACACATAGCTTCTTCCTCCATATACATGTCTGTTAGAAATTACAAACTATAGTTGATATATTGGTTAAGTATGAATTCTTATAACGCGTTTGGTTTCCATTAAAACTATGTTCTAAACATGGATACAGACCAACACTATTCTTAATAACATCGGCCGAGATCCACATTATAAATATGGTTTTGATGAAATCAAACACATACTTACATGTATGTTAAACCCAAATTTGATTACTTAACATATTTATACTAATTGGTCTTGCAAATTCAATCAAAATGAAGTAATGAACTCTGCTTCCTTATTGGTCATGCAAATTGATAAGGGAAAATGTAAGTGCCAAAGTTTTGGTTCCATGATGGTTAATCACACAATGCTGTCGTAACTCTTACTCAAGCAAGTTGAAATTAAAGATGGTCCTTCAACAAAAATCTGAACTCAATTCAAGCACCTTTCAGAAAATGATGCTTCCTCAACCTACTTTTTTTCCCTCCTCAAATTGCAGCTGAAATGGGGTCTGCTTCGGCCCATATCTGTTTGCTGAGAAGAGAACTTATCATTGCACATTGTTTCACATTAATGAAACAACTCATGGTGATAAGAAGCCAAGTGTTCTAAAGGGTTCAATGGGATTATACCAAAATTTAATTTTTCCATGCACCACTCTATTCAATGCTTAAATCAACCTACTAAATCATATTAGTCTTGGTAAATAATGAGAACCCTTTGGAATGTTTTGGATTTATGTGGCCATGAAGTCATGAGTAGCCTTTCAAGAAGAGTGTAATTATTTGGAGGGGGAAGCCCAATCAGGATTTGCATTAGTCAAAGGAGAGAGGCATTTTGACAAATTATGTTCTTTGACGCATGGAGGAGAAGTTTATAGGGACCCATTTGCTTGAAGAAGCATGACACAAGGTGGGTGCAGCATAGATATGAAAGATAAAGGCAATTTTGGAGTTAATGCATCACCTCCTCTGCCAACAGTTAAAAAGTTCTCTCATGGAGTAAGAAAACTTACTCCTTTCTCTCTTATCATCTTCTTTTGAGTTTTGATCCATTGACTAATATGCTAATAATAATGCTCCTAAAGGAAAAATAAAATTATTCAGAAATGTGGAAGAAGTAAAAGAACTCCTCCATAATGGTTCAACTTGACTCAATCCCAACCTAAGGTTAAGTCTAATCCTCCCTCTACAGTACTAATCAATGATTCAACAAATCGTCTGTTTTGGTTACCAGTTACTACAGTATAGAATCAATTCCACAGAATTAATTTTAAATCATTTTCTTTCGAGGTGTTTCGAAAAGTATGCATCACTTATTTTCAACCATTGATTCTAAAATTAATTCTGCTCAACTGTAAACCAAACGAGCACTAAATTACCAAAGCAGAATTACCAAAGCAGCATATGTTGTGAAAAAGTAATTGCATAATTCTAATTCATTAGGATTCAAGTCATTGTGAGGGATTTAGGCACTGAACATAAAGTTACAGCTTACAAGTGTTATTATGTCTGGTTCCATAGAGTTTTATGCTATGCAAACTTCAACTTTTTACTTTCTAATTTGACAAACTTTGTCAAGAATCAATTGTAGAGCTTGAGTGACTAACACGTGTTAATATAGAAGCAGAGACATGTTATTGTTAAGAGAGCTCATAATCAATTATTTTGGTGGATAGAAGACTAACATTGCATAGCGTCCATTGTGCTCAATTGGTGCACCCTTCTTAAGACAGCTGCTCAACAAAACCATACACTCTTCTTCAGTGTCCTTATCCCCTGTCCTTATCCCCTCTCTCTCTTGATGCCAGGTCTCATACTGTTTCACCCTCCCACGTGACCTTGTATTCACTTTGTGAGGTTATTTGAAAGAATTGTATCTTGGTAGGACCTTCCCCTGCTTAAGAAACTCAAATTGGACAAGATTTTTAACTTTACTACTTCAAAATCTCCTTTTTCCTTCTTGGTAAAACATGTTGAAATTCTAGTGGCAATGTGATTCTGAAGTAGATAATGTCTTAAACAGTTTATTAAAATTGAAGAATTTGATAATAATCTATTAACTAAATCCATATTGATTACTTAAAAGAAAAGCCAATTTCTCATTTCAGCAGATAATTGACTCATCTCACCAACGGGGTTGGTTCAAGTGGTATATGTTTGATTCCCCTTAAGCAAGCTCGGGTTCGAGTCTTGTGGATGGAAAAAATTCTCGTCGGGAGAGTTAGTCCCATCATAATGTGGATATTCTCGGCTCAAATAGGATTGTCTGAGAATACCTATGGTTAAACCAAAAATATAATTTACTCATCTATTTGAATCCACCTACACTACGGATTCAAGATAGGTGAGTTTGAGCATTATCCACCCTTCGGATCCAATAAGCCAATGAGTTCTTGAAATGTTTTTAACAAAAGAATGGTTTTATGGTATATATTTATAATAGTGTTGTCAATATTGAAATGTTTATATTAATTAAGGTCATCAAAATTCAGCTTCTAGAACAGAAAGAATATAATGTTGTGATTAAGAACAGGGGTTACATCATATTGGTGTATCAGCATAATTATGCGCACCTGAAATTAGTTTAACAAAAAGAGAGAGTTTGATTCAGAGAAACTTCTTATACTTTGACCAAAGTTATTTGTAAATTAATATATACAATTAAAAGTAACAATCCATATTGAAAAAGATGGAAGACACTTTAATTTCCTCTTTAACATGTGAATCTTAACTTTACTTTTCTCATGCGCTTCGTTATGATTTCATGTTATTTTATTTTACCTCGTTTGCTAGCAGGCTTTTAGTTCATTTGTTCATCTCAACCTTTATTTGTTGCTTTATGCTCGTGTGAATTGGGCACTATCTGATGCTATGTCCAAAGTTGCTACCTAACTTGATGGCATAATAGATGTTAACAATTTGCATTTCCTAACTCCCATATTGCACACCAATGTCATGTCTACAATCAAAATGTCAGGAGACACGAAAGCAAGCATCTTCTAATGGAGGGTTGATGAGTTTTTCTTTACCTTTGGTCAACCTTTGTTGGGTAATCAAGCAATTTCTTGTAACCCTTACCTAGGAACAAGATAAGAGAAAAGGAGAAAGGGAAATAATTGAATTAGTGACAATGACAAAGTTACCTTCATTTTCCAAAAGGTAATGCTCTTCCAACTAAGACAACAAAGCATATATCATGAGTAGAAAATAGTAAAGAAATACAAAAAAGAGAAAACATTTTCTTGTGTTTGCAAATATTAATTAAAAAGAAGAGAAAACATTTTTTTTTTAACAAATCCTATCTATCTAACTTGGAAATTTTGGGGGAATTTATTTAATTTAAACTTAATCATAGAAAAATGAAATCAAATTACATAATTTTTTAATATTTGGAGGCAGAGTTTTGTCGTCAATAGACGTCTTATCCAACTTGAACAAGATTTTTCCTGTAAAAAATACATGTGATCTTACACAAAAAAAAAAAAGCTTACATAATTTCGATTTTTCATACTATATTATCTGAGATCTATTTTTACACCTTATAATTTTCCTTTGGCTCTTTCGTTTTCTTTTTCATCACACCATTTTTTATATTTTTCACTTTCTTTCTTTTTTTTTCCTCATTTCTCTCCTATGTATACTTATCACACTACAAAAATGGAGTGTCAAACAATTATTTCTTCTACAATATTTGATTTCTAAATCAAAATTATAAATACATTCTTAGTTTAAAGATTCCAAAATCCAAATATAATCTTTTCTTTTTCTCCATTGACCCAAAAAGTGTGTGTATTTTAACAATTAATGGAAGCTCTCTCTTTCTCTCAGTGCACAGGTGAGACTGTTTCCATTCTCCACCCAATTTTGCTCTCATTGTCTTTCCACCATCGCTTGCCTCCTCCTCTTTTCATTGCACGAATGGATTGCACATATTGTGGCAGACAAGTAGCCGCAACGAAAATTTGGTTGCATAAATTAAAGTGTTTCGAATACAAGTCAACACAAACTTCACTTTATTGGATTCGATGGATTTGCATCTTCTATTTTCCATTTCCATCGCCCT
The DNA here is from genome assembly GCA_026901365.1 of Sesbania bispinosa. Taxonomy (NCBI): domain Eukaryota; kingdom Viridiplantae; phylum Streptophyta; class Magnoliopsida; order Fabales; family Fabaceae; genus Sesbania; species Sesbania bispinosa. The sequence goes on along the minus strand of QLOH01000022.1, from coordinate 2,555,822 downwards.
CATTGTATAATCCCCAACCTAAATGTCGACATATGAGAAAATAGAGGAAAATATAACAAAAATAACTTAGACTATAAAATAAGTTGTTAAAATCTTTTGTCCTTTTATTTTCTCAAACATTCTTCATTGCTTTGTCATATCTATTTATGTCTTTTTTGAGTACGCAAGATATATTGTTGTAAACATTCCAAATAAGTAAAAGTATCACGTTACTAAAACTTCTATGAGTAAGCCTATAACCTTGCAACCTTCTAGCATCGAATTTTATTAGGTAGCAGCATATGATCGTAGATTCAAATTTTACTTGTCTCAACACTATCACTCAACTCACCTTCATTTTTAGAAAAAGAATATATCTTATAGATCTTTTGACTTCTAGCTATTTTATTAAAAAAAATTGATCCAATATAATTTCCTTGCAAAATTACAAAAACTGCAATCCCACGTCATGTTATCTTATAAATTGAGGTAGAGCCACTGGAAGATAAAAATAATTAATATATAGATTGACTAATCATATTATCTGATGTGACTGTAACGTTTTAATTACCGTTGTAATCACATCACATTCTAATTGCAAATTGCATCAGCCCACATCATCATGTAACAACCATGTAACTGAGCGTGACGCAACAAGCCAACCACGACTTTCAATTTAAAATCTTGTAGATGAATGCAATAGTGAAGCTATAAAATATTAAATGATTTTCGTAATTATTTAGTCAAGTTATTAATGACATAATAGGAATGTTTGGTCTGTTTTTTTTTTTTTGACAATTAGGAATTTTTGGTCTCTTTTTTTTTGTCAATAGTAATGTTTGGTCAAAGAAATACTTACTGAATAGACCTTTAAGTTTAGGTCTATTATAGAACTCAATACTTTGTTACCATAAAAAAAAATTAAATTAATAAAATATATTATTATATTTTTTAATATTAAATTTATATTGTTTATAGTAAAGATCTATACCCAAAATATAAAGGTTTATCCTAAAATTTCCCTTTACCCATTAAAAGCCAAGACCTTGAAGGGGCAGAATGTTTGGGTTTTCACAAAGTTGGGTTGGGTTTCTGTTTTTTACACTCATCATGAGGGCCACGAGATTCCATCAATTGTTGTCAACAACAAGAGTTGGAGAATATTTTTGCAGAAGAGGGGCAAAAGGCTGGTTTGGGCTTCAAATGGGTCAGGCCTATTCTCCTTCTTTTTGGAATGGGTCAGCCCTATCCAATAATATGTTTCTTCATCTTATATTCTTATAGATAAAAAAAAAGTTTCTTCATCTTTTGATGTGAAAATATCTCATATTATATATTTTCTGGATTTCTTCATCTTTTGATGTGGAAATGTCTCACAATTTCTTAATTAATTCGTTTATTTTTTATCTATCGTTTAAGGTTTTTGCACAAGAATTAATGAGTGCAATAATCATGTTTTTTTAGCTCATTTTTTAAATATGTCATTTTTCTTTCTCTCAATAATGCATTTAATATCTCTTTCATTTACAATGAAATGAATTTCGCCCATAAACATTGTCTATTTATATCCACTTTGTTTTACCTTTTACCATAAATTTTTTATTGGAAACATAAAAAATACATTTAGAAAAACTTTGAACTTTTAAAAAATTTATGATATATATTTTTAAGAAATATTTAAAATAAAAAAATCAGATTAGGACAAGAATAAAATTGGAAAAATGGATTTATTATTGTCTTGATATCTAAAAACGACACTTATTTAGAAAAAAATTGAGACCCTAAAGTGACTGATAAAAAATGGAGGGAGTATTATTTTGAATTATATTAATTATGAAGCTCATTTTATTCCCTTAATTTATTGTCCACTACTCCCTTATTTTCTATGATAGTGGATCTATTGCGCTATTTTCAAGGACAAATTATTGGAGAATGGGTTACTACTTTAATTGTGACTTTAATTAAGAGTAATTTTATCACTATTTTAATTGTGCAATATTAAGGATATTTTTGGAATATAATTTAAAATTATGACATTATTAATTATAATTAACTGATTTCAAGGAATTTCATTGATCTTGCTAATTTAGTCCTATGTTTCTTACAAATAAGACCGAAGATATTATATAGTAAAATTTACTTAACTATTATATTTATTGAAAATAATAGTGAACTATAAAAAAAATATCTATTATATTCCTCCGTATATTATGAATAATTATATATACTATATATATATATATATATATATATATGAGGAGGGATCAAATTACACCGGTGTAAGTTACACCAAGTATTACACCGCTAATAACTTTTTAACAGATCATTGTATTAAATAATCCACCATTGGATTGAAAGTTAGTATCATATAGATCATATATATAAAATTTTACATTAATCCAAAATTATTTGATATGTCATTGAGATGTCTCAAGATTAATGTCATATATACATTTGAAATATATATGAAAAAAACCAAACATTTGATTATCTAAATAAATAGTGTTAAAATTTTATGAAATTTGACACAAATAATCACGATGATAAATAAACATAATTCAACGGTTGGATTGCTAAATAACACTTTTGATTTGTAGTTATCAGCGGTGTAATACTTAGTGTAACTTACATCGGTGTAATTTGATCCCTGCTATATATATATATATATATATATATAAGAAGGGTTCAAATTACACCGGTGTAAGTTACACCAAGTATTACACCGCTAATAACTAGAAATCGAATATGTTTTTTTAGTAATCCAACCGTTGAATTATGTTTATTCATCATCATGATTATATGTGTCAAATTTCATAAAATTTTGACACTAATAACTTGATAATCAAATGGTTGGATTTTTCACATATTTCAAATGTATATATAATGTTAAACTTGAGACATCTCAATGACATATCAAATAATTTCGGATTAATGTAAACTTTTATATGTATGATCTATATGATAGTAACGTTCAATCCAACGGTGGACTATTTAATACAATGATCTGTTAAAAAATTATTTAGCGATGTAACACTTGGTGTAACTTACACCGGTGTAATTTGAGCCCTCCTCATTTATATATATGAAATGTTATTATAGTTATGTAATATATCAAATTCTAAATGATTTAAATATTCGTAAGTATGTTATCTAATAGTGAATTTTTACTTATATTTTAAAAATATTTTATACGTTAAAATAAATTAGTTTAATGAAGTATCAATTAGTTTTTTTATTTTTATGAAAATTTATAAACTTGATCTACTTTATATGAACTTTCAATTCAACAGTTGGATTGATCAAATTCTCATTTTATGAAAAGATATTAAATGGTGTAACTTTACAAGTTTGACACCTAGTGTCAATTGATCATATCTCATATATCAAATACTATTAACTAATTATATTAACTTTTAGTTAAATTAATAATTTGGTCTTATATTCATAATAAACTTAATTTAATTTTTAGGGTTGGAAACAATTAACAATGTTTTTATAATTTTAAAAATATAAAATTATCCTTATAATTTTCAATGCAATATAAAATATATAGTCTTCATGATGCTAGAATACTTTCTGAATGTCCTTATATCCATGTTCCTTGTCAACACATAAAGTCAATCGAGGTCAATGTCTTCCCAAACATTAATTTCACCACCCTAAGTACTGTACTTTGTCATCTTTTCTCACAAAATTGTGAAGTCTAAGAATCAGTTTGAGTATTCAAACTTGATTTAAGACTCAGTATCCTTAGGTTTTAATGATTAACAAATAAGATCATATAAGCAGGTTCTACTGAGAAATGTATTGTTTTGTTGATTGTGTTTTAGGTTGAAGTATTCATCTGAAGCATTAGAATCAGAAGAACAAATCATAAGAAGAAGAAGAACAGATCAGATGAAGAAGAACAAATCAGAAGAAGAAGAAGAAGAACGAAGTAAGAATCAGAAGATGAAGTAATGCAGAATCTGAAGATAAGAAAAAAGAGAGCACAAGAATCTGAAGAGAAGGAATAGACTCAATCGTCTAAAGAACACTTATTATCTGAAGACTTGAAGACAAAAGGACTTCGTCTGAAGAGCATCTATCATCTGAAGAATTGAAGCTGATCAAAAGCAATCTGAAAGCTGAAAATGACAGAATCAAGAAATGATATCGTGAAGACATTGTCAAGCATGAAAAACACTCTATCCAATGGACTATATCATTTCAGCACAAGAGTTAGGCATGCTTTTCTGCCTCGATCAAAAGACTTGCACAAATAAGGAAATCTTGCAACGCCTGCTGCACCTACAACAAAAAGGCACTGTGTACGCAGACATACTGCACTTGCTGCTGCCTAAAGTGAATCAGAAGTCTGGACCAGAAAATGACGAGAAAGGTGTTTGAACTAAGGATATTTAATTCAACATCTTTATCCATCTAAGTATCAGAAGAATCAGAAGAGTCAAAGAAGAACAGAGCTTGAATCGACTGAAGAAGAGAAGAAGCAACTCTTGAAAGAAGAAAGAATCTTGTTGAATGTATTCTTTGAAGCAAGAAATGGATATGATGAACCAGATGAAATCTAATGAGATAATACATCAAGGTGAAAGCTCACAAATCATTTGAAAATATGTGAAGAGTTTAATCGTCTGAATACTCACACTCTTTGAACATATTTTGGGATATGAAGACTCTCAATACTGATTACATGAACAAAGCCCAAAAATGAGAAGTCTCAACAAAGGCAAAGATCAATTGTTCAACGGCTAAGATATTACTCAAATATTTGCAAGGAACTCTGATCAAGAAAAGAAAAGAAGAAAGCAACACAATGTCAGAAGCTGAGCAAAAAGAAAGCTAGCACAATTCGAGCTAAAGGACAAACTCAACGGATACATCCTCACATTCACAGAAAGGAAAGAGGATCAGAAAAGAAGAAGAAGAGAGAAAGAAAAGAATACATCTACCTGATTAAGGAAATTCTCTCAAGGTTAAAGAACTCATAAGTAGTGTGTCAGAGCTAAGCTATCTGCACACCTTTTCTGCTTAAGAAGAAGCAACCGTTTAGAGAAGATTTTTCACAATGGCTACTTGAGCCAAAATCACTTCTTCTCAAATGGTAACCAAGAAATCTTCAACGGCTATATTTCATCAGAACATATAAATAGCCTCAAGAAAGATTTTTAAGTAAGTTAGAAAAAGCCTGTAGACCAACCAAGTTTATTGATATCCAGAAGTTGGCTTAACAAGCATGTAGACCAACCAAGTTGGACGTTGAAGTCCACAAGAAAGAAATGGCTTAAGCATAATTTCATATACTACTTAGCCAATTAGTTGAGGAAGTTTCACCTCACTTAGAAGACGAGATTGTACCAAATTTATATTCTTGTATCTCGGTCTTATCCTTGTACTTAGATTGTATTTCATGTATCCTGAGTTAGACTCAGTAATCACTTTGTACAAGAAGAATCTGAGTTTATGTTTCTAAGGAACTTAAACTTAGGTTGAGTTGTAAACACTTTATGTGTCTGAGAGCCTGGAGAGGCTTGGTGGAATAAAGAATACTCTGTGTTGAGCCTGGAGAGGCTCTGTAAGAAAGAATACTTGGTGTTGAGCCTGGAGAGGCTCTATAAGAAAGAATACTTGTGTGAGAGCCTGGAGAAGCTTGGTGTAAGAAAGAATACTTGTGTGAGAGCCTGGAGAGGCTTGGTGTAAGAAAGAATACTTGTGTGAGAGCCTGAAGAGGCTTGGTGTAAGAAAGAATACTTGTGTGAGAGCCTGGAGAGGCTTGGTGTAAGAAAGAATACTTGTGTGAGAGCCTGAAGAGGCTTGGTGTAAGAAAGAATACTCGGTGTAGAGCCTGAAGACGCTTGATAAGAAAGAATACTTGTTGATCCTGGAGAGGCTTGTCTGTAAAAGAATACTGCATGAGTTGCCTGGAGAGGCAGTTGAAAACAAAGGAATACTTGTGTTTTAGCCTAAAGAGGTTGTGGCAAAGAATACTTGTATCTGTGGTTTCAGACAGTGGAAAATCCAGTGGTGGTTTGCCCTGGGACTGGATGTAGCTCACTGGGTTGGTGGTGAACCAGGATAAATTCTTGGCTAAGTCTTCTTTCCCTTAAACTCATTTATTTACAGCTTTATATTTCTGAAGGAGATTGAAAAGTATTTTTCACAATAAACTTAACTCAACAATTTCAATAAAACAAGTTTTCAAAGATAAACAATCTTTCTGTTGATCTCATATCATTTGAAGTATTACAGAAAATGTACCTTGAAGAACCTCTGAAATAACTCTCTGAAGTGAACTTGATAAGGCCTCTGTTCAGAAGTTATAAATATACTTCAGACGATTACCAATCATCTGAAGTAGTTTAGAGACAGTTCTGAAAAGATTCTCTGTAGTATCTTTCAGAGGGTACCTTGAGATTTGTTCAAATAACTCAGATTAATTAAGAGACTTAGTGAGTTAATGTTTTAATCAAATCCTCTTAAGTCTCATAGTTCATCAAAATATGTCCTTCTTATCTTCCGCGCTTTTATATAAACTCTGTTTATAAGTTTTTCTCTTTAATATGTCTTAATCCTTTTATAATTTAATTCAAGATTTCCAAAATTATTTAAAATGTCCAAAACACTATTCAACCCCCCCTTCTAGTGTTTCATGTGGTTCTAACAAAAATGACCATTATGATGTTAGATGAATGTCAAGAGAAGGTCATCTTTACCAAACAAAACACAAAAAATAATGATTTTTTAATTCAATACTATACTCTTAACTCCTAACATTGAAAGAATGGTTTGCTAGGGCTTCATGTCTACCTTCGAATTCTCAGCTGTAACATCCTAAAATTTCTAAAATAGAATAAATAAAATAAAATGAAGGAAATAATGGTATTAATATTATCTTTATTATTATTATTAGTTAGAAATCATATTATTTAATTAAAAAGGGGATGGGTGGGTCAAAGTAGGCCCAACCCAGTTAGATAGTTAAAAAGAGAGGGGTCATCTATTTCACCCTATCCTTTTCCAAAACGTCAGATAACTAAGCCCTAGGGAGGAGAGAAACGACTCCACAAGGAGAAGGTGTCGCAGAGTAGATCATCAAGGGAGTTCCGCCTTTCATTTCGATCGTCATCTCTAAGGTACGGGGGGAAGGGGTGCGACTATATGTGTGTGCGGGAGTACTTGGGTAGTGAGGGCAACCATAAGTCCCTCTAGGATCTTTAATCTTTGGAAATATGAACTTTGAATTCGATGTTTTACGATTGAAATTGATCTGTGTGATGTATAATGACATGTTTCTTGAGGAATTTGAGGGTTGTAAGCGAGACTGTCGAAAAGGGGTCAAATAGGATTTGGGGGTGAGAATTCATAATTGAACGATTAGATGTTAAGTTTACAGTAATCTGTTGAAATAATTGAGGAATTCACTGAGTTTAATCGGTAAAAACGTGTCTAATCAAGTTAGGAACTTAAAGATTGGAGTAGGGATTGAAGAAGAGGGTTAAAGAGGGGTAAAAACGCAGGTGCAGTCGTATTCGGGTTGCTGGTAATCGATTACATCAGTCTGTAATCGATTACCAGGTGTTTTCTGGGCAAAACGTGATTCTGAGCCTCTGGTAATCGATTACAGGCATGTTGTAATCGATTACCAGGCTGCCAGTTCTCTGGTAATCGATTACAGGCTTCTGGTAATCGATTATCAGGTCCAAACTTGATATTTGAGTTTTGTTTAGATGAAATGTGGTGATCCTTTACTTATATGATGGATGTTTATCTAACATATGAATTGTGTTATGGAATTGATGAGAATGGTTGAATGTACAATATGTATTGACTGTGGCATGAGGTATTATGGTGTGAGTATCTTATATTGATATTCTATGTGTATTGTATCTATGATGTGATGAGGAATGAATTGAGTAGACGGTGTTGTATGAGAAATGTATAAATGATGATTGATGCATTGAGCATAAGTACATGAGGTGTGAATGTATGAGGTGATGTTGATGCATTGAGCATGAGCATATGAGGTGTGATACATGAGATGCATGCCCTAAGAGAGGGTGGTGACCATGATGGGGGACACTCGCTGCACGGGCCCATCGAGGGGGTGCAACCTAGGGAGTGAATATCTTTGCACGGGCCCATCGAGGGGGTGTAACTGTGGGAGCGAATATCTTGCACAGGCCCATCGAGGGGGTGAAACCTAAGGGAGAATGTCTTTGCACGGGCCCATAGAGGGGGTGCAACCTATCGTGTGGTGTTAACAGTAGGGCCATCATTGGTAACAACTAAGGGGATTGATGAGGTGCGCCCATTGTGCGGAGTTCCAAATCATGACTCTTAGGAAAGGTGTTGAACTTGTGCATGGTGTGAGCATACACATTAATGGTGATTGTTTGAGAAGTATGCATGTATATTATGAAAGTGTTAGTTTATATGTGTATGAATCTAAAATGTGTGAGACGTATAATATATGAATTGAGCTGAATGATGTTGTGTATGGTGATGGGTGGAAATAAGGGTAGCCTTCTGTATTGCATGTATATGTATGTATTCTTTTCCTCACCGTACTCTTCTGTGGTTTTATAGGTGATGAAGATGGCACTCAATATGCCGAATTTTGAAGGGACAGGGTCTCGCTCTGATATATGTGACATCGGAGCTTAGTGTTTAGGAGTTTATTTCCTTTCATTTTAATATGTAGAGGTTAGGAAGATTATTTTTAAGGGTCTTACATGGCCAAGAAACATTTTTATTATGTTGATAATTTAGCTTTTGAAAAACTTGATTTTACCTTTTTATGGAAATTTAGTTTGATTTGGATTAAGTAAATGTTTAAATGAGAATTGTGAACCTTTTTACCTCGATGTTGACTATAAATTTTCCTAATATTTCCATTTGATGATTGTATTAGTATTTTGGGTAGAAGGGTTGAACATTCCATTCCATTTCACTTGTTTCTAGAGCTTCCGTTATGCACCTAGGTTTGGGGTTGTGTCCCTTGGCCACCAAGGCAATTGGATATCCCTCCAATTGTTGCGGTTTGTCAGCTCTAGACAGTAGCTGTTGATGTTCATAATATAGAGCATGTGTCCGCACTAGGTTTGAAATGATAGATAATTTTGTTTTTTATGCTTGTGCACATGATGGAGTGATAAGTACAAGCAGGCCTACATGCTATCATGTTCCGTTAGATGAGGTTGGTTTTTCTCTGGATGAACTATAAGAGTTTGTCCGTTCTCTATCATATGTGTATGAGAGGAGCACCACTTGGATGCAACCCTATATTCTTTAATTTGAGACTTGTGTGTTGCTATTTTAGAGACCAGTGATGAGATTATGTTTCAGACCAACTAGCTTTTAGAAGTCATGACGCAATTTCATGTTGTAGACTTGAACCTTGAGGGTTGCTAGAGAGGGAGGAGCCCTTAAGGGGGGTAGCCTTGTAGGAGAAGACATGGGAACCCACAGTAAAACTTAGAATGCTAACAAGAAGCACAGCGAGGTGTTAGCAGCCCAAATTTGAATCATTATGTATCTGTTGAAAATTAGGATCCCCAATAACTTAGAAAACTTGTAGGTACACCCCAAGGTTTGTTGCGTGGACTAAGCATTGAGTTAGGAATCACAACTAGGAGCCTTGTGAGCCCTTTTTCATGTCAATCCGGTTACATAGTCTGTTTGACCCAAGTCGTAAATTACCGCAGACTGAAGAGACCAAGGTGAGGTCTTTTAGAAAACCCATGTTAGGATTGGAAAGAGGAAGGGTAGGTGTTGGGATATATCCCGAGGAAGAATGATAAGATTGAATTAGCGCCAGTGTGAGTTGGGCATGGAACAATTGGAGAGTAGACATTCGACGTGTAGCCTTTGAGGGTAGAATTAAGAAGACGAGTTTTAGGAGTGCAATTGAACCCTAGTTTCCTTTTAGTCACCAAGAGTAAAAGTGGGTGTTGATAATCAATGAAGGACAATTTTCGTAGGGTTCTAAGTTCGCATTGCAATTGTAATAGGATTGTGAACTAGTGTTGGGAGATGACCGGAACAAATTTTGAGGACAAAATTTATTTAAGGGGGGGTTAGAATTGTAACACCCCAAAATTAGGGCCTAGGAACTATAGTGAGAGCTTTAGGCTGGTGGTTCCGACCAAGTAACAAGAGTTGGGAAGTGGTATGAGATGTTGGAGATTTGAAGGTGAATTTTAGATAGGAATTTGGTAAATGATCTAAGAGGAGTTCAACAATTTAAGAATGAGTAAGGATATTAGAGGAAGAAGAACTAAGTTGGAAAGGTATGATATTAGATGAGGAATTAGGGAATTGATTTGAAGTTATGAGTTTTAGAGGAACCAGGGTAGAAGATGATTTTATGGAAGGGAGCAAGGGAATAGAGGAGCGTAGTCTTTTGGACACTTAGAACCCTTAACGTTAGTGATGGGTTTCTGGCAAAGCGAACCAAAACCCAGCAGTATAATAGTAAGAAGAGTATCGTATCCACAGGGAGCGGTTAATCTATGTAGACGTGATCTATTTATCAAGAGAAAGCACGGTTTAGAGAGTATAGTTGCGGAATTGTAAATAGAAAGGAAGAGTAAGAGACACTTTACATGGATTAGGATTGGACTTCATATCATCTCACCCCTTCTGCATGTACAAACTATTTATTATTTTAGGTTTACTCTATAATACTATAGACAAACTTTATTGCTAAGACCCCGAGTTACCAACGATCTCACACACTCAAAGATAATCCATGCGGGCCCTCCAAGCGACAGACTTACCCTCGGCTTATTTTGCTCTTTTTTAGTCAGTTTGTAAGGAACTTAGTTGATAAACGAGGCCAACTCTGCAGACGCACCTTCGCTCAAGTACTGTCACTACCCTTACTCATCAGGACACGCCTATGTTCGAATCCTGGATTCATAATCAACTAACCTTTGCTATCGATACACAGGCCTAATCTTGTGAACGCCCTTCGCTAGAGTACTCACACTACCCATCGCTCATAGTAACGCTCATGTGTCGGTTTTCTGATATCGAGTCCTCTTATTCAATCGGAGAGTGAGTTTCTTTGGAAGCCACTTCTCAACTCTCAGTCCTAATCAAAACTAACCTAGTTAGCTGAGACTAGCCTATAACTCCAGACGCAAGCGTGGGAATTAGGGATTAAGTACAGAATAAGATTACCAATATTATAGACAGAGAGCTCAGAAATAATAAAATAGAGTTTACATACACTTGGGGATAGAATTAATTACATCCAATCCTAATGGAGAGTTAATGAGGAAAGTAAAGCTGGTTGAAGATCATAAATGAGGAAAGTAAGGCCAATCAATCAAGGATCCTGCAGACAAGATTCCCAATAAATACAAGATGCTCAGTAAATATAGAAACTTCATCAGAAAAAGGGAAACAAGGAAAGACAAAGATGCGAAAACCAGTCTCGGGGAAAGATCAAGATTAAAGAAGAAAGATGGAGCTGCAGGACGTCACCTGCGCTTCACCCTGTGCTATAGCATAGGTGAAGCGCAGACTCTCTGGAAGTTACGCTCCAGGCCGCCGCTATAGCGCAGATTGAACCGCACGTTACGCTGATTTGTTCCCTGTTTCCCTTTTTAGATAGATCTTTCCCCAATTCTCCTTGGTCTTCCCTTGTACTATAAATAGGAACCTCTTGCAACCTTTTAAGGGTCTTTGGGGGGCCATGATCATTGTAATTCAGTCTATATTTCAGTGATAATGTACCAGAGCTAAGTTTAGAGTAGGAGAGGAGGAGCTCTTCACGAGATTGAAGTGGTGGTGACAGCGTCTTCAGTGGTTTGTATGGCTACCTCGAGTAGTTAACTCTCCATTTGGATTGGATGTAATTGATTCTATCCTTGAGTTTATATAAATTCTATATTATTATTTCCTGTGTCTCTGTCTATAATGGTGGTAGTCTTATTCTGTGTTATTCCTAATTCCCACGCTTGCATATGGAGTTATAGGCTAGTCTTAACTAAAGTAGTTATTACTAGGAGTGAGGATGGGGGAGCCTAGACATAGGAAACCCAAACTCTGATTGAATAAGATTACTCGGTTACTACTTTGTTCCGAAAAGGGGTGTTTACTAATGAGCGAGGGGTAGTGTGAGTACTCTAAGTGAAGGGGCATCCGACCATTAGGCTTAGTAATCGATGGCAAGGAGTTAGTTGATCTGTCAATCCATGATTCGAACATAGGCGTATCCTGATGAGTGATGGTAGTGACAGTACTTGAGCGAAGGTGCGTCTACAACATTAGGCCTCGTTTATCAATTAAGTTCCTTTACAAACTGACTAAAAAAAGAGCAAAATAAGTCGAGGGTAAATCTGTCGCTTGGGAGAGCCCGCATGATTATATCTTTGAGTGTGTGAGGCTGCTGGTAACTCGGGGTCTTAGCAATAAAGTTTGTCTACAGTATTATAGAGTAAACCTAAATAATAGATAGTCTTATATGCACAATGGTGTGATGAGATGAAATCCAATCCTAATCCAAGTCAAGTGTCTCTAACTCTACCTTTCTAATTCCATTTGAATATTTACTTCTCTTACAATTCCGCACTTATTACCTCTCTAAACTGTGCTTTCTCTTGATAAGTAGATCACTGTTGCATAAATTAGCCGTTCCCTGTGGATACGATACTTTTACTTACTATATACTGCTGGAGTTGAGGTTTGGAAGTTGGTCTGCTTGACAGAATCCCCATCAGTTAACTACACGAGGTAGCCATACAAACCACCGAAGATGCTGTCACCATCTTCAATCCTGTGAAGCGCTCCTGCTCTCTTACTCTAAACTTAGCTCTGGTGCTCATCACTGAAATATAGACTAATTACAATAATCGTGCACACCAGAATTGGTGCAAGAGGTTCCTAATTATAGACTAGGGAAAGACAAAGCAAATTTGGGGGAAAATCTATCTAAAAACGGCAACAGGGAATAAATCAGCGTGAGCTGAGCTCCAGGCTGCGCTACAACGCAGGATGGAGCGCAACTTCCAGAGAGTCTGCGCTTCACCCTGCGCTATATCGCAGGTGAAGCGCAGGTAGCGTCCTGCAGCTCCAACTTTCTCTTTTTTATTCTTGATCTCTCCCCGAGACTGGTTTTTAGCAGATTTGTCTTTCCTTGTTCCCTTTATTGATGATATCCTTGCCATTTCATTGAGCAAACCTTGATTTATTCGGGAAGCTTGTCTGCAGAATCCTTGATTGATTGGTAGTGATCTCCTCCTTAATTGTATTATATCTTCTTCAAATCTTCATTAAATGTCTTCAATCAATCTCAAATCTTGCAGATATCTCCCTCATTTAATGCTATCTATCCTTCAAATCAAATATTTGCAATATCCTGCAAAAATTAGCAATATTTCTATCAAAATATCATCAAATTCAAATCTCAGATTAATAAATACAATTTATCTAATATTTAATAAAAAAGGATTAAATTGGGGCAAAATTATCATTTTATCCTTGATAAATGAAATAAAAAGTGCTCTAATTTATCAACTAATTTTCACTTATCAGTTAGCCTTTTGGGGTCAATTGATGAGTTACAACATAACTGATGGAATTCTGGCAAGCGAACCAAAAATCCAACACTATAATAGTAAGTAGAGTATCGTATCCACAGGGAACGGTCAATTCGCGTGTACTCGTGATCTATTTATCAAGAGAGAATAGCAGATTTGTGAGAATATTTGTGTGGAAAATATAAATTGCAGAGTAATAATTAAAAACAATAGAAAGGAGGAGTCAGAAGCACTTTACTTGGATTAGGATTGAACTTCATATCATCGCACCCTTCGTGTATGTAAAAACTATTTATTATCTATGACTATGATTAATGTAATACCTTAGCCAAACTAAATTGATAAAACCCCGAGTTACTAGCAGCCTACCACTCAAAGATAATTCATGCGGGCTCTCCCAAGCGACAAATTACCCTCGGCTCATTAAGCTCTTAATTAATTATTCTTCCGTTTGTTTGAGTTACTATCGATAAAACCATACTTATCCTGTAGACGTTCTTCATTAGGGCACTCACACTACCCGTCAATCACTGGACTGCGACTATGTTCCAGTAAATGGTTATCGAGTACCTTTACCCAATCAAAGTTTGAGTTCCCTATTTCTAGGCCCCCTCATCCTCGCTCCTAGCCGGAGTTCCACTTTTTGTATCCAGAGCACTAGACTATAACTTCGGCGCACGCGCGGGAGTTAGGAATTAAGCACAGAATAAAGATACCGAATATTACAGATATTGAATCATAGATAATAAAATAGAGTTTACATACACTTGGGGATAGAATCAACTACATTCAATCCTACTGGAGAGTTAGCTACTCATGGTAGCCATACAAGCCATCAAAGAATCCGTCACCTTCTTCAATCCTCGTGCAGCGCTTCGCCTCTCCTATTCTAGAAGTAAAAGTGGTGCATGGATTTGTACTAATCTTATACTACTCCCTGCACGCCTTGGTCTGGTGCAAGAGTCTCCTATTTATAGGCTAAGGAAAGACAAAGGAAATTGGGAAGAAATCTATCTAAAAACGGCAACAGTTACGAGTTCTGCGCTTCACCCTGCGCTACAGCGCAGCTTGCAGCGCAGAAGTCAGATTGTTGCGCTTCTCCCTGCGCTACAGCGCAGGTTGAAGCGAGCAGCACGAGTTGCACAACTTCAATCTTTCTCTTTTTAACTTGATTTCTCTTCGAGACTGGTTTTGGTTGATTGTCTTTCCTTGTTTCCCTTTTCTTGATCAAATCTTGCATTTATTGAGCATCTTGAATTTAATTGGTAAGGTTGTCTGCAGAATCCTTGTTTAATTGGCAGTGATATCTTCATTAATTGGTCTCAAATAAACTTCAAATCTTCATTAATTGTCTTCAATTAAACTTCGAATCTTGCAGACATCTCCCTCATTTAATGCTATCTTCTTTCCGTATCAAATCTTTACCAAAATCTGCAAAAATCAGCACAATTTATATTAAAATAGCATCAAATTCAAATTCGAGACTAATAAATACAATTTATCTAATGTTTAATAAAAAAGGATTAATTTGGGGTAAAAATACCATTTTATCCTTGATAAGTGAACTAAAAAGTACTCTAATTTATCATATATTTTTCACTTATCAAAATACCCCCCAACTTAACTTCTTGCTTGTCCTCAAGCAAGAGAACTCTTTGAAAAAAAAACAACCCTGTATAACTCAAAAATCAAAAACAAATTCAAGGAAAACTTTTCATCTCCTTGTTAAGCAGCAGTCACTTTCCAAATATCAGAAAAAAATCGGGATTAAGAGATTTTACCAATCCTCAATCAGAATAGAACACAAACATCAGTCAAACTTCTCAAAATTAGAAATTAAAGTAATAAGTGATAAATCAAGGAAATCTCTCATTCTCACGGGTAAGTGTTTCCCTCAATCTTTTTCACCACCGTTGAGCAACTAGAATTGATAGTCGTTTCCAACTTTTAAACCTTCAAATAGTCAATATGGATCAAAAGGTTTTCTTTGGTTGTAATGAGGCTGGACTACCAAGAAATCATGGTTTTTCTAGATATGCAAGGAACACTTTGAATAGAGAGCATCTTGTGATTGTGCTTGAGACTTCTCTCAATTCACCAGGTCATTCCTGAATTGTCACCCTTTTTCAGCTGGCCTCTTTGTTTGAAGAAGTACTCCCCCCAACTTATTCAATTTCCACACTCTTTGTGCATAATTTTTTTTTAACAATGGAAATAGAGAATTTATTCATGAGGGAGTACTCTTCTTTTTTATTTCTTGTGCTTGCTCTTTGAATTTCTTTGACCTTTCAATTCACCAACCTTTTGTCCCATTTTGTTGTGGTTCACCTTGCTCTCTATCCCAAGTGTGAAGGGACAAGATGTAATCATTGAATATGATTAGGGTGTATCGAAAGAAATATTAAAGACGCAAATGGGCAATCAAAAATTGGAAAAATTTAATCAAGGTTGGCTATTTGGCACTGAGCAAAATATTATAATCACAAAATATGCCTTTGTCACCTCCATATTTTCCACTAGCAAGATAAAATTCAGAAACTCAAGCAATAACCGTTGACAAGCAGCGGTGAAAAGCTCTCAATTTCAGTGTTTAGGCTCTCATCTCACCGGTTATTGGCTAAAATTCCTTGATAAAGCACTTACTGGTTTTAATTAACTATCCTGATAGGTTCTCTTGAGAAGTATCCTAATCCTGACTGATTATGGAATTAATCACAGAACCCTTTTTCTTTCCTAATCTGGTTAATTAAACTGCCTAATTTCAGAAATTTTGAAAAATTTTCCCTTATTTTCCTAAGTATCCTAAAACCTAAAAATTAAAAAGCCTAAAAATCCTGAAATAAAAAGAATTGCAAAACAAAAATCCTAATTAACTAAAAAATTCTATAAAATAAAGGAAAATAAAAGAAAGAAAAACAAAATAAAAGAAAGAAAAACACCAGTATCAATCTTCATCCTTTGTATCCTGTAAATCCTTGTCCTTTTTCTTGTCCTTTTCTCCAGTTGCTGCTGCTCGCCTCCCCCTGAAGAATAGGCCTGTCCCCAGGCCACTGCAAGAATATCCGGAACTCTTCAAGTAGCATGCTTGGGTATGGGTCTAGTACTCCTGATTGGTTTGAGGTCAACTAGTCTTTATACTTTGCAGCAGTCTGTGTACTTTTGATTCTCATGGGATCATATTCTTTGATCCTCTTCACAATGCCTTCTCCTCGTGAGCTAAAGCCATGGGAAAGACCAACAATTTAATTCTGACATCTGAAAAGTCAAATAACAACACATTCAATTCAATGATGCCTTTTGCAAATATCAATTCATGAAGAACATGGAAGCCTATTATTAACCAATTGCATGCATAATTCAAAGAATTAATATCTTCACAACAAAAGTTCAGTGCACTTGGTAATGACTTCCTAAAAACAAAACATACCCATTTGTTTTGCAAGCATTCAATCAATCCATGGAAAGTGAAAGTTCAAGATTTTTGAAAGAAACAAAGCATAACACTTTCAAATTCAATAACTCACAAAACAAAGATCATTCCAATCAAACAATTTTGTTCTTCATGTTCCACACAGCCAAAATCACATTTAAGATAATAATTATCAACAGTATTCATAATCCTAAGGTTTCTACCCTAAAGTTTAAATCATAGAGTAAATAAAGATTTCAATTGGTAAAAATTAAAGAAAACATGCACGAAACTTGAAAGTTTCAAAATTGGTGGAGGTTTGCGAGTGGAAAAAGTGAAAAGAAGTGCTTAGGAAGTAGAGAAACAGTACATGAGAAAACAAAAGATTTCTAAAATTTCGTACTGGTCAGTGTGATTGCAGGCCTTTCTTTTGTGAGTTCTGGAAGGATTATCACTTGCACCATGCCTTTCTTGATCTTCTTTTAGAGGGCTGGTTGGATAAGGCAAGGTCTTTGATCTTGAAACCACTTCCCTTCCTTCTTTGGGCTTTGATTCACTATCTCTCTGTTCACTCTTTTTCTTGATCTTTTTCATTATGTATACCCTCATATGTTTTATTCTCTTCCTCCCTTCACAGTCAATCTCTTCTTTAAACACCATATTTTCTATTTCATCCTCTTTTTCTTCTTTTTACTTCTGCTCCACCTTCTTCATCAGCCAGATTGTCATTAATTTCCTCACTTATGGTGGTCATGTCATCATCATGCTGATCTACATTTGCTGAAGTTTTGGTTAACCAATAGTTGACCATGGTTCCTATTATCTGATTTATTAAGGGGTCAGCAGGTAGTCCTGCATCTGCACAATCCAGCTGGAATTGTAATAATTCTTCTATATTCCTTCCAATAGGATTTTCCTCTTCTTTGTCTTCTTCTTCTTCTTCTTCCTCAGCCTTCTCTTCTTCTTATTTTCTTCAACAGCTTCTTCTGATTTCCTTTCTTCAATTTCTCTATCTTGTATTTCTTTAGTTTCCTCTTCTTGAATGTCTGGATAAGAGCAGTAACCATTGAGATGGTTACCTCCGCACAAATCACAAATTAATTGTGGTGACTGGCCAGGATAGGAGTGAACTGGCTGCGGTGGCTGAGAAAGTCTGTCTAGCTGCTTATGGAGTGCTTGTAATGACTGCTTCAAACTCATATTTTCTGCCCTGAGTTCATCTTCAAAAGTTTGCTTATGGGATGAAACACCATTTTGTTGCCACCCAAAAATTTTGATTCTGGTAACATTCTCAAATCCTGTGAAAATTGTTAGAATAATTGTTGTAATTAGAGAAGTTACCTTGAATTGGTGTGTGGGAGAAATATTTTTGCTCTTTGCTGCTGCTAACATAATCTCCAAGGGTTCTTTCTTGGTGGATTTGATAATCTCCAAGTATTCTTTTTGGTGGATTTTCCATTCAGAAGCCATTTAACATTTATTTCACTTGCGGTGGTTGAACAGAGAGTGTTGTGAAATTGTCTCCTTAAGCTTAGTCTTGCCCCTTTTTTTGTTACCTGTCTTCTCAAGAGAAATAATTAAGAAGCTCAAACAAATGTTTAGATCAGATGATGAAGAACAAAATTAATTTTTTTTAATAATAATAATAAATAAATATATATATATTTTTAAAATAATAATAAATTTTTTTTAAAGAAAATAATTAAAATAAAATAATTAAAAATAAAATATTTTTGTTTTCTTCTCGACTTCTCCTCCCTCGTCTCCTTCTCTTGTTTCTACTTCTGTTCTTCCTGATGTTCTTTCTGTTTCTGGATCAAGTTGTAATTGATTGGGGGACACCTGGCCTTTCAAAAAGCATAAACAAGAAACTTTGAAAAAGGTAAGTGTGGAGAAAAAATTAATAATAATAGAAAAACTATAAATTTCCTAAATAATAAAAATTTCCTAAAATAATAAGAATAATAAATAAAAGAAATCCTAAGATAAATATCCTTGATAATTAGACTTTGGAGGTCTACCCGAATTGGAAACCGTTCCCCGGCAACGGCGCCAAAAATACTTGATGGAATTCTTGGCAAGCGAACCAAAAATCCAGTAGTATAATAGTAAGTAGAGTATCGTATCCACACGGAACGGTCAATTCGTGTGTACTCGTGATCTATTTATCAAGAGAGAAAGCGGATTTGTGAGAATATTTTGTGCGTAAAATATAAATTGCAGAGTAATAATTAAAAACAATAGAAAGGAGGAGTCAGAAGCACTTTACTTGGATTAGGATTGAACTTCGTATCATCGCACCCTTCGTGTATGTAAAAACTATTTATTATCTATGACTATGATTCATGTAATACCTTAGCCAAACTAAATTGATAAAACCCCGAGTTATCAGCAGCCTACCACTCAAAGATAATTCATGCGGGGCTCCTCCCAAGCGACAAATTACCCTCGGCTCATTAAGCTCTTAATTAATTATTCTTCCGTTGTTTGAGTTACTATCGATAAAAACCATACTTATCCTGTAGATGCTCTTCATTAGGGCACTCACACTACCCGTCAATCACTAGACTACGACTATGTTCCAGTAAATGGTTACCGAGTACCTTTACCCAATTAGAGTTCGAGTTCCCTATTTCTAGGCCCCCTCATCCTCGCTCCTAGCCGGAGTTCCACTTTTTGTATCCAGAGCACTAGCCTATAACTCCGGCGCACGCGCAGAAGTTAGGAATTAAGCACAGAATAAAGATACCGAATATTACAGATAGGGAATCATAGATAATAAAATAGAGTTTACATACATTTGGGGGATAGAATCAACTACATTCAATCCTACTGGAGAGTTAGCTACTCATGGTAGCCATACAAGCCATCGAAGAATCCATCCACCTTCTTCAATACTTGTGCAGCGCTTAGCCTCTCCTATTCTAGAAGTAAAAGTGGTGCATGAATTTGTACTAATCTTATACTACTCCATGCACGCCTTGATCTGGTGCAAGAGTCTCCTATTTATAGGCTAAGGAAAAGACAAAGGAAATTGGGAAGAAATCTATCTAAAAACGGCAACAAGGCAACAGTTACGAGTTCTGCGCTTCACCCTGCGCTACAACGCATCATGCAGCGCAGAAGTCAGATTGTTGCGCTTCACCCTGCGCTACAGCGCAGGTTGAAGCGAGCAACACGAGTTGCCCAGCTTCAATCTTTCTCTTTTTAACTTGATTCTCCCCAAGACTGGTTTTGGTTGATTGTCTTTCCTTGTTCCTTTTTCTTGATGAAATCTTACATTTATTGAGCATCTTGAATTTAATTGGGAAGGTTGTCTGCAGAATCCTTGTTTAATTGGCAGTGATATCTTCATTAATTGGTCTCAAATAAACTTCAAATCTTCATTAATTGTCTTCAATTAAACTTCGAATCTTGCAGACATCTCCCTCATTTAATGCTATCTTCTTTCCATATCAAATCTTTACCAAAATCTGCAAAAATCAGCACAATTTATATTAAAATAGCATCAAATTCAAATTCGATACTAATAAATACAATTTATCTAATATTTAATAAAAAAGGGATTAATTTGGGGTAAAAATACCATTTTATCCTTGATAAGTGAACTAAAAAGTACTTTAATTTATCATATATTTTTCACTTATCAATGACTCAGGTAAAACTTGCCCCGTTAGGTTTCAACCAAGGTTATTGCTTAATTTTGGGTTTTAAGCTTAATGACCTTGGTGCACTAATTCGCAAATATCTAGAGCTTGTTGGTGTCCAATTAAGGTGATTCCACTTGAATTAGAATGCTAAGATCCGGGGCTTCAGTTTGATATATTATTTCATAGTATTCCGAGCTCAATTGCACCCACTAACAGCGAGTTTACTTGCTCAGACGCGCAGGACGCGTGCTGACAGCGTTTTGGGTGCTCAAAACGCCCCGATTGCGCGCTCGAGCGCCCGAACGCGTCCAGCTCTCTTAAATTTGTTGCAGCCACCGTTTCTTTCTGATTCTTCTTCATTTCTTCTTCTTTCAAGGGCTTCTAGTGAGAGAGGGATAGGGTTTTTAGAGAGAGAAAGTGGGAGGAAGAAGGAGATAGTAGATTGGAGGCCTTCTCAACCCCTTGAAGCTTGAAGATCATCCACCTCTTCTCCCCATTTTCACCAAGTTTCTCCTATTCAAGTGAGTGTGGTTCTCACTCACTTATTTCTTAGTTATTCTCCTATGTATGCTCCCTATTCTTCCTCCCCTTGCTATTATAGTTGATTATGTATGAGTTTATGCAAAACCTAGGGTTGATGCTAGATTAATTGAATATATGAATTGTTGGCCAAACCCTAGGTTTGGAATTTGGGGATTTGAGGATTCTCTTGTATGATGGATGATTGAGCCTTGATTATGTGATTATTGGAGGTTAAAAATAGGATTTTATGTATGGATTGCTTTGGATTGCCTTGGATTGCTTGTTTTTGGATCAAACCTTAGGTTAGAGGATTTGGGGGTTTCATGAAATTGAAGGTTTGACATGTTGATTATGCCTATAATTGCTTATGTTCATACTTATTATCATGTTTATGCATTGAATGAATGTTTGAACATGTTTTCTAACCCCCATCATGATCATGGAAAATGTTTTGGGTCTCTGACCTCATGAAAATGGAAAAGGAAATGTTTTGGGTCTTTGACCTCATGAAAATGGAAAGTGATCCTTTGGCTTCGGTGGTAAAAGTAATTAAGAACTAAGATGGCTTCGGCCGTGAGATCAGATAAGTCGGCTTTGGCCGTGAGAAATTGTATGAAAACTGACTTCGGTCCAGAATAAGGGTGGGATAAGTCCCCAGGGAAGACGTTCCCTGTAGAGAGAGCTCAGTACTAACTCCAGAATCAGTGATAAGACCCTGCCAGCTGGGAACAACTGTGAGATGCCTACCTCCTGGGCAACAGTTAGATTTGCATCATGAGTTGTTTGTGCATTTGATTCATAAGTTGTACATGTGATCATTGCATAATATGTTACTTGAGTTATGATACTAGACATTTTATAGAAATTGTTAGAGTTCATGTTTGCTATATTAGTGGATGCTAAGATTGGTAATGTGCATTTACATAATTCTCTAAAGCATGTTGTATGTCTTATGGTTAGTTACCTATATTCATGATTCGTGTATGATGTACTTGTGGTTGTATGCTATTCCCCACACTGCACACACTGTTACCTCACTCACTGGGACATAGTCTCATCCCACTCTGTGGGAATTACTTTCAGTTGTGCAGGTTTTTGTTCAGGCTAATGGCGGAAGAGTAGAGAACTCAATGGAAATAAATGTCAGGGATTGTATTTGTGAATTATAAGTTTGTTGATGTACTAATGTATTGATTTTGGTTTGGCCATGGAGGCTTTATTGTAGTTTGTTACTATATGGTGATATTATAAACTGTACTGGTAATTTTATGAGTTTCAGGATAAATTGCAAAATTGCAAATGTCCAATTTTCAGGGGAAACTCTGCCGGATTTCCGGTAGGAGTTTTATGAGCCATACACTCAAAGTGTAGGTTCGTCCCCTAGGTTCTCAGTTATGAATTAATATGGAAAAATAATGATGTATGAATTTTGTGGAAGCCTAAGCAAACGTTGGATTGCTTAAGCGTTGTGTGATTTGTATGTCGATACACGAAATGCACAAAAATAATTTCAGAGATTCGGAATAGTGTTTCCAACAGATATTATTCTTGAATTGAGAAATTAGGACGTTACACTAAGTATTTCCATACCCAAAAAATCATTTGAAAGAGAAGGAATAGGATTCTGAACCTTACTCTACCTAATGGTGAAAGATGTGATGATCCAGAAATCCTCCAACTGGAAGTAATTAATTTTTAAAAAGATTTATTTAGCCCAACAACTCAGCAGGTTTCTGTTGAGTCTCAAAATTAATTTAAGTAATTGAAATTAGATTCAAGACTCATTATCCTTGGTTTTAATGATTAACAAATTAGAATGTATAAAAACAGGTTCTACTGAGAAAGGTATTTTTTCTTTGTATTTCAGCAACTCTAAAGAAGAAACTCTCATGAAGATGATCAACCTGCTGAACTGAAGAACTCTCCGAATATGCAACCTATAAAAGGAAGAACTTGCTGAAGACATCTCTTGTTTGAAAAGCTAAAAGGCTTTACTGAAGATGGTCAACATTCTGAGAAAGACCAGACTCTCTGAAAGACAGAATCTTCTGAAACGAAAAGAACTTTCTGAAGTCTGAATGGCATGCTACTCTCCGAAGACTTGTGAGTCAATCTGATTAAAGAATTAAAAGACTCAGTCTCTGCAAAGCCTTAATGGTTAGTTGAATCAGTTGCAAGGTAAAAACAAAGGCTTGTTGGCAAAGTTTCACTTCCCGACACAACAGAGGAAACCTGTTGCAGAAAAGCAAAGAGTGGTCAGAGATAGAGTCAGCGCTGCTGCCACACCTACTCCTATACTGTCTCTGCAATACGCAATCAGAAGCCAACATCTCAATAAGAAGAAAAGTTAAACTCACAACGGGACAAAAAGAAGTCTAACGGATCTCATCATCTCTATCCAGACATCAGACTTTTTAGTTTAAAGAAGAGAAAGAGAGAAGAACATCAACTTGCTAAAGTGCTAGAAAATCTCTCAAGAAATATTCAAGAGCCAAACTGCTGCTGACCAGAACTGAATCATAGCTGCTCACCTACTCTGCTCATGTTAGAAGCTAGACAAAAGAGAATCTATTTCACAATAGCTCCAAGAGCATTAATCATTCCTTCTCAACAGTATGCTAAGCAATCTTCAATGACTATATTTCAAGACTTTATAAATAGCCTCATGAAATACTTTGAAGAGTGGCAAACCTTTGGTGAACCCCTGATAAAGAGGCGACATTCAAGCCCAAGAGAGAACTGGCAAAAGCTCAAAATGATATCTTATCAAGCCAACTCTCTGAGAAAGCAAATCTTGATACAGAGATGAGAATGAACCAAAATTATACACTTGTATCTCTGTCTTTCCTTGTACTTAGAATTATTCTTTGTATCCTGAGTTATACTCAGTTATCCCTTTGTACAAGAGAACTCGTTGTTTAAGTTTCTCAGAAACTTAAACTAATCCATATTGTAAACACTATTAAGTGTCTGAGAACCTGGAGAGGCTTGGAGGAATAAAGAATACTCAGTTTAGCCTGGAGAGGCTGTGTCCAAAGAATACTTGTGTTTAGCTTGGAGAGGCTGGGTCCAAAGAATACTTGGTGTTTAGCCTGAAGAGGTTGGGTTCAAAGAATACTTGTATCTGTGTTCAGATAGTGGAAAATCCACTGGAGTTTTGCCCTGGGACTGGATGTAGCTCATTGGGTTAGTGGGTTAGCCAATATAAATTTTTATGGTCAAGTTCTCTCTACCCTTAACTCTTTACTTTCTGTTTATACTAACCAAGGAGGGTTTTAGAAAAGTTGTTTGGCTTAAATACATTTTTGGTCCCTATACTTTTGTAAATGAGTGATTTTGGTCCCCCTAGTTTTAATTGCGGGTATTTTCCACGGAATACAGTCATGTTCCTACCATTTTATTGTTTTTCCAAATAATATCACATCACCCATTCACCCCTCACAAAAACATCACATCATTCTTCATGGGTATCCTTTTGTAGTGTTTTGTAATGAATCATAGGTATCCTTCACGGGAAGTAGTCTTAATCATTTCGTTTTCTTTTTTCATTTATTTTTTATCTCACTTTCATTTTTTATTATGCTATTAAAATATTTTCTTTTATTATTCGATTTTATTACTATGTTTTCTTATAAAAGAATTTTTTCATGAATTGCGGGTATTTTCCACGGAATACAGTCATGTTCCTACCAATTGTTTTCCAAAATAATATCACTTCATCCGTTTTACATTTTTTTAATTTTTTTGTCAAAATCATATCTCCATTTATAAAATCCTTCCACCTCCTTGCCACATGTCAAGTTTTGGTTAATTTTTTTCCCTCCAATTTTCCTCTCTCTTTGTTTTTTGTTCTCTCTCTCTCTCTCTCTCTTTTATTTAACATTTTATATTTCACAAACAATTTTTCCCTCACAAAAACATCACATCATCCTTCATGGGTATCCTTTTGTAGTGTTTTTTAATGAATCATAGGTATCCTTCACGGGAAGTAGTCTTAATCATTTCGTTTTCTTTTTCCATTTATTTTTTTATCTCACTTTCATTTTTTTATTATTCTATTAAATATTTTCTTTTATTATTCGATTTTATTACTATGTTTCTTTATAAAAGAAGTTTTTTCATGAATTGCGGGTATTTTCCACGGAATACAGTCATGTTCCTACCATTTTATTTTTTTTCGAAAATAATATCACATCACCCATTCACCCTCACAAAACATCACATCATCCTTCATGGGTATCCTTTTGTAGTGTTTTTTAATGAATAATGAATCAGTTGAGATGGGTAATTGGCATCCTTTGAGAATTTCTAAAAAATGGACCTAGGATATCTCACCTTTTTCTTTGCAACACTCTTTTTTT
Source organism: Sesbania bispinosa (assembly GCA_026901365.1). Taxonomy (NCBI): domain Eukaryota; kingdom Viridiplantae; phylum Streptophyta; class Magnoliopsida; order Fabales; family Fabaceae; genus Sesbania; species Sesbania bispinosa. The sequence continues at coordinate 2,530,354 of QLOH01000022.1, read as the reverse complement.
TGTCAAAGGTAAATCCTCTCAGGTAAGGATTATGAATGATATTCTAACTTCCTTTTGCCAAGCTTCAGAACATGATGTTTACAAGCTAAAGATCAAGTCATTTACAAGCTGAAAAAAATATTCGAAATAATAAGTTTATAATCTTGATTTAAGGGAGACAATATCAGAATTAAATGAAACATGGTGTTGAACTACTCCTACAAAATTAAAATAGAGACAAGCTAAAACAAACAAATAGCACCACATGCTAGGCTACACTGTGAAGTCGCATTGCTACTTGCATGAGTCAGGAAATTGAAGCCACGGCCTGGAAACATTACTTCATATAATTAAATTGTAATATTTTATTAGATAATTTAGCCTATATAGGCATATGTTGTTGAAGGGAATCAAGCATGTGGTCAGGGTGCAGCGGAAATAAATGGATTCCCTCCCTTGTTATGATCGTTATGCGAAAACACGAATCAAGGCATAAAAAGTATTAAACGAAAGGTCGTACCTTATTAGGATTATGAACGAGGCAATAGCAGCAACGTCTCTAGTGGTGTCCATGCCAACAGTCGAACTAGCAAACCCTCCTCAACTCTGCTAGTAGCCTTAGAGAGTAAAAAGCGATTGCTCATGTATATAGGGTAGTGCATCTCTTGCTCTATTTATAGAGTGGAGGCTAGGGTTTTACCCCCTCACTCACTTAACCCTCACACTTATGGGCTTGACCCATTATGTTATAATTCTAATTAAATTAAATTAGAATTATTATCCTTTCCTAGTGGCATGTTGTATGCGTGTGACCCAATAGGCTTTTAATATTTGGTTATGATATTAAAAAAATCATTTTATATTTAATATCATAAATAGTGAGCGGTATCTAGAAATACATCACTATCCAAATATTGAGATTATCAATAACTTTGATAAATCCTATTTTATGATAATAATTTATATGATATGTCCCTTTGTCCAAATATCTAATTGAATACAAGGGCATGGATTGTGTCAACCTTGTATAGTTCAATTTATCTTTTCTTGGGCCCCAAGTAGACTGCACAGAAAATAAACATCTCATGTTATCCTCCTGAGCATGGCCATGCATTTTGCAGTCTCACTTTATCAAGAGGCCTACAGATATAACTCCTGTTACATATGAGGGACAAATCCCATCTAGGGCACTCATATTCCTCCACATAATTTATTATATGTCCAAATACCAACTTTATGATCACCTTGTTACAGGAAACATTTGATGATATTTAAAACACATAATTCCTTTTGTAGGAATCATAGTGATTTCAGGTCAAAGGACTTCATATAACATTTATCAATTTAAGAAACGTTCATGACACTTATGTAACAATCCATGCAACGTTCTTAAGGTGGGTCTGTCCAGTACATTATTACTCCTAATGTGTACCTATGTGAGTGCATGATATCTCATATCCATGATCCGTGAGATGTGATCATCAATGAACTCACATACTAGTCTAAATGCATCTTTGTCCTAAGATGATATTTGACCAGGGGCTATTTTAAGAATAGTTCTTCATAAGATCTCACCATCAAGTCATCTACTTGATATCTTATGAAGTTTAAGTTCACTATTCTAAGGACAATAATTATATTCTAAAAGAATAAATACATGAATTGCCTTTATAAAATAATAATATGATACAAGTGATGGATGTTCAAAATAAAACATATAGGTCTCTAGTGCATACACTAACAATCTCCCACTTGCACTAGAGCCATTCAGACATAACTCTAATGCCTAATGATCTAGTGTGCCCTTCATGCTTCTGCTGCACAAGGGGTTTTGTCAGTGGGTCTGCAACATTGTCATTTGTATGTACCCTTGCATATCTTCAGATCTCCCCTAATCAATGATTTCTCGGATGAGATGGAAACGTCTAAGTATATGTTTGGATCGTTGATGAGACTTGGGTTCCTTGGCTTGTGCAATAGCCCCATTGTTATCACAATAAGGCTTATTGGATCCACAATGGTAGGAACTACACCAAGTTCAATAATGAACTTCCTGATCCAGACGACCTCTTTCGCAGCATTTGAGGCCGCAATATACTTAGCTTCTGTGGTAGAATCAGCGATTGTTTCCTGCTTTGAACTCTTCCCAGCTCACAACGCCACCATTCAAACAAAACACATAACCTGAATGCGATCTTGAATCATCTTTGTCGTTTGGAAGCTAGCATCTGTGTAACCCTTTACAAGTAGCTCTTCCCCACCTCCATATATCAAGAACGAATCCTTAGTTCTTCTTAAGTACTTAAGGATGTTCTTGACTGCTGTCCAGTGACCTTCACCGGGATCGGACTGGTATCTACTAGTCATGCATAAAGCATATGATATGTCTGGTCGAGTACATAACATGGCATACATGATAGACCCTATAGCGAATGCATAAGGAATCTTACTCATACGATCTCTCTCTTCTTTACTAGAAGGAGATTGAGTCTTAGATAGGCTTATACCATGTGACATAGGCAAAAATCCCTTCTTAGAATCTTGCATGTTAAACCGTTTTAACACTTTGTCTATGTATGTACTTTGACTTAGGCCAAGTAATCTTCGAGATCTATCTCTATAGATCCTGATACCTGACACATAGGTTGCTTTGCCCAAATCTTTCATAGACAAACAATTTCCTAACCAAGTCTTTACAGACTGAAGGGTAGGAATGTCATTTCCTATGAGGAGTATGTCATCTACATACAAAACCAGAAAAAACACTATGTTGTCATTAACCATTTGTAGACACAAGGTTTATCTTCATTTTTAATAAAACCAAACTGCTTAGAGCTTCATTAAAATGAAGATTCCAGCTTCTAGAGCTTGCTTTAATCCATAAATGGATCATTGCAACTTACATACCTTTCCAACATTTTCAGGTTTAACAAAACCTTCAGGTTGTATCATATACACATCTTCAAGGAGACTTCCATTTAGGAAGACTGTCTTGACATCCATTTGTCAGATTTCATAATCATGGTAAGCTGCAATAGCAAGCAAGATCCGAACAGATTTAAGCATGGCAACTGGGGAAAAGGTTTCATCATAGTCTACACCATGAATTTGCTTGAAACCCTTAGCCACCAACCGTGCTTTAAAGGTACTTATATTACCATCCATGTCAGTTTTCCTTTTGAAAACCCACTTGCACCCTATAGGTTTTATCCCTTCGGGTGGCTCAATCAAGGTCCATACCTTGTTAGTGTACATGGAATCCATTTCAGATCTCATGGAATCAAGCCATTTCTCATATTCTGGAGTCAAAAGAGCTTCTTGGTAAGTCACTAGTTCATCTTGATCCATTAGCAATACATCCTCTTCCTGAGATACAAGGAAACCATATCTCTCAGGTTGTTGACGTACCCTATCTGATCTACGTAAGTATTGCACTACTTGAGCAGGTGGCTCCACAACACTTTGTGGCATCTGCTCTTGTTCCATTATTGGCTCATTGCTGCTCTGTGGTACTTGAATTTCTTCAAGTTCTACTTTCCTCCCACCTATTCTCTTAGAGACAAATTCCTTCTCTAAGAACACAGAAGTCTTAGCGACAAACACTTTGCCTTCGCTAGGATTATAGAAGTAGTAACCCTTAGTTTCTTTTGGGTATACCACAAATAAGCATTTATCTGATTTGGGTCCTAGCTTATCTAAAATTTGGTGTTTCACATAAGCTTCACAACCCCAAATCTTCATAAAAGACATACTGGGTCATCTCCCAGTCCATATCTCATATGGTGTTTTATGACAACCTTAGATGGAACACAATTTAGTGTGAAGGCTGCTGTTAACAAAGCATGACCCCAAAAGGAGTCGGGGAGATCAGAATGACTCATCATGGATCGAACCATATCTAATAGAGTTCGATTTATCTTTTCAGAAACTCCATTCCATTGAGGTGTTCTAGGAGGTGTGAGTTGGGATATTATCCCACACTCTTTTAGATAGTCATCAAATTGTTGGCTCAAGTATTCTCCACCTCGATCTGATCGAAGTGTTTTAATAGTCTTGCCAAGTTGGTTTTGTACTTCATTCTTAAATTCCTTGAACTTTTCAAAGGATTCAGATTTGTGTTTCATTAGATACACAAATCCATATCTACTGAAATCATCAGTAAATCATCACTATGTATGAGACCAAGAAGATCACTAACCCTTTCACCTTTTCTGGTGAATGGGGTTTTGGTCATCTTCCCCAAAAAACAAGATTCACATGTCTCAATTGATTCAAAATCAAATGAGTCCAAATAGCCATCTTGGTGGAGTTTGGATATGCGTTTCTCGTTTATGTGGCCCAAGCGACAATGCCAAAGATAAGTTGGGTTCAAATCATTTGGTTTGAACCTCTTAGCATTTACGTTATAGATAGGTACTTCGAAGTCAAGAACATATAGTCTATTGTTTAATTTTGCACAACCATAAAACAATCATTTAAATAAATTGAACAATTGTTATTCTTTATTATAAATAAAAAACCATTCTTGTCTAAACAAGAAACAGAAATAATATTCCTACTAATGGCTGGCACAAAATAGCAATTATCTAACTCAATAACTAGCCCAATTGGTAAAGTTAAATAATAAGTTCCTACGGCTAAAGCAGCAACTTTTGCTCCATTTCCGACTCGCAGGTCAATTTCGCCTTTAGCCAATCGTCTACTCCTTTTTAGATCCTGCACATTCATGAAAATGTGAGATCCACATCCAGTATCTAATACCCATGATGTAGAAGTAGATAAATTGACTTCTATAACATAAATACCTGAAGTGGAAGTCTCACTTCCCTTCTTGATCTCCTCCAGGTACTTTGCACAGTTTCTCTTCCAATGTCCTGATTGGCCACGGTGGAAACATTTCCTTCCTTAGCTATCCCGCCAGTAGGCTTCAAAGCAGAGGTACTAGGCCTGTCTTTGCCCTTGTCCTTTGATTTGAAATAGGGCTTCTTGAGCCTCTTGCCCTTGCCTTTTTCAGGTTGGACCATCAATATGGCCTTCCCTTTACCTTTATTAATGTTTTGCTCAGCTGTTCTTAACATGCTTAGCAACTCTGGCAGTGGTTTGTCAAATTCATTCATGTTATAGTTCATGACGAATTGACTATAGCTGTCCGGCAACGATTGCAGGACAAGATTAGTGGCCAACTCTTGGCCTAATGGGAATCCAAGCCTTTCTAGGTTTTCAATGTACCCAATCATTTTGAGTACATGAGCACCAACAGGACTTCCCTCTGCCAGTATACATTGATAAAGTGCTTTTGAGACTCCAAATCGTTCATAGCCTAGCTTGGCCTTGATAAAGTCTCTTCAAATGTACGATCATATCGTACGCCTCCATGTTCTCATGTTGTTTTGGAGTTCAGCATTCATGGTAGCAAGCATAAGGAAACCTACATCGAGAGCATCATCCAAATTCTTCTTAAAAGCATCCTTGTAAGCTTTCGAAGCAGTTGCAGCGGGTGTTTCAGGAACGGGCTCTTCCAGAACATACAACTTCTTTTCATGCCTAAGGACTATCCTTAGGTTTCTGTACCGGTCTAGAAAGTTAGTTCCAGACAAATTGTCCTTCTCAAGGACAGATCTCAGTGACAAGTTACTTGTTGTGTTCGTTGCCATGGTTATCTATTAACAGAAAATTATGCAAGTAAGTATCATATAACAAACATATTTAACAAGGTCTTTAATTAAATATGCCTCCCACTATTTTGATTCAAAATAAGTACCCTCAATAATCAGAAAATCCCATCACTATATTTTCTAGTGGGCCAAGATCCATATTTCACCTTATTTTAAGTCAGCTTTGGCTGATCGCTTAAGAAAAGGTTATTTAGGTAGGAACACGCTTTCCAATTGTATCTCATACAACTCTTGGATATTTAGTGAATAACTCTTATTCTAATTCATCTTATGAATTAATGCCTCTAGGTTTTTCAATCCTATTGAATATACCTAGTTAAGTCAAAACCCAATGATTAACAGTCGGATATTACTTTTTATCCTATCGCGTTTTACTAGTATAGATAAAGGTACCCTGCTTTGGCAGACCCACACTTCATCGACTCTAGTCTTAACGAGTGTTATTCATTGGAAGGCAAAAAGACTTAATATTCTCTTTGAGGGATTTGATCGTTTTAATTTTACTCCTTTGTTAAACCATTTAACAAAACACACAAGCATGCATCTCATACAAAAATATGATATGGTTATGGCCTCCTTAAAACAAATACAAAATTACATCAACTATATAATCTTGTATATAATCTTGAGCTCTCCAAATCTCCCACTGAATCCATGCTCCATGTCCCACGGTTTCATTACATAACAAGAAGAAACCTCGTTTAACATACGAGGGGATAAAGATGAGAAGAGAATTACAAGAGGAATGTCGAGAGGTAAGGCACGACACGCAGGTCGTATTTAAATTTAAAACAACTAAGGCCATAACCAATTATCATGCAAACTCAACATCCATTGATTGTAAAACGAGTGATATAATAAGATGTATATATTAAGTGAGGTTTGATTACGCGCATATGAAATAATGTAACATCCTAAAATTTGTAGGACAAATAAAATAAAATAAAAGGAAGGAATAATAGTAATATTATCTTTTATTATGAATAATAATAATTAAATTAAAAAGGGGATGGGTGAGTTGGAGTAGGCCCAACCCAATTAGATGTTTATATAAGGGAAGGGTTACATATTTCACCCCATTAGTTTTAAAACATCAGATAACCAAACCCTAGGGGAGGAGAGAAGCAACTCCACAAGGAGAAGGTGCTGCAGAGTAGATCAGTAAGAGGGAGCCACCATTTGCTTTTGGATTTTCATCTTCAAGGTACAGTGGGGGAAATGGTGTTGCTTGTATGTGCATGTGGGAGTGCTTGGGTAGTGCCTTTAAGACATTAAATTCGAAATTAATATATATATTGAGTATTGTATGATGAAAACCTGTTGTTTGATGATTAATTCTGTGAATCTTTGTGAATCTTGATTGAATTAGAATAGGGTAGCGAGAATAGCGAAAAGGGGATAAATAAGGGTTTGATGATTGGGAATTTTGATGAATAACTGTGAAATCTGTGTAAAGATTGGTGTTTTTGTTGAGTTTGTTTGATATAAACGTGTATGATTGATGTATTAACCTTAACGATTGATTAGAGGATGAATAAGAGGGTTCAAAAGGGGCAAAAACACAGTACAGTCGCGCTCTGCGAAACTTGCGCTGCAACGCAAGTGAAGCGTGGCTCTCTGGAATCTGGGCTGCAACTTGCGCTGCAGCGCAAGTGAAGCGCAGCTCGCAGATTTCTGTTTTTGATGTAATTTTGATGAGTTCTTTTCAGAGTGAGAATGGTTTTCCTTAACACATGAATTTGAGATTGATATGTATTTAATATAAGTGTTATTTTGTGGAATTGAGAGATTTAAATGAATGTTTAAAGTGTATTGATTGTGGAGTGAGTATGATGATACGAATATCTCCTTGATGATAGATGTTTACAATATTATGATGTATGATGATGATGTATTGGGTTCATGATGTTGATGTATTGATGTATTGAGTTATGATGATGATGTATGAGATGTGTGATGATGATATAATGATGTAATGAGCATATGAGGTATGAGGTGTGTGATGGTGATATAATTATGCATTGCGCATATGATGTGTGTTACAATGATGAGGATATATTGATGCGTTGAACCTAAGAGCTACATGATAATGATGATATAGATGTATTGAGCGTATGAGGAGTGATATGACGATGATTATACATTGAGCATATGAAGTGTGGTACCTGAGATGCACGAGCCTAGAGTGGGGTGTTGTGCAACTCAGGAGGTGAACAGCACGGCCCATTGAGGGAGTGCAGAGACCATGATGGGGGACATTCGATGCATTTACTCTAAATAGGGAGTTTTTACAATGCGAGTCATCTAGCCCTAGAGTGGGGGTGATGATGACGGGGGGACGAATGTCTCTGTACAAGCCTAGAGTGGGGCGATGTGCAACCTACCGGCATGTGTGGTGATTAACAGTAGGGCCATCATTGGTAACAACTAAGAGGATTGACGAGGCGCGCCCATTGTGCGGAGTTCCAAGTCATGATCCTTGGGATGAGGTTGATTAGGTTTTGGTGTGTATGATGATAGATGAACATGGATTGTATCTGAAGATGAAATTGAATTATATTATGATGATATGAGTATTATTGATGATATGAGTATATGTGTTAAGAATTAAGAATGTGTTTTCTTGGTGAATTGCGAGTGTGATTTATAAGCTAGTGATGAGATAATATGATTGCTAATAAAGGGTGTAAGATAATGTGAGTATGATATTACTTGATGATAATGATGATTATATGTGGGTGAGGATACGGTAGCCTTCTGTGTGAATGTATGAGTTGGTATTCTTTTCCTCACCGTTACACTGTGGTTAATTTTACAGGTGATGATGATGACACGACGGGTGTCGAATATTGATTGAAGGGAGTGTCGCTTTGAATACTTGTGACATCAGGGCTTAGTATTAGGAGTTTTATTTTATGTTTCTATTTTAGGAAGAGAATACGTAAATTGTTTTAAGTGCCTTACATGGCTAAGAAGGATATTTTATTGTTAACTTTCGAGGTAGTAATGTTTTATTTATGTTGGAAACCTTTGACTTCAATTTCTATTTTAAATGAGTTGACTTTGAAATAAACGAGGTTTTAATGAAGAGAATGTGAACCTTTTTACCCAATGTGGTCTGGTACTTTTCTTAAATATTTATTACTGTTGAATGTATAAGAGTTTGGGGTAGAAGGGTGTCACAAATAACACACTACGCAGTGTAGCACGGGGGTCAAGGGGAGGCAGCCCCTTGCGGGGTGCGGGGCAACGCCCCGACACAAAAAATAGATTTGATAAACATTTAACCAATCATCAATAAGTGTCTCGCATCAAACGAATACTTAACGAACCGATAAACAGGTAAGTCCCTCGTATCATTTGAATACGCTCTTGTCAGCAAATTGATAAGTGGCATGTTTATCGCAACCAATATTTGAGTCGAGACAAGGTTTCAACAATTGAACCCTTTGACGCCCAAGACATGAACTCTTCATGTTCCAAGGGACCCTCTAACACTAGCACATATATGTATATATACATCACAAACAATATAATCAAGAATGAAAACAAAAATAAACTCCAGCGCGCACCTGTGCTTCACCTGCGCCCCAGCGTGGGTGAAGCGCAGGTTCGAGTTTTTTAATTCTGTAAGTTGCGCTTCACCTGCGCTTCACTTCCGCTTCACTTACGCTTCATTTGCGCTCAGCGTGAGTGAAGCGCAGATTCGAAATTCAAAGTTCCAGTATGTTGCGCTTCACCCGCGCCCAGCGCAGACGAAGCGCAAAAACGACGTTAAAAAACGTTCTGCGATTTAAACAGTAACAACCAGAATTTCACTAAATTCAAACGATTAAAAGGCTAAAACGTGCTTATCGCAAACCAACGCTCTGATACCAATTGAAGGGAATCAAGCATGTTGTCAGGGTGCAGCGGAAATAAATGGATTCCCTCCCTTGTTATGATCGTTATGCGAAAACACGAATCAAGGCATAAAAGGTATTAAAACGAAAGGTCGTACCTTATTAGGATTATGAACGAGGCAATAGCAGCCACGTCTCTAGTGGTGTCCACGCCAACAGCCAAACTAGGAAACCCTCCTCAACTCTGCTAGTAACCTTAGAGAGTAAAAAACGATTGCTCATGTATATAGGGTAGTGCATCTCATGCTCTATTTATAGAATGGAGGCTAGGGTTTTACCCCCTCACTCACTTAACCCTCACACTTATGGGCCTGACCCATTATGTTATAATTCTAATTAAATTAAATTAGAATTATTATTCTTTCCTAGTGGCATGTTGTATGCGTGTGACCCAATAGGATTTTAATATTTGGTTATGATATTAAAAAAAATCCTTTTATATTCAATATCATAAATAGTGAGCAGTATCTAGCAATACATCACTATCCAAATATTGAGATTATCAATAACTTTGATAAATCCTATTTTATGATAATAATTTATATGATTTGTCCCTTTGTCCAAATATCTAATTGAACACAAGGGCATGGATTGTGTCAACCTTGTATAGTTCAATTTATCTTTCTTGATCCCCAAGTAGATTGTACAGAAAATAAACTTCTCATGTTTATCCTCCTGAGCATGGCCATGCATTTTGCAGTCTAACTTTATCAAGAGGCCTACATATATAACTCATGTTACATAGGAGGGAAAAATCCCATCTAGGGCACTCACATTCCTCCACATAATTTATTATATGTCCAAATACCAACTTTATGATCACCTTGTTACAGGAAACGTTTGATGATATTTAAAACACATAATTCCTTATGTAGGAATCGTAGTGATTTCAGGTCAAAGGACTTCATATAACATTTATCAATTTAAGAAACGTTCATGACACTTATGTAACAATCCATGCAACGTTCTTAAGGTGGGTATGTCCAGTACATCATTACTCCTAATGTGTATGTATGTGAGTGAATGATATCTCATATCCATGATCCGTGAGATGTGATCATCAATGAACTCACATACTAGTCTAAATGCATCTTTGTCCTAAGATGATATTTGACCAGGGGCTATTTTAAGAATAGTTCTTCATAAGATCTCACGATCAAGTCATCTACTTGATATCTTATGAAGTTTAAGTTCACTATTCTAAGGAAAATAATTATATTCTAAAAGAATAAATAAATGAATTGCCTTTATAAAATAATAATATGATACAAGTGATGGATGTTCAAAATAAAACATATAGGTCTCTAGTGCATACATTAACAGTTGTTGCACGAGTTGATGGGGGAAACAACAACAATACAGAGCACACTCAAAAAATTATGCAGCGGAAATAAATCCCCCTAACTTGCAAGAATCTATGAGGAGCAACAGCCAATGAACAACAAAAACAAATCACCAAATCACAAACAAAGACACCAAGATTTTAACATGGAAAACCCCTCAAAGCAAGGGTAAAAACCACGGGTCATCCAGACCAAAGAAATAGCTCCACTATGATCAAAAAATGGTACAAAAGAGCCTCAAACAAGTGCACAAAATAGTGCTAACACCTAGCCAAACAACAAAGCAATAAAGCTTACAAATAGAGACCAAGGTAGATGAAAAACCCAAATACACAGCTACAGTGCGAACTGAATATATCCCATCCCAGACTTCGTATCAACGATCCAACCGTTCAGAATGAAGAACCGGATGTTCCGAACCCGCTGCTACATTTTCCGCTCAATCCAACGGTGAACAAATCTGCAGTAGCTGTTTTAAAGTCGCAGCTTTGTGTAGAAACGGGAATGACTTTCTCTCTTCCTTTCTCTCAAAGTACCTGATGTTCTAACTGACTTTTCCTCTACCCTCTTGTTGACTTCAAGCCCCTCTTCACTTACTTAAGTGAGATATCAAGTGGGCTTCTCAATTTGGGCATTTTCTCCACATAAGAAGGGAGCCCAATACCCAACATATATCTCCCCCTCACAACTATGTGGAGGTAACCGCCAAACCGGCGATCTCACAACAAACTTCAAACTTTCCTCTTGGCAATGTTTTAGTCATCATATCAGCACCATTATCATCAGTATGAATTTTAACCAACTCCAACAGCTAAGCATCCAAAGCATCACGTATCCAATGATACCTTACATCAATATGTTTCGACCTAGAATGGAAAGTTGGATTCTTACCAAGATGGATAGCACTTTGACTATCAACAAATAAAGGATATATGTCTTGCACAAAACCAAGCTCCTGGAAGAATTTCTTCAACCATAGCAACTCCTTGCATGCTTCAGTAATGGCCATGAACTCCGCCTCTGTAGTAAATAAAGCTACACACCTCTGCATCTTTGATTGCCAAGCCATAGCTCCCCCTGCAAACTTAATCAAATAGCCCGAAGTGGACTTTCTGGAATCAATTTCTCCAGCCATATCTGAATCTGAGTAGCCAACCAAGGTAGGCTTATCACCTCCAAAACAAAGCTTCATATCAACGGTACCATGAAGATACCTCAGAATCCATTTCACAGCATTCCAATGTTCTCTACCTGGGTTTGACAAAAATCTACTAACTGTACCAACAGCATGTGCAATATCTGGTCTAGTACACACCATTGCATACATCAAACTACCCACCGCAGATGCATAAGGAACTCTCTCCATGTTGGACAATTCTCAGCTTCATTTGAAGGACTCTGTTTAGCACTCAGTTTAAAATGAGTTGCAAGAGGAGTGCTCACAGCCTTAACATTTTCCATCTGGAATCTCTGCAGCACCCTTTTTATATAGTGTTCCTGTGATAGCCAAAGCTTCTTTTTCTCTCTATCACGAATGATTCTTATACCAAGAATCTGTTTAGCAGCTCCCATGTCTTTCATGGAAAATGACTCACCCAATTGCTTCTTCAACATGTTAATCATGGAAACATCTTTCCCAACAATAAGCATGTCATCAACATACAATAACAGAATAATAAAGTCATCATTAGAAAACTTTTTAACAAAGAAACAATGATCAGAAGTAGTCTTCTTGTAGCCTTGCTTACACATAAAAGACTCAAACTTCTTATACCACTGCCTTGGAGCCTGCTTCAAACCATATAGGCTCTTTCTCAGCCTACACACATGGTCTTCCTTGCCTTTAACCTGAAAGCCATCTGGTTGCTTCATATAAATCTCTTCCTCCAAATCACCATGAAGGAAAGCAGTTTTCACATCCATTTGCTCTACCTCCAAATCAAGAGTAGCAGCCAAACTCAAAACTGCTCTAATAGATGAGATCTTCACCACAGGTGAGAAAATCTCATTGAAATCAACACCCTTTCTTTGTCTGAAGCCTTTCACCACTAATCTGGCTTTGTACCTTGGAGACATAGTATTACTCTCATGCTTCACCCTGAATATCCACCTATTTTCTAAGGCCCTCTTGCCCTTAGGCAATTTCACCAAGTCATAAGTGTGATTATCATGCAAGGATTTCATCTCATCTTGCAGTGCATCCAGCCACTGTTGATTTTCTTCACTTTCCAAAGCCTCTTCAAAACACTCAGGTTCTCCACCATCAGTCAAGGTCACATACTCATCAGAAGAATACCTGATAGAAGGTTATCTCTGTCTGTTAGACCTTCTGAGTTGAACTTGAGGTGGTTCAGGTGCATCATCAAGATTCTCATCATGTGACATATCATGATCCTCTTGGTCATCATCAATAGGAACATCAAATCCACCTCCAAGCTACTGATCATCAACATCATCATGTTGTTCACCATGTTGAACACTTCCCTCAACATTATCCAGATTGTGAATAGGCAATCGCATAGGATCAACATCAGTCAGATTTCTATCATTCTCGGGTGTAGTTTTCTCCACCTTATCAATGTCCTCAATGGTTTGGTCTTCCATGAACTGTACATCATGACTTCTTACAAGCTTCTTCTCAATAGGATCATAAAATCTGTAGCCAAATTCATCTTCACCATAACCAATAAAGAAGCACTGCCTTGTCTTCGCATCCAACTTGGTTCTTTCATCCCTTGGAATATGAACAAACGCCTTGCAACCAAAGATACGCAAATGATCATAACTCACATTCTTGCCAAACCAAATTTTATCTGGCACTTCACTGTCAAGAACAACAGTAGGAGTGAGATTGATAACATGCACCGCTGCGTATAGTGCCTCACCCCCGAAATGCTTGGGTAATTTAGCATCTGAGAGCATACATCTCACCCTCTCAAGTAATGTCCTATTCATCATCTCCGCTAAACCATTTAGCTGAGGAGTTTTGGGAGGAGTCTTCTCATGTGCAATACCATGCTGCTTAAAATAAACATCAAAGGGTCCACAATACTCACCACCCTTGTCAGTATGAATGCGTTTCAGCTTCTTGCCTGACCGTCCTTCAACCAAGGCATGGAATTGTTTAAACTTCTCCAACACCTGGTCTTTTCTCTGCAAAGCATAGACCTATAGTTTCCTGGAACAATCATCAATAAAGGTAACAAAGTAAAAGTGCACCACTAAATGATTTTACCTTTAATGGACCAAAAACATTAGAATGTACCAATTGCAACAACTCTGACTTCCTTGAGGAAGGATGCTTCTTGAAGGATACTCTGGTTTGCTTGCCCGCCATGCAATGAGAACATTTCTCCAATTCTGCACTCTTTAACCCTTGAAGAACATCCTTTTTAGCTAAGCAATTCAGCCCCTTTTCACTGATATGACTAAGCCTTCGGTGCCGCAAAGATGCCTCCATATCCACGACATTCACACCGTCTTTGGCAACCAAAGCTTTTGTCCAATACAGTTTAGATTATTTCTCCCCTCTAGCCATGACCAAGTTACCTTTGGTGAGTTTCCACTTTCTAGAACCAAAGTGGTTATCATAACCACCACCATCAAGCATATGCACAGAGATCAAATTAAAACAGACATCTGGAGCATGTTTGACTCCTCTAAGCAACAAATGCATTCCCATGTTGGTTTGCAGGCAAACATCACCAACACCAATCACCTTAGACACACCATCATTACCCATCGTCAACACTCCAAAATCACCAGAAGTGTAAGATGTGAAGAACTCCTTCCTCGGTGTGACATGCAGTGTAGCACCACTATCAACAATCCACATGCTCTCATCTGATACAAGATTAACTGACCCATGGTCACTGAGAATAACAAGATCACCACAGGTAGCAGTAGCAACACGATCATCATCATCATGATCCTTCTCTTTCCGCTTACCTTTCTTGCCTTTGTTCTCCTTTTTCCACAGAAAACAATACTTCTGCATGTGCCCTATTTTAAGACAATAATGGCACTCCATATTCTTGTATCTGGACCTGGACTTACTTATGTTCTTCTCTCTACCACCCTTCGGTTCCTTTTTCTGACTTCTCCCCCTGTTTTCAGTGACAAGCACCTCAGACTGAGATGAAGAACCCCGTGCCTTCCTTCTCATCTCTTCATTAAGAACACCACTTTTTGCCGCTTTCAAAGAAACAACACCATTAGGGGCTGTGTTGGTAATAGAAACCCGAAATGTCTCCCCAGACTCAGGTAAAGTGTTCAGTAGCCATAGTCCCAAAACTTCATCATCAAATTTGATACCCATTCCGGATAAATGATCTAGGAGCCCTTGAAATTCATTCAAGTGATCTGAAATGGAAGAACTTTCCCTGTACATCAAATTCATCAGACAGTTTAACAAATACAATTTATTATTCCCTGATTTAGAAGCATACAAGGACTCAATCTTCTCCCACAAAGTTATAGCATGTGTCTCATTAGCAATATGATTATAAACATTGTCTTCTACAAATTGCCGAATAAAACCACAAACCTGTTGGTGTTCAAAATCCCATTCTTCTTCAGACATGGAATCCGGCTTCTGAGTAGCAAAGACAGGAAGATGCAATTTCTTCACAAATAACAAGTCTTTCATCTTGCCCTTCCACAAGTGATAATTAGTTCCATTCAAAGCAACCATTTTAGTATTTGACTCCATCATTCAAGCAAGTCAAACAACCCCAAAACCAAAGCCAAAGAGCTCTGATGCCACCCTGATGGGGGAAACAACAACAATACAGAGCACACTCAAACAGTTATGCAGTGGAAATAAATCCCCCTAACTTGAAAGAATCTATGAGGAGCAACAACCAATGAACAGGAAAAACAAATCACCAAATCACAAACAAAGACACCAAGATTTTAACGTGGAAAACCCCTCAAAGCAAGGGTAAAAACCACGGGTCGTCCAAACCAAAGAAATAGCTCCACTATGATCAACAAAGGGTACAAAAGAGTCTCAAACAAGTGCACAAAATAGTGCTAACACCCAGCCAAACAACAAAGCAATAAAGCTTACAAATAGAGACCAAGGTAGATGAAAAGGCCAAATACACAGCTACAGTGCGAACTGAATATCTCCCAACCCAGACTTAGTATCAACGATCCAACCGTTCAGAATGAAGAACCGGATGTTCCGAACTCTCCGCTAAAATGTCAGCTTGATCCAACGGTGAACAAATTTGCAGTAGCTATTTTACAGTCGCAGCTCTGTGTAGAAACGGGAATGACTTTCTCTCTTCCTTTCTCTCAAAGTGCCTGATGTTCTAGCTGACTTTTCCTCTACCCTCTCGCTGACTTCAAGCCCTTATTTTTTTTTTGTTTGGTCGAAAAAGCACTGCATTAATAAAAGAAAGGTTGAAGCCCAACAATACACAAAAGCCCAATCAAGGATGGAAAAAAACTAACAAAGCGGACTGGGGCGTGAAAGAAACATCTCTGACCAAATCTAAAAAACCAAATCTAAGCATTAGTTCCTAGATTACCTCCTCTAAGAAGGAAAGTAATAAAATCAAGTATAAACCCTAAGTCAGAGAACTCTACCCTCTCTGAAATGCGGAATCCTTCAACATCAAGGCGCAAAGAGGAGGGGGAGGGATTCATGACCCAAGACGAGGAAAGAGACCCATTCAGGCACGATCGAGCTACCAAGTTAGCTACTTCATTCCCTTTCCTATTCACCCAGAGAAAACCACAGAGTGCAAAAGATGGTTTTAGGCTAGAGATGTCTCTGGTGATCGATTCTATGATCCCAACACTGATCTCTCCTCTGCAAGCTTTTACTACTTGTATATTGTCTGATTCAAAGAAACATTTTTCCCATCGCAGGTTATGAGCTAGCTGAACAGCTTCCTGGAGTGCTAAAGCCTCGGCTAACAGGGGAAGGGGCAGGGATTTTTTTTGCTATCCCACTTACAAGTAAGCCTCTCGAATCTCTAACAATAATTCCAATTGCTGCATATCTATATTTTGGGGACCAACTTGCATCTACATTTATCTTAAGGATATCTTTTCTTGGGGCTCGCCACTGTAAAGAGTGGGATGCTGCATCCTGAAGCAGAGGAGGTTGTGGTTGTTTTGCAGAGGCTGACAACCATTCCCCCACCTGTATTTATGTTAGTTGTAGGACTTCAAGCCCCTCTTCACTTACTTAAGTGAGACATCAAGTGGGCTTCTCAATTTGGGCCTTTTCTCCACATAGGAAGGGAGACCAAAACCCAACACGAGTATCACGCAATTCAAGTGAATCAAATACAATGTATTATAATTTAGTCCCTCTTCTTCTCATTTGCGTGTTCTGTTGTACGTGTGTGAGATTTTATTTTTGAAATTCATATTCCACTAATATGAAGATCTATATCTAGATAAACTTTAGGACAAGAGAATAACAAATGAGATTCATACTTATTTTGATAGAAAAGAATAGGAAAATCATTCAATCCTTTAGTAACTTTATCAAAATGATTAACAATTTCTATTGTGGAATATGATAAGAATTAAGGAAAAAGAAATTTCTATACTAGAAAATTAAGTGTAAGAGATATAGAGAAGAGAGATAAAAAGAAAAAAGAAAATGAAAAGAGAGGAAGTGAAAGATGTGATAGTTGATGTGATGAGAAAGTAAAAGAAAGATAGAAAGAAAAAGTAAACGTAGAAGAGATAGTATGAAATTTGAGTGTGAAAAATCTGGTCGAAGAATGAATTATGCAAATTACGATGTATTGTTGAATAAATTTTTCAATTAATGAATATGATTTCTCTCTCTTTTAAGTAAAACAAAGACAAGAGATTTCCTTCATCTTGGAGCTTTTAAGTCTTGAAACACCACAATAGTTAACCTGTAGGTAACTCTGTTTTTCCCTGCTCTTCAAATCTATACTATTACAATTGGCTAGATTTTTTTGTCACTATTTATTGGGGGGTTAATTTTTTTTAATTCCTATAAATAGTAAAGTTAAGAGTTCTAAATCTAGTCCAACCTATAAGATACATAGATAGTAGGTAGATAAATATGGAAAGTTTAAGGATGAGAAAAATAGAAAGAAATCTATCTATACTATTACAATTGGCTAGATTTTTTGTCATTATTCATTAGGGGGTTAATTTTTTTTAATTCTTATAAGTAGTAAAGTTAAGAGTTCTAAATCTAGCCTAACCTATAAGATACATAGATAGTAGGTAGATAAATATGGAAAGTTTAGGGATGAGAAAAATAGAAAGAAAAAATAATAAAGACAAAAGAATGTGAAAAATGTGATATAAAATGAAGAGAAAAATGAAAAGAAAATTAAGGTGTTAAAGGAAGTGTAAAACAAAAATGTGAAAAATTATCATTCTTTTTTAAAAGTATTAAAACTTTGATAGTTAACTTTTGGATGTTGAAAGTAGAAAAAATAAAGAGATAAAAAGAAACAAATCAAGAGAGGGTATGAAATAAATGACAATTGATGTGATAGTAAAGAAAGAGAGATAAAAAAAAATAGGCGTGAAAAAATCTTATATATTTTAAAATTAAACTATTAAATACATAAATACATTTCATGCTACAATAAAAAATATATATAAATAATAGAAATTTAAGTAAACACAAATGACAAGAAAACACTAAATAGTTTAAAATGAATACAATAGGAATTGAACTCACCTAAATACATACTCCCTCAATTCCTTTTTATAAGGCACCTTTTAGAATTTTTTATGTTCCTTTTTATAAGTCACTTTATAATTTGAAGAAAACATTTATTATAATTTTCCTTATTTGCCCTTATTAACTTTAATGTCTTTCCAATTATCAAATGATAGTGGAGTTAGTTAATAATATTAAATAAGGGAAAAACAAGAAAGTTAAACTATTTTTTAAAACTCAAACAAACTAATTAACTAGCTTTAATTACTTTTATTGGTCTTTGTGATTCAATATAGTGTGCCTTATAAAAAGAAACGAGGGGAGTAGATTATATTTGTTTATATTTAAATGTATATAAACTAGATTTTCATTTTTTTCAAAAAAGAATAAGAAATGTGGAACATATTTGGGGATACGAATGAATTTAATTCTATTTAATCATCTCACTCCATTAAAGTTTCAAGGAAGACAATTTTCATTTTTCTTTGTTTTATTGTGACCATTAATAAAAGTCAAAGCTAGACATTGTCACACGTTGGTGTTTACTTACCAAAAACCGTTTTCTCTCATGGTCAATTATATGTTGCTATATCTAGGATGAAGTCTCGACAAGGACTTATGATTCTTATATGTGATTATATTTTTAAACGTTATAATTTGATGAAAAACATAGTGTATAAAGGGATATTTTAAAAAATATAAATGATATGATATGATATATTTTACATTTATAATTATTAATGTTTGAAATTTGTTGTTTCAAATAAATTTTCTATGTTTTATTTTTTTTTAATTCTTTCTATATAAACAAGTATAAATTTTAATATGAAAAAATCATTAATCGTTATCATTTTCTAAAGTTTATATTTTATATTAATTAAATTAATTATATTATAATATTTAATATAAATAATTTATTTGAATAATAATATACATGTATAGTATGAGTCGGACAGTAATTTAAAACAAACTTATAACAGTTTATTCATGTATCTTGGGCTTGGGCCAATTACTTATAACAGCTTATTCATGTATCTTGGGCTTGGGCATATTAGTGTGTCAATAGGACACTCACTTTCATTATGTCATTTTCTTTCAAATCGATAATAATAATTTCTGGAGCAAGTTCTGCAAACTTGCATTGAAAGTGAAGATCATAAATTAAAAGTATACAAGCTAAGTGATGCCGTACCTCACAAAAACGAGAAAGGCAAGTAATGATGACCAAATGTCTCTGCTTTGTTTAGCAATCTAGTTAAGTATACTCTTCACAGAGATGCAAATTTATTAAACTAATTACCCTATGTAACAACATATATGATATATATACTTGTGCATAGGGTGGAACTATATTATGGTGGCATAGACTTTTATTATTAGTAATTAAACACATTTCACCATACAAGTGGCTCACTCTTCGGCAAGTTTTGAGAATTTGCTGTGGCCTAAACCTTCATTTTATTTGTTTAAAGATTTGGAGTCAATCTTTTTGAATAAAGAAAATTACATTTTTTATTCTTAAAATATAAATAATTATTTAATTTAGTTCTTAAAAAATGAAAAGTCATTCATTTTTTTTTAAAAAACTTTTTTAAATATAATTTTAGTCCCTATAAAAAGACTAAATTAAATATTTTTTTTATCTTTTAGTATGAAAATACAATTCTCATCTTCGGGGGACTAACGTAACGGACCTAAAATCTTTCATTCACCAAATTGAGGGTTGGGAAAAATATGTTTTCCGTCCATGTAGTTTTGGTCAACTTGGGTTTTCGTCCCTATATTTTAAATCATTGGTTTTTTGTCCTTGTACTTTCTAAACCTCTAAACATTAGCCTCTGCCGTTAGTTTGGACCGTTAAACCTGTGACGTGGCATGCTAGGTAATTGACACGTCACAGGTTTAACGGTAACGGCAGAGACTAATGATTAGAGGTTTAGAAAGTACACGGACAAATAACAAGGATTTAAAGTATTGGGACGAAAACACCGAAACTACGGTCACGAAAAACATTTTTCCCTTGAGGGTTTACTCTGACGGACCGGTAAAGAAACAAGTTTCAATTTCACGACAATGCACCATTTGATGTTCTTTCAATTTACTCAAAAGTCACCAAACTACAAAGCATCGACCTCTGCCCCAAACTCACTCTACAATTACGTTCCCTTCATATAGCTTTATATATCACATGTACGTGCTGATAAGCATTCACTGGCTACTTGAATTTACCCAACCCATTTCCTGAAGGTACATCAAAGAAACTCACAGAACAGCTAAAATTGCATTGAGAATGGAGGGGAAAGATGAAGATGTGAGAGTTGGAGCCAACAGGTACACGGAGAAGCAACCAATAGGAACAGCTGCTCAAACCCAAGATAGCAAAGACTACAAAGAGCCACCTCCAGCTCCTTTGTTTGAGGCTGGAGAGTTAACATCATGGTCTTTCTACAGAGCAGGCATAGCAGAGTTTGTGGCCACATTCTTGTTTCTTTATATCACAGTTTTGACTGTGATGGGTGTGGCCAAATCTCCCAGCAAGTGTTCCACTGTTGGTGTTCAAGGCATTGCTTGGTCATTTGGTGGAATGATCTTTGCTCTTGTCTATTGCACAGCTGGTATCTCAGGTAAGGAAAATGCAACATGGCCAAAATTTCATTTATTCTTACTACTCCCTCTCTTTATAAAGCACATTCAACGGAATTATATAGACTGTTAGTTTTAAAAAAATTATAACTTGAGTTTTACTCTTATTTAACATCATTGATAGACTCTACTGTCATTTAATAGTTGAACATGTTGGGTACCAGAGTAATAAAATAATATTTCACAATTAAAATAGAGATGAGAAAAGTTAGAGCTGACACAGTATTTTATGTGGAAAACCCTCAACTGATAAGGGAAAAACCACGGATAAGGCTACAAAAATATTTTACTAAGTGAAAGATGGTTACAATCTCTCTCTCTAAATAAGAGAACAATTACACTCTCTTACAATATGAGAAACAACTCTCTATAAAAATAGGAGAAACTCACACTGAACATTCTAGGAATATTGCACTTGTATTTGTAGTGAAGTGTAATGTTTGAGACTTTCTCTCTCTCTTTTTTCTTTCTGAGTGCACGTAAATCAAATAGTGGTAGAAGTATGGGATTCAGTGTACTGATATACATGATTCATTACTCTTCTTTAATATAGTAATTTTAACCAAATGGGTTGACATGTTTTGCAAATGCAGGGGGTCACATTAACCCAGCAGTGACATTTGGGTTGTTTCTGGCACGCAAGTTATCTATGACTAGGGCAGTCTTTTACATAATTATGCAGTGCTTGGGAGCTATATGTGGTGCTGCTGTTGTTAAGGGATACCAATCAAACCAATTTGAGAGGCTTGGAGGTGGTGCCAACACTGTCAATAATGGATACTCCAAAGGTGCTGGCCTTGGAACAGAGATTGTTGGCACATTTGTTCTTGTTTATACTGTCTTCTCTGCTACAGATGCTAAGAGAAATGCTAGAGACTCACACGTTCCAGTGAGTAAACTCTTTCCTAAATTTGCTGCTTCTCTGTTCAATATATATGTCAATATTGCAACAAATTAAAAATTGAATTGCTCTGATAATATGATCTTACACATGTGAAAATGGGTTAGATTTTGGCACCACTGCCTATTGGTCTTGCTGTCTTCCTGGTGCATTTAGCTACAATTCCTGTCACAGGGACGGGAATCAACCCAGCTAGAAGTTTAGGTGCAGCTCTTGTATACAACAAGGATCAAGCTTGGGATGATCATGTGAGTATTCATCCTTAATTTTGTTTGGAACTTTTCCTTTTTCCCTCTTTAACTGTTTATTAATTTCATTTGCATTCATAAATCATAAGTCTAATTTTGTCTGTAGTACAGCTAGGAAATAAGTCAAAGAGGTTTCATAAACTTTTGCAAATTGTATTTGTTTTGGTGCAGTGGATCTTTTGGGTTGGCCCTTTCATTGGGGCAGCACTTGCAGCTTGGTATCATCAGATAGTGATAAGAGCCATCCCCTTCAAGTCTAAGTGAAGAAATACCTGAAAACTAGCATCTGGTTTAGACTAAAACTGGATACGCACAGCGAAGAGGCTCCTGTTTATGCCACCAAAGATTTTCTACTCATCATATTAATTTATATAATTAATGAGTTCAAAGCTTATATATGTTCGTAGACATGCAATTGAACTTATGCATAAGGGCCTAGTACGATTTATTTCTTTTTTACTTGTAACATCTTCCCTGCAGATAAAAAATTGTTGGGATATATTTGCTGCAGTGTAGTACACTGCATTACTACACTGCATAATTAAGCTTATGGGATTGGATTGCTAGTTACTATCCCTCTATTTGCAATTATATACCATGCCTATTTATATTCCATCATTCCACAATAAGTAGAAGTGTAAGAAAGAGTACTACATTACTACACTGCATAATTAAGCTTATGGGATTGGATTACTAGTTACTATCCCTCTATTTGCAATTATATACCATGCCTATTTATATTCCATCATTCCACAATAAGTAGAAGTGTAAGAAAGAGAAAGATAGAAATAAAAAAAAACAGAGAGATGTGATAATTTGGACATCCACAGCTATGTAATGTAAAGTGACCAAATTACTTATATTTTAAATAATAGATTATACGTTAAAATAAAAATAATGTGATGAACTACCAATTAACTTTTTATTTGTATGAAATTTTACATAACTTATCTACTATATAAAAACTTTCAATATATCAGTTGGATTGGTTATTTTGCCTTCTATAAAAAGAGAATCTGAGGCTGCAAACATTGGCTGGTAAAGCTAAGACAGTGGGGGCAATTTTATGTGTTGGGGGAGCATTAGTTACCAGTCTTTACAAGGGGAAGGAATTATACCTTCCCTTCACCTTAAGTACCAGGAAAGATAATATAAAATCATTAAAATGAATGAGTGAAACTGATGAAGCTTTTAGTCAATATGTAGAGCTTACTAATATAAAATCATCTCTATAAATGCAATAAAATAAGTTTTTATCAGTTGGAGACAAGTCTTAATTTGATCAATTAAATAATTCTAGTATCTTCAATTAAAGTTCTGAATGGCAATAGAACCTTTGTTATGTCAAAAATGAAAACCAGAAAGGAAAAAACAACTATAAAAAGGGCTTTTTTAACGATTTTCTTTCCCTCCTTGTCTTTTATTATCCTCTAGCAAATGTTAAAAACAGCCCTAGGTACATACACTTTATTCTACCTTGCCAACATAGTGTATCAGTAAGTTATTCTACAGAAGTATAAAATGAATGGCTGAAACTGATGAATCAGAGCTCAATATCATTGATGATGATTACATGGACTTTGAAACCATCTAAGTACACAGCCAAAAACAATTTTGATCAAAACTATCCAAAACAATGTAATTAAGATACCCAGTCCTAAATCATTTCGTTTCAAATCACCCTTTAACCAACATCATTTTACACAGCTAAATTTTCAAACACACAACAAAATACACAAGTAATCAAGAAGAAAGCAAGTCAGAGGCAAAGCAAAAGTACATAAATCACCAATACAAATCATTCATGCTACCCAGACACACATCCACTCCTTAAACCTGTGTAGTTATATGCAAATTGATGTGCTCCCAAGCAGTACTCATAAATCACGTGATAAAGAAGATTAAATAATAATGTAACACATAACAGAACATATCCTTGTATTTAGAATCAAACAAGACAAAACTTGAGTTTGATTGTTCATAAAATTATAAGGCTCTTCCAAAGAAAAATGGATGACTACAATCCAAACAAAACTACTCAGACCAACAAACAATAAGAAATAAAAACCTAGTATCCTCCCTTGAGGTCATTTACGACATCGTAAGGAATTGGAGTAACAGTCTCCAATGTAGCTCCTTCAACCATGAAACCTGGTTTAGGACCTTGAGGCTGTCTCTTGGTGCTGATTACCTCACCCTTAGCCTTAGCCTCAGCCTTAAGTTGATCATTCTTGACCTTCCTCAGCCGGAACTCCTCAGTACACCTTGAAGGCATCACATGCTCCACACGGACATGAATCCTCTTTCTGATTATTCTGTTCCCAACCTGTACCACACATAGTAGCACTTCAATAAGCAGCAGCAAGCCACAAACTGAACTAAAGAACAAGGCAAGGGACAGAAGAGCAGATAACAAAATCTAAAGTGCAGAAAATATAGGTTTGATGAGAATACCAGACACTAAAAGTATGATCTATTGGAATTTGATATATTGGAATTTGATATATTGGAACTTGATCTATTGGAACGAGGAAGCATGCTTATTTCTAATAAAAGAAGCAGTTCATTGAAAACTGAATGCGAGGCAGTTTATAACCAGAGCCCAATTTGCAGCCCAACTCAGAGCCCTCAGACCTTTTAGAATAGAAAGCTGTGATTTTCTGATTTGCTTTCTGTTTTTATAATATTTTCTTATTTTATTCTACTGGTTCTAACAAAATTTGTTTTCTTTACACAATCAGCAGAAGATTCTAGCCTCATAATGGCTATATATACATTCTGTATTTGGCCTTTATAGTAGAATGAATATACTTCTCCTTGAAATTAATACAATATTTCTTATGAGTTTTAAGTTTATGACAGTTCAATCGGAATAACTATCAAATTGATCTCAAACACATGAATACAGCTAAAAAGAAATGAACATCCAAGCATATATAATAGATGAGTTTATTTGCATAAAATTAGAATGGCACAAATTGCAAATAAATATTTGAATCGCAAACACTTGAAGAGTAAACACAATATAGAGAAGCAGAATCAGAAGCAGCATGCTTGCTACAGGTTGGATTTGATATACCTGCTTGTTGACTTCGACGCCAATGGCGCGTTTGGTGACATTCCAGACACGTCCGGTGCGGCCATGGTAGAACTTGTGAGGCATACCCTTATGGACGGCGCCGTTAACCTTGATGTCGACATAGTCGCCGATGTGGTAGGTCCTGAGGTAGGTGGTGAGGGCAATGGTACCCTTCTTCCTGAATGGTCGAGAAAAGGAATCTCTGGTGCGAGATCTCAAACCATGACCAGCCGGCATATTTACTCTGTTAGGGTTTCTCTCTCTCTCTCTCTCTCGCTCTCTCCCTCTCGGCTAAGTGTAGAAGTAGAAACCCTCTTAGCAACTTCTTTTATGGCTCATAGCTCATTCTAGGGTTTTGTGGGTGCCCATTGGACTATTCTAACAGGTTTTTTGCTAATGGGCCGGACTTCTGAATTCCTCACTTTGTTATTTAATAGTACTACAATATCATCTATTTTAATTTAATAACGTTTTAATTTAAATTAATTAATGGATATTGTATCTAAATTAATTAATGGATATGATATTTTGCTATTTAAATTCATGTTTTTATACTAATATCTAATATATATCTTGTCCATTACATGGGTATTTTTGTGAAACTAGTATTTTAATTCGTATAATGTACTAAATAATTTTTTTTAATTTTTTATACTCCTAAGATAATGACTAAATTAGCACATCGGTCCCCGACTCTTGGGAGAGCATGCAATTTCATCCATGACTTTTTCAAATAGCACTTTAGTCCATGACTTTATTAAAAGCATGCACTTTAGTCCATAAAGTGCATGTTTTTAATAAAGTGAATGATTAAAATGCATGTTTTTTATAAAATAAGGATTAAAGTGCATGTTTTTAATAAAATCAAAGACTAAGATGCTATTTTAGAAAAGTCAGGAACGAAACTGCATGGTTATGGACCAATGTGCTAGTTTAGTCCTAAGATAATTGTAAGAAGATCAAAGACAAAAAAATATCATGTTTAAAAATTCAAACAAAAATATACCAAGGATAAATAAGTGGTCAAAACGAAAATGAACAATGCATTTATATGAAAATTTATGAAAAAAATGGTAAGGTGAAATTTAAATGTTTATGATAATAATAATATAAGGGAAAAATATGTTTTTTGTCCTTATAGTTTCGGTCAACTTTGGTCTTCATCTCTATAATTTAAATTTTTTTTTGTCCCTAAACTTTCTAAACCCCAAACAGTGGTTCCTACCATTAGTGAGATATGTTAACATGGTGACGTGGCTAAGATTGGTGGGCCAGAATAGTGTTGACTCATTTAATTATCCTTTTTTATTTTGTTTACAATAAAAAAAATAAATTATAAATTTGATAACCCCATATCCCCAAATCATACGCATCTTGGTTCTATGCTTCTGCTAAGTTAGGGTTCCTCCATCCTGAACTAGAGTTCTTGCATTTTCGACCAAGGGTGGCGATGAAAGGAGGGAGCAATTGCACGGAGAAGAAAAGATGTAACTCATCTACTTCTTCATATCCGCGATTAAGAAGATGTAGGTGTGGGGAGAAGTTGATCCGTCTCACTTTGAAGAGCGCGAGGAACCCATGCAGAAATTTATGGAGGTGTCCATTTTGGGATGTGAGTAATTTCTTTGCCTACCTTTTTTCCTTCCTTTCTCCATTTCTGGTGGTTTAAGTAGCCCTAAATCCATTTCCTTTTCTTTGATGTGCAGACAGAAAACACTTGCAATTATTTCTAGTGGGATGATGAGGACGTGGCAGAAGAAGTATCTATGCGTTCTTATTATGTAGTTGAAGACTTGAAATTGAAAAATGCAAAGTTGAAATTGAAGCTTGTCACTGAAAGAAAATCCACGAGAATGAAGACATGTTTAGTTTTGTTTGTTTGGTGTGTGAGCTTTGTAGTGTTGGGATTTTGTGCTCTGAAAAGTAATTGTACTTTGAAGTGAGTGGGGTTTCTGTTGAGTTAGTAATTAGGTTAAGGAGAGGCTTCTCGTTTGGTTTGGGTTTAGCCAATTAAGTGAATGGTTTTTTGTAATTGACAATTGTAAAATGGTTTGTTAATCAATGACAATGAAGGCATTAGTTTTTACACATCGGTTTTGAATTGTAATTTTTAGGTGTGTTCATTTGTGAATGGATTTATCTGTTTCTGTGTTTTTCCTCTAGCCTATAAATTCATTGGCCAAAGTTACTTTTTAATGCATTTTGCTTAAATTTTCAGAAACAGAATGGTTATTCACCTGTTGAGATTGTTGTCTTCTAATCTGGCTGGCAATAACAGATAGAACAACTTCATTTTTTTTGCTGCCTATCAACAAGTAATGACAATTAGACATGAATGAAATATCCTCCAAATAAATTATTTGAAAATGTTGTCACCTGTTGGGTCTGCTAATGACCAATTTCTGTTGCAGAGCCACTTACACCATCTTCATTTGGGTTATGTGGTTCTGTTGAAGGGTTTACATGGGTGTTGTGTAGCTCCAATTGTTGTGGCCTAGCTTTTGACACTGGTCGTGTTGGCACCTCTCCATAATTTTGTAGGGTTTTGTGGTTCATCAGGCTCCTTCCTGCGAAGCTTCTTAGGCCTCCTAGCTAATGGTTTGTATGCTGGTGACAATATCATCTCTCCACCAGTCTTTGGCCATAATTGTTCTCCATTGATTGGTGTTATGACTTGTCCATAATAGAGATCATAAGCTGATCTCTTATAGTACCTATGTACTTGGGGCAAAGCTAACTCTTGCTAATCTAGTTAGTACCATAGTCCATATCCATATCAGGAGAATTACCTCGTGCCTATCCCTTTCTTTTAGTCTTTCCCACTATCGGTCCCCTTCTTATAGTCTAAGTCAAAAGCTGGAACTCAGCTTCACCTCATTCATCAACTCTATATGATAATAATCTATCTGTCATGCATAGGTTCTATTACAAGTAATAGAGCCTATATATAAAATATAAAATTGTTGAGTCTCAAAAATATCATTAAGTATTTAATAATGATTGAGTCTCACTTTCCAAGTTTTAATGAATAACAAATTTGATTAAGTGACACTTATGCAAATATGCCTATGCTTTTAACGTGTATTTTGATTTCAGCAAGTTGACCTTCTTAAGTCATGAAGCTTTCCATGCTGTCTGAAGAGGTGAAGCCATCTGAAGTGGCTTGTTGTCTAAAGAAGTAAAGCCTTCTGAAGTGTCAAGCTATCTGAAGCCAACTGACGTGGCAAGTGAAGTAGAAATTCTAATCACAAGAATGAGGGTTGAATTGTGATCTTTTAAAATTTTTGTAATTTCTTCTAATACTATTTCTGCTCAAGTATAACTTGGCTTAGTATTAGAAGATAAACTCAAGAAGAAGGAATTATGATATATATATATATATATGGTATGCTAAAATTATAATTCCTTTGAAGGAACTCTCTTGTAGGTGAAACTTACTTAGATATTAGGTAATTCTTAAAATAGTTTTATGCACATGAAAATGACACAGAAATCTGAATGAAAAGAGAGTAAGGGTAGAAGATTGCACACACAGTTTTATACTGGTTCACCTCTTCCAACCAGAGGCTACGTCCAGTCCCTACTTTCAGTAGGATTTTCTTGATCAACTCTTGATATTACAGTTTCCTTGGGTACACCTTACCACTAGTATTCTTATGCTGCCTCTTCAGGCTCTTCACTAACTTCTTCTAAAGCCTTTGAAGGTCTTACAGCTACTGTAGCTTCTTCTGCAGACTGTACAGACTCAAAAACTATTTTGCAGAGACTTTTCTGCAAGATTTACACCACAGTATATCTCAATACAATCATGTAGCAGCTTACAGCAACCGTTACACACCTTCTCAAGAGGTACTAACACTCTAAAAGCCTTCTTGAGAGTTTACAGAAGATATAGGTAATGAAATAGTATAAACAAGGCTCAAAACTATTACAGATTAAGCACAACAGGAAATTGTTGAGCCAACTCTCTCTTTTCTAACTTTAGGAAGCAGAATCTCAGTGATGGTGAAGAGAGAGAGAGTTTTCAAAAAGATGGAGTTTGTATTTATGTATTCTGGTGCTTCTTTTGGACTAGGTGTGTGTTGAAATGAGAAGGGAACCTATCTTTTTATAGGAAAAATGAGATACTAGCCGTTGGGGCAGCTGTTTAAATCTACAGTTGTCCCCTTCATGTGCAGCTGTCTCTTTCATGAACAACTGTCTTCCTTGACTGGTCATATCTTCTGCAAGGTGTTTCTTTTGCAGACTTTGATTCCTTCAGAAAATCAACCCATTTTCTTCTGGAAATAGTTATTTTAGTCATTTGAAAATAAAGGAACAATATTTGGATGAATTTCAGGGGCTGCAACATAGATTAACTTGAAGAACATGTATTTTTTTGGAAATTACTTCTTCTGCAGACAACCTGACAGTGGAGTTCTTCTGCAACAGCTTCTTTAAACAAAGTTATGAGATCATTCTTTATGCAGACACTGTCAAAGCAATATTGTTGCAGTTTTATGCTCTTAGAAGAATTAACCTAGTTGAAAATCCAATTTCCTTATCTTCTTTAGTCTTGCTGCATCTGTTTCTTCTGCAGTCTTGCTGTAGCTGTTTCTTTTGCAGTGAATCTTCCTTATAATATTATGTCAGCTTTCTATTTGATACTTTTCTTGATAGATTCTTTTTAAATAGTAAATCTCTTGGAGCCTTTGACAGAATGTTTTTTTGCAATTTCTTTCAACTGCTTTCTTGCTTTCTTTTAAAGTTGTGATTCTTTATAATGTGAAAGCATCTTCTTTGAATGGTGTTGAGCTCTATCTTCTGAACAAGACTAACAATTGGATCTATATCTTCTTAAAAACACTCAAGTGAAATTGTTAGTACTTTAATCAGAATTATACCAAGTGAATTTTGAGAGCTTGTCATTATTAAAACATTATTGGAGGATTCTTGGACCATACAATATCCCCCTTTTTAATGATGACAACCCTTCAAAATTTAACTTGTATGATTCTAATTTTTGATAAAACATATTGAAGACTCCCCCTGAATTTATGCTTGGGTTTTAGGGGATATGTATGTGATATGCATTATTTATGTAGCCAATTCAAGTTGCAGAAGATATATTCTTGACAGATTTGCAATTTGATTCAATTATATGCTCCAGATAATAATTGTCATAATGATTCATAAACCATTTGCAAGTCAAAATATATCATTCATTAATCAGAGGATTCATAAGTCAGAATACATCTTTCAACAGTCACAAGACATCAAAAATCGCAAAACATCAAAGATTTTTAGCCTAACTACAATACTACTTCTCCCCCTTTGTCATCAATAAAAAAAGAAGAATAGCAGCCTAAGGAGAAGCAGAATCATCATCTTCTACATGGATGGAAAAGAATGATCAGAAGATGGTGAAGTAGTTGGATGAAGAATGTTTTGGGGAGGCTGGAATGTCACAAAAGGCATAGGAGGTGCTTGAGGTGCAATGGCAGGCAGGACAAATGTGTTGAACCAGAATTGATGTTGAGTGAACCTCTCAATCATCTCATTAACGAAAATCTGGAGAGTATTGACATTTGAGAACAATTTCTTGATTTTCGCCTTTATCTTTCTGACATGTTTCTCAATGGAGTTGGAAGAGGAAGGTTCTGCTGCATCAGCAGGATCCTTAGCAGCTTCATCAACCTTCTCAGGATGTGCAGAAGAAGGAATTTGCCCTTTTTCAGTGCTAAGCTGCTGAAGGTAGGTTTCCATTGAGGAAATATTTGCAGAAATGGTGGGGATATTATCTCTGATGGGAACAGAAGAAGGAAGAGTTGAATCAATTATACGGGAGGCAAGGAATTGATTTACCATATCAGTGCCAAAGGTTCCTACAGAAGGAATAGATTGAGCTTCTCCCTTAGGTTTTTCATCTTCATCTGTCAGATGAGGTTCTTCTGTTCTTATAGGAGATTGAGTCACATTTGCATCTTCTGTAGGCTCTTCAGGTCTTGTAGGGGATTGAATTTGGAGGAGGGGTAAAGAGGTGTCAAAAGAGGGGGTTTTTGAATAACTTTTGGCTAACATAGACAAGACATTCGCAGCCATGCCTTCTGCAAAGGCAATATCAGTACCTTCCAAAGAAGCTTCTGTAGCTTCTTCTACAGAGGCATTCTCAACATCCTCCATGGAGATATCCCTTGCATCTTCTTCTTCTTCTTCTTCTCCAGGGGAATTTCTAGAAGGAACTTGCAACTGAGAGGCTGCTTCCTCTCCACAACTTACAGGAGACTCTTTCTCATCTTCTTCAAAGGTAAAAGAACCAGGAGGTTCAGGAATTGAGGATTCTTTTTTTTTTCTTCTGCAGAAGTCTCAGTTTTCTGCATTTTGCTGGGTCCACCTTCTCCAACAGAAGCAGAAAAATCTTTCTGGATACCTTTCCTTTTTCTGGAAGAAGGTTTGAAGCACTTCTTTCTTATTCTTTATTCTTGAACCCCTAGGAGCTTCATAGAGAGCTTCATCATCAGTGTCACTATGAATGAATTGTGAGGGCTCAGGCTTACTGATATGCATTTTCATGATATTGCATTTACAAAAGTAAGTATAATCTTCTATGCTCTCTTCTCTTTCAAGGGCTACTTGGTGATACTTGAAGATTCTTGTCAGCACCATTCCATATGGAAGACTTGCATAAATCCTTTGAGGATTTGCAGAAGAAATTATTCCTCTGAGAATGAGATAGGAGAGGGATAATGGTTTACCACTCAGAAGATAGTGCATGATCAGAAGATCTTGTTCGTTCACTTTTTCTAAAGTTCATGCCCTAGGAAGAATGGAGTAGCAGCAAATTTTATGAAATAATCTGCATATAGGAATCCGTTGGCTTGACAGGAGTTTGGAGTTAAGTTGGCTAAGTACTTAGGTAATGCCTACAGAAGCATACCAGTTTTCATCAAATAGATGGTTTGGGCAAGGAGGGATACCTAAGGCTTCTTCTATAGACTCGGGAGTGAGAACAATGGTTGAACCTTTCATTTCCACAACAAGAGAGTCTCCATCACTCCTATACTGACTTGCAGAAGCAAAGAAAGCTTTCACCAGCCTTGGATAAATAGGTTCCTTGATTAAAAGGAAGTCTCCTCATCCTTGCTTATGTAGGAAGTGTCCTACATCTCACCCTTCTTTCCTTATTTCTTTCAGCAAAAATACTCTTCCAGGAATTACATTTTTCCATTCCCATCTATCATAGAATATCTTCAGAAGCTCCTCATTTTGGAATAGATCTCTGTTAGCATCTTCTGATGCTTCAGAAGGATCACTCTCTTAGCTACTTCGACTATCTTCACTTGATCTTCTGGACTCTTTTTCCTCATTACTGGAAGATTGAGAGTCTGCATGTGATATGGGAGAGGGAGAATCTAGTCCAATGGGTTTATCAGGCTTATTTCCAACAGAGTGAATAGTCGTTCCAGCCAGCCCTTAGTTTTCCTGACCTTCTAACTTGAATAACAGGAATGGGAGCAGGGTTCTGAATTTTTGAAGTAGAAGGAGCTGAGGAAGATTATGGTTTGGAAGGAGGAGGAGATGAAGGTTTGGGAGAGGGTGGTGCTGCTGACAGAGGCTGTACTTCAAGGATATATGTGAAAGGAATGATTTGCATTTCAGATTGAGGTGGGTTATCATGGCCACTGTAAGAGCATTCTGATGCATTTGGAGATGAAGCATTCTTCTTGCTGGCAATGGATTTTATTCTCATGGCTTATTTTTAGAGAGAATGAAAAATAGAGAATGTTGAGTGAGTCTTTGAAGCTGAGTTTTTGCAGTTTGTGAAAGATGAAGAGCGAGTGAATGAAGTGTTTCTTTGTAGTGGAGGGTCTTGAGTACACTTCCTAACTAGCCGTTTGAGAGATAAGAAGAGAGAAGGATGGAGAGAGAGAGAGAGAGAAGGAAACGCGCGCTCGGCTTTTAAGGGAACCAGTTGGTGCTTCCAACGATCAAAATTTTATTGCAGTTTAGTGCAATAACAGATCTCTTTTATGGCAAGAGACAAAAGGCCACTTTACCCAGTCCATTTTGTAGCCTTAGTTGTCCGTATGATGTCTTTTTCAATGTTTGACTTCACAAGAAAAATCATTTTCTAACAAAATGACTTTTATTGGATTATGTGATATGAAATGACATTTCCTAGTACCTTGGAGTAAGACAAACATTCTGACAAGTCAAAGCATGGACATGCTTCTAACTGTATATGATTTCCAGAAGATACATTTTACTTCAGCAGAAGATATAAATTGCAGTGGCAGTTCCAGAAGAAGGACTAATTCCTTCTGTGTCAAGAAAAATAATCATGAATTCAATTTGCACATGTGCAGTTTGTTTATTATAAAATTAAATCTATCTTCTACAAGTGGCTTAGTGAAAATGTGAGCAATTTACAATTTTGTTTCAATGAATTTTAGCTCAATTTCATTCTTCTGAACATGATCTCTTATAAAATGATGTTTAATATCAATATGCTTGATTTAGAATGCTGGATAGGATTCTTGGACAAGTTAATGGCACTTGTATTACCACAAAAGATGGGGATTTTAGAATACCTCAAACAATAATCCTCCATCTGATGCTTTATCCAAAGCATTTGTGAGCAGCAACTAGGAATTGACATCCATCACTTGTGCCTTTTCTGTCTGGTCTATCTCCAGCATAATCAGCATCACAATATCCTATAAGATCAAAATTTGTACCTTGCTTTGTTTCTGATCACATTTCCTTCTTCATCCATCTTGTTTCTGAATACCCATTTTGTGCCAATGATGGTGTGATCTTCTGGAGGAGGGACAAGTGTCCATACTTTGTTTCTTTCAAATTGATCCATCTCTTCTTTCATGGCATCTATCCATGAATCATATTCAAGAGCTTCATTTATGTTTTTGGGTTCAATTTGAGATAGTAAGGCTGCACTGATTTCATCTTTTCATAATTGAGATCTGGTTTTTACTCCTTCTGCAGTACTTCTAATTATTTGTTCATGAGGATGAGCTGTAATTAATCTCCAGCTCTTTGGAAGTTCCTCTCTTTGTGTGCAGATTTCTTCTGTTGAATTATCTGTGAGATTTTCCCTTTCTGCTGTATCTTCTGAAGGGTTTTTACAGTCAGAAGATATCTTCTAATGCTTGTCAGATTCATCCTCTGAATCACTTTTGTATTTTCCTTGAGAAGAAAGGTTAGTATCATTGAAAATAACAAGCATGCTTTCCTCCATGGTTTGGTTTTTGATATTATATACTCTATAAGCTTTTGAGGTAGTAGAGTATCCAAGAAAAATACCCTTTTCAGATTTAGCATCAAATTTTTCAAGATTTTCTTTGTTGTTCAAAATATAGTAATCACACCCAAAAACATGAAAATATGCAATGTTGGGTTTTCTCCCTTTCCATAGTTCATATGGAGTTTTGTTGAGTATGCTTCTGATGGTAACTCTGTTAAGTATATAGCATGATGTAGCTACTGCTTCAGCACAAAAGTATTTTTGAATTCCAATATCACTTAACATAGTTCTGGCCATTTCTTGGAGAGTTTTATTTTTTTTTCCACAACTCCATTTTGTTGTCGAGTTCTAGGACATGAAAAATATGAGAAATTCCATTTTCATCAAAGAACTTTTTAAATGAAAAGTTTTCAAATTCTCCTCCATGGTCACTTCTTATAGAAGCAATATTTTAACCACTTTCATTTTGTATCTTCTTGGAGAAGATTTTGAAAGCATCAAATGACTCATCTTTAGTGGTGAGAAACAAAGCCCATGTGAATGTAGAGTAATCATCTACTATGACTAAACCATATCTTTTCCCTCCTAAGTTAGGTGTTTTTGTAGGACCAAATAAGTCAATATGCAATAATTCCAATATCCTTTTATTGGTTACCTTATTCTTAGGATGAAAACTTGAATGAGTTTGTTTACCTTTAACACATGCATCACATACGTTATCCTTTTCATATTTGATTTTAGGTATTTCTCTAACCAATTCCAGCTTAGAAAGCTTTGAGATGGTTTTCATGCTTAAGTGACCTACTTTTCTATGCCAAATCCATTTGTCATTTTCAAATGAAGCAAAGCATGTATGATCAAATAATTCTTCTAGACTAATGTTATATAGGTTTTTGTTTCTTATTCCAGAAAAAAGTAATTTCTTAGTAGATGATTCTCTAATTTCACAAAATGTTGGTTGAAACATAACTTCATAGCCACTGTCACAGAGTTGACTTATGCTAAGAAGATTATGTTTTAAACCTTTCACATAATAGGCATTGCTAATTTGAGTAGAATTCCATATACCTACATTTCCAATACCTTTGATGTGTTCTTTGTTGTTGTTTCCAAAGGTTATTGTTCCACCTTCTATCTTGTGTAATTGGATGAATTTGTTTTTGTCTCCAGTCATATGTCTTGAGCAACCACTGTCCAAGAACCATTGCCCTTTTATCTTGAAGGTTCTTGCTTGTCCCTACATCATAAGACAGTAGAGATTTAGGTACCCAAATTCTGTTGGGTCCTGAATGATTAGATACCTTTATTTTAAAGCTCCTTTTTCTCCTGTAATAGTTATGAGCAAGATGTCCAATTCTGTTACACTAAGAACATTTAGGAGGTTGCCTTTTGGCAGGTACAAAGATAGTTTTACAGATTTTTGAATTTTGAGATTGATTGAATCCCAACCCTGTTCTATTAGCAGTTTCCCTTCCATTGCCTATGAGATTTTTTAAGTTATTTGTACCATTCACAAATTTACTTAAGTCTTGATGCAATTCATCAACTTTTTTCTTCAGAAGATTATTTTCTTTTTGCAGTGTTTCAGTTTTACTTTCTTCTGCAGATTCAGACTTAAGTTATTTTATTTGTTCTGATAATTTGAAGTGAGATTGTTGTAGACATTGATTTGTTTTAAACAATCTTTCATTATCATCTCTTAATCTTTCATATTATTCTTTAGATTTGATTAATTATTCTTTAAGCAAAGCACATTTTTGAGCTAGTGTGTGAGTCGGATAATAAGTTTTCAAATGCATCTTCTAATTCTTTATATGTAGGAGAGTTAGAATCATTTACCTCATCTTCTTCATTCAATGTGATTGATCGTGGCAGGCATGAGGCCAGTGTCTACGAGTTTTGGAGGACTGTTAGAGAAGTGGAAGGTAATAGAAGGGTCTATCTGAAGGCTCAGGTGATGGGTCACGAGATTGTGGTTGACAATGCTATTCTGGTGCAAGTAATGGGTGTAAAGGGTGAAGGTGTTGTGTTCATTCCAGACTGGGAAGCCAAAAATGGTGGAGCTGGGAAGTACAACAAAATGCTGTTTGGAGCTGTAGATCCCTCAAACCCTAAAGGGACTGGGATGCTGGATATTCCCAGGCTTCTGTTTGCTGTTTTGAGGTGTTGTGTTATCCCCAAAGGAGGAGGCAAGGATCATGTCTCCCAACTTGAAAGATTATGTGTTCTCCACCTTCTACAGAAAAAGAAGATTAATCTGCCATGGGTCATTCTATATGGCATGATCAGAAGGGCAAGAGATTAAGCTGCCAACTTGCCCAACAATACCTTGATTATGAAGATTCTGATGCATCACAAGGTACCGGTGGAAAATCTGTTTGATCACAAACGTCCTAGTTTCTTCAATGCAACCACTGTGAAGCAGATGGGTATCTTGAAGAAACCTGCTGAAGGTGTTGCTGAGTCTAGTAAGAAGGCTCATGTTGTTGCGTTCCGGAAATCTATGCTACAGATTCTGGAAGAGGAATTGCAAGGTGATGTCAGGAAGGAGGAGTTCAAACCCTCTGAGGTTACTCCTGAGAAGAAAGCTGCAAAGAGACCAAGAACCAAGGTCTCTCACAAGGCTCTTACCCCTGCTGATCTGGAAAGGGTAAGAGAGGTGGAAGCATAATATCAGAAGGCTACTCCATCTGAAAAAGTAGCTGAAGCATCTACACAACAGGAACGTGAAACTGTTCAAAAGGTTCGCAATGAACCTCCTGAAATTGTGTGTCAGGCTACTGATGTTCCTGTTGATGCTGCTAAGCCTACCTTGTCTTCCAAGGGACAGGCTGTGATGGATGAAGCTGTGAGTGGAAGTTCTTCAGAACCACTCAATGTTAAGGCTCTAGCCTCTATGCATCCTGATCCAGAACATCAGAAAATAGTGGATATTGTCACTGTTATTGATGAAGAAGAAGAAAGAAAAAGAAAAGAACAAGAGGAAAATGACAAAGCCTCAGCTGAAGCAGCACAGAAGGCTATGATAGAAGATGAAGAACTAGAAAGAGCTGCTGCAACAAAAAGAAAGAGACCTTCCAAAGCAGCAAGATCCAAGCAAAGAAGATTGCTATCACCTGTTAGAAAGGAAGCTTCTGCTCCTGCTCAAATGATCACAAGGAGCAAATCTATCCCACAAGATGATGCTGGGATCTTTCAGGAAGCTATACAGCAAGTTAGGTCTCAGAAAGTGCTGGACCTAAAAAAGGAGAGAATTGTGAATAGTAAAATCAAACCTCCTACACCTTTTGTTCCATATGACTTCACCAAATCAAAGTTGTACCACAAAAAACTTCAGGAAGCTGCCTTGAAGCCTGTGCCTGTAGAAAAACCATACAAGATGACCAAGGTACTCTTTGACAATCTGGATTCTACTGATCTAGAAGATGATGTGAATCCTGTTGAAATCCCAATGAAGGTGGTAAAAGCAACTGCTAAGGGGTCTGATCCACCTGCTGATGAAGTTCCTGCAATTGTTGATGTTGAAGTTTTAAAGAATGCAGAACCTGTTGCTCCTATGGTTAAAAACCCTACTGATGCTACTGAAGAAGTCATCCAACCTACTACTGATAAGGTTGAAGAGGTTGCACCTGTTGACAACACCATATGTGAACCTACTGAAAATATAGCTGCTAAAGTTATTGCTGATAAAGTTCCAAATGAAAATAAGGTTGTTGCACCTGCTGACAGAGAGAAGGTTGCAGAACCTAATGCTGATGAATAAATGGAGGATGTCCAAGATGTTGCAATAATGAGTCCCATTTCTGCTATCCCTTTGAGGACTGAACTTGTTGAAGATAATGATTCATCTTCTCCAAGTCCTCATTCTCCATCATCTTTTGATTTTGACCTTAATGATGAGAGAGTGGAAAACCAACTGGCTCTGGTCCCTACTGTTATAACCACCTTATCTAGCTCCATTGATTGGAACTCTAAAGGAAAGTTTGTTTGGAAAGAGAAAAGTCTATTTGTTTTTGAAGGAGACTTCTCTCAGAGAGAAAGGATGTGGAAGCCTAATGATGGGTTTCTGGCAAGCGAACCACAAATCCAGCAGTATAATAGTAAGAAAGAGTATCGTATCCACAGGGAACGGTTATTTATGTAGAACGAAATCGTATTTATCAAGAGAAAGCACAGTTTAGAGAGTATAATTGCAGAATGATAAAGAGAGTAGATAATTAATTGGAATTAGAAAGGTAGAGTTAGAGACACTTTACTTGGATCAGGATTGGATTTCATCTCATCACACCCATTGTGCATATAAAGACTATCTATTATTTTAGGTTTATTCTATAATAATGTAGACAAACTTTATTGCTAAGGCCCCTCGCTAGCGACCTTAACACTCAAGGATAAATTATGCGGGATCTCCCAGGCGATAGATTTATCTCGGCTTATTTCGCTCTCTTTTATTCAGTTTGTAAAGAATTAGACGATAAACGAGGCCTAGTGTTGTAGACGCGCCTTCGCTCCAGTACTGTCACTACCTTATACTCATTAGGACACGCCTATGTTCGGATCCTGAATTGACAACCCCCTAATTCTTTGCTACCGATTACTAAGTCCTATTGGTCTAATGCTCCTTCACTTAGAGTACTCACACTACCCCTCGCTCATTAGTAAACATCCCTTTTCGGCCGTCAGTAGTAACCGAGTATTCTTATTCAATCAGAGAATGAGTTTCCTATGTCTAGGCTCCCCCATCCTCACTCCTAGTAATAACTGCTTTAGTTAAGACTAACCTATAACTCCAGACGCAAGCGTGGGAATTAGGAATAAGCACAGAATAAGACATACCACTATTATAGATAGGGAGCTCATTGAAATAATAATATAGAATTTATATACACTCAAGGATAGAATCAATTACATCCAATCCTACTGGAGAGTTAACTACATGAAGTAGCCATACAAACCATCGAAGACGTTGTCACCATCTTCAATCCTCGTGAAAGCGCTCCTCCTCTCCTACTCTAAACTTAGCTTTGATACATAATCACTGAATTACAATTACTGTCTATCTCGCTAACCAACTCCCTTCTTTGACTGATGCAAGAGGTTCCTATTTATAGATTAGGAAAGACAAAGCAAATTTGGGAAGAGATCCTCTTAAAAATGGAAACTGGGAAGCGATCTGCGTGTTCTGCGCTTCAAGCTGCGCTACAGCCAGGTTCCAGAGAGTTGCGCTTCACCTGCGCTATAGCGCGGGGTGAAGCGCAGCTAGCGTCCTGCAGCTTCAACTTTCCTCTTTTATTTGTTGATCTCTCCCCGAGACTGGTTTTCACGTGTTTGCCTTTCCTTGTTTCCCCTTATTTTCTGATATCTTTATATTTATTGTGCAATCCTTGTTTATCTGGGAAGCTTGTCTGCAATATCTTTGATTGATTGGCTCTGATCTCCTCATTAATGATTCAAATCTTCTTCACATCTTTAATTAATTGTCTTCAATCAATCTACAATCTTGCATAAATCCTCCTCATTTAATGCCATTTAATCTCTGAATTAAATCTTCAAAAATCTTGCAAAAATCAGCAATAAATCTATTAAAATAGCATCAAATTCAAAACTAGGATTAATAAATACAAATTAGTAAATATTAAATAAAAAGGGATAAAAATGGGGTAAAATTATCATTTTGTCCTTGATAAGTGAAATAAAATATATACTAATTTATCAACTATTTTTCGCTTATCACCTAAGTCAAGGGACATCTCAAGACCAACCTTTAACAAGGCAACACCCATTCTTAGCTTTGAAGATATACTGAGGGCTGCTGAGTTCCCTCATTGATTCTATAAATTTGCTCCTGCCCAAAAAAGAAGGTTGCCGTAGTGCCCAAATTTGTATGAAGAATTGCTATTTTTAAAGATCATTTGTCACTGCAACCACCCAGGCAAGCTAGTTTGCATTCGGACACTCTTGAAGATGCAAGGATGAGAAGGAAGGCCAAGGCTTCAGGAGGAGGGTCTGATCAAATAGAGAAGATTAGACAAGGAGTGCAACCTCCCAGCCACTACTGGAAGAAGATTGATGTTGATTCACCTGAGGCAGTGAGTATACCTGCTGAAGATTGGATCCTTATCAGACATCTTAATATGGAAGCTGAGGTTTACTCCAAATACATTGCTGAAAAAGCTGGTTGCAGAGGATTCAAGTCTCCAACTCACCTTACCATGAAGCCCTTCAACCAAGATTTATTGGCAACCAGAAAGAATTGTTCCAAAGCTGCCCTTTGGTGACGGATTGAATGACAAAAACAAATCACCTAAGTTCTACTCACCATACTTAGAAGACCCAGAACCCATGACTACTGAAGAATGGGAAAATATTCCTGAAGTTGCTGAAGCTTATGGTGGATTTGATCATTCCTATAGAGACTGGATATGGAAGTCTTATTGGCACGAAAGGGAAAAGGAAGGTTCATGCTCTGGTACAAGGTATGATTTTGTTGATTGTTTGACCAAGAGCTCTCTCTCTATTCAAGAATGCAAGACTTGGTTTCCTGGAACTTTTCCTGGTTCCAAGCATCTTCTTGATGAATACAATGATGAAGACTGGGCTATAGTGGTATATTCTCCTACTGTCTACACTTGGTTAGTTGCTAATCCTGCTGAGTATGGTTTTCCTGTTGGCTTCGTGGAGATCACTTTCACCTGGAAGCATGTTTCCATCATTTACAAGGAAGCTGATCTTTCTGAAGTTCTTGCTATGAGAGAAGAAGATATCAGAAGGTTAAGGAGGGCAAACAATAGACTTCAACGCTTAGTGAGGCATTTGAATGTTGTTCCTCTTCGTTCTCCAAATGAAGATTCCAAGCCAAAGCTTAAGAGGACCAACAACTTTTGATTTGCCAAATTTCAGAAAGTCTATGTGTTTACAAGTTTCTTTTTGTTAGAACCACAGGAAACACTATAAGGGGGTTGAATAGTGTTTTATAATTCTTTGCAGATTTTCGTGAAAACTTTTTTAACAAGCAAAACATATTTTGAAATGATTAAGCAACCTTCCGAAACTGGAAGTTCAGCTACTTGCTGATGCAACTCAGAAGGTTGAATAAAAGCTTTTGAAATGTTTTTCTCTTAAAGAAAAGATTATTTTCTACGTAGTTTTATAAAACAACTTTTCTAAAACCCTCCTTGGTTAGTTTAAACAGAATTTAAAGAGTTAAGGGTTGAGAGAACTTGACCATAGAAATTTATCCTGGTTCACCCACTAACACAGTGAGCTACGTCTAGTCCCAGGGCAAAACTCCACTGGATTTTCCACTATCTGATTAGATACAAGTATTCTTTGGACCCAACCTCTTCAGGCTAAACACCGAGTATTCTTTGAACCCAGCCTCCTCAGGCTAAACACCAAGTATTCTTTGGACCCAGCCTCTTCAGGCTAAACACCAAGTATTCATTGGACACGCAGCCTCTCCAGGCTAAAACCCAAGTATTCTTTGAACACGCAACCTCTCCTGGCTAAAACCCAATAAAAACTGTTTGAAAGAAAACGCTCAAACTCTGAAACTACACAAGTTTAGAGCTCGAACTGGGAAACTTGTACAAATAACTGAGTAAGACTCAGGATACAGAAATTTTTGTACAATCAAGAAATAATGAAACAGATGAATATGAAATTTGGCAGCGTTTCAACAAGTCGATTTCTTTGTGTTCAGTTCTCTGTGTATTTCTTCATGGAGTCTAGTATTTATAGAGAAGAAAGCTTCCGTCTGTTGCTCTCCAAACGATTTCCCGTTGAGAGATAGCATTTAATGCAAATGCTCCTGTTGTAGCTTGAACCTCGTCAGTAGCAGGTAGTAGAGTCAGTTGTACAATCTTCTTTTTCTGAACAATGTGTACTTTTCTGCAGACTTTGCCTTTTTGGTGAGAGAAATTTGAAATACGCCAAAAAGCACATTTTCTGACTTTCCAGTAAAATAAGAGGCATAAGTAATCTGAGACAGCTCTGTTTGTCTTTAGTCTTCTGAGAGAATAGCAGAGAATATTTTATTGAAGACGAACAAACGTTAGTACGTCATCTCACAACTTCAGGAGGTTCTTCTCTTTCAGCAGGTTGAGTTTTCTCAGCAGGTTTCTTTGCTTCGGAAGGTTCCACTTATTTCAGCGGATATCATTTCTTTAGATTACACCTTCTGAAATACTGAACAGATACCATCAGCAGAAACTATTCTTTCTCATAATAACCAAATTTGTTATTTATTAAAACTTGGGGTTGTGAGACATAAAACATTATTATCCTTTTAATAACATTTTGAGACTCAACATTCTCCCCCTTTTTAATGATGACAAATTTGCTTTAAGAACTAAATCAAATATCTGAAGGAAAGAGATAGTAAGATATTAGAGAATTGCTCCCCCTAAATCAGATACTGATGCAGAGCTTCCTTTTTAAATTTGTTTGCAACTTGCTTGAAAACTTTGTTTCATTTGCTCTTCAAATTTGCTCCCCCTGAATATGAGAATCCTTCTGAAACACTTAACTTCAGATTTTGTTAGTTTCTTAATACTCCCCATTTTGTCATCAGTCAAAAGGGCAAACAGAGTTTCTGAAGAAGTGAAAGATGAGTAGGAAAAAGATTCAGGATACCACTTGTGCATATCAACAATTTCTATGTAAAGTAATGTAGTGAAGAATTCAATTTTCAGAAAGTGTGAGAATGTTCAAATTTTCTCTGATAAATTTGAATCTATCTTCAGCAAGTGGTTTAGTGAATATATCAGCCCATTGATGTTCTGTATCAATCAATTGTATGTCAATAATTCCTTTCTGAACATAGTCTCTTATAAAATGATGTTTGATTTCAATGTGTTCTGCTCT
This sequence comes from Sesbania bispinosa, assembly GCA_026901365.1. Classification (NCBI taxonomy): domain Eukaryota; kingdom Viridiplantae; phylum Streptophyta; class Magnoliopsida; order Fabales; family Fabaceae; genus Sesbania; species Sesbania bispinosa. The sequence continues at coordinate 2,486,800 of QLOH01000022.1, read as the reverse complement.
AGAGTGCTGAATTGGATTTTTAGAAAGGTTGATTGCACTCGTGTTATCACAGAAGATTGGAATAGATTTAATAAAAATATTAAAGTCTTCTAACTGATACTTTACCCATAGTAACTGTGAACAACAACATGCAGCAGAAATGTATTCAGCTTTAGCAGTTGAAAGAGCTATCGTGCTTTGTCTTTTGCTTGACCAGCTTATCAAATTTCCTCCAATAAAGTGACATCCTCCACTGGTTGATTTTCTTTCAACTCTGTCTCCAGCAAAATCAGCATCACAGAATCCTACTAACCTGTAGACCTTACTCCTCTTATAGCAAAGACCAAGATTAGTAGTACCTTTCAAATATATGAAAATCCTTTTTACAGCTTGGTAATGAGTTACTCTTGGATCATATTGAAATCTTGCACACAAGCATACACTGAACATCATGTCAGGCCTACTTGTTGTAAGATATAATAAGGATCAAATCATACCTCTATACATGGTTGGGTCAACAGATTCTTCTCCTTCATCTTTATTTAAAATAGATGAGGGGTTCATAGGAGTTGTCATAGGCTTGCAACCGTGCATATTAAACTTCTTAAGCATTTCCTTTGTATACTTTTCTTGATGAATCCATATACAATCAGAATCTTGCTTAATTTGAAGTCCCAAGAAAAATTTTCGTTCTCCCATTAAACTCATTTAAATTCGGATTGCATAAGCTTTGAGAACTCAGTGCATAGAGAGGAATTTGTTGATCCAAAAATAATATCATCAACATATATCTAGACCAGAATCAGGTCTTTGTTAGACATTTTTCTAAAAAGAGTTGTATCAACTTTTCCTCTTTCAAAACCATTCTTGAGTAAGAAATTGCTCAGTCTTTCATACCATGCTCTAGAAGCTTGTTTCAGACCATAAAGAGCCTTTTTCAATTTGAAAACATGATCAGGAAAAGTTACATTTTCGAAACCAGGGGGTTGTCTAACAAATACCTCTTCCTCATTGAAACCATTTAGGAAGGCACTCTTAACATCCATCTAATATAGTTTGATGCCATTATTTGCTGCATAGGAAAGTAAAATCCTAATGGCTTCAAGCCTAGCTTTTGGAGCAAAGGTTTCAGTAAAATCGATACCTTCTTGCTGATTGTAGCCATGAGCAACAAGTCTGGCCTTGTTTCTGATAACTTGACCATCTTCAGAGAGTTTGTTTCTAAACACCCACTTGGTTCCTATGATAGTTTTCTCATGTGGTTTAGGAACAATTGTCTAGACATCACTTCTGGCAAACTGATTTAACTCTTCTTGCATGGCTAGGATCCATCCTTCATCATGCAGAGATTCTTCAATACTCTTTGGTTCGATTTCAGAGAGAAATGCAAGATTGTTGACTTCCCTTAGTCTTGATCTTGTTCTCACTCCTTCTGAAGTATCACAAATGATTTGCTCTTGAGGATGATGAGTTATGTATCTCCACTCACGCCAGCGAGGGAAAGCTTGCTCATTTTGAGACTCAGCATCAACTCTCTGATGAGAATCAATTTTAGCAGGTTGAAGAGTTGTCTTATCTGCAGGTACTTCATCCTTAGCCCTTGAAGTCTCTGAAGTATGATTCAGCTCCATTCTTGCAAAATCCACTTCTAGATCTGATAGTTCCCTATCAGTCTCTTTAGCATCATTAAATGTAACATGTATGGTTTCTTCAACAGATTGGTTTCTAGAGTTGTAAACTTTATATGCCTTAGAGGTTTCTGAATAACCAGTGAAGAATCCCATGTCAGATTTGGAGTCAAATTTACCCAGATTATCTTTGGTGTTAAGTATAAAACACTCACAACCAAAAATGTGAAAATATGATATGTTGGGCTTTCTTCTTGTCCACAATTCATAGGGAGTCTTATTGAGAATTGGCCTCACCAAAATTCTATTTTGGATATAGCAAGATGTGTGAACAGCTTCTGCCCAGAAAGACCTTGGAAGATTGCTTGAAACGAGCATGGTTCTTCCCATCTTCTGCAAGCTTCTGTTCTTTCTATCAACAACCCCATTTTGCTGAGGTGTTCTTGCCATAGAGAAATTGTGAGAGATCCCATTCTCATCACAGAACATATTGAAGCTCGAGTTTTCAAATTCACCTCCATGATCACTTCTGGTGGCAGATATGCAAAATCCTTTTTCATTTTGCACCTTCTTACAGAATTTGGCAAAATTCTCAAAAGTCTCATCCTTGCTTTTGAGGAATATCACCCAAGTAAATCTAGAATAGTCATCAACGATAACCAAACCATATTTTTTACCAGAAAGACTTTCAGTTCTTGTAGGACCAAACAAATCAATGTGAAGTAATTCTAAGGGTCTAGCAGTCGAAACAACATTTATGCTTTTAAAAGAACTTCTGGTTTGCTTCACCTTTAAACAGTTTTCACACAAAATGTTAGATTTGAAAGAGAGCTTGGGTAAACCTTTCACAAGATTGTGTTTTGTGAGCTTTGAGATTAATCTCAAGCTGACATGCCCAAGTTTCTGATGCCAAATCTGTTTTTCATCTTTCACAGAAATAAGACAAGTCACATTTTGATATGTTAGGTCCTCAAGATCAATCTTATACACATTACTGTGTCTTTTTGCAGTAAAAATGATTTGGTCAGAAGAGTTTCTAACTATACATCCATCCCTTGTGACGGATACAAAAAAACCACTGTCACACAATTGACTTATGCTCAGAAGGTTATGTTGAAGACCTTCAACCAGGAGGACATTGTGGATAACAGATAAAGGAGATATACCTACTGAACCAACGCCAATGATTTTTCCTTTCTGATCTCCTCCAAAAGTCACCACACCACCATCCTTAGGTCTAAGGTTTTGGAACAAAGACCTTTCTCCTGTCATGTGTCGCGAGCAGCCACTGTCCAGGTACCATTTGTGGCGTCTCCTTTGTCCCGTTAAACACATCTGAAATAGGAACAATTAAAGCTTTAGGTACCACATCTTTTTGGGTCCTTTCTTGTTAGCAGGAGGTCTACCTTTCTTTTTGTGTCGGCACTGAGACATATTGTGCCCAGGCTTGCCACAGTGAAGACATCCCTTACCTTTGTTAGCCTTATTAGCATTTTTAACATCATGCAGGGAGGAAGTTTCTGAGTGACCGAGACCACTTTTGTCTTTGGAATTCATTTGAACTCCCAGAAGTATATTCAAGTTTTTGCTTCCGTTGACAAAAGAAGCCAGGTCCTTTGTGAGTTCAGCAACTTGTTTTTTAAGATTCCCATTTTCCTTTTTCAAACTTGCTGAATCAAAATTATCAAAGCTAAGAAGCTTTTCCTTGAGTGACAAATTTTCAGCTTCAAGAGCTTCATTTTTGCTAGCCACTTCAGTGAATGCTCTTGATAGTTCTTTATACTCATGAAAAGGTTCCTTAGAACTTTCCACCAGATCATCATACATATCTTGTAGGGTTTGAGGTATTACCTCTGATTCAGAGCTGTCAGATGAAGGAAGGCTGGCCATCAGACATAGATTAGCTTCTTCAGTATCTTCATCATCCTCTTCAGAGGTGGAATCATCAATATCTTCCCATGTACCCTTTCTTCTTCTTTGGGAACTTCTTCCTTTTTGAAGAAATTTTCTTTAACTTAGGACGGTATTATTTAATGTGACCAGGTTGTCTTCACTCATAGCATATTACTTTGTTAGAAGCAAGAGTTTCTTTACCTTTACCTATTTTGTTGTCAGATGAGGATGACTTTCTGAACTTGGCCTTCTTCTAAAGCATCCTTTTGATCCTCATACTTAGCAGAGCAAGATCATCATCATCATCATCATCATCATCATGAGAGTCACCTTCTGAGTTTTCAGACTCTTCTAAGGACTCATCTACCTTCAAGGCTTTTTGAGCACCAGACCTAGCCAGCTTAGACTTGGCGTTTAGGGCAAAAGACTTCTTCTTAGGAGCATCTTCTCCTAGTTACAACTCATAGACCTTGAGGGATCCCAAAAGTTTCTCCATTCTCAGAGAGTTGAGGTCTTTTGCCTCTTGAATGGCAGTTACCTTGGGCCTCCAGATCTTTGGTAGACTTCTCAAGATTTTGCGATTGTTATCGCCTGAGTCATAAGTCTTTCCCAGAGATTTTAGTCCATTGGTGATGGTCTGGAATCTGCCGAACATCTGATCAATTGATTCAGTCTCATGTATCTTGAACATCTCATATTGATGCACTAACAAGCTGATTTTAGACTGTTTCACATTGTCAGTTCCTTCATGAGCCACAGCCAGAGTATCCCAGATTTCCTTAGCAGAGGAGCAGCCATGTACTTTCTCATATTCTGATTTGCTCAAAGAACAAATCAAGTAAATTTTCGCCTTTGCATTTAGTTGTACATGTGCCTTCTGATTTCCCGTCCATTCTGACTTAGGAATGAGCACACCATTACTGGTAGGAATATAATCACCATCGGTGACTACGTCCCAAAGATCTATGTTACTGCTTCCGATGAAGAGCTTCATACGATCTCTCCAGTAATGATAATCAAAACCATTGAAGGCAGGAGGCCTGGAAATGGAGGCACCTTCCACGATGTAATGTGATTTTCTTATAAAGGCTTCCATTTGGATCTTTACCCTGAGCACTTGTGAGATGCTCAACCCGAGGTTGAGCTCTGATACCAACTGTTAGAACCACAGGAAACACTAGAGGGGGGGGGGGGGTTGAATAGTGTTTTATAATTCTTTGCAGATTTTCGTGAAAACCGTTTTAACAAGCAAAACATATTTTAAAATGATTAAGCAACCTTCCGAAACTGGAATTTCAGCTACTTGCCGATGCAACTCAGAAGGTTGAATAAACGCTTTTGAAATATTTTTCTCTTAAAGAAAAGATTGTTTTCTGCGTAGTTTTATAAAACAACTTTTCTAAAACCCTCCTTGGTTAGTTTAAACAGAATTTAAAGAGTTAAGGGATGAGAGAACTTGACCACAGAAATGTATCCTAGTTCACCCACTAACACAGTGAGCTACGTCCAGTCCCAGGGCAAAACTCCACTGGATTTTCCACTATCTGATCACACACAAGTATTCTTTGAACCCAGCCTCTTCAGGCTAAACACCAAGTATTCTTTGGACACACAACGTCTCCAGGCTAAAACCCAAGTATTCTTTGAACACGCAGCCTCTCCAGGCTAAAACCCAATAAAAACTGTTTGAAAGAAAATGCTCAAACTATGAAACTACACAAGTTTAGAGCTCAAACTGGGAAACTTGTACAAATAACCGAGTAAGACTCAGGATATAGAAATTGTTGTACAATGAAGAAATAATGAAATAGATGAATATGAAATTTGGCAGCGTTTCAGCAAGTCGATTTCTTTGTGTTCAATTCTCTGTGTATTTCTTCATGGAGTCTAGTATTTATAGAGAAGAAAGCTTCCGACCGTTGCTCTCCAAATGATTTCCCGTTGAGAGATAGCATTTAATGCAAATGCTCCCGTTGTGACACATAGCCTGAACCTCATCAGTAGCAGGTAGTAGAGTCAGCTGTACAATCTTCTTTTTTTTAGCAGCGTGTACTTTTCTGCATAATTTGCCTTTTTGGTGAGAGAAATTTGAAATATGCCAAAAAACACTTTCTCTGACTTTCCAGTAAAATGAGAGGCACAAGTTGAAGGGAATCAAGCATGTGGTCAGGGTGTAGCGGAAATAAATGGATGCCCTCCCTTGTTATAATCGTTTTGCGAAAACACGAATCAAGGCATAAAAGGTATTGAAACGAAAGGTCGTACCTTATTAGGATTATAAACGAGGCAAGTGTAGCCACGTCACTATTGGTATCTATGCCAACAGCCGAACTAGGAAACCCTCCTCAACTCTGCTAGAAGCCTTAGAAAGTAAGAAACGATTGCTCATGTGTATAGGGTAGTGCATCTTATGCTCTATTTATAGAGTGGTGGCTAGGGTTTACCCCCTCACTCACTTAACCCTCACACTTATGGGCCTGGCCCATTATGTTATAATTCTAATTAAATTAAATTAGAATTATTATCCTTTCCTAGTGGCTTGTTGTATGCGTGTGACCCAATAGGCTTTTAATATTTGGTTATAATATTAAAATAAAACCCTTTTATATTTAATATCATAAATAGTGAGCGGTATCTAGCAACACATCACTATCCAAATATTGAGATTATCAATAACTTTGATAAATCCTATTTTATGATAATAATTTATATGATCTGTCCCTTTGTCCAAATATCTAATTGAACACAAGGGCATGGATTGTGTCAACCTTGTATAGTTCAATTTATATTTTCTTGATCCCCAAGTAGACTGTACAGAAAATAAACATCTCATGTTTATCCTCCTGAGCATGGCCATGTATTTTGCAGTCTCACTTTATCAAGAGGCCTACAGATATAACTCCTGTTACATAGGAGGGACAAATCCCATCTAGGGCACTCACATTCCACCACATAATTTATTATATGTCCAAAAATCATCTTTATGATTACCCTGTTACAGGTAACATTTGATGATAATTAAAACATATAATTCCTTATGTAGGAATCGTAGTGATTTCATGTCGAATGACTTCATATAACATTTATCAATTTTTAAGAAACGTTCATGACACTTATGTAACAAGCCATGCAACGTTCTTAAGGTGGGTCTGTCCAGTACACCATTACTCTTAATGTGTACCTATGTGAGTACATGATATCTCATATCCATGATCCGTGAGATGTGATCATCAATGAACGCACATACTAGTCTAAATGCATCTTTGTCCTAACAATCTCCCACTTGCACTAGAGACATTCAGACATAACTCTTATGCCCAATGATCTAGTGTGCCCTTCATGCTTCTGCTGCACAAAGGGTTTAATGGGTTTGTAACAGCGACTGTTTCTTGCTTCGAACTTTTCTAGCTCATAGCGCCACCATTCAAACAAAACATATAACCTGATTGCGATCTTCAATTACCTTTATCAGTTTGGAAGCTAGCATCAGTGTAACCCTTTACAAGCAGCTCTTCCTCCCTCCATATTTCAATAATGAATCCTTAGTTCTTCTCAAGTACTTAAGGATGTTCTTGACTGTTGTCTAGTGACCTTCACCAAGATCAGACTGGTATCTGCTAGTCATGCTTAAAGCATATGATATTTTTGGTTGAGTACATAACATGGAAAATATGATAGATCCTATAGCGGATGCATAAGGAATCTTATTCATGCGACCTCTCTCTTCTTCACTAGAAGGAGAATGAGCCTTAGATAGGCTTATACCATGTAACATAGGCAAAGATCCCTTCTTAGAATCTTGCATGTTAAACCATTTTAACACTTTGTCTATGTATGTACTTTGACTTAGGCCAAGTAATCTTCGAGATCTATCTCTATAGATCCTGATACCTAACACATAGGTCGCTTTGCCCAAATCTTTCATAGAAAAACAATTTCCTAACCAAGTCTTTACATACTGAAGGGTAGGAATATCATTTCCTATGAGGAGTATGTCATCTACATACAAAACCAGAAAAATCACAAATGTTGTCACTAACCATTTTGTAGACACAAGGTTTGTCTTCATTTTCAATGAAACCAAACTGTTTTACAGCTTCCTCAAAATGAAGATTCCAGCTTCTAGAGGCTTGCTTTAATCCATAAATGGATCGTTGCAACTTATATACCTTTAGGTATAACAAAACCTTCAGGTTGTATCACATACACATCTTCAAGAAGGCTTCCATTTAGGAAAGCTCTCTTGACATCCACTTGCCAGATTTCATAATCATGGTAAGTTGCAATATCAAGCAAGATCCGAATAGATTTAAGCATGACAACTGGGGAAAAGGTTTCATTATAGTCTATACTATGAATTTGCGTCAAACCCTTAGCCACCAATCGTGCTTTAAAGGTACTTACATTACCATGCATGTCAGTTTTCCTTTTGAAAACCCACTTGCACCCTATTGGTTTTATCCCTTCAGGTGGCTCAATCAAGGTCCATACCTTGTTAGTGTACATGGAATCCATTTCAGATCTCATGGCATCAAGCCATTTCTCAGATTCTGGACTCAAAAGAGCTTCTTGGTAAGTCACTGGTTCATCTTGATCCATTAGCAATACATCCCTTTCCTGAGACACAAGGAAACCATATCTCTCAGGTTGGTGACGTACCCTATCTGACCTACGCAAGTCTTGCACTACTTGAGCAGGTGGCTCCACAACACTTTGTGGTATCTGCTCTTGTTCCATTACCGGCTCATTGCTACTCTGTGGTACTTGAATTTCTTCAAGTTCTACTTTCCTCCCACTCATTTTCTTAGAGACAGATTCCTTCTCTAAGAATATAGCAGTCCTAGCGACAAACGCTTTGCCTTTGCTAGGATTATAAAAGTAATGACCCTTAGTTTCTTTTGGGTATCCCACAAATAAGCACTTATCTGATTTGGGTCATAGCTTGTCTGAAACTTGGCGTTTCACATAAGCTTCACAATCCCAAATCTTCATAAAAGACATACTAGGTCATTTTCTAGTCCATATCTCGTATGGTGTCTTTATGATAGCCTTAGATGGAACACGGTTTAGTGTGAAGGCTGCTGTTAACAATGCATGACCCCAAAAGGAGTCGGGGAGATCAGTATGACTTATCATAGATCGAACCATATCTGATAGAGTTCGATTTCTCCTTTCTGAAAATCCATTCCATTGAGGTGTTCCAGGAGGAGTGAGTTGAAATGTTATCCACACTCTCTTAGATAGTCATCAAATTGTTGGCTTGAGTATTCTCCACCTCGATCTCATTGACGTGTTTTAATAGTCTTGCCAAGTTGGTTTTAAACTTCATTCTTAAATTCCTTGAACTCTTCAAAGGATTCGGATTTGTGTTCCATCAGATACACAAATCGATATGTACTGAAATCATCAGTAAAAGTGATGAAGTATTGAAAACCTCCTCTAGCCATTGTGCCCACGGGCCCATATATATCACTATGTATGAGGCAAAGAAGATCACCAACCCTTTTACCCTTTTCCGATGAATGGGGTTTTGGTCATCTTCCCAAATAAATAAGATTCACATGTCTCAATTGATTCAAAATCAAATGAGTCCAAATAACCATCTTGGTGGAGTTTGGATATGCATTTCTCATTTATGTGGTCTAAGCAACAATGCAAAAGATAAGTCGGGTTCAAACCATTTATTTTGACCCTTATGTTATAGATAGGCACTTCCATGTTAAGAACATATTGTTCAACTTTGCACAACCATATCATTCAAAAAAATTGATTTGTTCTTTATAAAACACTCTTTTCTAAACAAGAAACGGAATTAAAATTCCCACTAATGGTAGGTACAAAATAAAAATTATTTAGTTCAATGACTAGTCCAGTTGGCAAAGTTAAATAATAGGTTCCTACGGCTAAGGCAACAACTCTTGCTCCATTTCCACACGTAGGTCGACTTTCTCCTTTATTGCTGATAAGTGAAAATTAGTTGATAAATTAGAGTACTTTTTAGTTCACTTATCAAGGATAAAATGATAATTTTTCCCCAATTTAATCCCTTTTTATTTAATATTAGATAAATTGTATTTATTAATCCTAGATTTGAATTTGATGCTATTTTGATAGAAATATTGCTGATTTTTGCAGGATATTGCAAAGATTTAATTTGGAGGATAGATAACATCAAATGAGGAAGATATCTGCAAGATTTGAGATTGATTGAAGATATTTAATGAAGATTTGAAGAAGATTTGAGATCATTAATGAGGAGATCATTGCCAATCAATCAAGGATTCTGCAGACAAGCTTCCCAAATAAATCAAGGATTGCTCAATAAATGCAAGGATATCATCAAATAAAGGGAAACAAGGAAGGACAATTATGCGAAAACCAGTCTCGGGGAGAGATCAAGATTTAAAAGAGAAAGTTGGAGCAGCAGGACGCTAGCTGCGCTTCACCTGCGCTATAGCACAGGGTGAAGCGCAGACTCTCTGGAAGCTGCGCTCACTCCTGCGCTATAGCGCAGCCTGGAGCGCAGGTTACGCTGATTTTGTCCTTATTGTCGTTTTTAGATAGATCTCTTCCCAATTTGCATTGTCTTTCCTTAGTTTATAAATAGGAACCTCTTGCACCAGTTTTGGGGGCGGGAAGTGCACAATCATTGTAATCTAGTCTATAGTTCAGTGATTATGTACCAGAGCTAAGTTTAGAGTAAGAGAGGAGGAGCGCTTCGCAAGGATTGAAGATGGTGACAACATCTTCGGTGGTTTGTATGGCTACTTCATGTAGTTAACTCTCCAGTAGAATTGGATGTAATCGATTCTATCCCTGAGTGTATGTAAATTTTATATTATTATTTATGAGCTCTCTGTCTATAATATTGGTAATCTTATTCTGTGCTTATTCCTAATTCCCACACTTGCATCTGGACTTATAGGCTAGTCTTAACTAAAGTAGTTTTGATTAGGAATGAGAGTGGGGGAGCGGATTCTGAAGAAACTCATTCTCTGATTGAATAAGATTACTCGGTTACAACTTTGCTCCGAAAAGGGGTGTTTGCTAATGAGCGAGGGGTAGTGTGAGTACTCTAAGTGAAGGGGCATCCGACCATTAGGCTTAGTAATCGATAGCAAAGAGTTAGTGGGTTGTGAATCCAGGATCCGAACATAGGCGTGTCCTAATGAGTATAAGGTAGTGACAGTACTAGAGCGAAGGTACGTCTACAGCACTAGGCCTCGTTTATCAACTAATTCTTTACAAACTGAATAAAAGAGAGCGAAATAAGCTGAGGGTAAGTCTGTCGCCTGGGAGAGCCCGCATAGTTTATCCTTGAGTGTTTAAGGTTGCTGGCGAGGGGCCTTAGCAATAAAGTTTGTCTATAGTATTATAGAGTAAACCTAAAATAATAGATAGTCTTTATATGCACAATGGGTGTGATGAGATGAAGTCCAATCCTGATCCAAGTAAAGTGTCTAACTCTACCTTTCTAATTCCAATTGATTATTTATTCTCTTTACAATTCTGCAATCATAATCTCTAAACCGTGCTTTCTCTTGATAAGTAGATCACAGTCTGCATAAATTAACCGTTCTCTGTGGATACGATACTTTTACTTAGTATTATACTGCTGGAGTTTTGGTTCGCTTTCCAAAAACCCATCAAGTATTTTTGGCGCCGTTGTCGGGGAACGATTTTCAATTTGTGTAGACCTTGGCGGTCTAATTATCAAGTTTTATTATTATTATTATTATTATTATTATTATTATTATCATCATCTTAGGAATTTATTTTTCTTTTTTTAGGATTATTATTTATTATATATTATTATCAAAATTATAAAAATTTCTTCAACACTCACCCTTTTTCAAGTTTCTTGTTTATGCTTCTGAGAGGTCAGGCGTCTCCTAAACAACTTCAGTTTGACCCGGAAATCGAAAGGACGTCGCGAAGGAACAAAGGTAGAAACTCGAGGAGGAGAAGAAGGAGGATACTTGTTGAGGAACCAAAATCTATGGCAGAAGAAACTCCAAGAAGGAGGACATTAGGAGACTACATCTCCCATCAAGGACCACGCCACTTCTCCAATATTCTATTACCACCCAATGCAAGAACTTTGGAGTTGAAGACTGCACATCTTAATCTCATCAGCGCCCATCAGATCGCTGGATTGGATCATGAAAATCCAAATTCTCATCTTTCTAACTTTTATGAATTGATTGGTACTATGGGTTTTGATGAAGGTAGTTTGGAATCTGTTTACTTACGCTTGTTTCCTTTCTCTTTGATAGGTAAAGCTAAGGAATGGCTACAATCACACCCAAATCAAAGTCTGACCAGTTGAGGTGTGGTTGAGGAGATGTTCTTGTCAAGATTCTTCCCACCAGGAAAGCAGATTGAAGCCAAAGCAGATATTTCCATCTTCAGACAAGGGGATAACGAACCACTTTGTGAGGCTTGGGAAAGATTTAAATCTTTGCTGTGCAAGTGTCCCAACCATGGCTTTGAAGACATAGCCCAACTGAACATGTTCTGCAAGGGTCTGCGTTCAGATTCCAAATCATTTATAGACGCTGCAGCAGGAGGGACAATCTTATCCCTAGATGTTGATCAAGCACTTCAAATTATAAACAATTTTGCTCAGAACGATCAACAAGCACGAAGTGGAAGACAGCTTGCACAATTGCAAAACGGGATGCTGGAACTCAATCAAAGTGATGCTCTATTAGCAGAGAATAAGCTCATCAAACGTCAAATAGAAGCACTCACCGAGACATTGAAGGCACTCCCTCAACAACTCAAAGCTGTCTACTCACAACCCATCCAAGCCCAACCATTGATTTGCGATTTCTGTGGAGGAGACCATCAAAATGGTCAATGTGCTGTCCAAGAAATACAGCAAGAGCAAGTCAACTACATGGGTAACCAGGGAAGGCAAGGGAATTTCTCTAACAATAACAACAATTACTCTCAAGGTTGTAGAAATAACCAAACCAACTCTGGTTGGAATCATAATGGAGGAAAGCAACCACCCTACCAACAACAGCCCTCCACATATGATAAATTGAATTCTTTGGAGGGTAATATTGATGAATTAGTGCAAGGATTTAGTGGATTCAAGAAAACCACTGAGGCATCAATCAAATCTCTAGAGAATCAAATGGGTCAATTAGCAAACGAAATGGCAGAGCACAGGCAGCAACACTTCTCTGCGGTGACCCAAACAAATCCAAAGGAACAATGCAACTTGATTGCTACTGATGGTAACAAGTCAGAAGAGGAGAAGCCTGATGAGGAAGAATAAATCATCTTTGAAGAACAACTGCCTCAGGAGGAAGCTGTTCATCAAGATGAAGGTCTTGGTTACAGGTAAGTCACTTGACCCTGGTAGGTTTACTATACCCATCTATATTGGTAATCTACCCTCTACTCATGCTTTATTAGATCTTGGAGCGAGCATCAATTTGATGTCGCTATCTTATTTTAACAAGTTGAGTAATGTGAAGGTCAAGCCTGCTAATGTGAGATTGCTTCTTGCAAATAAATCTGCTCAAAGCCTACATGGAAAAGTAGAGGACATTCAAATAAGAGTAGATAAATTTGTATATGCGGTGGATTTCTACATTGCAGAGACAGGAGAAGAGGATACTGAAGTCCCCCTGATTTTAGGAAGACCATTCATGAAGGCTGCTAAAATGATCATTGATGTTGATCGAGGGAAATGTGCATTGAGCTCAAAGGATGAAACCATTGTGTTTCATATTGACAGGGGTGTACCCCAGTTACAACAAACTGATGCTATTTCCAAAAGTTCTCCACAATTTCCAGGCTCCGGATTTCTGAGGCAGCCTAGGATGAGGGTAAAGCACCCTGAGACAACTTGGGAGTTTAAGCTCAAAAGGAGAAAAAGATCAACATCTGACACTGAGGAGGATAGTGACAATGAAGATAGAGTCACAAATTGGCATGGAGGATGGGAACTCAAAGGTAGAACTGGTATGGAGTCCAACATCATCCTCCACTTGAGGCCACCATAAAAGATGTTGCATAACCAGGCGTCGAGCTAAAGACGTTAAACAAGCGCTTCCTGGGAGGCAACCTAGTGTTTGTGAGTTTTGTTTTCTTTTTCTTTTTCTTTTTGTTAATTTTTAGTTTTAGGAATTACCTGTGTAATTAGGAAACTGCCAAATTGAGGATATAAACTTTAAAAGGAATGCATGGAATCAGGTAGGAGTAGCAGAAGCAGAGAGCATACTGCACATCTGCACTTCAGCCGCGCTATAGCGCAGGATGAAGCACAGAATTTACTGGAACTAATTGGCTCTCTGGATTCTGCGCTTCACCCTAAACCCTGCGCTATAGCGCAGGGTGTAGCGCGGGTCTACGCTATTTAAATTTCAAAAAGTTAACATGGAAGTTCATTTTGAACTTCCACCCAAACTTCCCTGACCCTTTTCTCTGATATTTCTAACCCTTTCTTTGCCTGTTACTAACTCATATCACCTAATTTTCAGTTTCTGACTTCACACCAGGTATGTATTTATGCTTTTCTTCCTTTCTAACCGATTGGAATTTCGATTTTTTATTTTATTTGAGCATAGCCTTAGGATAGGAATATTAGGAGTTTTAGGACCTTTAGGAAAGAAATAATTGTTCATAAATGTTTAGAAATAGTTTGCATGTGGTTAGGATACTTTGTGAGACATTCTTAATTGCGTAGGTGGTAGTTTTTAAAGTGCTCAATAATTTCTGCAAATTATTTTTATTGGTGCATGTATGTTTGATTACTCTAATATATTTTTGCATGCCCTTACAAAAATAATTATGCCCTATTGCATGTTTCTGATAACATGATTTTTTAGCATGAGTTCAATTCTCACTTTTGCCAGATTAGGACTGTTTAGGACTTGCTTTAATTGATCACTTTAGCATGTCTTAATGAATTAATTGGCATTTATTGGGTAACAATTAAAATCAAAATTTTTATGCACAATTGTTTGATTAATTGCTCGGATTTTTGAAATTAAATTGGCCATTTATTTCATAATTATGAGTAGTTAAATTGTATGATGCATAAATAATTTTGATTTATTTCTCTTTTGCATATGGCTCGCACAAAGACTGTTGGTGTTCCTAGCTCCTCTAGGAAGAACACAGGGGGTGCCAAGAGGAAGGCCCCCCAGAGGAAACCTGAGTTCGACCCTCTCCGCTTCAAGGACCTCTAGTCCTTTGAAGCCTACACTGATATTGCATCCTGCATGTTTATTAAGGAGAGGCCAGTGATCCTCGAGGAAGACGAGTTTGAGGAGTTTTCTGCAGAGATTTAGAGGAGGCTTTGGGGTCGCCTCAGCTGCCCTGACAGTTATTTTGACCCAGAGATCGTAAGGGAATTCTATGCTAACGCCATTGGAGACCAAGGCGTTAACATTAGAATGGAGTCCTATGTGAGGGGGCAGGTAATCAGATTTGATTGCGATGCAATCAATGCACTCCTTGGGCACCCCATAGAGGAGGACAAGGACCTGGTGGACTGCCAGTACCAGGACAGGATGGAGGTCGTTGGTGTCAACGATAATGATCCCCTCGACATAGAGACTGCTCAACTCCTTTGCTTACCAAGGCGTTCTTTAGAGAGGAACGCATACAGACATGCTGCTAGGATTCACAGGAAGGATATGAGGAGCATCACTCAGATGTGGACAGTTCTGATACTGGCCAACATCCATCCCACTGGGCATGTTTCAGATATGGTTATGCCCATGGCCCACCTCATTTATTCCATCCTCACCAGAGCTGTCATCGACGTCTCCCAGATCATCACGAAGAAGATAGGAGAGTATGTTAATGCTTTGGAGCGTCGGACACCCAACTCCAGGATCAGGCTTGGCTTCCCATGTCTTATTACATCACTCTGTTGATCTAGGGGTGTTGAGGTGAACCCCATGGTTCGCATCTTACCCCCTATGAACAGAGTCTATATTGAAGCCAACTGCATTGCAGCTGAGGAGTTGGGAAATGAGGATGAGCAGCAGCAGCCACCACCACCACCACCACCACCAGCCATGGATGCTCCAGCATGGGCTCAAGACCTTAGGACCCAGCATGCTCACATGATGGTTCAGATGTCCACACTTCACCGAGCTGCTTTACACTTTCAGAGCAGTCACCACCAGACTGGTGTGGACCCCACTCTACCCGCTTTCTTTCATGATTATTTGCATTGGCCTGGGGACATGCCTATTTTCCCAGGGGGGATGGAGCAGCCGGAGCTGAGGATGGAGCGGCTCACATGGATCAGGACCACGAGGACTGATTTTCTTTCCTATTTGGTGCTTTTCCTTCTTTTTCTTTTCCTTTTCCTTTTTATTTTATTATTTTTTCTTTCTTTCTTTATTTTCTTATTTTATTTTCTTTTTGATTTGTACTGTATCTAACTATCCACTGATATTTATATTATGCAGTACTTATCCAGTTATTGTGTATTTTTTCTAGTAAATTTTTAAATTTTTAGGACTTTAGGATTAGGAATCAAGGTTATTATTTCTGTATTCTCTGTAATTAAGTAGTTTAACTAACCAATTTAGGAAAGATGATAGAGTCTTGTGATTAATTCCATAATCAGTTAGGATTAGGGTACTTCTCAAGAGAACCTATCAAGGTAGTTTAATTAATTCCATTAAGTGCTTTATCAAGGAAATTTTAGCCATAACCGGTGAGATGAGAGCCTAAACACTTATATTGAGAGCTTTTCACCGCTGCTTGTCAACTGTTATTGCTTGAGTTTCTGAATTTTGTCTTGCTAGTAGAAGGTATGGATGTGATAAAGGCATATTTTGTGATTATAATATTTTGCTCAGTGCCAAACAGCCAACCCTGATTAAATGTTTTCATTTATTGATTGCCCATTTGAGCTTGAATGTTTCCTTTGATGCACCCCAGCCATGATTAATGATCATACCATGTCCCTTAACACTTGGGATAGAGAGCAAGGTGCACCATAAAAAAATTGGATGGGATAAGAGGTTGGTCACAAGAGACTCAAGAGAAGGCACAAGAAATCACAAAAGAAGGATCCTCCCCCACACAAAAAATATTTCTATGATATGTTTCTGTACTAAAAAAAAATTCTGCATAAAAGTGTGGAATTGAATAAGTTGGGGGGAGAATTTCTTCAAACAATGAGGCCAAGCTGAAAAAGGGTGACCATTCAAGAATGACCAGGTGAATTGAGAGAAGTCCCAAGCACAATCACAAGATGCTCTCTATTCAAAGTGTTCCTTGAATATCCAGAAAAACCATGATTTCTTGATAGCCCTGCCTCATTACAACCTATCAAAGACCTTTTGATCCCTATTAACTGCTTGCAGGTTCAAATCTTGGAAACAACTATCAATTCTAGTTGTTCAACAATGGTGAAAATGATTGAGGGAAACACTTACCCGTGAGAATGACAGATTTCCTTGGTTTATCACTTATTGCTTTAATTGCTATTATTGAGAAAGTTTAATTGATGTTTGTATTTCTATTTTGATTGATTTATGGTAACGTCCCTTGATCCTTAGTTTTTCTTATGGTTGGAAAGTGACTTCTACTTAGGAAAGAGTTTGAGGATTAGTTCCTTGAATTTGTTTTTAGTTATTAGGAATACACTGGGAATAGAATTGATTCATGATTGCAAGGAGGTCTCTTGCTTGAGGACAATCAAGAAGTTAAGTTGGGGGGATTTTGATAAGTGAAAATTAGTTGATAAATTAGAGTACTTTTCAGTTCACTTATCAAGGATAAAATGATAATTTTGCCCCAATTTAATCCCTTTTTATTTAATATTAGATAAATTGTATTTATTAATCCTAGATTTGAATTTGATGCTATTTTGATAGAAATATTGCTGATTTTGCAGGATATTGCAAAGATTTAATTTAGAGGATAGATAACATCAAATGAGGAAGATATCTGCAAGATTTGAGATTGATTGAAGATATTTAATGAAGATTTGAGATCATTAATGAGCAGATCATTGCCAATCAATCAAGGATTCTGCAGACAAGCTTCCCAAATAAATCAAGAATTGCTCAATAAATGCAAGGATATCATCAAATAAAGGGAAACAAGGAAGGACAATTATGCGAAAACCAGTCTCGGGGAGAGATCAAGATTTAAAAGAGAAAGTTGGAGCAGCAGGACGCTAGCTGCGCTTCACCTGCGCTATAGCGCAGGGTGAAGCGCAGACTCTCTGGAAGTTGCGCTCACTCCTGCGTTATAGCGCAGCCTGGAGCGCAGGTTACACTGATTTTGTCCTTATTTTTGTTTTTAGATAGATCTCTTCCCAATTTGCATTGCCTTTCCTTAGTTTATAAATAGGAACCTCTTGCACCAGTTTTGGGGGCTGGAAGTGCACAACCATTGTAATCTAGTCTATAGTTCAGTGATTATGTACCAGAGCTAAGTTTAGAGTAGGAGAGGAGGAGTGCTTCGCAAGGATTGAAGATGGTGACAGCATCTTCGGTGGTTTGTATGGCTACTTCATGTAGTTAACTCTCCAGTAGGATTGGATATAAACGATTCTATCCCTGAGTGTCTGTAAATTTTATATTATTATTTCTGAGCTCTCTGTCTATAATATTGGTATTCTTATTCTGTGCTTATTCCTAATTCCCACGCTTGCGTCTGGAGTTATAGACTAGTCTTAACTAAAGTAGTTTTGATTAGGAACGAGAGTGGGGGAGCGGATTCTGAAGAAACTCATTCTCTGATTGAATAAGATTACTCGGTTACTACTTTGCTTCGAAAAGGGGTGTTTGCTAATGAGCGAGGGGTAGTGTGAGTACTCTAAGTGAAGGGGCATCCGACCATTAGGCTTAGTAATCGATAGCAAAGAGTTAGTGGGTTGTGAATCCAGGATCCGAACATAGGCGTGTCCTAATGAGTATAAGGTAGTGACAATACTGGAGCGAAGGTACGTCTACAACACTAGGCCTCGTTTATCAACTAATTCTTTACAAACTGAATAAAAGAGAGCGGAATAAGCCGAGGGTAAATCTGTCTCCTGGGAGAGCTCGCATAGTTTATCCTTGAGTGTTTAAGGCCGCTGGCGAGGGGCCTTAGCAATAAAGTTTGTCTACAGTATTATAGAGTAAACCTAAAATAATAGATAGTCTTTATATGCACAATGGGTGTGATGAGATGAAGTCCAATCCTGATCCAAGTAAAGTGTCTCTAACTCTACCTTTCTAATTCCAATTGATTATTTACTCTCTTTACAATTCCGCAATCATAATCTCTAAATCGTGCTTTCTCTTGATAAGTAGATCACAGTCTGCATAAATTAACCGTTCCCTGTGGATACGATACTTTTATTTACTATTATACTGCTGGAGTTTTGGTTCGCTTTCCAGAAACCCATCAATAGCCAATGACCTAATCCATTTGGATCCCACACATTCATACAAATGTGAGATCCACATCCGGTATCCAATACCTAAGATGCAGAAGTAGGTAAATTGACTTCTATAACATATATAACTGAAGCGGAAATCTCACTTCCCTTCTTCTTGATCTCCACTAGGTACTTTACACAGTCTCTAATGTCCTGATTGGCCACAGTGGAAACATTTTCCTTCCTTAACTATCCCACCCATAGGCTTCGAAAATAAAGGTACTAGGCTTATCCTTGCCTTTGTCCTTTGGTTTGAAATAGAGCTTCTTGAACTTCTTCTTGCCTTTGCCTTTTCCAGGTTGGACCATCAACATGACATTCCCTTTACCTTTATTAATGTTTTGCTAAGCTGTTCTCAACATGCTTAGCAATTCTGGAAGTGATTCGTCAAATTCATTCACATTATAGTTCATGAATAATTGACTATAGCTGTTTGGAAACAATTGCAGGACAAGATCAGTGGCCAACTCTTGGCCTTATGGGAATCCAAGCCTTTATGGGTTTTCAATGTACCTAATTACTTTGAGTACATGAGTACCAACAGGGGTTCCCTCTGCCAGTCTACATTGATAAAGTGCTTTTGAGACTTCAAATCGTTCAAGCCTAGCTTGTCCTTGATAAAGTCTCTTTAAGTGTACAATCATATTGTACGTCTCCATGTTCTCATGCTGTTTTCAGCATTCATGGTAGTAAGCATAAGGCAACCTACATCGAGAGTAACATCCAGATGCTTTCTAAAAGCATCCTTGTCAGCTTTCAAAGTATTTGCAGCGGGTGTTGCGACACCCTTAGTTATACCGCTAAGAATATCACATTGTAACACGTGACCGTTGAACTTACTGTTTTAGTGAAACTGTCAAAATACGGAATTTTTTTTGAAAGAGCTTAGTTTTTATCAACCTATTATATTTCTAATTTCGTTTTAAGTATTTATAAAATATCCTTTCCTTAAATTTGAAACTTGTTTTCCGAAAACATCTAAACGACTATTACCTCGCGTACATTCACAGCATACACGCAGTTACAGAACCAATCATAAGGAAAGAAACATCATAAATATATACATACATCACAGTGTCAATGTACTTCTCGAGCCAACAAGATAACCATACAAAACATGAGTTCCAGTAGTAGACTAAAATAAATAAGACCTCAACAAAATACAAAACAAGAGGTCGCTAGATCAGAGCTGCTACTACCTAGACTCACAACTACTCACAACAACGCTAGTCCTACTCATCATCCTCCGACTCAGCAAGAAGCCATCCACAACTCCTCCCAGCACCTCCAAGAGTGATCATCCCGAAATCCTCTGAGGGATCGTCGTTAGAGGAATCCTCCTCCGGCTCCTCCTCCTCAAGATCCTCCTCCGGCTCCTCCTCCTCGTCCGTGGTGTCATCTATCACGATCAAATCTGGCTCACTCGGGAGAGGGCTGCTATGCGCATCAGGACGCACAGTCTGTGAGGGTGATGCCTCAGGAGCTGGAGAGTATCTGGGGGAATCTGGCTCAGCCATAGTCGCCATCCGGGAAGACCATGATGTTGGAGAAGAAGCGGGACGACGACGAGAGTTACGAAAAGTAGTATAGCGTGTGAGTCCTAGTGGCGTCTCGAACTCGAGGGTCACTGGCACTGTGAAGTCCAACTCCGGAATCAAGGGAAGGCTAGGATGAGAAATGATAAGGCAGACTTCCCCTGGGAACACACACCGCCTAGGAATGTCGGTCACCCGCCACTGACCTCGTGGCATCCACCGCAGCTGGATCCTCATGGTCGACATACTGGATATCCCCGATGCCGACTATCGATGTAGCGAAGAAATACAACGACAGAGAATAACAGAATCAGAAAAGAAGGGTGAGAACATCGCATGAACTCATAACAAGTAGAATACAGCAACTAGAGCATACACAGAATATCCACACTATTCAATCAAAAGAATACAGTTTATATTATCATGATGCATATGAACTAATGCATGTGGGCCCAGGGAAACATCACCATCCGCAGAGCACAACAGTAACTGCCCGACCATATATGTACAACGTATCAGGAGTTAGAGTCTGTACTAGCGCGGTACTTATAATTTTCTTTTGGCCAATTTTTCCCGACTTTCAGACAATCTCAACTGACCCTGAAAACTTGAGAGCGACAGGATAGTCAAGCATGTACCCCATTTGCTCGACAGTAGGGAGCGAGCCCACGTCACTTGAAACATTTTGGGACCTGACTATCCTCAGGGCTGGCATCCCCGTTTGAGGACCCGCTGGCGTTCTTTGAAAAACCCAGTGCACCCGTCCCTACCAATTTCACACTGTACCGAGTGTCACTGCCATATAGGTCGTAAGGTCTTTAACCTTAAGTATCAACAATGCCTTATGATGCATGTCACACAACAAAGTTTCAAAACAAACACCTCCTTACAGGCGAAGCCCATTTGAATCATTCAACGTCACCACATCTCCGTGGTACGGCCCGATTCAAAGTCTCCTCTTCACAAGAAGAACCAAACCCTATCCCGGGTTGAAACCACACTCTCTCACTAAGCTTCTCAAGTTTTATGTAAGAAGAGGGTGTTGGTTATAATCTTTTACAGTAGTTTACACTAACGTTCTTGATAATCATGTCCATTTAAGTCCTGTGATTTACTAAGACTTATGGTAGTGTCTTATGGATAGTATTACTTATCCTAATCTGTCTTATGCGACCAATTAAGACTAGGTTTAACCCTTAATTATAATTAGTTGTTATTAACTGAACTATAATTAATGTTACTTTTCTTTAATTAAGTCTTAATCCTTACTTAAGATCCTAATTAGTTCCTAATTGTCCCTTAATCTTTTCCTTAATCTTAGATTAGGGTTTTAATTATGTTTGATTAAGGTTAATCATAATTAATTAGTTCTTAACCATCATTAGTGATTAATTACTTAATTAATACTTTAATTAAGGTTAATCATCTTTGGACTTAATTAATCATTCTTTACTTAATTAACTTAAGTGAATTAGGTTAATTAACTTAGGTAATTAAATTAGTTAAGCCCACTAATTAATCCTAAGTTTTAATTTTTTATTACTTGGATTAGAGTTGAAGTCCAACTCTAATCTAAGCCCAAATCCACAAAATATTTTTTTAGTTGACTTTTGAATGAGTCCTTGACTCTTTTTTTTTGAAAGCTTTGGGCCTAAATCAAGGGCCCAAAGGTTGGATGACTCATGGGAGCCCATTCTTACTCATAATAAGTCAAAAAGTTGACTTTTATGTTGACTTTTATTTTGGTGACAATGAAAATCCGAATTTAGTTTTTATTTTTTTAAAAGTTTTTCCTTATTTGCATTTTAACCCTTTTACTTATAAAACTATTCTTTAGTCCTTTTTGGACCATCAAGCCCAAAAACATGTATTCAACACTCACTTGATCTTTTCAAGATCAAAGAGGCATTCTTGATGAGTTTCATCAAGAACAACTCAAGAACATCAAGAACAACTTGAATGTTCATCCAAAAACTCAAATTTTCCAACAACATCCAAAATCATCCAAAATTTCACACAATCATCAACAAACAATTTAAATACCAAATATCATACTAAACCACTCAAAATCATCCATATACATATTTAAGTTCATAACTCCATTTTCAAGCTCATAAACACTATTTTCAAAGATCAATCATCCAAAACAATTTCATACATTCAAACAACTTCATGCATGTTCATAGATTCAACATATAAACTCATTCCAAGCACCAAAAAAATTTTAAAACACATGCAGCCCCAAGATCTCTCAAGGCCGAGAGCTATTTGAGGGAAAAGGGAAATTTTTTCCAAAAATTGTTTCTTGGCTTGCATGCATCAACAATCACAATCCAAGCACTTTCTAAGCATCAAAATAAACTCAAAAACATGTAAACAACCCAGCTCCAAGAATCCGAAACTTTTGCTCAAAGAAAAGCTCAAAAAGTGATTTTTTTCAAGGAAAAACAAGAGAAAAAGACAATGATTTAAGGGCAAATCCTTGACTCTAGTTACAAATCCTACTAGAGTTCAAGTTCTCCCCCCCCCCTTTACCTCAAATCTTCAAGGAAAAAGGTGCAGAATTTGACCCCAAAAGCAGCCCCCAAAAGATGCTTCTTTTAGTCACCAACAAGGATTTTTCAAGGCTAGAAGGCTTATAATTTGAAGCTTTTGTTCAAAGATGGAACCTTGGCTTGATGTGTTTAAGGGAAGATGAAAATTTTTGAGAGAAAATGTGGGAGAGCTTCACGGCCAAGAGGAAGAAAAGAGAGAAAAATGAAAGAGTTTCTAAGCTTGCATGTAGGAAAAATGAGAGAGAAAGGTGAGTTGATGTGCCATAAAGGCTTGCTTCTTTTTCAAGTCTTGGAGAAAAGAAAAAAATACAAGTGTCTCCCATGCACCAAGGCTGCATTATGCACGGTCTTCTAGGAGGAAAAAGGGAAGGTTTGTGCAATTTTTCTAGCCCGGATCAAGAGTATTCGGGCCCGGGTCGAGGGACAGGAGGGGCAAAAAGGTCATTTTTCACAGAAAAACCCCAAAAATTCCCAAAAATTCCCTAAAAATAGGAAATCAAATTCTAAATCCAAAAATATAAATTTTGATGATTAAAAATAATTTTAATCACTCAAAATCCAATAAAACACTCAAAACAGCAAAAATGGCAAAAACGGTAAAACGCGGGTGTTACAACTCTCCCCCTCTAAAAAGAAATTTCGTCCTCGAAATTTGTGCGTACCTTCTTGAAATAACTGAGGGTGAGACTTCTTCATCTGTTCTTCCAACTCCCAGGTTTCATTTCCTTCATCGGTTGCACTCCAAATAACCTTTACCAACGAAATCTCCTTTCCTCTTAACTGCTTAATCCTTCGATCTCCGATTCGCACAGGTAACACTTCATAAGTCAGGTTTTCTTTTAATTGTATTACGTTGGGTTCTATGACGTGCGAAGGGTCAGGAATATACTTTCGGAGTTGTGGCACATGGAACACATTATGAAGATTTGAAAGAAAAGGCGGCAAGGAAATTTGGTAAGCAACAAGACCATTTTTTTCAAAATTTGGTAGGGACCAATGAATTTAGGTGTAAGTTTTCGAGATCGCATTGCCCTACCAACCCTAGTCGTTGGTGTAACTCTCAAAAATACGTGATCTCCTTCTTTGAATTCAAGGGGTTTCCTCCTCCGATCATAGTAACTCTTCTGCCTGTTCTGTGATATTTTCATCCTTTCCTGAATCATCTTGATTTTCTCCGTGGTTTGCTGAATCATCTCAAGCCCCAACACTAGGCCATCGCCAAACTCAAACCAACACAAAGGTGTCCTACACTTTCTACCATACAAGGCTTCATATGGTGCCATTCCAATACTAGAATGGAAACTATTGTTGTAGGTGAACTCGATCAGTGCCAACAATTGATCCCAACTTCCCTTGTGTTCTAACACACATGCCCTCAGCAAATCTTCTAGGGATTGGATAGTTCGTTCAGACTGACCATCTGTTTGAGGGTGATAGGCTGATCTAAGCCTCAACTTGGTTCCTAAAGCTTGTTGTAGACTACCCCAAAATCTGGATGTAAATCTAGGGTCTCTATCTGACACTACGCTAGACGGAACCCCATGCAATCTTATTACTTCCTTAATGTACAACTGGGTCAACTTTTCTAGAGAAACTTAATGTTGATGGGTAGGAAATGAGCAGATTTTTGTTAACCTATCAACAATTACCCGTATAGCATCAAAACCTGCAGGAGTTCTAGGTAAACCTACCACGAAATCCATAGATATGCTATCTCATTTCCACTCAGGGACATCTAAAGGCTATAACTCTGCTGATGGTCTCTGATGTTCAATCTTAGCTTTCTGACAAACCAAAAAGATGCTACATACTCAGCTACCTCCTTTTTCATTCCCGACCACCAAAACATCTTCTTTAGATCTTGGTACATCTTAGTTGCTCCAGGGTGAATACTCAACCCACTCTTATGAGCCTCTTCTAAGATCAGTTTTCTTATTTCCTTATCATCAGGTACACATATCCTACCCTTGAATCTAATAATTCCATCAATACCTTTACAAAACTCAGATTCTCCTTTCTTAGGAACTAGATCCTTCAAAACTTGCAAAGATTGATCCACTTCCCTGTGCTACACGAACTTGCTCCAAGAAATCACTTGAAATCTTCAAGGTTCCCAGTCTTACACTCTTAGGACCAAATCCAACATCTAGGTTCAGGTCTCTAAACTTTTCTATCAACTCTAGCTCCTTAACCATCATTGCTGACATATGCAAAGATTTCCTACTCAAAGCATCAGCCACTACATTGGCTTTCCCAGGGTGGTACTGTAGAATAAAATCATAATCCTTTAAAAACTTCATCCATCGTCTCTGCCTCATATTCAACTCATTCTGATCAAACAGATACTTCAAGCTCTTATGGTCACTAAAGACTTCAAATCTAGCGCCATACAGATGGTGTCTCCAAATCTTCAGGGCAAAAACTATGGCAGCTAACTCTAGATCATGCGTAGGGTAATTTACTTCGTGTGTTCGCAGTTGCCTAGAGGCATGAGCCACTACTTTTCCTTTTTGCATCAACACACAGCCTAATCCTTGTTTCAAAGCATCACAATATACTTCAAAACTCTCTTGTGGGTCAGGTAAAACTAAGACAGGCGCAGAAGTTAACCTCTTTTTCAACTCTTGAAAGTTATCCTCACACTTCTGGCTCCAAACGAAAGGTTGATCTTTCCTAATCAGACGGGTCAACGGAGTTGCTATTCTAGAAAAAATCTCAATAAACTTACGGTAGTAACCGGCTAACCCCAAAAAGCTTCTTACCTCCGTCACAGTCTTAGGTGCTTCCCACTGTAACACAGTTTCTACCTTAGCTGGATCTACGCTAACCCCTCCACTATAAATCACATGGCCTAGGAAGTTCACTTCCTTCAACCAGAATTCACACTTAGATAACTTAGCATACAACTTTCTATCCCTCAGGGTTTGCAAGGCTATTCTAAGATGCTCTGCATGCTCTTCCTCACTCTTGGAATATATGAGGATGTCGTCTATGAAGACCACAACGAATTTGTCCAAGTAAGGATGGAAAACTCGGTTCATATAATCCATGAAAACTGCGGGCGCATTGGTTACACCAAACGGCATCACTAAATACTCATAGTGCCCGTAGCGTGTTCTGAAAGCCGTCTTCGGAATATCCTCAGACTTAACACGTATTTGGTGGTAACCTGACTTAAGGTCAATTTTTGAGAATACAGTTGCTCCTCTCAATTGATCCATCAAGTCGTCTATCCTAGGCAAAGGATACCTATTCTTTATCGTCACCTTATTAAGCTGACGATAATCTACACACAGTCTCATGCTACCATCTTTCTTCTTAACCAACAACACTGGTGCTCCCCAAGGGGACACACTAGGCCTAACAAACTGTTTTTCTAACAACTCTTCTAGCTGTTTCTTCAACTCAGCTAACTCTAAAGGGGACATCCTATACGGAGCTATAGAAATAGGTCTGGTTCCAGGCACTAACTCTATGTTAAACTTTACCTCTCGTTTTGGCGGCAAACCAGGGATATCTTCAGGGAATACTTCAGGAAATTCTCTCACCACAGGCAGCTTACTGATGTCAGATTCCCGCTCTTCCTCCAAAGAAGAAAGTATCATGTAGATTTGAGCTCCTTCTCTCAAAGAATTCACTTGGTTGGGGGACAAGAATCTCGTACTTACGGAATCAGGAGTAGAGGGAAAAAAGAATCAAACACAACAGATTTATTATAACAGTCAAGTTGGACTCGATTGGAAGATAACCAGTCCATTCCCAAAACAATATCAAGCTGAGAAAGGGGTAAACAAATCAAATCAGCAAAGAAAGTTTTATCACCAATGGTGATTGGACAGTTCAAACAAGCTGATGAAGTGATTACAGGCTTAGCAATAGGAGTAGAAACAACAAGATCGTAGGGTAATTTAACAACAGGCAATTTCAATCGTTTCACACACTCTAGAGAAATAAAAGAATGCGTCGCACCGAATCATATAATACAATTAAAGGAATTCCACTTATGACGCACTTACCTTGGATCAGATCCTTGGATTCAGCAGCTTCAGCACCGCTCATGGTGAACACTCTGCCTCTGGTTCTGGGCCTCCCAGCTTGTGCATTCAGATTTGAGACAGGTGCACTTGCAACACCACTACCACTTCCTCTCAAAGCAGGGCACTCCCTCTTAAATGACCATTTTGTTTGCAATAGTAGCAGACAGTTCCAGCAGACGGGTTTGCAGTCTGGCTCTTCACTGGACAATCCTTCAGAAGATGATTCTTCTTACAACGCGGACAACTGGCATAGTTGTTTCCGGTACTGCTTGCAGGACTCACTCTGCTAGCAACCACTGATTGTGTCCTTGCAGCGCTTCCCGATGATGAGCCATAGTTGTTCCTTGGGACGAAATAAGGCTTTCTTCTGTCTTGTGTGACCTTGGGTTTGTTCCTTTGTGGACCAGAATTCTTCCACTGAGCTTGTCTTGCTTTGGTGTCATCCTAAAAAATACGACACATATTGACCATCTTAGAGAATTCGGTGATCTGCTGATACCCGATAGCCTGCTTGATCTCTGGTCTCAAACCACTCTCAAACTTAGAACACTTGGATCCTTCATCTATCGTGTTCTGGAAGTACGGGCAGAACTTGGATAACTCTTCAAATTTTGCCTGCATATTCCCCAACAGTCATGCTTCCTTGCTCCAACTTCAGAAATTCTATTTCCTTGCGCTTCCTCAGATCCGTGGGAAAATACTTCTGGAGAAAAGTCTCCTTAAACAGATTCCAGGTAATCAATCTTCCAGTAGCTTCCAACTGACGCCTGGCATACTCCCACCAGTGCTGAGCTTCTCCGACCATCATAAACACAGCAAAAGTTACCTTCTGCTCGTCAGGACAGCCCATAGCCAAGAAAATCTTCTCTAACTCTTCTAACCAAAGCTGAGATCCATCCGGGTCATGACCACCTTTAACTTGTGGTGGATTGTTCTTCTTGAAGGTAGACAGTCCACGATAAGCATCAGGAACGTTGTTCTGATTGCGTGCTTGGTTCATCTTGTTCATAGTCTGTTGCTGGTTCTCTAGGACATCCGCGATCCTCCCCAGGAGATCGTTCATCACAGGGTTATTTCTTCCTGCCATGGAATCCTACATTCACAGAGTACGTCAGTTTCTTCCGTCTCATGCAGAACCATTTAAGCAAGAACAAATAACTCTACACACAAATCCTCATATTACAAAGGTAGTAATATAAGAGCAAACAGTTCACACAAGGCAATCAATTCATACAAACAAACAATCAACACAGAGTAAACACAGAGAGAGGGTATTAGAGACCATACCCGAGGCCAAAAGGAAAGAACAACTCTGATACCACCTAAATGCGACACCCTTAGTTATACCGCTAAGAATATCACATTGTAACACATGACCATTGAACTTAATGTTTTAGTGAAACTGTCAAAATACGGAAATTTTTATTTTTATTTTTTAAAAGTTTTTCCTTATTTGCATTTTAACCCTTTTACTTATAAATTATTCTTTAGTCCTTTTTGGACCATCAAGCCCAAAAACATGTTTTCAACACTCACTTGATCTTTTCAAGATCAAAGAGGCATTCTTGATGAGTTTCATCAAGAACAACTCAAGAACATCAAGAACAACTTGAATGTTCATCCAAAAACTCAAATTTTCCAACAACATCCAAAATCATCCAAATTTTCACACAATCATCAACAAAAAATTTAAATACCAAATATCATACTAAACCATTCAAAATCATCCATATACACATTTAAGTTCATAACTCCATTTTCAAGCTCATAAACACTATTTTTCAAAGATCAATCATCCAAAACAATTTCATACATTCAAACAACTTCATGCATGTTCATAGATTCAACATATAAACTCATTCCAAGCACCAAAAAAATTTTTAAAACACATGCAGCCCCAAGATCTCTCAAGGCCAAGAGCTATTTGAGGGAAAAGGGAAAATTTTTCCAAAAATTGTTTCTTGGCTTGCATGCATCAAAAATCACAATCCAAGCACTTTCCAAGCATCAAAATAAACTCAAAAACATGTAAACAACCCAGCTCCAAGAATCCAAATTTTGCTCAAAGAAAAGCTCAAAAAGTGATTTTTTTTCAAGGAAAAACAAGAGAAAAAGACAAGGATTTAAGGGCAAATCCTTGACTCTAAATACAAATCCTACTAGAGTTCAAGTTCTCCCCCCCCCCCCTTTACCTCAAATCTTCAAGGAAAAAGGTGCAGAATTTGACCCCAAAAACAGCCCCCAAAAGATGCTTCTTTTAGTCACCAACAAGGAATTTTCAAGGCTAGAAGGCTTATAATTTGAAGCTTTGGTTCAAAGATGGAACCTTGGCTTGATGTGTTAAGGGAAGATGAAAATTTTTGAGAGAAAATGTGGGAGAGCTTCACGGCCAAGAGGAAGAAAAGGAGAGAAAAATGAAAGAGTTTCTAAGCTTGCATGTAGGAAAAATGAGAGAGAAAGGTGAGTTGATGTGCCATAAAGGCTTGCTTCTTTTTCAAGTCTTGGAGAAAAGAAAAAAATACAAGTGTCTCCCATGCACCAAGGCTGCATTATGCAAGGTCTTCTAGGAGGAAAAAGGGAAGGTTTGTGCAATTTTTCTAGCCCGGATCAAGAGTATTTGGGCCCGGGTCAAGGGACAGGAGGGGCAAAAAGGTCATTTTTCACAGAAAAACCCCAAAAATTCCCAGAAATTCCCTAAAAGTAGGAAATCAAATTCTAAATCCAAAAATATAAATTTTGATGATTAAAAATAATTTTAATCACTCAAAATCCAATAAAACACTCAAAATACCAAAAATGGCAAAAACGGTAAAACGCGGGTGTTACAGGTCTTTTAGGAATAGGCCCTTCCAGGACATACAACCTTTCCTAAGGATAATCCTTAGGTCTTATACTAGTCTAGAAAGTTAATTCCAGATAGTTTGTCCTTCTTAAGGACAGATTGCAATAAAAGTTACTTGTTGTGCTCGTTGCTATGCACGTAAGTATCAACAAACATATTTAATAAGGTCTTTAAATAAATATGTCTCCTACTATTTTTGATTCAAAACAAGTACCCTCAATATAAAGAATCAGAAAATCCCATCACTAGATTTTCTAGTGGGCCAAGATCCTATTTCACCTAATTTTAAGTCAACTTTAGTTGATCGCTTAAGAAAAGGTTATTTAGGTAGGAACACACTTCCAATTGTATCTCATACAACTCTTGGATAGTTAGGTGAATAACTCTTATTCTAATTCATCTTATGAATCAATGCCTAACTCAGTGCCTCTAGGTTTTTCAATCCTATTGAATATACCTAGTTAAGTCAAAACCCAACGGATGACAGTTGGATATTACTTTTATCCCATCGCGCCTCACTAAAGTAGATAAATGCACCCTGCTTTAGCAGACCCACATTTAATCGATTCTAGCCTTGACGAGTGCAATGCATTGGAAGGCAAAACATGACTTAATATCGGTGCCTTTAGGTTTTTCAATCTTGTTGAATATACCCAATCAAAACCCAATGGTTTGACAATTCGATATCACTTTTATCCTATCACGCCTCACTAAAATAGATAAAGATACCCTGCTTTAGCAGACCCACTCTTAATCGATTCTAGCCTTGACGAGTGTCATTCATTGGAAGGCATAATAATCATTGAGGGATTTTATCGCTTTATTTTTTTTCATTCCTTTGTTAAACCATTTAACAAAAACATAATCACCCCTCACTAAAATAGATAAATGTACCCTGCTTTAGCAGACCCACACTTAATCCATTCTAGCCTTGACGAGTGTTATTCATTGGAATGAAAAACATAACTTAACATTCCCTTCGAGGGATTTGATCGCTTTAATTTTATTCCTTTGTTAAACCATTTAACAAACATACAAGCATGCATCTCATACAAAACACATGATATGGTTATGGTCTCCTAAAATTCCAATACAAAATTACATCACATATAATCTTGAAGTCTCCATCCACATGTCTCCACATGCTCCTTTGACTCCATGCTCTTTCCGGTTACATTACATATAAGAAGAAACCTCGTTTAACATACGAGGGGATAGAGATGAGAAGAGAATTACAAGAGGAATGTCAAGAGGTAAGGCACAACACGCAGGTCGTATTTATATTTAAAATAACTAAGCCCATAACCAACCATCATGCAAAATAATTAGCATCCATTGATTGTAAAACGAGTGATATAATGAGATGTATATATTAAGCGAGGTTTGATTACGCACAAACAAAATAACACGCTACACAGTGTCTCGCATCAAACGAATACTTCACGAACCGATAAACGAGTAAGTCTCTCGTATCATTTGAATACGCTCTTGTCAGCAAATTGATAAGTGGCATGTTTATCGCAGCCAATATTTGAGTCGAGACAAGGTTTCAACAATTGAACCCTTTGACCCCCAAGACATGAACTCTTTCATGTTTCATGGGACCCTCCAATAATAGAACATATAAACATATATACATCGCACATAAAACAATCAATAAAGGGAACAAAATAAACTGATTCTGCAAGCTGCGCTTCCCTTGCGCTTTACCTGCGCTTCACCTGCGCTACAACGTAGATGAAGCGCAAGTATCAGAATCAAAATACGTAAACTGCGCTTCAGTCTGCGCTGCAGCCTAGCCTGCAGCGCAGACCTGCGCTTCAGTCTGCGCTGCAGCGCAAGTTGCAGCCCAGAAATCAGTGCTATGTTTTTCAGTAGAAAAACAACAAAAAAAGCATAACCTTCACAAGATTAAAAGCCTAAAACGTGTTTATCGCAAACCAAAGCTCTGATACCAATTGAAGGGAATCAAGCATGTGGTCAGGGTTGCAGCGGAAATAAATGGATTCCCTCCCTTGTTATAATCATTTTGCGAAAACACGAATCAAGGCATAAAAGGTATTGAAACGAAAGGTCATACCTTATTAGGATTATAAACGAGGCAAGTGTAGCCACGTCTCTATTGGTATCTACGCCAATAGCCGAACTAGGAAACCCTCCTCAGCTCTGCTAGAAGCCTTAGAAAGTAAGAAACGATTGCTCATGTGTATAGGGTAGTGCATCTTATGCTCTATTTATAGAGTGGTGGCTAGGGTTTTACCCCCTCACTCACTTAACCCTCACACTTATGGGCCTGGCCCATTATGTTATAATTCTAATTAAATTAAATTAGAATTATTATCCTTTCCTAGTGGCTTGTTGTATGCGTGTGACCCAATAGGCTTTTAATATTTGGTTATAATATTAAAATAAAACCCTTTTATATTTAATATCATAAATAGTGAGCGGTATCTAGCAACACATCACTATCCAAATATTGAGATTATCAATAACTTTGATAAATCCTATTTTATGATAATAATTTATATGATTTGTCCCTTTGTCCAAATATCTAATTGAACACAAAGGCATGGATTGTGTCAACCTTGTATAGTTCAATTTATATTTTCTTGATCCCCAAGTAGACTATACAGAAATAAAACATCTCATGTTTATCCTCCTGAGCATGGCCATGCATTTTGCAGTCTCACTTTATCAAGAGGACTACAGATATAAATCCTGTTACATAGGAGGGACAAATCCCATCTAGGGCACTCACATTCCACCACATAATTTATTATATATCCAAAAACCAACTTTATGATTACCCTGTTACAGGTAACGTTTGATGATAATTAAAACATATAATTCCTTATGTAGGAATCGTAGTGATTTCAGGTCGAAGGACTTCATATAACATTTATCAATTTAAGAAATGATCATGACACTTATGTAACAACCCATGCAACGTTCTTAAGGTGGGTCTGTCCAGTACACCATTACTCTTAGTGTGTACCTATGTGAGTACATGATATCTCATATCCATGATCTGTGAGACATGATCATCAATGAACTCACATACTAGTCTAAATGCATCTTTGTCCTAAGATGATACTTGACTAGGGACTATTTTAAGAATAGTTCTTCACAAGATCTCACGATCAAGTCATGTACTTGATTTCTTATGAAGTTTAAGATTACTATTCTAAGGACAATAATTATATTCTAAAAGAATAAGTTGCCTTTATAAAATAACATGATACAAGTGATGGATGTTCATAAACATATAAGTCTCTAGTGCATATTCCTAACACAAGTAATCTAAGATAGCTATGTTTGTCTTGAGTCTTCCGAGAGAATAGCAGAGAATATTTTATTAAAGACGAACATACATTAGTACGTCATCTCACAACTTCAGGAGGTTCTTCTCTTTCAGCAGGTTGAGTTTTCTTAACAGGTTTCTTTGCTTCGGAAGGTTTCACTTATTTCAGCGGATATGATTTCTTCAGATTGCACCTTCTGAAATACTGAATGGATACCTTCAGCAGAAACTATTCTTTCTCATAATAAACAAATTTGTTATTCATTAAAACTTGGGGTTGTGAGACTTAAAATATTATTATCCTTTTAATAACATTTTGAGACTCAACACTTTTGTGTTGAACCTTCTGAATTTTAATATGATCATGATATTTTCTCTCTAACTTGTCTACGTGAATTTATTGTGTTTGTCTCACATTAAATCCGTTGTGTACGTTATATCTTGCAATGTTTGAAATTATTGACTATAGCTGTTATATCTGAATTAATTCCTTTGCCTACCTACCCCGTATTTATTGCATACATTTATTACTTCTATTCACTTCTGCCCACCCTTTTGATTGGTGACAAAAGGGGGAGTATTTAAAAAGAACTATAAAAAGAAAAAGAAGTTAAAAGGAAGTATCTGAAATCTGAAGTCAAATGTATTTGGAAGAAATCTTTATTTCAGGGGGAGCAAGATATTCAGAACATGTATCTGAAATAGGGGAGTATATTCTAAATTTTACACTTTTATTTCCCTTCAGATATTTGTTAAGTTTCTTTTTAAAAACAAATTTGTCATCATTAAAAGGGGGAGAATGTTGAGTCTCAAAATATTATTAAATGATTAATAATGTTTAAAGTCTCACCAATCCTAAGTTTTAATGGATAACAAATTTGATTTAAAAGGATTATTTTTTATAAGAATAGTTTTCACTTAAAGGAAGTGTGTTTAAATGTTTCAGCAACCTTTGTGAAGAGCTACCCTCTGATATATTTCAACTCTCCGAAGTTGAACCTGCTAATATAAGGAACTCTTTGAAGAACAAAGTGAAGGGAATCAAGCATGTGGTCAGGGTGCAGCGGAAATAAATGGATTCCCTCCCTTATTATAATCGTTTTGTGAAAACACGAATCAAGGCATAAAAGGTATTGAAACGAAAGGTCATACCTTATTAGGATTATAAACGAGGCAAGTGTAGCCACGTCTCTATTGATATCCACGCCAACAGCCGAACTAGGATACCCTGCTCAGCTCTGCTAGAAGCCTCAGAAAGTAAGAAGCGATTGCTCATGTGTCTCAGGGGTAGTGCATCTTATGCTCTATTTATAGAGTGGTGGCTAGGGTTTTACCCCCTCACTCACTTAACCCTCACACTTATGGGCTTGGCCATTATGTAATAATTCTAATTTAATTTAATTAGAATTATTATCCTTTCCTAGTGGCATGTTGTATGTGTGTGACCCAATAGGATTTTAATATTTGGTTTATAATATTAAATAAAACCCTTTTATATTTAATATCATAAATAGTGAGCGGTATCTAGCAACACATCACTATCCAAATATTGAGATTATCAATAACTTTGATAAATCCTATTTTATTATAATAATTTATATGCTCTGTTCCTTTGTCCAAATATCTAATTGAACACAAGGGCATGGATTGTGTCAACCTTGTATAGTTCAATTTATATTTTCTTGATCCCCAAGTAGACTGTACAGAAAATAAATATCTCATATTTATTCTCCTGAGCATGGCCATGCATTTTACAGTCTCACTTTATCAAGAGGCCTACAGATATAACTCCTATTACATAGGAGGGACAAATCCCATCTAAGGCACTCACATTCCACCACATAACTTATTATATGTCCAAAAACCAACTTTATGATTACCCTGTTACAGGTAACGTTTGATGATAATTAAAACATATAATTCCTTATGTAGGAATCGTAGTGATTTCAGGTCGAAGGACTTCATACAACATTTATTAATTTAATAAACGTTCATGACACTTATGTAACAACCCATGCAACGTTCTTAAGGTGGGTCTGTCCAGCACACCATTACTCTTAATGTGTACGTATGTGAGCGCATGATATCTCATATCCATGATCTGTGAGATGCGATCATCAATGAACTCACATACTATTCTAAATGCATCTTTGTCCTAAGATGATAATTGACTAGGGACTATTTAAGAATAGTTCTTCATAAGCTCTCACGATCAAGTCAACTACTTGATTCCTTATGAAGTTTAAGCTTACTATTCTAAGGACAATAATTATATTCTAAAAGAATGAGTTTGCCTTTATAAAATAACATGATACAAGTGATGGATATTCATAAGTATATAAGTCTCTAGTGCATATTCCCAACAATCTCCCACTTGCACTAGAGACATTCAGACATAACTATTATGCCTAATGATCTAGTGTGCCCTTCATGCTTCTGCTGCACAAGGGGTTTAATGGGTTTGTAACAGCGACTGTTTCTTGCTTCGAACTTTTCTAGCTCACAGCGCCACCATTCAAACAAAGCACATAACCTGATTGCGATCTTCAATCATCATTGTCGGTTTGGAAGCTAGCATCCGTGTAAACCTTTACAAGTAGCTCTTCTTCACCTCCATATATCAAGAATGAATCCTTAGTTCTTCTTAAGTACTTAAGGATATTCTTGACTGTTGTCTAGTGACCTTCACCAAGATCAAACTAGTATCTGCTAGTCATGCTTAAAGCATATGATATTTCTAGTCAAATACATAACATGGAAAACATGGTAGACCCTATAGCGGATGCATAAGGAATCTTACTCATGCGACCTCTCTCTTCTTCACTGGAAGGAGAATGAGCCTTAGATAGGCTTATACCATGTGACATAGGAAAAGATCCCTTCTTAGAATCTTGCATGTTAAACCATTTTAACACTTTTTCTATGCATGTACTTTGACTTAGGCCAAGTAATCTTCGAGATCTATCTCTATAGATCCCGATACCTAACACATAGGTCGCTTTGCCCAAATCTTTCATAGAAAACAATCTCCTAACCAAGTCTTTACAGACTTAAGGGTAGGAATGTCATTTCCTATGAGGAGTATGTCATCTACATACAAAACCAGAAAAAACAACTATATTATCACTAACCATTTTGTAGACACAAGGTTTGTCTTCATTTTTAATGAAACCAAACTGCTTTACAGCTTCATCAAAATGAAGATTCCAGTTTCTAGAGGCTTGCTTTAATCCATAAATGGATCGTTACAACTTATATACCTTTCCAGTATTTCAGGTATAACAAAAACTTCAGGTTGTGTCATGTACACATCTTCAAGAAGGCTTCCATTTAGGAAAGTTGTCTTGATACCCATTTGTCAGATTTCATAATCATGGTAAGTTTGTAACAGCAAGCAAGATCCGAACAGATTTAAGCATGGCAACTGGGGAAAAAGGTTTCATCATAGTCTATACTATGAATTTGCGTAAAACCCTTTAGCCACCAATCGTGCTTCAAAGGTACTTACATTACCATCCATGTCAGTTTTCCTTTTGAAAACCCACTTGTACCCTATGGGTTTTATCCCTTCGGGTGGCTTAATCAAGGTCCATACCTTTCTGGTGTACATGGAATCCATTTCAGATCTTATGGCATCAAGCCATTTCTCAGATTCTGGACTCAAAAGAGCTTCTTGGTAAATCACTGGTTTACCTTGATCCATTAGCAATACATCCCCTTCCTAAGACACAAGGAAACCATATTTCTCAGGTTGGTGACGTACTCTATCTGATTTACGCAAGTCTTGCACTACATGAGCAGGTGGCTTCAACACACTTTGTGGTATCTGCTCTTGTTCCATTATCGGCTCATTGCTATTCTATGTTACTTGAATTTCTTCAAGTTCTACTTTCTTCCCACTTATTTTCTTAGAGACGGATTCCTTCTCTAAGAATACAGTCCTAGCGACAACCACTCTGCCTTTGCTAGGATTATGGAAGTAGTAACCCTCAGTTTCCTTTGGGTATCCCACAAATAAGTACTTATCTGATTTGGGTCCTAGCTTATCTGAAACTTGGCATTTTACATAAGCTTCACAACCCCAAATCTTCATAAAAGACATACTGGGTCGTCTCCCAATCCATATCTCATATGGTTGTCTTTATGACAGCCTTAGATGGAACACAGTTTAGTATGAAGGCTGCTGTTAACAAAGCATAACCCCAAAAGGAGTCGGGGAGATAAAAATGACTTATCATGGATCGAACCATATCCAATAGGGTTCGATTTCTCCTTTCTGAAACTCCATTCCATTGAGGTGTTCCAGGAGGAGTGAGTTGGGATACTATCCCACACTCTTTTAGATAGTCATCAAATTGTTGGCTCAAGTATTCTCCACCTCAATCTCATTGAAGTGTTTTAATAGTCTTGCCAAGTTAGTTTTATACTTCATTCTTAAATTCCTTGAACTCTTCAAAGGATTCGGATTTGTGTTCCATTAGATACACAAATCCATATGTACTGAAATCATCAATAAAAGTGATGAAGTATTGAAAACCTCCTCTAGCCATTGTTCCCATGGGTCCACATACATCTCTATGTTTGAGACCAAGAAGATCACCGACCCTTTCACCTTTTCCGGTGAATGGGGTTTTGGTCATCTTCCCAAATAAATAAGATTCACATGTCTCAATTGATTCAAAATCAAATGAGTCCAAATAACCATCTTGGTGGAGTTTGGATATGCATTTCTTATTTATGTGGCCTAAGCAACAATGCCAAAGATAAGTCGGGTTCAAACCATTTGTTTTGACCCTCTTAGCATTTATGTTATAGATAGGCGTCTTAACTTTGCACAACCATAAAATATATATCATTCAAATAAATTGAACAACTATTGTTCTTTATTATGAATGAAAAATCACTCTTGTCAAAATAAGAAAACGGAATAAATATTCACAAAATAACAATCATCCAGTTCAATAACTAATCCAGTTGGCAAAGTTAAACAATAGGTTCCTACGGCTAAGGTAACAACTCTTGCTCCATTTCCACACGTAGGTCGACTTCTCCTTTAGCCAATGACCTACTCCCTTTAGATCCTACACATTCACACAAATGTGAGATTCACATCTGGTATCCAATACCCAAGATGCAGAAGTAGGTAAATCAACTTCTATAACATAGATTCCTGAAGCGGAAGTCTCACTTCCCTTCTTCTTGATCTCCTCCAGGTACTTTACACAGTTTCTAATGTCCTGATTGGCCACAGTGGAAACATTTTCCTTCCTTAGCTATCTCGCCCATAGGTTTCAAGAATTTCTTTCTTGCCCTTGCCTTTTCACGGTTGGACCATCAATATGGACTTCCCTTTACCTTTATTAATGTTTTGCTTAGCTGTTCTTAACATGCTTACCAATTCTAGCAGCGATTTGTCAAATTCATTCATGTTATAGTTCATGATGAATTGACTATAGCTGTCCAGCAACGATTGCAGGACAAGATCAGTGGCCAACTCTTGGCCTAATGGGAATCCAAGCCTTTCTGGGTTTTCAATGTGCCCAATTGCTTTGAGTACATGAGTACCAACAGGGGTTCCCTCTGCCAGTCTACATTGATAAAGTGCTTTTGAGATTTCATATCGTTCAAGCTTAGCTTGTCATTGATAAAGTCTCTTTAAGTGTACAATCATATTGTCTGTCTCCATGTTCTCATGCTGTTTTCAGCATTCATGGTAATAAGCACAAGGCAAGCTACATCGATAACGACATCCAGATGCTTTCTAAAAGCATCCTTGTCAGTTTTTCGAAGCATTTTGTAACGGGTGTTTCAGGAATAGGCCTTTCTAGGACATACAACCTTTTCTCATGCCTAACGACAATCCTTAGGTCTCTATACTAGTCTAGAAAATTAATTCCAGACAGTTTATCCTTCCCAAGGACTGATCGCAGTAAAAGATTATTTGTTGTGGTCAAAATTATGCACATAAGTATCATAAAACATATTTAACAAGGTCTTTAATTAAATATGCCTCCCACTATTTTGATTCAAAACAAGTACTCTCAATATAAAGAATCAGAAAATCCAATCACTAGATTTTCTAGTGGGCCAAGATCCATATTTCACCTTATTTTAAGTCAGCTTTGGCTGATCGCTTAAGAAAAGGTTATTTAGGTAGGAACACACTTCCAATTGTATCTTATACAACTCTTGGATAGTTAGGTGAATAACCCTTATTCTAATTCATCTTATGAATCAATGCCTAACTCAGTGCCTCTAGGTTTTTCAATCATATTGAATATACCTAGTTAAGTCAAAACCGAATGGTTTGCAATAGATAAATGTACCCTACTTTAGCAGACCCACATGTATCCCATCGCCCCTCACTAAAATAGATAAATGTACCCTGCTTTGGTAGACCCACATTTAATCGATTCAAGTTTACACATTGGAAGGCAAAACATTACTTAATATCAGTGCCTCTAGGTTCTTCAATCATATTGAATATACCCAATCAAAGACCAATGGTTGACAATCGAATATTATTTTTATCCTATCACGCCTCACTAAAATAGATAAAGGTACCCTGCTTTAGCATACCTACTCTTCATCGATTCTAGCCTTGACGAGTGTCATTCATTGGAAGGCATAATAAGTATTGAGGGATTTGATCACTTTATTTTTCCATTCCTTCGTTAAACCATTTAACATAATCGCCCTTCACTAAAAATAGATAAATGTACCCTGCTTTGGCAGACCCACACTTAATCCATTCTAGCCTTAACGAGCATTATTTATTGGAATGAAAAACATAACTTAATATTCCCTTTGAGGGATTTGATCGCTTTAATTTTATTCGTCGTTAAACCCTTTAACATACAAACATGCATCTCATACAAACACATGATATGGTTATGGCCTCCTAAAATTCAATACAAAATTACATCACATATAATCTTGAAAGTTTCCATCCACATGTCTCCACATGCTCCTTTGACTCCATGCTCTTTCCAACATTAATCGAAACTCTGAGGGTAAATATAACTCTGATGACGATGTATCCAACATATAAGTTAGGGCCCTCTGCAGATCTACGTCTCAGGTCAATCAGGACCGTTCATCACGGCTGCTGATATGCGCTGGAGAATCGTTCCAGCAACACCGTGCATCAACATCCACCATCGCCCCATCCTTCCTTAGCACGTCTTCATCAACATCATCAATATCATCCAAGAAAAAGGATGAATGCAATGAAAAGGATACACCACCGGAACTGGTCATGCAACCCCGTGAGTTGGCAATAATCATTGCCGGCACAATATCCGAAACAATATCTCTGACCTCTGACAAAAAACAGCACTGTGCAAAGCCATTCTGATCAGTGTATATCACTCCTGGCGAATTTCGCTGCGCGACCGATGTTAATAAGAGAATGACATGAGCAACGGGCCGAAGTTAAACGATATGTTCAAGTAGGCCTTCATTTTGCAGAAAAGAATAACGATTCGCACAATGTTTCTGTAATCACTGGAGGCCCTTATTTCTGTGGTGGAGGTCTTGAATAATCCCACAGGGCTATCGTCTAATTCCATGGTGGGCTGTGTTATATTTCTTCTTTAGTGTTATACTGGAGAATTTAAATAACCTTGCTTGTCAGTGGCATCGTGTTGTAAATATACCGATTGGAGCTCTCGAACTTCTCTTACTTGTAAGTGTGGTAAACGTATCACTTATATAGCCTCTCCCCCTTAGCGGCCATTCGAATAATATTACCGAATGGTCGCCCGCCCGGTGTTGTACTCAAAAACCGACACGTGGAGGCTGTTCATTGGGGGACATCTGTAAGTGGACCGGAATGACTGCCTGTGTCGTGTAATCATTAACCGACACGTGGAGGCTGTTTATTGGTGGACATTTGTTAGTGGAGACAACATATCCCTCGATCACTGTTTATATGTTTAAAATAACAATATCAACAGTACAAAGTGAAACGCGATGTCCGTTCATTTATTTTATTATAAGAAAACTCGACGACCCTCGTTGTAAGGTCATTTTATGGTGGGGCCGACTGC
The DNA here is from genome assembly GCA_026901365.1 of Sesbania bispinosa. Classification (NCBI taxonomy): domain Eukaryota; kingdom Viridiplantae; phylum Streptophyta; class Magnoliopsida; order Fabales; family Fabaceae; genus Sesbania; species Sesbania bispinosa. The sequence goes on along the minus strand of QLOH01000022.1, from coordinate 2,445,558 downwards.
GTCGTGTAAATTCAAATATTCAACTCCAACCTGTGTGGTGAATCACGTGCTATATATATTGTCGTTTCTAGCCAATTAATATTATTAAACGGTTATTCTGATGCTGATAATTTACTCATATCTTAGGATCAATAATGCCTCATCATAGTAACAATCGTGTTGTGTATATTAAATGGTCGAGGTATGGAACTAGACGTGGTGTTTATAGCAATTATTTTGGTCATAATCGATATGGCCACTCCACGTCGTTATCCAGGACAGGTGGTTATTTGAAGTCTTACAGAAAAAAAGATTTGTTAATAGGGGTGTTGTTGACGAGCTAATTCATTCTAAATTTGTTCGTCCTAGAGAGACGTATGCAACTTACGTAAATATGTCGAGTCTTGGTTATGGGAATGGATATCGTTCCGCGAATGCCATGAACATCTGGTCTCTTCAGCTAATGGGTTGTGTGAGATTTGCAAGTGCATCACCTTCTGAGATGAAAGACATCGTCAATCCAACTTCAGGTATATTCGGGCTCCTCGTCATATTGGACCACAGCCCGGTAGTTAACGAGATACCGAAGTTAAACGATATAATTGGTCCAACGGGCCCCAAACGAACAAGTCCACATTGATGGATTTGTTCGACCCAGCGTTTCTTCCCGGTTCAGGGTATTGGTGAGGATCAAACAAATTGTGAGCTTTGATGGGTTGGATACTACTTTAGCGATCCAGCGTTATGGCCAAATACTCCTGCTTCCTTCAGGTCCACCCTAATGAGGAGTGGATGTGTAGGCAACTGGAGCAAGGTCTCAAGCCAGAAACCAAGAGGGCAGTGGGGACCTTGGAGATCAGGGATTTTCCTACTCTAGTCAGCAAGTGCCTCATTGTTGAGGATCACCTAAAGGAGGTCGAGGCATCCAAGCCCTCGGATCCTAAGGGCAAAAGGAAGATGGAAGACCCTGCTTAGGGCAAGGGCTCCAGGCCCAAGTTTCAGAATAACCTCACCCTATCCATCCATCCCGCTCAGAAGCCGGGAGATATGCCTACTTGCCCCAAGTGTGGGAAGCTTCACAAGGGAGACTGCCTCTTTGGACAACAAAGGTGTTGTTAGAACCACAGGAAACACTAGAAGGGGGTTGAATACTGTTTTGAAATTTTTTAACCAATTTTGAAAATCTTGAAATAAACAACAGATAAATCAAGACAAGTTGTTGTGAACAACTTCAATTCAGAGTTAAGTGCGGAAGATAAGAAGGTGAGATGATATGTTCCAAGGACATAATAGTAAAGAGAAAGTTAATAAGCTTTCTAATCCTACTACAAAAAGGTTTTAAATAAATATTCAATTAACTTGGTTTCTTATTTAAAACAGAGTTATTTAGAAACATCTCAAAGTACCTTCTGAAGGTTATTATAGAGAATCTTTTCAGAACTATTTCTGAACTACTTCAGATGATTGGTGATCGTCTGAAGTCTGTTTCTAACTTCTGAACTGAGTTCTTTTCAGACTCACTTCAGAGGCTTATTTCAGAGGTTCTTCAAAGTGCATTTTCTGTAATACTTCAGATGGTATGAGATAGTCTAAAGTTTGTTTATCTATAAAAACTGCTTTATTGAAATTGTTGAATTAGAGTTTGATATGAAAATACTTTTCAATCCCCTTCGAAAATATAAAGCTAAAAATAAAAGAGTTTAAGGGAAAGAAAAACTTAGCCAAGAATTTATCCTGGTTCACTCACCAACCCAGTGAGCTACATCCAGTCCCAGGGCAAACCACCACTGGATTTTCCACTATCTGAAGTCAGATACAAGTATTCTTTTACCACAGCCTCTTCAGGCTTAACAACAAATATTCCTTTGTTTTCAACTGCCTCTCCAGGAAACATATGCAGTATTATTTTACAGACAAACCTCTTCAGGCTCAACAGCAAGTATTCTTTCTTCCACCAAGCCTCTCCAGACTCTCAAGACACATATAGTGTTTACAACATATACTAAGTTTAAGTTTCTAAGAAACATAAACTCAGAATCTTCTTGTACAAAGGGATTACTGAGTCTAACTCAGGATACATGAATTGAATTCTAAGTACAAGGGTAAGACAGAGATACAAGTGTATGAATTAGGGTACAATCTCGTCTCTAAGTGGGAAATAACTTCCTCAAAGAATTGGCTTAATAAGATGTTGAATTAAGCTCCAGCCGGTTCTCTCTTGGGCTTTACCATTGGCTCCCTTGGGCTACATTTTTTCCTACTCAGTATGCGATTGCCAAATTATATCTTGGAATTCAAGGCCGCCACTCTCTTTGTCTCTTCATAATCCTTACTTGAGGCTATTTATATGTTCTGGTGAAATATAGCCATTGAAGATTGTTTGGTTACCGTTGAGAAGAAATAATTTGGCTCAATTAGCCGTTGTGAAATTGCTTCTTAAACGGTTGCTTCTTCTTAAGCAGAATAGGTGTGTAGATAGCTTAGCTCTGACACACTTTAGATGAGTTCTTTAATCTTTGAGAGATTTTCCTTTAGCAGGTAGATGTTTCTTTTCTTTCTCTCTGCTTCTTCTTTTCTTTCACTTTTCTTCTCTGTGAGTGTGAGAAGATGTCCGTTGGATTTGTCCTTTTGCCCAAATTGTGCTAGCTTCCTTTTTGCTTAGCTTCTGACATTTTCTCCTTTTTCTCTCTTAAGAATATTTCAACAATATTCTGGATGTTGAACACGAGGTCTTTGCCTTTGTTGAGACTTCTCGTAGTTTGAGATTTGTCCGTGTAGTCAGAATTGAGAGTCTTCATATCTTCAGATAGTTTGAAGTATCTTATAACATGTTCAGAGAGTATGCGTGTTCAGAAGGTTGAATTCTTCATATTCTTTCAGATGATTAGTGAGCTTTTAGATGGTTGCTTTATCTCATCTTGATGTCATTAGCTTCAATATATGCTTATCTCAGATGATTGTTTCATGCATTTCTTAGTTCTTTACACTAAGAATATTTTCAACAAATTCCTCTCTTTTGGCAAGAGTTGCTTCTTCTATTCTTCAGATGATCACAACTCTGTTCTTCTTTGTCTCTTCTTATTCTTTTGTGATTCAGATGGATAAAGATGTTGAATTTAATAAACTTAGTTCAAACATCTTTCTTGTTATTTCCTTGTTCAAACTTCTGATACGTTCTGAGCAGCAGTAGGTGCAGTAGGTCTGCGCACGCAATGCACTTTGTTGCAGGTGAAGCAGTAGTAGATGCAGGATTTCCTTATTTGTGCAAGACTTTTGATCGAGGCGAGAAAGTAGTTCTGACTCTTATGCTGAATTAAGTGTTGTTCATTGGGTAGAGTGTTCTTCACACTATAGCAAAGTCTTCAAGAGGCCAATCCTTGATTCTGACACGTTCAACCTTCAGATATACAGAGTGCTTTAGATCAGCTTCAAGTCTTCAGATGATAGCCATTCTTCAGACGAATTCAATTCTTCACTTTTGTCTTCAAGTCTTCAGATTATAGTCATTCTTTACTTTTGTCTTCAAGTCTTCAGACAAATTCAATTCTTTACTTTTGTCTTCAAGTCTTCAGATGATAGTTATTTTTCAGATAAATTCAATTCTTCACTTTTGTCTTCAAGTCTTCAGATGATAAATATGCTTCAGATAGACGAGTCTTTTCTTCTCTTTAGATTTTGTGCTTTTCTTCTCTTCATATTTACTTCATCTTTCTTGTGGTTGTCTTCTTCCTTTGTTGTCTTCTATGCTTCAGATGAATACTACATCCTGAAATACAATCTACAAAACAATACCTTTCTTTAGTAGAACCTGTTCTTATATGATCTTATTTGTTAATTCATTAAAACCTAAGGTTACTGAGTCATAGGCTGAATTTGAATACTCAAATTAATTCTGAGACTCAACAAGTGTTACTACTACAAGGAACCAGGTCACATAAAGAACGAGTTTCCAAAGAGGAGAGACTAGCCCAAAACCCAAACCACTGCAAAGGCCGACGATAATCTGATGCAAGGTATGTGTTTACTAAATAATAAGTCCTTAGTTGTACTATTTGACTCTGGGGCAACCCATTCATTTATTGCTAATGACTATGTGAAGTAATTAGACTTGCATGTTACTTCATTACCATACCTCTTGAGTGTTACCACTCCGGCCAAGGAGCCCATTTCCACCTCTCTTGTTTGTTTTAAATTGTTTTATTATTGTGTAAGAGAGGGCCTTCGAGGTCTACTTAATCTGTTTACCACTCAAAGGTATTGACGTATGATGGGTTTCTGGCAAGCGAACCACAAATCCAGCAGTATAATAGTAAGAAGAGTATCGTATCCACGGGGAACGATTAATCTATGTAGACTGTGATCTATTTATTAAGAGAAAGCACGGTTTAGAGAGTATAGTTGCGGAATTATAAATAGGAAGTAAATATCAATTGGAATTAGAAAGGAAGAGTTAGAGACACTTTACTTGGATTAGGATTGAACTTCATCTCATCGCACCCCTCATGTATGTCGAGACTACCTACTACTTATAGGCTTTGAATTATAACGCTGTAGACAAACTATATTGCTAATGACCCCGAGTTACCAGGCGCCCCTCACACTCAAAGGTAATTCATGCGGGCTCTCCCAAGCGATAGACTTACCCTCGGCTTATTTTGCTCTCTTTTATTCCGTTTGTTAAAGAACTAATTGATAAACGAGGCCTAATGCTGTAGACGCACCTTCGCTCAAGTACTGTCACTACCCTCACTCATCAGGATACATCTATGTTCGGATCCTGGATTCACAATCAACTAACTCTTTGCTATCGAATTATCAATACCAAGCTTAATGGTCGGATGCCCTTCATTATGGTACTCACACTACCCATCAATCATCAGGAAACACCCCTGTTTCAGTCAATGGTTAACCGAGTATTCTCATTCACTCAGAGGTTGAGTTTCCTATGTCTAGGCTCCCCCAAACTCAATCCTAGTCGTAACGTAAATTAAAAACTAGCCTATAACTCCGGCGCAAGCGCGGAAGTTAGGAATAAGCTCAGAACGAGATTACCGGCACTATAATTAGGGAACTGCATAAATAAAATAGATAGAGTTCAACATACACATGGGAATGGAATCGATTACATTCAATCCTAATGGAGAGTTAACTACACGAGGTAGCCATACAAACCACCGAAGATGCTGTCACCATCTCCAATCCTTGTGAAGCGCTCCTCCTCTCCTACTCTAAACTTAGCTTTGGTACATTATCACTGAAATATAGAATGGATTACAATGATCGTCCTCGAATTGGTGCAAGAGGTTCCTATTTATAGACTAAGGAAAGACAACGCAAATTGGGGAGAAATCTATCTAAAGACGGCAACAGGGAACAAATGAGCGTGAGCTGCGCTCTAGGCTGCGCTATAGCGCAGGATTGAGCGCAACTTACAGATAGTCTGCGCTTCACCCTGCGCTTGTAGCGCAGGTGAAGCGCAGGTAGCGTCCTGCAGCTCCAACTTTCTCTTTTTAATCTTGATCTCTCCTCGAGACTGGTTTTGGCATATTTGTCTTTCCTTGTTTCCTTTTATTTGATGATATCCTTGCATTTATTGAGCAATCCTTGATTTATTTGGGAAGCTTGTCTGCAGAATCCTAGATTGATTAGAAATGATCTCCTCATTAATGATCTCAAATCTTCTTTAAATCTTCATTAAATATCTTCAATCAATTTCAAATCTTGCAGATATCTTCCTCATTTGATGCTATCTATCCTTCCAAATCAAATCTTTGCAATATCCTGCAAAAATCAGCAATATTTCTATCAAAATAGCATCAAATTCAAATCTGAGATTAATAAATACAATTTCTCTAATATTTAATAAAAAGGGATTAAACTGGGGCAAAATTACCATTTTATCCTTGATAAGTGAAATAAAAAGTGCTCTAATTTATCAACTAATTTTCACTTATCAAAATCCCCCCAACTTAACTTCTTGTCTGTCCTCAAGCAAGAGACCTCTTTGCAATCAAAAATCAATTCTATTCCTAGTGTATTCCTAATAATTAAAAACAAATTCAAGGAACTATCCTTCCACTCTTTCCTAAGTAGCAGTCACTTTCCAAACATAAGAAAAACTCAGGATCAAGGGATGTTACCAATCATCAATCAGGATAGAAATACAAACATCAATTAAACTTTCTCAAAAATAACAATTAAAGCAGTAAGTGATAAACCAAGGAAATCTCTCATTCTCACGGGTAAGTGTTTCCCTCAATCTTTGTCACCACTGTTGAAAAACTAGAATTGATAGTCGTTTCCAAGATCTGAACCTGCAAGCAGTTAATATGGATCAAAAGGTCTTTATTAGGTTGTAATGAGGCAGGGCTATCAAGAAATTATTGTTTTTCTGGATATTCAAGGAACACATTGAATAGAGAGCATCTTGTGATTGTGCTTGGGACTTCTCTCAATTCACCCAGTCATTCTTGAATGGTCACCCATTTTCAGGTTGGCCTCATTGTTTTGAAGAAATTCTCCCCCAACTTATTCAATTTCACACTTTTGTGCAAATTGTTTTTAGTAAGAATAACATAGAAACTTTATTTGTGGGAGAGGATCCTTCTTTTGTGATTTCTTGTGCCTTCTCTTGAATTTCTGTGACCAACCTCTTATCCCATGTTGTTGTGGTGCACCTTGCTCTCTATCCCAAGTGTTAAGGGACAGGTGATGTTCAATGAATATGGTTAGGGTGCATCAAGGAAAATATTCAAGCTCAAATGGGCAATCAATAAATGGAAATATTAAATCAGGGTTGGCTATTTGGCACTGAGCACAATATTAGAATCACAAAATATGCCTTTGTCACTTCCATATCTCTTCAAGCAAGCAAAAATTTAAAAACTCAAGCAATAACAGTTGACAAGCAGCGGTGAAAAGCTCTCAATTTCAGTGTTTGGGCTCTCATCTCACCGGTTATTGGCTAAAATTCCTTGATAAAGAACTTAATGGTTTAAATTAACTATCTTGATAGGTTCTTTTGAGAAGTACCCTAATCCTAACTGATTATGGAATTAATCACAAGACCCTATCATCTTTCCTAGAATGGTTAGTTAAACTACTTAATTACAGAGAATTTGAAAGAGTTACCTTGATTCCTAATTTCCTAAGGTCCTAAAAATTTTAAAAAATATGAAATACAAAACAAAAAATCCTAATTAATAGAAAATAGTAGAAAATAAAAGAAAAACTAAAAGAAAGAAAACACCAGTATCAGTCTTCATCCTCTGTATCCTGTAAGTCCTTGTCCTACTGCTGCTCCATCCCTCCCTGGGAAAATAGGCATGTCCCCAAGCCACTGCAAGAATATCCGGAACTCTTCAAGCAGCATGCTCGGGTATGGGTCTAGTACTCCTGATTGGTTTGAGGGCAACTGGACTTTATACTTTGCAGCAGTCTGTGCAATTCATGAAGAACATGAAAACCATCATTAACCAATTTACATGCATAATTCAAAGAATTAATATTTTCAAAACAAAAGTTCAATGCACTTTGGTAATGACTTCCTAAAAACAAATCATACTCATTTGTTTTACAAGTATTCAATCAATCCATGGAAAGTGAAAGTTCAAGATTTTTGAAAGAAACAGAGCATAATGCTTTCAACTTTAATAACTCACAAAACAAAGAGCATTTCAATTCAAGCAAATTGTTCTTCATGTTCCACACAGCCAAATCACATTCAAGATAGAAATAGTCAATAATATTCACAATCCTAAAGTTGCTACCCTAAAGTGCAAAATAGAGTAAATGAAGATTTCAATCGGTAACAATTAAAGAAAACATAATTGAAAGTTTCAAAATTGATGGAGGTTTGTGAGTGGAAAGATTGAAAAGAAGAGCTTAGGAAGTAGAGAAACAGTACATGAGAGAATGGAAGATTTTTTTAAAATTTCGTATCCTGCGCTTCACCCTGCGCTACAGTGCAAGTGAAGCGCAGAATACAGTGACTAAAAAAACTTATTTTGCAATTTTCAGTCCTGCTACTTCCTATTTTTTAAAAAAAAAATTATTTTCCATAAACTTATTCCAATCAATTTTGAAAATTTCCTAAATCCTAAAAAAATTGAAAAATCCTAATTAACAAACAAGAAAATAAAACAAAACTAAAATTAATTAAAAAACTTTAAAAATCTCTGGGTTGCCTCCCAGAAAGCGCTTGTTTAACATCTGATAGCTCGACGCCTGTTGTCTCACGGTGGCTGAAACTGAAATATTTTAGTGAGCTTGTGAGTTGCACCCTTCCTTTTTCTGGCCTGTAAACCTCCCCATAATCTTGCCTTGGAGCAACCTGTAGTGTGAAGTGACTTTGACCATTTGGGCTTCTTCCTGGAGTTAGACCATGCTTTTAACTCCCTTGGCTTGACTCTTCTTTTCTTTATTATCTTGCTCCCATGTGCATGAGCCTTCTTTTCCTGAAGCTTAGATGATTCACAGTTGATTGCTCTCAATTTCTTTGCTTCGGGGGGTTCTTTGACATGAAACACACCTGACCACTTGACCTTCAATCTGGCTCTAGGCTCTAAATTTAATTCTAGCTTGATTTTTCTTCTCTTTGCCTTGTCCTGGTCAGTGTCATTGCAGGCCTTTCTTTTGTGAGGTCTGGAAGGTTCATCACTTGCACCATACCTTTCTTGATCTTCCGTTAGAGGGCTGGTTGGATACGGCAAGGTCTCTGTTCTTGAAATCACTTCCCTTCCTTCCTCGGGCTTTGATTCACCATCTCCCTGTTCACTCTTTTTCTCACTTTCTTGATCTTTTTCATCCTGTACACCCTCATATGTTGTATTCTCTACCTCCCTTTCACAGTCAATCTCTTCTTCAAGCACCATCTTTTCCGTTTCCTCCTCTCCTTTTTCTTCTTCTTCCTCTGTTGCACCTTCTTGTGTTTCTTCAGATCTTTCCCCTTCCTCAGCCAGATCATCATTGATTTCCTCCCCTGTTAATTTAATTATGATGGGACCAAATTCTACAGGGTTGGGTTGAGCGTTTGCTGAGCTCTGTTCTGACTGTTGGTTGGCTATTGCTTCTGCTATCTCTTCAATTGTTGCATCAGGAGACTCTCTCTTCTTGTTGAGCAGTTCCAACATGAATTGTTCCATGGCCTCCAACACTGGGATGTTGAGTTGCACTATGTTGTTACTCTCCATGTAAGCTGCAAGTAGCATGTTCATATCTTCCATGGAGGGATTCTCTGGATATGGTAGTTCCCTGGCTTGCAATGCATGTGTGAACTCTTCTTTGTCTTCAATTTCTCTTTCTTGTATTGCTTCAGTTTCCTCTTCTTGAATGTCCGGACAAGAGCAGTAACCATTGAGATGGTTACCTCCGCAAAAATCAAAAATTAATTGTGAAGACTGGCTAGGATAAGAGTAAACTGGTTGCAGTGGCTGAGAAAGTCTGTCTAGCTGCTGTTGGAGTGCTTCTAGTGACTACTTCAAACTCGTATTTTCTTCCCTGTGTTCATCTTTAAAAGTTTGCTTCTGGGATGAAATAGCATCTTGTTGCCACCCAAAATTTTGATTCTGGTAACTTCCCCAATCCTGTGAAAGATTGTTAGAATAATTATTGTAATTAGAGAAGTTACCTTGAATCGGTGCATGGGAGAAATATTCTGGTTCTTGCTTGAACGAAGGAATGTCTGCTTTGGCTTGACTGTAACATGGCCTGCGAAAGAATCTCCTTAAAAAATTTTCTTCTACCATGTTCCAATTGGTCAGACTTTAGCTGGGCTGTGACCTTAACCAATCCTTTACTTTTCCTGTAAGAGAAAAAGGAAATAAACGTAAGTATACAACCTCTTTGTCCTCTTCAGCAAAACCCATAGTTTCAATCTGTTCAAAGAATGTAGAAAGATGATCATTTGGACTTTCATGTTCTAGGCCTGAGAACTGGTGATCTTCAACAAGTTGAAGGTGTGATGCTTGGAACTCCACAGCTTTTGCAGTACTTGGAATGGCAATACTTGAGCGATAACGTAGCCCTTGAGGCATAATATAGTCTCCCAAGAGTCTTTTTGGTCGATTTTGCCATTTAGAAACCATGTGACATTTACTTCACTTGAGGGTGGTTGAACAGAGAGTGTTGAGATTGTCTCCTTGAGCTTGTCCCTTCTTCTTCTTGGGTGATCAGAGAGTGTTGAAATTGTCTCCTTGAGTTCTGCCCCTTTTTCTGTTACCTGTTTTCTCAAAAGAAATAATCAAGATGCTCAAACAAAGAGAAAAACAAAATAATAAAAATAATATATAATTTTTTTTATATATATAATAATAAATATTTATTTATTTATTGAAAAATAATAACAATAAAATATTTTTTTTCAAAATAATAATAAATAACAATTTTTTTAAGAAAATAATTAAAATAAAATAATAAAAATAAAATATTTATGTTTTCTTCTCGACTTCTCCCTTGTCTCATTTCCTTGTTTCTACTTTTGTTCTTCCTTGATGTCTTTCCTATTTCTGCTTCAAGTTGTAATTGATTGGGGGACACCTGGCCTCTCAAAAACATAAATAAGAAACTTAAAAAGGTAAGTGTGGAAGAAAAATTAAAAAAATAGAAAAACTATAAATTTCCTAAAAATAATACAATTTTCCTAAATTATGGAGAGTCTTGAATTTGTCTCCTTGCCCTTTTTCTCTCTCTATTTGGTCACTTCTCTCAATTGCTCTTGAGACACCTGTCTTTCACAAAAACACTATTCAAGAAGCTCAAACAAATGTTAGCTCAAGAAAGAGGAACAAAATAATAATTTTTTTTATTATATTTATTTATTTTTTAAATAATTAATTAAATTTTTATATTTTTTTAAAACATAATTAAAATAAAATAATAAATTATAAATTTCCTAAAATAATAAGAATAATAAATAAAAGAAATCCTAAGATAGATATAGTAGGTCCTAAAAATAATAAGAAGAATAAATAGAAATCCTAATAAAAACAAATAAACAAATTCCTAAGATAATTAAAAACTTGATAACTAGACCGCCAAAGTCTACACAAATTGGAAACCGTTCACCGGCAATGGCGCCAAAAATACTTGATGGGTTTCTGGCAAGCGAACCACAAATCCAGCAGTATAATAGTAAGAAGAGTATCGTATCCACAGGGAACGGTTAATCTATGTAGACTGTGATCTATTTATCAAGAGAAAGCACGGTTTAGAGAGTATAGTTGCGGAATTATAAATATGAAGTAAATATCAATTGGAATTAGAAAGAAAGAGTTAGAGGACACTTTACTTGGATTAGGATTGAACTTCATCTCATCGCACCCCTCATGTATGTCGAGACTACCTACTACTTATAGGCTTTGAATTATAACGTTGTAGACAAACTATATTGCTAATGACCCCGAGTTACCAGGCGCCCCTCACACTCAAAGGTAATCCATGCGGGCTCTCCCATGCGACAGACTTACCCTCGACTTATTTTGCTCTCTTTTATTCCGATTGTTAAAGAACTAATTGATAAACGAGGCCTAATGTTGTAGACGCACCTTCGCTCAAGTACTGTCACTACCCTCACTCATCAGGATACATCTATGTTCGGATCCTGGATTCACAATCAACAAACTCTTTGCTATCGGTTTATCAATACCAAACTTAATGATCAGATGCCCTTCATTATGGTACTCACACTACCCATCAATCATCAGTAAACACCCATGTTTCAGTCAATGGTTAACCGAGTATTCTCATTCACTCAGAGGTTGAGTTTCCTATGTCTAGTCTCCCCCAAACTCAATCCTAGTCATAACGTAAATTACAAACTAGCCTATAACTCCGGCGCAAGCGCGGAAGTTAGGAATAAGCACAGAACGAGATTACCAGCACTATAATTAGGGAACTGCATAAATAAAATAGATAGAGTTCAACATACACTTGGGAATGGAATCGATTACATTCAATCCTAATGGAGAGTTAACTACACGAGGTAGCCATACAAACCACTGAAGATGCTTGTCACCATCTTCAATTCTTGTGAAGCGCTCCTCCTCTCCTACTCTAAACTTAGCTTTGGTACATTATCACTGAAATATAGACTGGATTACAATGATCGTCCTCGAATTGGTGCAAGAGGTTCCTATTTATAGACTAAGGAAAGACAACGCAAATTGGGGAGAACTCTATCTAAAAACGGCAATAGGGAACAAATCAGCGTGAGCTGCGCTCTAGGCTGCGCTATAGCGCAGGATTGGTTTTGGCATATTTGTCTTTCCTTGTTTCCCTTTATTTGATGATATCCTTGCATTTATTGAGCAATCCTTGATTTATTTGGGAAGCTTATCTGCAGAATCCTTGATTGATTGGCAATGATCTCCTCATTAATGATCTCAAATCTTCTTTAAATCTTCATTAAATATCTTCAATCAATCTCAAATCTTGCAGATATCTTCCTCATTTGATGCTATCTATCCTTCCAAATCAAATCTTTGCAATATCCTGCAAAAATCAGCAATATTTCTATCAAAATATCATCAAATTCAAATCTCAGATTAATAAATACAATTTCTCTAATATTTAATAAAAAGGGATTAAACTGGGGCAAAATTACCATTTTATCCTTGATAAGTGAAATAAAAAGTGCTCTAATTTATCAACTAATTTTCACTTATCAACGTGATCCTCGGCATGGATTGGTTGTCAAAGAACCAAGTCATGATGGATTGCTTCATTAAGGTTGTTGTTTTCCCGTCTCTCCCTCTTCCTCCGAGGGAGCGGCCACACATTCTGTTTTCTTGTGCCACTTAAGTTTCCAAAAGCCTATGTGATGGGAGTGACTGTTTTCTTTTAATGTTATCCTCAACTATATATAAGATCTCCAACCTAGACGATATAGTTGTAGTCAAGGAGTACCGGGATGTTTTTCCCAGTGAGATTACCACCCTACCGCCTGATAGGGAGATTGTATTCTCCATAGACTTAGTTCTGGGTACCGGGCCCATATCCAAATCCCCTTATAGGATGTAATGCTTAGAACTTAATGAGCATAAGACACAGTTAGAAGGGCTCATAGAGAAGAAATTTATTAGGCCTAGTTTATCACCCTGGGGAGCACATGTGCTCTTGGTCAAAAAGAAAAAGGGGAGCATGAGATTGTGTGTGGACTATAGGCAGTTAAATAAAGTAACCATTGAGAAAAAATATCCCTTGCCTAGGATAGATGACTTGTTAGATCAACTTAGGGGAGCGTCAGTCTTCTCTAAGATAGATTTGCGGTCAGGGTACCATCATATTAAGATTAAGGGTGAGGATATACCTAAAGCTGCCTTTAGGACCAGGTATGGGCACTACGAGTACTTGGTGATGGCATTTGGCTAAACCAATGCTCCGGCGGTGTTCATGGACTATATGAACTGGATCTTCCGTCCCTTTTTGGATAGGTTTGTCATGGTGTTTATCGACGACATTCTTATCCACTCCGCAACCTTAGAGGAGCACGAACAACACTTGAGGGTAGTTCTTGGGATCCTGAGAGACAAGAAGCTCTTTGCAAATCCCGAGAAGTGTGAATTTTGGTTAGATAGGGTGCATTTCCTAGACCATGTGATCTCCCGGTAGGGAGTTTTGGTATACCCTACTTAGATAGACATAGTTTTAGAATGGGAGAGACTCAAGACCATCACTGAGATTAGAAGCTTCCTAGGTTTAGCAGGGTATTACGAGAGGTTCATCAAGGGGTTTTCTCAACTTGTCTTACCCTTCACCAAGTTAACCCGCAAGGGACAACCTTTGTGTGGGATGAGAAGTGTGAGAAAAGCTTTTCGGAGCTCAAGAAGAGGTTGACTTCTGCTCCTGTGTTGATATTACCTCATCCACTGAAGACCTTCGAGGTTTATAGTGATGCTTCCGGGAAAGGACTCCGATGTGTGTTAATGCAGGAGAGGAGGGTAGTAGCCTATGCTTCTAGGAAACTTAGACCCCATGAGGAAATCTATCCCACCCATGATTTAGAGCTTGTAGTCGTGGTGTTTGCCCTTAAAATCTGGAGGCATCACCTGTATGGAGTGAGATTTGATGTGTTTAGTGACCATAAGAGCCTTAGATACCTTTTGACCAAAAGGAGCTTAACATGAGGCAGAGACGGTGGATGGAATTCCTTAAGGATTATGATTTTGAGTTTGAAATATCACCTGGGCAAGGCCAATGTGGTGGCCGATGCCCTGAGTAGGAAATACCTTCATGCGTCCTTCTTGATGGTCCATAAGTTAGAGTTGGTAAAGGAGTTTAGGGATCTGAGCCTGAATGTGGAAGTTGGAGCGAACCATTTGAGTTTACACCGACTAGTGATAACCAGTGAGTTGAGGTCCCATCAGAGCTCGGACCTCGAGCTCTAAGCCAATCAGGGTCAGCTAGGATTCTCGGTGTCAGAGAATGGAATGCTACTTTTCCAAGGGAGGGTCTGTGTTCCTAAGGCGGGTAGTCTTAAGCAGAATATCCTACAAGGCCCATAGGAGCAAGTTCTCAGTACATCCTGGCACCACCTAGATGTACCAAGACCTTAGGAAGATATTTTGGTGGGAAGGGATGAAGAAGAAAGTAGCTGAGTTTGTCTCTAGGTGCTTAGTGTGTCAGCAAGTCAAGATTGAACACCAAAAACCATCTGGACCACTTCAGCCCCTAAAATTACCTGAGTAAAAATGGTAGGGGATATCCATGGACTTTGTGATGGGACTGCCTAGGGTCCCAGTTGGGTTTTATTCCATTTGGGTCATAGTTGATAGGTTGACCAAGTCAGCCCATTTTCTACCTATCAAAGCCACATACCCTTTAAATAGGTTGGCTGACTTGTACATCAAGGAGATTGTAAAGCTCCACGGCGTGCCCTCTAGCATAGTCTCGGATAGGGATCCGAGATTTACCTCTAGGTTTTGGAAAGCCCTCCACCAAGCCTTTGGGACCAGGTTGAGTTTTAGCACATCTTACCATCCTCAGACTAATGGCCAGTCTGAGAGGACCATTCAGACCTTAGAGGATATGCATAGGGCGTGTGTTTTGGAAGATAAGGGTAACTTGGATAGGTACTTGCCACTGATAGAGTTTTCTTATAACAACAGTTTTCACAGTAGCATTGGCATGACCCTTTATGAAGCTTTGTATGGGAGGAGGTGCAAATCACCTTTGTGTTGGTATGAGGTGGGAGAGAGGAACCTTCGGGGACTGGAATTGGTCCAGGAGACCTCAGACAAGATCAAGGTCATTAGGGAGAAACTTATGGCTGCTCAGAGTAGACAGAAAAGTTATGTCGATAGGAGGAGAAAAGATCTAGAGTTTGAGGTACATAGGAGATCATGTTTTCCTTAAGGTCACTGCGGTCACAGGCATAGGAAGGGCCATCAGGGCCAAAACGTTATATCCTCGTTCACTGGTCCTTTCCAAATCATTCAGGGAGTGGGTCCTGTAGCCTACAGAATAGCCTTACCTCCCCATGTGTCCAACCTTCATGATGTGTTTCATGTCTCCCAACTCAGAAAGTATATTCATGATCCTTCACACATCATTAGTTCTGAGTCAGTACAATTGAGGGATGATTTAACGGTTCCAGTCAAACTGCACGGATTTTTGACCAGAGCGTCAAAACACTAAGGAACAAGTCAATCCAATTGGTGAAGGTGATTTGGGAGGGCCAGTCTGCAGAGCAATCCACTTGAGAGAAGGAGGACGACCTCCGTGAGTTTTATCCAGAACTCATTGCATGAGGTAATCCCTAAGATTAAAGCTCAAGCAAATCTTAATGTAATAACTAGGCAATTTTGGGGGCAAAATTGCTTAAGGGGGTAGAAATGTAACATCCCAAGTTTTAACCATTTTCAATAAATCAGATTAATAGGGAGAAAAGATTTTATAAAAGGAATTAGGGTAAAATAGAATTAAGAAGAGAAAGCTAGGAAATTTAAGTCTAGTATTCTCGCTCAAGCGAGGGGTTCTCGCTTGAGCGAGAGTTGCAACAAAAATGTGAAATTTGAGTTCTGATAAATTCGGTTGAGCGAGGAGGTCCTCGCTCAAGCGAAAATAGGGGTGGTTTTATGAGCTCTCTGGAAGATTTTCGCCCAAGCGAGAGTCACCTCGTTTGAGCGAGAATTGTCCAGAGAAGGGTTACTCTCTAGGGTATTTTTGCTCAAGCGAGAATACAAATTTGGGGATTTTTAGGCTGCCTCGCTTAAGTGAGAGCGAGAATACGCGAGCTCAGTTTTTAAAATAGAAAGCCCTAATTTCCCCTCATTTATTGCTTTCACTAAAATCCTAGAGAGAGAGAGAGAGAAGAATCTTAGAGAGGAACACCCGTTCAAGCTTAAAGGAAGGTCCAAAGGCAAGAGTTCCACCATCAAACTTCTCCCCAACATTCATCCTCTTCTGGATTTCTTTCTTAGGTGAGTAGAGCTCACCCACAAAATTTCCCCTTGCTTGTAGATGGTGTATGGGCCCTAATCTTGCTATTCCGCTTCTATTTGAGTGTGTTTGAACTAGTTTGTATGTCTATATCTTGTCAATGCTTGGATAGTCATGGCTTATTATTGTTGAGGGAAACCCTAGGTTGGGAAGACCTTGATTATTCATGCTTTAAGTTCAATGTTTCAAGTTCATGGAAAACTACTCATGTAATCAAGTTACTTAAAGATTCAAGTGAAAGATTCATGTTAAGGCTTCAGCCATCACGAGTCTTGGACCAATCATGATTTATGTTAAAACTAGGCTTCGGCCGTCAGGTAATGGTGGCAACTTTATGCCCCCAAGGGAGATATCCCTTGTAGTCTGAGCTCAGTCTAACTGCATGTCAAGTAAAAAGAACCCTACTACGAGGAAAGCAACTCATGTCATGTCATGGTTAATTTATCAAGGTTTAGACTTCTGAATGTTATCCATATTATGTGATGTCATGTCTATTTATGCTCAACATACTTGTATGCACTGCTTTGCTCACTGAGGCATTAGTCTCACCCCTTCGTGGGTTTACGTTTTAGATCCACAGGCAGGTCGCTGAGGACTTATTTGCAGATAAGAGCTTAGAGAGACATCTGGGCGGAAGGTTTTTTATGTTGAATATTATTTTGTTGTATTGATTGTATAGTTCCTTGGAACCTATGTATTTTGATCATTTTGATGGATATTTAGTACATGTGTATCTTTATGCTCTCGCTTTGTCAAGGCACATGTATTGTAATATATATGACTCAGATATTTGTAAATATTCACAGGACAAGTTCCCATATATGGAACCATGTATTAGATTATACTTGTTGGATTTACTGTTATTGATATTATTAATGTTGCAAAAATAATTCCCTAATTTTAGGACTGATGCTTCCAACGGGCATAATTTTTGAATGTCGGGAATTAGCATGTTACACACTACTCTTCAATTTTTTAAATAATTTTTCCATTAAACTTATATATTCAAGCAATATCAACGTATTAGGATATAATACAAATTCTCGTGTATTGCATAGATATACGTACTAGTATATATATATATAAAACTTTTTGTCCAACGATTGAATGATGAAAATAAACATTCATAAGGAGTTATTAATTAATTAGATAATTTTATGAAGAGTTACTCCTGAAACCAAAAAAGAAGATAAAAATTAATTTATTTTATCATAAACATTATGTATTTTAGGGTGAGGGGATGGTGCCTCACCCTAATTTTGTGGGAATTAAATTCCGTCATTGAGTAGTTAGGTAATTTGTTTTCTTTGGTCTAAAGGCCTCCAATATTTTGAAAAAAAAAATACGTATTTCATATTCCAAAATAAATTGTTTATATTCTAAAATTATGTGAAAATAGGGGTGTTCACATCCAATCCAATCCAATGCAAACCGCAAAAACCGAACCGAAAAATCGAAAATTGAATCAAACCGAAATCCAAAAACCCGCAAATCGCAAAAATCGAAAATTTTTTATTGGATTGGATTGATTTTCGGATCCTATGTTGAAAACTGATCCAATCCAACCCAAATCGAACTTATATATGCATATATTATTACTTATAAAATAATCATATATTCATACTTGTTTACATATATATTTATAAAAATACTTATACTAATATATTTTTTATGATTTTATTATCTAATATCACGTTAATATTTCTATAAATATATCAATATAAAACTAGTTTTAAATTAATTTTTATGTCTCCTGTCATTCTTTTTATATAAGTTTATATTAATTTTAATAAATATAAATTTAAATAAAAAATATTTTGCTATTACTTTATTATTTTATCAATTTTATCAATATTTATTGTCGCTTTTAAAAACCGAAAACCGATCCAATCCAATCCAATTTAAATTGGATCGGATTTGAAAAAATATCAAAACCGATCGGATGATGCATGAAATGATAAAACCGCAATGATCGGATCGGATGATTTTTTTTGCCTCAAAACCGATCCAAACCAAACCACGAACACCCTATGTGAAAACATATACTTCTCCATAATTATAACCCTACATTCATCCATTCTCAATAAAATTATTTTTATTAAAAATTTTGACATTTATCTTATAATATTAATTATTAAATATTATATTTTTTAATATTTAACTAATGATGAAGAGTACTTATTAGCAATTTTTCCTTTTTTTTTTTGGGTTAAATATGTTTTGGTCCCTAAACTTTGACCCCTATTTGGTTTTGGTCCTCAAACTTTTTTTTCGTTGGATTTAATCCCTGTCTTTTTCAATTCATTGGATTTGGTCCCTACCGTCTGTTCCGTTAACTTTCGTGATGTCGTGGCAAACGGAAGTGATTAGTCAACTTGCTTAGTCAGAAATTTTGGTCCCTAAACTTTGACCCCTATTTGGTTTTGGTCCTCAAACTTTTTTTTTCGTTGGATTTAGTCCCTGTCTTTTTCACTTCCGTTTGCCAGGTCATCACGAAAGTTAACGGAACAGACGGTAGGGACCAAATCCAATGAATTGAAAAAGACAGGGACGAAATCCAACGAAAAAAAAGTTTGAGGACCAAAACCAAAGAGGGGTCAAAGTTTAGGGACCAAAAACATATTAACCCTTTTTTTTTTATCAAATGTATCAAAGAAAAGAAAAGACATAATCTATTCTATGCATGCAAAAACTTTCATCCTGAGCTCCCATTGCGTAAGGATATATATTGCAATCCCGATATATGTACTATTTTTTTTTTATTTTTTTAAAATCTTTTATAATTTTTATTTTATTATTATTATTTTTTATTTTTTATCTCTTTAAATAAAATATAGATTCAGAAATACAATAAATGTGTTGATTTATATTTACTTTATTGTGTTTTTTTAATATATCATTTATCTCTTTATTTTATTACAAGGAATATAAATATGTATTATATTCCTTGTAATAAAAAAGATTATTAAGGGTGTGTTTGATTCAGGTTTTAATATATTCCTTGTAATAAAAAATCCAAAGAAGAAATCCATTTTCAATGTATAAAAATTAATGGTGTGTTTGATTGTTTTACATTTTACTTTTTGAAAAATAATTTTTATAAATGAAATGATTTATTTATAGAATTTTGAACGCAAAAAACAGAAAATAAAAAAAAAAGCTTTCCAAAACATTTAAAAAATAATTTCCAATTTTATTTGTAAAAAACTAAAAAAAGTCAACACTTTTCGAAACCGTCAAACTAAGGTGTCGTTTGGGGGGTGGTTTGCCAGTTTTCGGTTTTTGGTTTCGAAATCTAAATTTGAAAACAAAACGTGTTTGGATATAATGGGGTTGAAATGATTTTTACACAAGTTTCGAAATCCAATTCCCTGTAATTTTCAAAACAAAAAACAAAAAGGTTTTATGTTTTCTGTTTTCCATTTTCATTTTTCTCTCACACCTCTGTTTCTCTTCTCTTCGCTCTCCCCTGTTTCTCTACTATTTCTCTCTAATCTCTCTCCGTTTCTCTCTCCTCTCTCTATTTCTCTCTCTCATCTCTTCTCCTTTGATTCTCTCTCCTCTCTCTCCTCTATTTATCTCTCGCCCTCTCCTCTCTCCTCTCGTCTCCTTTGTTTCTCTCTCCTCTCTCTCTCTGTTGTCTCGTTTTCCTCTCCTTCCTCCTCTCCGCTCTTCTCTCTCCTATACTATATCAATCTATGTTTTCTATCTCTATATAATTTGTTTTATACTGTTTCTATCTCTATCTCCTTTGTTTCTCTACGTTTCTCTTATCATCTCATGTTCTATCTCCTCTCTATCCTTTTCCTTGTTTCTCTCTTGTTTCTGTATCCTCTCTCTTTTCCTTATTTCTCTCTTGTTTCTTTACCTATTTCTCTCCTCGTTTGTCTCTCCTATCTTTTTCTTTCACTTTTGTTTCTCTCATTTCTCTCCTTTGTTTCTCTCTACTCTCTCCTCTATCTTCTCTCCTATTGTCCTCTATTTCCTCTCCTCTGTAGATAAACAGTAGAGAACAAGAGGAGAGAGAAACAACAGAGAATTGAGGAGAGAGAGAAAGAAACAAGAGAGAGGGGAGATAAATAATAGAGAATAGAGGAGAGAGGAGAGATAAATAGAAGAGAAACAAAGGAGAGATGAGAGAGAGACAGTGGAGAAACAGAGGAAAGAAGAGAGAGAGGAGGAGAGAGAAACAATGGAGAGAGAGAGACAAGAGAGAAACAAAGGAGAGAGGAGAGATGAACAGAGGAGAGAGAATTATTCCTGCAATGCATAGAACTTAAAACCGATATTAAAAAAATGAAACTTGAAACCATAAAAATGAAACTGAAAACTGGTTTTTAGTTTAAAATTTTCGAAACTGAAAACTGGTTTTGGTTTTTAAAATTTTCAAACTGAAAACTGAAAACCACCTCAAACGAGCTCTAATTTTTTAATTTTTTGTTTTTAAAAACTATAAACAACCCTAATTCATATATTAAAAGATACAATAAATTAAATATAAATTAACGCATGTATTTTATTTTTAATCTATATTTTTAATTCAAATAAGTCTTAATTCTATAGATCACATACCAAGAGAATGAAACAAGTGTGCTAATGCAATTGCTAAGAAAGGAGCACTTTCTAGGTCCCATTCTGTAGTTATTCTTGAAAGTGAGGAGGAATTTCTTAATCTTGTAGTAGCTGATGCTTGAGGGCGGTCCTTTCCTAAGATTAGGCCTCCTGCTTGAATTGTTGTACTTTTCTTTTTTTTTCTTTTTAATTTCTTATTATTACAAAAAAATCTATATCTTTATTTAATGAGATAAAAAAATAATAAAAATATAAAAATAAAATGAAAAATAATAAAAAATATAAAAAATGAAAAAAAGAAAAATTTACAAATAAAAAAAGAAAAAGAACGAGAAAGAAACATTGTAGAAGTAGTGTATTACTTTTATATACATGAATCATTATTCTATATATTTTTCCTTATTTTTTATAGTATGCTTCCAGATGGTTAACATTAGGGGTGTTCATGGGACGGGTATTGCTTATCCCTAACTCGATCCTATTTTTTTATCGGGCCAATTTTATGAACCCGAACTCGTCCATAGACCCGAAAAAACCCGATGATGTACAAGTCCAAGTCAGATTGGGTCAGAGTAGGACATGACTGGATTGACCCGATGTATAAGTTAAATATAATCATAAATGATCATATAACAATGTTCAAAAGAAAATAATTCATACAGTTAGTAAATATATTACATACAATAAAATTCCTCTTAATGTAAGCAATATTTTTGACTTTTTTTAAAGTTTGGGACATTACTAAAATAAGAATAATATTATATCACTATATAACTTTACGTATAGAATGTATTTTTAAAGGTAGATAGAGGAAACTTAGACTCAAAAACCCTATTTAAAAGGGAAAAAATAAGGTTAGTACTTTACATAATAACAAATTATAAGTAATAAATATTATATTTATATATAAAGGACGAGCTGGGTAACCCGGAGGTTAACCCGAATCCGTTATCAACCCGATGTCGGGTCAACAAATAAGACCCGATGAGACTTGATTCGGTTCTATTTTTTTTAGGACAGGAACAGATCTGACCCGAAAAGAACGGGTTGGGACGGGCCAAATGGACAGCCCGTGTCTTGAACAATCCTGTTTTTTTTTTGGATTAGGATCCTCTGCAGTTTTAAAAAAACTGCATGAGATCCTCACCCTCCATTTATTTTGCATTGTTATTTATTATTAAAAATTATGTCTTATAAATTTTTCTACCCCTTGGATTCAACTGCAGGGAGATGCAGTTTAAAGTCCCACAGGAGGGGATCCATTCCCTTTTTTTTGTGTGGAAAAGGGCCAAAAAGGCCAAGAACCAACTAGCCTAACAGGACTATCTAAACAGAAGTTAGAAACAGCAAAGACAGGTAAAGACTCAAAGAGTTTGAAACCCTCACTCAAATCAAAACCCTCCTTAGCAAAGCAATCAGCCAACATATTTCCCTCCCTAAGAGTATGAACCCAATGAATCTCAATAAACTTGGAAGAAATCTCCACAATCTCAGTAAACTTGAACAATCTTGTTTAACACTTCAAACGTACTTATGCATCAAGTCAACAAATGAACTACCAAGTAGATTGCATTTAAGAGTGCTGCTAGTTTCGTGACTATTTCAAACCTACACGCTAACCTATCTCTAAGTACACAGTGTCAAGCATATCAATATTTTAGGATTTATTTTCTAAAGATGTTGTTTGTACAGTAATATTTGTACAACAACAAGAAGATATTCGATCGACCGAAAAAAAAAACATGGAGATATAATAATAAAATAAAGAAAAAATGTGAGATGTGATAGATGATAACATTAAAATATATAGCGATAAAAACTTTTGGGTTAAATATGATTTTGTCTCTAAACTTTCACCTAAGTTTGGGTTTGGTCCCTAATCTTTTTTTCATTGTTTTTGGTCCCTAACGTTTTCAAATCATTGAAATTAGTCTCTGTCATCACCCCTATATTTAACAGAGTTGACGGCAGAGACTAATTTCAATGATTTGAAAACGTTAGGGACAAAAAACAACGAAAAACAAATATTAGGAACCAAACCCAGATTCAGGTTTGGTCCCTAAACTTTCATTCGAATTTTGTTTTGGTCCCTAATCTATATTTTTATTGTTTTTTTGTCCCCAACGTTTTCAAATTATTGAAATCAGTCCCTGCCACATCACCCCTATATTTAACAGAGTTGACGTTAGGGACTAATTTAAATGATTTGAAAACGTTAGGGACCAAAAATAACGAAAAAAAATTAGGGACAAAAACCAAATTCAGGTGAAAGTTTGTATGTTTGGTTTACATTTTCATTTCCTATTTCCATTTCTTGTTTTTAGGTGAAAGTTTGCCTATTTGGTGGGCCTGTTTTGTTTGCATTTTCATTTCCTGTTTCCTGTTTTTTGAAATTTTACAAAGAAAAACTGAAAATACTGGAACAAAAATTTGTTGTTTTCAACATTTCCAGTTTTTCCTTTGTAAAATTTCAGAAAACAGAAAACAGAAAACAAAATGAAAATAGGAAATGGAAATGTAAACTAAACAGGCCCACATTTTCATTTCCTATTTCCATTTCTTGTTTTCATTATGTTTCATGTTTTCTGAAATTTTATAAAGGAAAATATAGAAATGCTGGAAACACCAAATTTTTGTTTCCATCATTTCCAGTTTTTCCTTTGTAAAATATCAGAAAACAAAAAATAGAAAATGGAAACAGGAAATGAAAATGCAAACCAAACAGGTCCAAAACCAAAAAAATATTTAACCCAAAACTTTTTATATGAAATTATGAATTATTACATAAGTTTGTTATATACTCTCCTAGTTCCTATTTACAAGCACCTTCTAGAAGTTTGTGTGTTACTATTTATAACACACCTCACAATTTCAAAGAAGCATGTATCTATTACCATTTCTTCTTATTTACCCCTATTATTTTTAGGTAGATTCTACGGTCCCGTTTTAAATTTATGGGTACCGTCCAGTCACGATGTGTTTAAATATTATTGAGACAAGTGTCCATTTTTTTTACACATAAGCAACCCACAATTTTTTTTTTCAATTATGTACTCAATTTTTTAAAAAAAAAAAATCAGTACTAAAATCCCATAGTACCAGTACACAGGGTTGTTGGTTTTAAGAAACAACGTTCTTAGTCCCTGAAATATAATTGAGATTTGGTTTTAGTCCCCGCAATTTAAAATCGATGGTTTTGGTACTTCAAAAATTAAAAATAACCAATTTAATTCTTATTGCATAGTTTTACTATAGATTTTACTACCAGTTAGCTATAAATTTTTATCAATAAGGACTAAATTGGTATAATTTTAACTTTTTAAGGACAAAAATCATCGATTTTAAATTGTAAGGATTAAAACATAATGAATTAAAAGCATATTTAATCCAATTATGTGCAACCAATTTTTATGATTTGATTGCCTTATTTATAATTACTGAGAGAATTTGATTTTTTTTTTTGTACTTTGGTTGGACCTCTTCCCTATAAATATCTATAACACACTGTATGATCAATTGCATGCATATCAGTCTCTAGAAATACAAGTCTCTGATTGTATTAGACAATCAATTGCCATGGTGTTCGTATTTTCAACGCTTCAATCCATGAAGCTGCTGATCCCCTCTTGGTTACTTCTTGTAACATGCTTTTGTTCATTCCTAATGGCCTCTTCTCCTCTTCATGCTGTTGGTTCTTCTTCCGTCACTGCCACTTCCCAAAGCAGAGAAGCAAGTGCTTTGTTGAAGTGGAAAGCCAGCCTTTGCTATCTTCATGGACTGGCAACAATTCATGCAATTGGCTGGGAATTACGTGTGAGGAGTCTGAATCTGTCTCCAAGGTAAATCTTATCAATTTGGGATTAAGAGGTACGCTTCAAAGTCTCAACTTCTCATTACTTCCAAACATCCTCACTTTAGATATAAGTCATAACTCCTTCAATGGAAGTATTCCAAATTCTATTGGGAAGTTGGTCTTCCTATCACATTTGGATGTTGGAAACAACAAACTCTCCAGGGACATTCCAAATGAAATTTGGAATTTGCGCAACTTAAAGTATTTAGCACTTGATTTAAATAACTTCAATGGTTCAATAATTGCCCAAGAAATTGTGAAGTTGTATAAGATAGAGACTCTAGATCTTGGTGATAGTGGTCTTTCCGCAACTAGTCCCATCCTTGAAGAACTATCCAAGTTGGGAAATTTAACATATCTTTCCCTTACGACGTGCAATCTCACAGAGCCTATCCCAAGTTCTATCGGAAAGTTAGTCAACTTGTCATATCTAAATATAGTGAAGAACCACATTTTTGGTAATATTCCTCAGGAAATTGGGAAGTTGCGGAACTTAGAGTATATACTTCTTTTTGCCAACGAAATCTCGGGCCACATTCCGAAGGAAATTGGAGAGTTGGTCAACCTGATGGAATTATACCTTTATGAAAATAATCTCTCTGGTTCCATTCCTAGGGAAGTTGGGAAGTTAGTCAACATGGAGTTTTTAACTCTTAAAGCGAATGGTTTTTCTGGTTCCATTCCTCAAGAAATTGGAATGATGACAAAAATGACTGTTCATGATTTATCCATTAACTCTCTCTCTGGTAAAATTCCCCTTTCAATTGGAAACTTAAGCAATTTGAGTTTCTTTACCTTAATTATGGGAATCATCTCACCGGTCCCATTCCCAAAGAAGTTAGAAAACTCTTTCTTCTTTCAACAGTCCAATTTGATGAAAACAACCTTTTTGGACCTGTTAGTTATGACTTAGGAATGAGTTTGTTATTCTGTTAGGTTGTTATTCCAGTTAGGTTAGTTAGTCGTTGCTCTCTAAACTGCCTATATATATAGTACCTTGTTGTATAGGGAAACAGGGTGGTGTGAGTGTAAGCAAGAACGATTGCGGAAGAACCTGTCTGAAGTTAACAGGTGTAACCTTGTCTGAAGCAGCTTGTCTGAAGCTGGTTGTCTGAAATAGAGAAACGTTTTTCTCTTGCATATTTTCTTCTCTCTCTTCGTGATCTTTGATTCTTTTTCTTTTAAGCTTTCAATTGCTTGTTCTTACCCAATAAGTGGCGCCGTCTGTGGGAAGAAAGTGAAAAGGAAAGATAATCAAGAATGGCAACGAAGTTTGATATTGAGAAGTTCTCTGGAACAAATGACTTTGGGCTGTGGAAAATCAAGATGGAGGCTATCTTGATACAGCAAGGATGCGAGGAAGCGTTGAAGGGGGAGGTGAACATGTCATCATCTTTAACGCAAGCAGAGAAAAAGAATATGGTAGACAAGGCAACGAGTGCAATCGTTCTGTGTCTTGGTGATAAGGCACTCAGAGAGGTGGCGAAGGAGGAAAACAGCTGCAGGTATGTGGACAAAGCTGGAATCTTTATACATGACAAAGTCTTTGGCTCATAGACTCTGTCTAAAGCAACAACTTTACTCGTTCAAGATGGTGGAGTCAAGAACGATTGAAGAGCAGTTGGCAGTTTTCAGCAAGATTGTTGATGATCTTGAGAACATTGGTGTGAAGCTTGAAGATGAGGACAAGGCCGTTAATCTTCTGAATTCTTTACCTAAGACCTTTGAACATTTCAGAGATGCTTTACTGTACGGGAAAGATCAGATGATTACTCTAGAGGAGGTTGTGACCTCAGTTCGAACCAAAGAGTTGCAAAAACTTCAAGATTCGAAAGGTGTAGAGGAGGTTCCCTCTGGTCTAGTTACAGTGAAGGGCAAGGGAAAGAAGTCAGAGAACAAAAGGAAGAAGGCAAAGACTGAAGGCAAGAAGCAGATCAAATGTTACAAGTGTCAGAAGTTGGGTCATATCAAGAAGCATTGTCCTGAGAAAGATGCACAGGAGCCTAGGAGACAGGAAACTGCAGGTGTTGCAGAGGCTTCTGAAGGATATGAATCTGCAGGTGTTTTGGTAGCTTCTTCTGAAGACTCTCTGAAGAGTTGGGTCATGGATTCAGGGTGTACCTATCACATGTGTCCTGTGAAAAATTACTTTGAGACCTTAGAACTGAAGGAGTATGGATCTGTACTTCTTAGGAACAACAAAGCTTGCAAGGTGCAGGGCATTGGGGCAAGCAGACTGAGGATGTTTGATAACAGAGAGATGTTGCTACAGGATGTGAGGTATGTTCCAGAGCTCAAAAGGAACATTATGTCCATTAGCATGTTTGATGTTATGGGGTATTCCACTAAGATGAAGGGTGGAATGATGAAGGTGTCCAATGGAGCATCCATAGTTGCTAAGGGGAGAAGAAGTAATGGGTTGTACATTCTGGAAGGTTCAACTGTCATTGCACATGCATCAGTTGCAAGTCAGTCAATGGTTGACAAGACTAAACTATGGCACCTACGTTTGGGCCATGTTAGTGAGAAAGGCTTGGTGGAGTTGGAGAAGCAACAACTGCTGATGGGTGATAAGCTTCAGAAGCTGGATTTCTATGACCAGTGTGTTTTGGGTAAGTCTCATAGAGTGCAGTTTGGGGCAGGTAAACACACTTCCAGCAGACCTTTTGAATATGCACATGCAGATCTGTGGGGTCCAGCAAGGACTCAGACACATGGTGGAGGGTCTTACTTTCTGAGCATTATTGATGACTTCTCAAGGAGTGTATGGACTTACATTCTGAGAAACAAGACTGAGACATTTCAGAAGTTCAGAGAATGGCATACTCAAATAGCTAATCAGCAGGGGACCAAGCTGAAGGTACTGAGAACAGACAATGGGTTGGAATTTGTTTCAGATGAGTTTAACAGTTTTTGCAGGAACCAGGGAATCAAAAGGCATAAAACTGTGGTAGGGACTCCTCAACAAATGGACTTGCTAAAAGGATGAACAAGACCATTCTGGAGAGAGTCAGATGCATGCTTTTGGGAGCAGGGATGCCTAAGATCTTATGGGGAGAAGCTGTAAACACTGTTGTGTACCTGATTAACAGGTGCCCTTCGTCTGCTTTGGGGTACAAGACACCTATGGAAGTTTGGATTGGAAAACCAGCTGATTACTCCAATCTGAGGGTGTTTGGGGCTTTGGCATATGCACATGTCAAGTAGGATAAGCTGGAGACACGAGCTGAGAAGTGTATCTTCCTTGGATACGCTGAAAGAGTCAAGGGATATAGGCTATGGAGGTTAGAACCTAAAGCTTCAAAGCTTATTATCAGCAGGGATGTAACATTTGATGAAACAAGAATGTGAATGCTTGGTGGAGACTCTGAAAATGGGTGGGAGAAAGCTCACATTGAGATGGAGGCATCTACGAGCAAACTCAGGGAGGATCATCTGAAGACTTCAGAAGGTGCTACTTCTGAAGATACTTCAGAAGGTACATCAGATGACACTTCAGCAGGTTCAGACTTCAGAAGGTCTGAAGACTTCAAAAGGTCAGAAAGCGCTGTGAATGACTATCAGCTAGCTCGTGATAGAGAAAGGAGGGTTCCAAAACCTACCAAAAGGTTTGGACATGTTGACCTTATCTGTTATGCTCTTAGTATGGCTGAAGATATACAGGGTTCAGATGAACCAAGAAACATCAGAGAGGCACAGGAGAGTTCAGAGAGGCAGCAATGGCAACGTGCCATGGAGGAGGAACTTGATTCGCTGAAGAAGAACAACACATGGAGACTTGTAGACTTACCTGAGGCACAGAAGGTAATCAGATGCAAGTGGGTCTTTAAGAAGAAAGACGAGATTCCTGGTGTTGAGAAAGCGAGGTTCAAGGCAAGGCTTGTGGCTAAGGGATTTACACAGATTGAGGGTGTGGATTATAATGAGATATTCTCACCAGTTGTAAAGCACTGTTCTATCAAGATCTTGATGTCAATTGTAAACCAGTTTGATTTGCACCTGGAGCAATTGGATGTCAAGACAGCCTTTCTGCACGGAGATCTGGATGAAACCATTTACATGGAACAACCAGAGGGGTTTGCTGAGGATCAGAGAGTGTGTCTACTTCAAAAATCATTGTATGGTCTGAAACAGAGCCCAAGGCAGTGGTATAAGAAGTTTGATGATTTTCTGATGAGAATGGACTTCAGCAGGTGTAGTTATGACAACTGTGTCTACATTTTAAGAGAAGAACAAGACATTTTGTACCTGCTCTTGTATGTAGATGATATCCTGGTGGCTAGCCGTAACAAGCACATGATCAATCAGCTCAAGACAAGGTTAAATTCAGAATTTGAGATGAAGGATCTTGGAGTGGCCAAACGCATACTTGGCGTTGATATAGTAAGAGATGAGTCAAAGGGTGTACTGCGTCCAACTCAGCAGGCCTATCTGAGGAAGGTTGTGAAGAGGTTTAGGATGCATAAATCTAAACCTGTGGGCACACCCTTAGGACACCACATGAAGCTCTCAAGGAGTCAAGCTCCTGATTCAGAAGATGAAAGGAGGAAGATGAATGATGTTCCTTATTCTAGTGGAGTTGGAAGCATCATGTATGGGATGGTCTGTACTAGACCAGACTTGGCTCATGCTGTGAGTGTTGTCAGCAGGTTCATGGGAGACCCTGGACAAGCACATTGGGAGTCTCTGAAGTGGATCCTCAGATACTTGAATGGAACTTTGGATTCAGGATTGCTATATCAGAAGAAATGGTACCTCTCTGAAGGTGGAGCTGCAATTGAAGGGTTCGTTGATGCAGACTATGCAGGGTGTGTGGATACACGAAATCCTTATTAGGGTATGTGTTTACTCTATTTGGAACTGCAGTGAGTTGGAAGGCAAACCTTCAATCAGTGGTAGCATTGTCTACAATAGAGGCTGAGTATATTGCGTTGTCTGAAGGAGTGAAGGAAGGTCTGTGGTTGAAAGGCATGCTGAATGAGTTGGGAATCGAACAGGAGTGTGTTCAGATTCTGCTGAGAATATGCATCAGTATCTACAATTAAAGTTTATCAGTTACAATTGTTGATTTTCTGCAATTACGGGCAGTTACTAGAATAAGAAATTATGAGTTGTTATTGTTCTGTTTCAGTTTTATTTTGAGAGAATTTTTAGAATTTTTCAGTTATGACTTTGTTTGTATTTAAAGAATGTTAGTATCAATAAAATATGTGCTTCACGTCTAGCAGAATTCTTGTTCTTTCTCTTACAATTGGTATCAAAGCTTTTTCTTGAGGGACTGTGAGATTGAGGGCCTGCACCAAAATTAAAATATGCAAACTGAAAACACTTTTCCAGTTGCTGCACCACCAATTTTCAATGGAGAGAATTATGAGATTTGGTCAATTAGAATGGAGTCCTACCTAGAAGCTGCAGACCTTTGGGAAGCTGTAGAGGAGGATTATGCAGTACCTCCTTTATCAGACAACCCAACAATGGCACAGATCAAAAACCATAAGGAGAAGAAGCAAAGAAAATCGAAGGCGAAGGCATACTTGTTTACTATTGTATCACCGGAAATTTTCACCAGAATCATGACGCTTAAATCAGCCAAGGAGATCTGGGATTTTCTCAAGCAAGAATATGAAGACAATGAGAAGATCAAAGGGATGAAGGTGCTGAATTTAATTAGGGAGTTTGAGATGCAAAGGATGAAGGAATCAGAAACGGTGAAGGAGTATTCTGATAAACTTCTTTGCATTGCGAATCGAGTTAGACTACTCGGTCAAGAATTTAAAGACTCCAGGATTGTTCAAAAGATTCTGGTCACTCTACCGGAAAGGTTTGAGACCACAATTTCTTCTTTGGAGAACTCTAAAGATATGTCAACCATTACCTTGGCGGAGCTGTTAAGTGCTTTAAAAGCTCAAGAGCAGAGAAGACTCATGAGACAAGAAGGCACAATTAAAGGGGCTTTGCAGGAAAAGTTGCAACTCAACCAGAGAGCAAAGGGAAAGAAGAAATGGAAGAAAGATCACGAAAGCAGTAAGGCAGATTTAGGAGGCAAATCAAGCTATCCACCATGTCAGCATTGTGGAAAGAAAGGTCATGCATCTTTTAAGTGTTGGAGGAGGCCCGATGTGAAGTGCCACAAATGCAACCAACTTGGTCATATTGCAAAAATTTGCACATTTCAAGAGAAGAAAAAGCAAGACGAAGCTCAGATTGCAGATCAAGAGGATGACCAGTTGTTTGTGGCAACGTATCCAACAACTTCTAATGCAAGTGAGAGCTGGTTGATTGATAGTGGTTGCACCAATCATATGACTTATGATATTGAGCTTTTTAAAGAGATCAATAAGGATGTTGTCTCAAAAGTCAGAATTGGAAATGGTGAGTTCATTGATGTTAAAGGTAAAGGTTCTATTGCAATTGAGACTGACCTAGGAACAAAAATTATCCATGATGTTTTGTATGTTCCTAAGATTACTCAAAATTTGTTGAGTGTTGGACAATTGCTTGAGAAAAGGTACAGGTTGATCTTTGAGGACAAGATGTGTTAGATTCAAACTACTGATGGAAAGGATTTGTTCAAAATAGAAATGAAAGGCAAAAGTTTTTCATTAGACTTGATGCAAATTCAGGAGGCTGCTGTTGTAAGCTCAAGTTCTCTTACTGAACTTTGGCACAAGAGGTTGGGTCATTTCAACCATACAGCTTTACGTATGTTAGAGAAAAATAATATGGCAGAAGGTGTACCATCATTGGAGGAAAATATGACAAGTTGTGCAGCTTGTCAATTTGGGAAGCAAACCAGATTGCCATTCCAACAATCTGCTTGGAGAGCAACAAGTAAACTGCAGCTGATCCATAGTGATATTGGAGGGCCCTTGAGTGAAACATCATTGAATGGAAGTAAGTATTATGTACTTTTCATTGATGATTTCTCTAGAATGTGCTGGATTTACTTTATGAAATTCAAGTCAGATGTTGCTGGAATATTCTGGAAGTTTAAGAGTTGGGTAGAGAATCAATATGGGCTAAAGATTCAGATTCTAAGGACAGATAATGGGACTGAATATACATCAGAAAAATTCAATCTGTTTTGTGAGGAGGCAGGAATTGAACATCAACTTACTAGTCCATATACTCCACAGCAAAATGGGGTCAGTGAAATAAAAAATAGAACTGTGATGGAGATGGCTCGCTGTTTGCTGTATGAGAAAAACCTTCCAAGAAATTCTGGGCTGAAGCTGCAAATACTGCAGTTTTTTTGCTTAATAGATTACCCACAAAAGTTGTCAAAGGAAAAACTCCATTCGAAGTTTGGTATGGATTTAAACCTTTGTTGTCTAATTTAAAAGTTTTTGGATGTGTATGCTTTACTCACATACCGCAGGTGAAACGTGATAAGCTTGATAAAAAGGCTGAGCCTGGATTATTTGTTGGCTATAGCAAGACTGCGAAGGCTTACAAGATTTTTCAGCCAAAGTCTGGAAAAGTACTTGTAAGTAGGGATGTGCACTTTGAGGAGGAGCATGAATGGAATTGGGGAGAAGAAAATCTTGAAAATTTTTCTGAAATACAATTTCAGAGAAAAGATGTTTCTTCATCAAAAAATGACAACATTGATGATGAACCTGTTAGAGGTACAAAGCTACTTTATGATATTTATGATAGCTGCAATGTTGTTGTGCTAGAGCCTAGCAGTTTCAAAGAAGCTCAAGAAGACTCAAAATGGATGGATGCAATGAAGGAGGAGCTTAGTATGATTGAAAGAAATCAGACATGGCAGTTAGTTCCAAGGCCTCAACACAAGAATGTCATTGGAGTGAAGTGGGTATTTAGGACAAAATTAACTGCAGATGGCTCTATCAACAAGCATAAGGCCAGATTGGTGGTAAAGGATATGCTCAAGTGTATGGAGTTGATTTTTCAGAAACATTTGCTCCTGTAGCTCGGCTTGATACTATTTGAATGCTTTTGGCCATTGCTGTTCAAAAGGATTGGAAAGTGTTTCAATTAGATGTCAAATCAGCATTTCTTAATGGCTTTCTACAGGAGGAAATCTATGTTGAGAAACCAGAAGGATTTGTTGTGAAAGGCCATGGAGACAAGGTTTATTTGTTAAAAAAGGCTTTGTATGGCCTAAAGCAGGCTCCCAGGGCCTGGTACAGCAGAATAGATCAATATTTGCTAAGTCTTGGTTTCACTAAGAGTCTTAGTGAATCAACACTTTATATTATGCAAACTGACATTGACATTTTGATTTATCTTTGTATGTTGATGATCTTTTGGTGACAGGAAGTGATGTTCAGCTCATTAATCAGTTCAAAACTGAAATGATGAATAACTTTGAGATGACTGATCTTGGTCAAATGTCATACTTCTTGGGAATAGAGATCAAGCAGACAGATTCGGGAATCTTTATTTGTCAAAGAAAATATGCTGAAGAGATTTTGAAGAAGTTTAATATGAGCAGATGCAAGTCTATGAGTACTCCTATGAATCAGAAAGAGAAGCTTAGCAAAGAAGA
The DNA here is from genome assembly GCA_026901365.1 of Sesbania bispinosa. Taxonomy (NCBI): domain Eukaryota; kingdom Viridiplantae; phylum Streptophyta; class Magnoliopsida; order Fabales; family Fabaceae; genus Sesbania; species Sesbania bispinosa. Next base: position 2,412,202 of record QLOH01000022.1, on the reverse strand, counting down.
CGGGTCGGGAAACGTAGAAGAGGCTGTTTACAGGAGCTTAATTGGATGTTTAATGTATCTTACATCCACTAGGCCTGACATTTTGCAAGTTGTTAGTGTTCTTTCTAGATTTTTACATTGTTCTAGTGAAGAGCATTTTCGGGCAGCAAAGAGGGTCTTGAGATATGTAAGAGGGACTGCTAGTTATGGTGTCATGTTTCAGAAGAATCAAGATTTTAATTTTCATGGTTTTTCTGATAGTGATTGGGCTGGCTCTGTTGATGATATGAAGAGCACTTCAGGTTACTGTTTTTCACTTGGTTCAGGAATCTTTTGTTGGAGTTCAAAGAAGCAGGAAACTATAGCTCAATCTACAGCGGAAGCAGAGTTTATTGCAGCAGTTGCAGCAGTTAATCAAGCTTTATGGATTAGGAAGTTACTAATTGATTTACAGCTTGAACAAAAAGAAAGCACGAAGATTTATGTGGACAACCAAGCAACAATTTCGATTTCCACCAACCCAGTTTTTCATGGAAAGACTAAGCACTTTAATGTTAAGTTTTATTTTCTCAGGGAAGTTCAACAGAAAGGAGAAATTTTACTACAACACTTTACAACGGAAGATCAATTGGCGGACATCTTTACAAAACCATTACCTAGAGCAAGGTTTGAAACCTTAAGGGAGAAACTTGGAGTTTGCAGTTACTGATGCAAGGAGGAGTGCTGAGAATATGCATCAGTATCTACAATTAAAGTTTATCAGTTACAATTGTTGATTTTCTGCAATTATCGGCAGTTACTAGAATAAGAAATTATGAGTTGTTATTGTTCTGTTTCAGTTTTATTTTGAGATAATTTTTAGCATTTTTCAGTTATGACTTTGTTTGTATTTAAAGAATGTTAGTATCAATAAAATATGTGCTTCAGTCTAGCAGAATTCTTGTTTTTTCTCTTACAGATTCATTGTGATAGTCAGAGTGCTATTCACTTGGCCAATCATCAGATGTACCATGAAAGGACCAAGCACATTGATGTGAAGTTTCACTTTATCAGAGAAGTGGTTGAAACAGGGGCAGTAAGGATTGTGAAGATCGCTTCTGAAGATAATCCTGCTGATATGTTGACCAAAACACTACCAAGATGCAAGTTTGAAAGATGCTTAAACTTGGTGGGCTTCATCTGAATGATGTCATTCCAAAGTCAAGGTGGAAATTGTTAGTTATGACTTAGGAATGAGTTTGTTATTCTGTTAGGTTGTTATTTCAGTTAGGTTAGTTAGTCGTTGTTCTCTAAACTGCCTATATATATAGTACCCTTGCTGTATAGGGAAACAGGGTGGTGTGAGTGTAAGCAAGAACGATTGCGGAAGAACTTGTCTGAAGTTAACAGGTGTAACCTTGTCTGAAGCAGCTTGTCTGAAGCTGGTTGTCTGAAATAGAGAAACATTTTTCTCTTGCATATTTTCTTCTCTCTCTTCGTGATCTTTGATTCTTTTTCTTTTAAGCTTTCAATTGCTTGTTCTTACCCAACAGGACCAATTCCTTCCACAATTGGAAATTTGACAAAAATCAATTCAATTTTTTTACAATCAAATGGACTCAGTGGGATCATTCCTGATGAAATGAAAGGGTTAACCAATTTGGATAATTTGCAGCTATCTGATAACAATTTCATAGGTCAATTGCCTCACAACATTTGCACTGGTGGAAACTGGAAAGTTGACCAAGTTTGCTGCTATGAATAACCACTTAACAGGTTTAGTTCCAAAGAGTTTGAAGAACTGCTTGTAAGAGTCAGGCTTGAACAAAATCAGCTGTCTGGAAATATAACAGATGATTTTGGTGTATATCCAAATTTGGATTACATGGGATTGAGTGGAAACAAATTTTATGGCCATCTTTCACCAAATTGGGGAAAGTGCTACAACTTGACAAGCCTCATTATCTCTAACAATAATTTATCAGGTGGTATACCACCAGAGCTAGGCAAGGCAACCAACTTACATGTACTTGACTTGTCTTCAAACCATCTTACAGGGAAAATTCCAAATGAACTTGGCAGCTTGACTAAGTTGAACAAACTCATGTTAAGCAGCAATCATCTTTCAGGAAATGTTCCTGTACAAATAGCATCATTACATGATATGGAAACCTTGGAACTTGCAGAAAATAATTTAAGTGGTTTCATCACAACACAACTTGCAGGGTTGTCTAAGTTGTGGAACTTGAATTTGAGCCAAAATAAATTCAAGGGGAAAATACCTATTGAGTTTGGCCAATTCAAAGCTCTTCAAATTCTTGATCTCAGTGGGAATCTTTTGGGTGGAACAATACCATCTATGTTCTCACAGTTGAAATACTTAGAAACATTGAATCTCTCACATAATAATCTTTCTGGTGTCATTCCCTCTGACTTTAGACAAATGTTAAGCTTGTCTTATGTTGATATATCATACAACCAATTAGAGGGTCCACTTCCAGACATCCCAGCCTTCCATAATACTAAAATTGAAGCATTGAGAAACAACAAAGGCTTGTGTGGTAATGTCTCTGGCTTAGAGCCTTGCCCAAGATCAAGTGGGGAAACTCAAAATCATAAGAATAACGAAGTCTTATTGATAGTTTTACCCCTTACAGTGGGCGCTCTAATACTTGCATTAGTTTCTTTTGGAGTGTCAAAACATCTCTCCCAAACTTCAGCCAATGAAGAATGCCAGGTTGCAGAATCTCAAGCTCAAAATATATTGCAATATGGAGTTTTGATGGAAAAATGGTGTATGAGAACATAATTGAAGCCACAGAAGAGTTAGATAATAAACATCTCATTGGGGTTGGAGGGCAGGGAAGTGTTTACAAGGCAGAGTTGCACACTGGTCAAGTTGTTGCTGTGAAGAAACTCCAATCAGTACCAAATGAAGAAATTTCCAATCTAAAAGCTTTCAGAAGTGAGATCCAAGCTTTGACAGAAATTCGACACCGTAACATTGGTTTATGAGTTCTTGGAGAAAGGTAGTGTGGACAAGATTTTGAAAGATGATGAACAAGCACTTGCATTTGATTGGAACAAGAGGATGAATGCCATTAAAGATGTAGCTAGTGCTTTATGCTATATGCATGCACCATGATTGCTCACCTCCTATTGTTCATCGAGATATATCAAGCAAGAATATTCTTTTGGATTTAGAACATGTGGCTCATGTCTCAGACTTTGGAACTGCCAAGCTTCTTAATCCTAATTCAACCAACTGGACCTCATTTGTTGGCACCTTTGGATATGCTGCTCCAGGTTAATTTCCTTTCTTTAATCTAATCAAGGATATAGTAGTTTTTTAGTTAGTATTTGCTATTTATTTGTGAAAATAAACCACTTTAATTAATTATAGTTATCTACATCTCAATAGTTGTTTTTGGAATTCTGTTTTGCACATGATAACTACTCTTTTAATTTGATACAGAACTTGCATACACAATGGAAGTAAATGAGAAATGTGATGTGTATAGTTTTGGAGTAGTAGCATTGGAAATACTTTTTGGGAAGCACCCTGGAGATGTTATATCTTCTTCCTTGCTATCATCTTCATGGACTGCAGTGGGTGATATTATGCCATTGATGGATAAGTACTTGGACCAACGTCTCCCTCATCCCACAAATCCTATTGTTAAGGAGTTGGTATCAATTGTAAGGATAGCAATTGCTTGCTTGCTTGAAAGCCCACGTTCTCGCCCTACCATGGAGCAAGTTGCCAAGGAGCTCTTGATCTCAAAGTAATCTTCAATGGATTAGTTTCACATTGTGAGACACATGTGTGCACGCCCACATACACATATTACTAAATAAATGCTTGAGTGTTTGATTTGTATTGTATGTCATTTTAATGTTGTTTCTGAACTTCAGATGCTATACTAAATTATGTGTTAATAATAAGTAATTATCATTTCAAATATACTTTCATTGACGTTATAATTTGAAATATATTTTAAGCTTGCTATTGAAGCGTAATTGTTATTTGAAGAACATATTTTTTTTAATTTCAATTTTTCATTAATGAAATAGGTTTAAGTCTAGATTGCTCTATGCTTTATATGTATTATGCAGTGTACCATTGCCCCTTCTTGGGGTTGGAGATAGTATATATATATATATATATATATATATATATATATATATATATATATATATATATATATATATATATATATATAGGAGGGTTATAATTACACCAGTGTAAGTTACACCAAGTGTTACACCGCTGAATAATTTTTTAACGGATCATTGTATTAAATAATCCACCGTTGGATTGAAAGTTACTATCATATAGATCATACATATAAAATTTTACATTAATCCAAAATTATTTGATATGTCATTGAGATGTCTTAAGATTAACGTTATATATACATTTGAAATATATAAAAAATCCAACCATTTGATTATCAAGTTATTAGTGTCAAAATTTTACGAAATTTGGCACATATAATCATGATGATGAACAAACATAATTCAACGGTTGGATTACTAAAAAACATATTCGATTTGTAGTTATTAGCGGTGTAATAATTGGTGTAACTTACACCGGTGTAATTATAACCCTCCTCATATATATATATAATTAAGAGATTTTGGGTAACTTAAATTTGTATTATCAAAACTTAGTATCTTTGGTTAATACAAATCACGTTTCAAACGTGGATTCGGACAAACGCTATAGAGAGTAGCGTTGGCCTAGCCTAGATCCACATTTAAAACATGATTTTGGGGTAAACCAAACACACTATTAGATGATTAATTTTTCGTTGTCCAACCTTATGAGTGTTCGACAAATTTATTCATGGATGCAATGCAATTCATATTGAACTATGTAGTAAATTTCATTATAACTACTTCAATGGTTAAAGTAATTAAAATATATTGGATGTAAAAAGCAAATCTTCAAATTACATGCTTAGCAAATAAAATTGATTATTCTTTTATATTTTTTACCACCGAGATCAATCTTTTCCATCTTTATCATTGTGTTTGATTTATATAGAGAAATAAGGAAGATAGAAATAGGAAAGAGAGAGATAAGAAAGAGAGAAATAGTAGAGAAAATAAGTAGAAATAGAGGTTGTTTGGTATTAGAGAAATATGAGAGAGATAGTAGAGAAATTATTTTTTATAGTTGTTTGGTTGTGGAGAAATGAGAGAAATTTGTAAAAATGTTAAAAGACTAAACTACCCTTACAAATAACAAATAATTATCATTAAGAAAGTATGATATATAGGGGCAGTATGGTAAATTCACAATTGATGCTCCACTCTCTCCTATTTCTTTGTTGTTGAGCAGAGAAAAAATTGGGAAAAATATGTTATTAGTCCCTGAACTTTTGATCAACTTGGGTTTTAGTCCCTGAACTTTAATTCCTTGGTTTTATATCCTGAACTTTCAAAAACCCGTAACAGTAGTCCCTATCGTTACTTTGGTTCGTTAAACCTGTGACGTGGCATGCTAGGCAATTAACATGTGGCATGCTAGGTACACGTGGCATGCTAGGTAATTGACACGTCACATGTTTAACGGACCAAAGTAACGGCAGAGACTACTGTTACGGGTTTTTAAAAGTTTAGGGATATAAAACTAAGGAATTAAAGTTCAGGGACTAAAACCCAAGTTGACCAAAAGTTCAGGGACTAATAACATATTTTTCCCGAAAAAATTTCATGTGGGACTCACAACACAAATCATCTCTCCCCCTCTCTTTCCATAATAACAAATGCGATGGTTTATGGATCTCTTCGGTATTTCACTCTCTTTTAACTCTTTAGCATTACTACAATAACAAACAAAGGGTATATGAAGTGATAGAATCAAACCTACTATGAAAATGATAAAATGCATATATTAAGGAATAAGGAGAGATGATAGATAAAAATACCTATGATGGATCAAATAAATTGAAATATAGTATATAATGTGACATTTACGTTAAGTAAGAAGCTAAAGCAAATAATTAGTAAATGAGTAATGGGAAACTAAGTGAATCAACCCATGTTAACTAAAAATTTAAGATATTATTACATTAAATATATGAATAATAAATGACCAAATACGTTAAAAGAGGTTTGTGAATAAAATGTTTTTTAAAAGAAAATAAAAGCATAAAAGTGATGAGAGATATGACTTAGTTCTTATGCTTCATTAATATTGGTTATTTTCTTATTACTTTTTAGTTATATTTTAATTAATTCTGGAGTGTCTATTAATTATTATTTTTATTTAATGTTTCTAAATTGTTTATTGAAACACTACAATTGTTCCATAATTGGTGAAAACAATATGATAGAATTAAGAAAGGAGTGCGGTTCCGCATAAAAAAAAAGTGCGGTTGAAACTGCACTCGAAGAAAGTTCTATCCTATAACTATGTTCTACCATGCTTGATGTTTTTTGTTACGTGTATCAACACTTGGAGTGCAGTTAACCACACTCTAAGAGCCTATTAGATAACTGTTTTTAAAAACAGTTTTTAGTTTTTTTAATTTTTAAAAATTAAAAAACTTGTTTGATAACAGTTTTTGAAAACTAATTTTGAAAACAGTTTTAAAAAACCTGTTTTTAAAAACTAAAAAATGAAAACAGTTTGAAGGTGTTTTGATTTTCTAATTCGGTTTTTAGTTTTAAAAAGAGAAAAGATACGGAGAATAGATAGTTTTTATTAATGGCATCGGTGTAATTTTTTTAAACTTGTTATTAAGGGTTTTAAACGGAGTCGATGTGGGATCTATTCAAAACCAGAATTTCTTCTTCTTTGCGATCGCACAACACTTTCAGAAATCTCCCATTTCAAACTTGACTGGTATGTGATGAATCCTTGCAACAGGTTATAGTGTTTAAACATACTACAAACTTCTTTTGCACGTCAAGATGAATAGTTAAGACGAAGCCCACCAGATTATAGTGTTTAAACAGGTGGCGACTTCGGTGGGTTAACTAAAGTTTGCACCACCGGTGAATCAATGTCTTTTGACCGTTAGATTTAATAATTAAATATTGAGTGGCCAGGATGATTGACCGGCTACCTGCTACTTTTTAACAGAGTTTTAAACATCGGAAGTTTTGAATATTGCTGGAGGACCCCTTCAACTTTTTCTTTTTGCATAAACTAATTTCCTGTAAATTTATTATTCCGATAGTTTCGTTGGTCCCTCGTGCGTATTGTTTCCATATACTGGAACGTTTGAAGTTATTATTTTTTTATTGTGTAATTTTCTGCAATAAGGATAGCTTTTGAATTTACGAATTAAAGAAGAAAATAGTAATAAATATTGTGGGAAGAAAGAATATAATTGCAAAATTGATAGGTGAATTTTAAACCTGTTATAATTAAACGTTTAATACAAAAGAGGCTGATAACATTAATACAAAAATCTACAAATAGTTCATGAAGTAAAGGTCATAACAGTTAGGCAAATAAGCACAATAAAATCAATATTACAAATAGTCCATGATTTATTTTGATATGCTAATAGGAGTATATCATTTCATTCAAGGCATTTTGATTAAAACTTTAACAGGAAATGGACATTCTTTGCCATCAGATCATGTTTTAAATTTAAATTCAATAAAATGAGCATGCTCATTTTATATGAGCATGCTCATTTTATTGAATGTTTGATTAATTTAATATGATTAATTTAATATTAGGAAGGATAAATATTAAAAAAATTATTCAATAATGGTAGTGGAAATAAAATATATTTATTATTCCAATTTTTTTTTCAGATAAATAGCTTAAAAATGAAGAAAAATAGTTTTCGTTGTTAAAAAAAGTGGAAAAATTAGAGTAAGTATTTTATGCATGGAAGAAGATGTTGGTACGTTTTCATAAGGATCCGATAAGGTTAAGGTTATGAGTTGCAAGTTGGGTTAAAAAAACGAGCATGCTCACTTTTTAAAGTCCTTACGCGCATATCAAGGTGAAACAAATGAGCATGCTCATTTTGTTGGGCTTGTACTAATGAGCATGCTCAGTTTGTGGTCTCAAAAAAAATTGTTAGAGGTAATGCGCTTATTGGGGTTTAGTTATGAGCATGCTCTGTTTCGGGACAGGCAATGAGCGTGCTCTATTTGGTGATTTTTTTATGGGGTAATTGTAATGAAATATAATTAGAAAAATGCTTGAAAATTAAGCGAAAATATCAAGAGGAGTTTAAAATTTGTGGAAAAATTGGGTTAAGTGAAAAACATAAATATTGATGTAAATGGTTAAACGAATTTTTGAAGAATGATGTATTTTTAGTGATTTAGATAGTAAAAAACATGTAAAAATTAATAAAAAATACCAAAGAGTGGAGAAAAATTCTGAAAATTTATTTTTGATGGCTCATTGCCTATACAATTCAGGTGGTGAATTTCGTGACGAAACTCAAAAGTGCCATTTTGGGCCTATTGCTCCCCTTTGAGTCTAAAGTAAGAACCTTAGATCTAAGTACCAACTTTGGTTTGTGGACTAGTGCATGCAACCTTGTGGTTTGAATTTCCACGTGAATTTTCGCATGGATGTTATGTGTGGTGTGGGGACCACCTTGGTGAAGTTTCACGAATTTTTAAAGAATGTTAAAATTTTAGTGATTTAAATAGTAGAAAACATGGGAAAATTAATAAAAAATACCAAAAAGTGGAGAAAAAAAACTGAAATTTTGTTTTTGACGGCTCATTGCCTATAAAATTCAGGTGGTGAAGTTTCGTGACGAAACTCAAAAGTATCATTTGGGCCTATTGCTCCCTTTTGAGTCTAAAGTAAGAACCGTGGACCTAAGTACCAACTTTGGTTTGTGGACTAGTGCATGCAACCTTGTGATTTGAATTTCCACGTGAATTTTCACATGGATGTTATGTGTGGTGTGGGGACCCCCTTGGTGAAGTTTTGCGAATTTTTTAAGAATGTTGTATTTTTAGAGATTTAAATAGTAAAACACATGGGAAAATTAATAAAAAATACCAAAGAGTGGAGAAAAGTTCTGAAATTTTGTTTTTGACGGCTCATTGCCTATAAAATTCAGGTGGTGAAGTTTCGTGACGAAACTCAAAAGTGTCATTTTGGTCCTATTGCTCCCTTGTGAGTCTAAAGTAAGAACCCTAGACCTAAGTACCAACTTTGGTTTGTGGACTAGTGCATGCAACCTTGTGGTTTGAATTTCCACGTGAGTTTTTGCATGGATGTCATGTTTGGTGTGGGGACCCCCTTGGTGAAGTTTTACGAATTTTTAAGAATGATGTATTTTAGTGATTTAAATAGTAAAACACATGGGAAAATTAATAAAAAATATCAAAGAGTGGAGAAAAATTCTGAAAATTTGTTTTTGATGGCTCATTGCCTATAAAATTCAGGTGGTGAAGTTTCGTGACGAAAACTCAAAAGTGCCATTTTGGGCCTATTGCTCCCTTGTGAGTCTAAAGTAAGAACCCTAGACCTAAGTACCAACTTGGGGTGAGAGGAGATAGGGGAGAGAGAGAAACAGACGAGAGAGACAAGAGAGGGAAACAAAGAGAGAGAAGAGAGAAATAAAGGAGAGAGAGGGAGAGGGGGAGAGAGACAGGAGAAAGAGACAAGGAGAGATAGAGGAGAGAAACGAGGAGGGAGATAGGATAGAGACGGGGGGAGAGAAACAGAGGAGAGAAAGATAGGAGAGAGAAACAAAGGAGAGAGGGGAGATAGAGAATAGAGTAGAAAGGGGGAGAGAAACAAAGGAGATAGAGGAGAGAGTGTTAGGAATATGCACTAGAGACTTATATGTTTATGAACATCCATCACTTGTATCATGTTATTTTATAAAGGCAACTTATTCTTTTAGATATAATTATTGTCCTTAGAATAGTAATCTTAAACTTCATAAGAAATCAAGTAGATGACTTGATCGTGAGATCTTGTGAAGAACTATTCTTAAAATAGTCCCTGGTCAAGTATCATCTTAGGACAAAGATGCATTTAGACTAGTATGTGAATTCATTGATGATCACATCTCACAGATCATGGATATGAGATATCATGTGCTCACATAGGTACACATTAAGAGTAATGGTGTACTGGAGTAACCCACCTTAAGAACGTTGCATGGATTGTTACATAAGTGTCATGAACGTTTCTTAAATTGATAAATGTTATATAAAGTCCTTTGACCTGAAAATCACTACGATTCCTACATAAGGAATTATGTGTTCTGAATATCATCAAACGTTGCTTGTAACAGGGTGATCATAAAGTTGGTATTTGGACATATAATAAATTATGTGGAGGAATGTGAGTGCCCTAGATGGGATTTGTCCCTCCTATGTAACAGGAGTTATATCTGTAGGCCTCTTGATAAAGTGAGACTGCAAAATGCATGGCCATGCTCAGGAGGATAAACATGAGATGTTATTTTCTGTACAGTCTACTTGGGGATCAAGAAAATATATAAATTGAACTATACAAGGTTGACACAATCCATGCCCTTGTGTTCAATTAGATATTTGGACAAAGGGACAAATCATATAAATTATTATCATAAAATAGGATTTAACAAAGTTATTGATAATCTCAATATTTGGATAGTGATGTGTTGCTAGATACTGCTCACTATTTATGATATTAAATATAAAAGGATTTTATTTTAATATTATAACCAAATATTAAAAGCCTATTGGGTCACATGCATACAATAAGCCACTAGGAAAGGATAATAATTCTAATTTAATTTAATTAGAATTATAACATAATGGGTCAGGCCCATAAGTGTGAGGGTTAAGTGAGTGAGGGGATAAAACCCTAGCCACCACTCTATAAATAGAGCATAAGATGCACTAACCCCAGATACACATGAGCAATCGCTTCTTACTTTCTAAGGCTACTAGCAGAGCTGAGGAAGGTTTTCTAGTCCGGCTGTTGGCGTGGATACATTAGAGACGTGACTACACTTGCTTGTTTATAATCCTATAAGGCACGACCTTTCGTTTCAATACCTTTTATGCCTTGATTCGTGTTTTCGCAAAACGATTATAACAAGGGAGGGAATCCATTTATTTCCGCTGCACCCTGACCACATGCTTGATTTCCTTCAGAGAGAAACAATGAGAGAAATAGAGGAGAGAGAGGGGAGATGATGGAGAGAGAAACAGAGGAGAGAGAGGAGATAGAAAGGAGAGATACAAGAGAGAGACGAGAGAGAGAAACAAGGAGAGATAGAGGAAAGAAATAGAGGAGAGAGAAAGGAGAGAGGAGAGAGAAACAAGGAGAGATAGGATAGAGAAAGGAGATAGAGAGAGAAACATAAGAGAGAGAGGAGAGAGGGGGAGAATGGGGGATAGAGAACAAAGAAGAGAAATAGAGAAGAGAGAGGGGGGAGAGAGGGGAGGGAAGAGAGGGGAGAGAGAGAAACAGAGGAGAGAGAGGATAGAGAAGGAGATAGGGAGAGAAACATAGAGAGAGAGAGTAGAGAAATAGAGAGAGGGGGAGAGAAGGGGAGAGAGAGGGAAAGAAGAAACAAAAGAGAGAGAGAGAGAGAGAGAGAGGGAGAGAGAGAAATAGAGGAGAGAGGGGAGAGAGAGGAGAGAGAATTTTAATAAATGAAAAAGAGAGAGAGAAAATATTTACCAATAGAAATTAATAAGGTTCATTTTTAGAGTTTAAACATTCATTTTTAAACTTAATTACTATTCATTATTTTATTCTACTGACCTTCTATTAACCCACCAATTGTAGGTCAAGTTGTACCCAGTGTAGCCTTCACCATTTAAACATACTACCAACTTCTTTTTTGTATACACTAAACAAACACAGTGGCCAGGGTCATAAGTAGTTAACTGATAGTTGACACTTGTGATGTTTTTTTTTTCATTTTTTTCATTTTTAAAAATAAATTCAATTCGCTTATAATTATTATAATTTACATTTTAACAAATACATTTGAAGTCATAAATTTTAATGACGAGTATTTTGGTAACACAATTATATTAATTTATAATTTATGTAATTTGTCTATAAGATTATTTGATTGATAAAGAATTTCTTTTATATAAGCTTAACATTTTTCCAAGTGGCTACTTGAAAATAGTGTTTAAAATTTAAATTTGTACCTTATAGTGTGTTTTTTTTTTCATTTTTACAATTAATATTTTAATAAAACAAATTATCTCTTTTAATCTATATATCTATCTATTTTTTTTTTCAGCAGGGCTGGTAGCTATTTTCAATGTTGCTAGCATT